>CM059230.1:14397392-15597392 GCA_030347435.1 Clarias fuscus | reverse complement strand
GAAAATAATAAAATTAATTTCAAATTTAAATAACTTACTATTCTTATTCTATAAATCTCATGTATACCTGGTCTACTTATGTACAAGACTAATGGACTTGAAAACAAATCGGTAAGGGGTAGGCCACAGAAGGATCCGCATAAAAGCATATCCATGAAAAGCTGACTGGAAGGAAAAAGCAAGATAGGAAAAGGTGCACAAGCAGCAGGGATAGCCAAAGCCTTAAGAGGATAGTCAAGCAAAGCCAAGTCAAGAGTTTCAAGAAGTGGAGCGACACTGGATTCAGTGCATCAAGAACCACCATGCATGGATGTCTTCAAGAAGTGGGCTACAACTGTTGTATTCCTAGTAACAAGCTTTATGGAGCTTTATGAGTTGGTCTTCCAGCAAGACTTAGCATCTGCCCACAGTGTCGAAACAACTGGTTTACTGACATATTGGCCAGCCAACTCCGAACCAAATTTTCCATGGGAGAGAGTCAAAAGGAAGATGAGAAATGCCCAACCCAACAATATAGACGAGTTACAAGCCATCATCAAAGCAACCTGGTCTTCCATATCACCTCAGTCCCACAGGATGATCGCCGTTATGAAATGGAACACTGACATGGTAAATTGGATTTTCTTCTGTGAATTTTAACTTTTTTTTCACATTTTTGACTGAGGTTAGAAAATATTCTAACATTGTGAGATGGATTTTTAAATTATAAGCTGTAAACTGTAATGCATAGATACAAGATATGCATATACAGCTTGGTTTTTAATTTGCATTATTCTGTTGTGGTTTTCACAACAGTTTGCAATATTGAAGTTCATATTTTTCCCCACTTTCTCATTTTTATTATCAGTTCACTACAAGTAAAAATCATATTGAAATTTATGTTAACCCTAACCATTAAATTCACAAAAATTGGTGAATGTACAGCATACGAATTTTAGACAGTTCTGTGGGTCGTTTTAATATGAGCCAAGTTTAAGAGAAAAATAATTAGTTTATTTTTAATTTATGTGCAAGCCTATGAAGTTTATTAGAGGTCTTTATTTTTATGGCAAAATTATGCCGGCGGCCATGTGACATCTTGATTCAGTTCAAGACGGTTATGGTGTTGTACAGGAGGAAAAGTAAAAGAAACTGGTCCGCAATTATGTTTTTATGGATGTTGTGGTATGAAAAGTAATATTTAAAATAATCAACCAACAAACCGGTCATTATATTCAGCATACAACATGAATAAAATGTCCATTATTGCACCTGTAATTAATAATAAGTTTTAGTAATTTAAAAAAAAGTCTAAATGTAATTTTGAAAACAAAAAAATTAAATAAAAGGACTACGAGACCGGCTTTGTTTAACAAAAATGATTAAACCTTCATCCTAGTTAAATCTGCATTACTCTGATCTTTCAGAATGGAAATATTTTTAAACGTCCAACAAAACTTTTGATGAAGAGAAAGAACGTTTAACAAGATTTAATTCTGTGCTTCATCCTTAGGAAATCAACTTTAAAAAGATCTTAACGCATAAGTTTCTTCTAACTGGACACACACTGTACAACATTTTACACACTACAACCAAAGGTAAAGCAGAGAGAAGTCCTCTCACCTCTCGATGGAGTAGCCCAGAGAAACTTCACCCTCAGTCATCTTGGCTTCACTGAAAGCCGCGCGTCTCTCCTCTCGCTCGTCAGGTGCAGCGCGAACTGGCCGCTTCTGTCCTGGAGAAAAGTCAACACCACAGCCGCCCGTTGTCTCCTTTACTGCGCCCGCGTTAATCACAAACACCTGTTCATTAGCACCTTACCTGCTGCAGCGCGGTTTGCGGTGTTTTCCCCGACGCGAACCAGTGTCTTCCTGTCCTTTTGCGACTCCTTCTTGTTGGTTTTTGTCGAGGCGACGACTTTTTTCAGGTCTTCTTTTTTCTTCCGCTTCTCGGTTTTCACCTGGGCCTGGTACAGCAAGTCGAAAGGGTCGGACTCGTCATCCAGAAGGCGGCCGAAGCGGTTGGCCACGGCGCACCCGTATCCGCTGTCGGGCGTCTCCTCAGTCAGATCCTTCATACCTGCAGCAGCTCAGGGGTCATACAAATCTGGCCTAAAATCATCGAGCGCTGATAAATTATTTCAGTAGAAACGTTTCAGCAAGTCAAAACTCTGAACCCATCGCTGTGAAACAGAATTTAGACTTCATCACCAATTAGGCAGGCTTGTTAGAAAACGCCGAACACTTGGCGGGAAATTTATGAGCAAGCTTTAGCCCCGCCCCGGAAGTTTATTACAGGTCTAGACTCGTTATCGCGATACCTGGAACTAAGCGCTACATTTACTTTAACTAGTGTCTAATGTTTTGGCCTGGCCTGAGTGTTCATTTTGAAGAAACATTTTAAATCCTTTTTTTTTTTTTTGGTCAAAAATGCTTAAAAACTAATTAAAATAATATATACATAGGTGTTCTGGTAGCTTTCTATCAAAGGCAGCGTTCACTGTTAAAATTTGAGCTATATTGGCTTTTATATACTAGAGGTTACCCAATGGCTCTGCCTGCATGCAGATCCTGAATCTCCAATGAGCTTTGCCCTATCACATTAGACACATCTCAGTCGGGGTTTCTGCAGCTATGAGCTCGGCATGACGTATACGTCCGTAAGGACTGTCTGTGACAAGATCAGAGTATGACATAAAAGTTGATGATGCTGCTTCTTGCTGTTCCAGTTCAGTTATTAATGTCTGTGACAGAGTTACCTGTTGTCGTTGGTGTTTCTGCTGTCCCGGCCCTTGCCGTGTGGTAAAAACCTGTTGTTGTGACCCCTTGGTCACAACAGCGGACCATCCAGTCCACACATACAAGCTTGGCACAGGTTTTTATGCAGGATACCCATCCTGATGCAACCCACCTATTTTATCCAGGTTTAGGACCTTCACTACATCTAGTGGCTGAGGTTTGGGCACTGGCTGGGAATCGAAGATAACATCAAGAATTAAAATTCAGATATACTTTATGTACTATATTACATATGTCCTGCGTTGCTGGTCAATCCATCACAAAATCCTTTCATCACAAAGTAACAGCCCAGACCTTTTCCCCATTCTAGGTTTTCTCCCATGCTGTGTTTTCTGTGCCAAACACAAACAACAAACAAAATTTCAGTTTTAGGCTCTTCTGTTTTAGGCTCTTCTGTTATGTTACTGACTGCCATCTCTTCCCTACCTTTCTCTCCGAGTATTTTGCAATGAGTAAAACAGAGCCCTCTAAATATTAAATGATTAAAGTGTGCATTTATCTGTGGTATTGCCCTAGTACCATAGACTTATGTCATATCTGAGGGAAAGCCAGGGTAAGGTTGGCTTTCCTTGGTGAAAAAGAAACTATATATACAATTGATGAATTAATCTGGTAGGACTATAAGCCAAAATATGAACATAAATTAAATGTTTCCTGGCTGAGTTTCTAACAGATTATTTTAGTCGTTATTGAAGCTGTAATGCACATTAAGTGTCTAGCAATGCATTTGAATTTGGAGTGGCACAAATTAATAAGAAAATGTGTGAAGTAAATGTTTAGAACCTTGTGTGTAAAATGTGTCTGCTAGTGTCAATTATAAGATTAAAAAAGGACATCGATTTGAGGTCTTGTCTTGGTTGGCTTGGCTCTCTCCAAAATATTCCTGACGCCATGCCACAAATTCCAATATATTCTTTTGCTGATGGACTGATTTGACAGTGTTTAAAGTGAGATGTTCATAGCATGTCATTTGGATCAGTTACACAATCCAACTGTCCCATTTGCTGGTGAGAATTAAAGACACAACTGGATCTGCCCCTGCCATGTAATGGTTTAACCAGACAAGGATTGTACAAGCATACATACTTTCCTGAGTGATGTGGCCAAACAGTAAGCATTATGATGTAATTAATACAAAAATATCAAAAAAGTTGATGTTAGGAAACATAGAGCTCTTGGACAGCAGACATTGTGTGATGTCTGGTATCGGGGAAATATTTCTCACTCTCAGTTACATTTTTGGATTGTAGAAATGAAAGGATAAATCCAACCAGAGAGCATTCCAAATGATAGGATATAATTAAACACTGAATTACGATATATATGAAAATATTTTCTTGGTAAGGTAAGTGTATGCTGGTGCCTGTAAATTAATTGATTGTCTCATATACAGTACTGTGTAAACAAAACTATGCACCAAAAGGTTTTAAATATACACCGACATCAGTCACTTTGTATTTGGCGAGCTAAATATGGCTAATATTAAGCTGCGAGGGCAGTCATTTAGAAAAAACACATTAATATAGTAATATTTTTCTAAACAATCTAATTCATATTACAGTAAAGGAAATGTAAGTTTATAAAACTAATGTAGAGACTATTTATTACTATCAAGTTTAAATTGTCTTAATCTATTGCCAATTAATTTAGTTTCTTTCTATAAATAAATGCCTAATATTAGTGACATTATCTGCCAATAGAATAAGACTATTAGATGATTCTAGAAGTGTCTAGAAATAGGCTTAATAAAAATTAAATCTATATTTGGTCTATTGTAATTATATAGTAGAACATATTAGATTGACTACTGTACATTTGACCATGTTGGAGATAGTTCCACTTGCTAAGATGTCATTACATGTACTGTGTTGATTAGCATAAGATAATGGGATTACTTTAAATCTAGCAATCTTCTACAAGATTTTGGATTGTGCTTTAAGAGAAGGCCTGAAAGGTTTTATGGAAACAAGGTAGAACTATTTACCTCATTTTCCTTAAGGTATATACTTTGTGTACAGTTGACCAAAATGGCCAGTGTACCATCACTATTTTTGTATTTACTCCTTAAACATGCTGAAGAAAACATTCATGATTACTTAAGATACTCTGATGTGCTAATTCTACTTTAACTTTATTTTATTAGGCCATTCTTGCATAGGCCAATATTTTGTGTTTCTATTATACAGTACACTTAAACCCAGTCAAAATATTTCCTGAAATGTCTTCTATATAATTATATTTACTTTATTGTGTGAGTCTGTTGGAGTAGGAGTAAATTAAATTGGCATGCATTGAAAGAAAAATCTTAAAAGAACAGCGGAAAATACTTTGATGAAAAACTAATTTAATAATGTACTTCATGAATAAGCCAGTTATTCCAGTGAAATGTTTCAACAGTGAGGTATTTCCCAACAGTCCAAATCTATCAAAGTCAAATAAGTGAACATTAAATTATCATGTTTGAAATGCAGCAAAGAGTTGGACGCATTCTCAAAAACTTCACCATTGGCAATGAATTAGTTCTATAGTCTAATGGTCATTTGTCAACATAGTACAGTACGTTATTGCGGCTTGTCTGGGTTCTTAGATGAATCGTCATGGTCCGGCTGGCTCTGTGGTTCTGGGCTCTGAGCTGGAGGGCTGGTCACAGCAGGAGTGTATGCAATAGGCACTATTCTCTCATTTGACCCTGCAGGGGTCTCCTTAGGTGCCTGGATCTGTAGCTGGCCGCTGTTTAAAGAGCAGGTTACCTCCTCAGGGTTCACACCGTCAGGAAGGTCAAACTCCTGCCGAAATTCTTGGCATCTGTAAGAGTATGAACCTTTCCCATCATCCTGCTTCTTCTCTGACTTTCCACTCACACGTAGCTTCCTACCCACTTGTTTGACTGAAAGCTCTTCGGGCAAGAAATCTTTTGTATCCAGAGTTACTGCAAAATTGTTGTTTTCTTTGGCCACCTGAAATGAGATGGGTTTGAACACAGCTGAAGGTGAGGTATGGTCGATTTCATCGAAGATCCTCCTGTGGATGCGCTCCATGAACTCCATGCTGTGTCGCATCTCCTGCATGTGCCTCATCATCTCTTGTTCGATCTGGAAGAACAGAGGTCTTGTCTCAGGCCAAAGGCTGCGCACTGGCCAGTGGAAGTCCACAAAGGGACTGAAAGTAGGCTGAAAAGTGCTTGGGCAAAGCATCTTCGATCTGCTGTGCTGGTGCTGCTGTGCTGGTTCTTGCTCTCGTTTGCTCGTCTCAGCTGTCTCGCTGCTTGTGGCTCAGTGCAGTCTGCATGCCCCTTTTATATCCTGGGCAAGAAAGTTCCAGTAGCAACCAGCTTCTGTCACTATGTGTCATCTATGTGCCAGAGTGCTATGACGAAGCACATGCAGTCATACTCTAAAACGAGGTAGATGGATCTGCTTGTGCGATCTAACTGCCACATGCCAGAGCTGTGTGTCCTTGTTCTATTTACAGCACAGTGACAGGCTTCCACAGCTACATGCTGGATATTTTGCATGTCATAAAGCCACTCTAAACACAGCTGATACCTATTATTACTCTTATTGTATAACATGGAGAAAGTGTAGTTAACTAAAGGTTAATCAACAACAGGGCTGAAAATGATTCAGTTACGTATTAGTATTAAGTATTGTTTTAGGGGATTTTGACACTTCCTCGAAAATGATTTAAAATTATTACATTTACTCTTACTCAGTCATATTTACATTCACATTTTTCAAGAACTTATTATCATGGTGCATTTTCTTTTTAGTTTTCAGTTTTGTTACTAATATTTTGTGCATTTATCAGTCATTTATAAAGGGTGTTCAAGTCAAACCAGGATTTTTGATTGTGTAAAATAACACACAGTTATGAGTAAAATCTACCTTTATTTCTCTATATAATCCCCTGCTACACTAATGCTAGCATTTTAGAAGTATTTGGATACCGTCAATGTAGAAAGTTTTCTCAGTACACCGGGACCATGATCAGACCAGGAGCTCCTATCACTTGGAGGGAGGTGAAGACTGTATTGGGGAATGTTGCAAAAACTCCAGGCTGAGTCCCTGTAATGTGGGTGTTGTTGAATGATTGTGTATACATTTCCCATAGACACAAGTTATCTGTAGATTTTCAAGGATCAGGCATTCCACTCGCTGAATGTTCATTGGGACGACTGCAGTTGGCCCTGAGCCTCCTTCGTTGGAATCGTAATTCACAGATGTACCGCCCTCTTTAAAACATCTGCCCCATTTAAATCTTTTGTTTCATCACTATACTGTAACTATCAATATTTTTTTAATTTTAATTTTATTTAATGTTGCAAAATGTAAGCAAAACAGCTTTTGTTATCAACTATTTTATAGCAGTTGTGAGTGGGGATTTCCTCACCAGACTCTCTTTTCTCTCACCTGAGGTTAATAAGAGAAAAAAAAAATTAAGCTTGTTACGACAATGGAAAGCATAGACATTTATGCACTATGCTTGATATCAGAAAATCTGAATTTACAGCCTCAGAGCACTGGAGAGCACTTTTAAATCCAGTATATATACAGTATCTCATATAAAACTCAATAATTATTCTATTTGTTCCTTTGGCATAAATTATAAATTTTAAAGTTTACTTTTTTATTTTAATTTTTTTTATTTAACTTTTATTTAAAAATATATATATAATCGTATCAGAATTTGAATGGATCCAAATAAAAATAAAAAATCCAAAAAACATTTACTCAAAAGTGAGCTTTAATACCCTTAGTTTTAGTTAATTTAAAATTGTTCTGTACTTTTCTCCCCATAATTATCGCACAGATGCCAAAGCTTAGGTGTAGTCTACTATATTATTTTAAAATTCAAATGATCATGGTGTGCCTTACACATCCTATGATCTACGTCTTAGTCACAGGATGGAATATCCCAACCATTTCCATTCATAATGTTGGTCATGTGCTTAAATTTAGCCCACCTTTTTCAGCATGCTCTCCATTCAAGGACAGTCCACCACCCCACATTCATACCAGACATCTTATTCCTGCATTAAAAATAACTAAAAAGCTATTCTTAGTGGGGGGTTTTTTGTTTAGAATTTTAATACCCCAGTCCTGTTCAATTTTGAATTCTAAAAGGTGTTGATTAATTTTTTCATTCTCTCTGACAGTAGTGCAGCTCAATCACAGGCTTTACATGATTCTTCCATCTCTCCCCCCTGTATGGCAGTTTAAGCATTTGATTGCAGTCAAACACTGGCACTTTTTCCACTAGGCCTAAAGAAATTTTATCTCAGGCCCTATTAAGTCACAGGCAAGTTTATTGTATATTGTATGTATTGTATTAAAAAAAATAAATTATTAAAAGTTGTGTGGGCAAGTATGTCTTGTAACAGGTGACAAACACTGTCACAGGTCAAAACTAGAACAGGAACTAATCAATCAATTGGCCTGACTGTTCTCTGTAAATTTTTGTTGTGCATGAAAATGCCAGTCTGAAAGAGCAAGAAATAGAAAGGGGGGGGGGGGGGGGGGGGGGATTCTGCCGCAATTCTGTCGCAAACCACTAGGGGTCCCAAAGCCCTGGTTTAATTGGAGTAATACAATTTTTTCATTTCTTTTTAAATTTCTGACTGTGTAATGGCTCTGTGTAATGGCAAATATTACATTATGTTTGTTTGTTTGTTATTTGATTATGGCACAGCTTGTGATAAGTTATTACTCATATACAACTTTGAATATCTTCACAGTTTAAGTATACTTAAGTATGTGAAACGAGTTCCACAGGAATCAATTTTAAGGCCATTATTTTTTTTATATTAAATGTTGCCCCATGGCTGTTTGAGAAAGCACAGATTTAGTTTTCATATTTATCTCACTGGTGGTCACAAATTGTTTTCGAGGTTATTAATGATGATGATTTGTATAATATAATGTAACCAGTTTAACTGGTTTTGGGATGTGGGTTTCATAATATATTGGGTTCTGACTTTAGCCTTTTTCTATGCATTAAGACTAATCAAGTTTGCTTTATTATTAATAAATAACAAAATATGAAATCTAAATCAAAGTGTGTTAAATAGAAGAAAGGTGCATTAAAAAAATAAGGTGCATTAAGTAAAATATTTTATTATTAGTCTACTATGTCCAAAGATTAATATAAATAGGTCAATCAATTTTATAATTCTATAAATCTATTAATAATTAACGGATTCATGAAAGAGCTCTCACTGTTGCCCTTTAGCACTACAACACCGAGGTTTACAGAGAGAGGGAGAGCAGCTGCGTAATCCATATGTGGTTTAGCATAAATCCCAGGATTCAGGTCACAGTCCAATACAAAATAGTGCTGAGTTTGTGTAAGACATTTACTGCAGGGTTTAGCAAACTAGTTCATGTCACTTTCTTAGTGATGAATTAATAAAAATAAATAAATAAAAGAAGAATTTTACCCAACCTTTTTAACAACTACTGATCATCTTTCATTAATTTAAATGTGAACAAATTTTATATTGTGTAATGAGTAGAAATAATTTACATATTAGACAATCAAAATGAATCTAAAATATAAAATATGTGACCACAGCAACCTTAGAATCAACGGTGAACTTTTATCTTTTTTTGTTGTTGTTGAGAGATGAGCTGTAGTTCCTAATCTTGGCTGGTAAGAAATGGACAGACTGGAAACTGCTGATTGTTTGTATTAGATAAGAGGATTTATTAGATGTGAGTCGCTGCCCATAAATGGCAGTGACATGACATGCTAATTAAAGAGCTGCTATAGAGATAAAGTATTACAATTTTTACCTCCAAAATGATCTTAGAGAGCAAATAAATTTTAACCTCTTATAGGACTATTTACATATCTAAACATTTAAAACAATGTAATGCTGCAATTATATTATTTATAAAGTGAAATGTTTCATATAGTTTATTCTATAAATAAGTTTGATGTGTAGAAATAAGAAACCGTTTCGTTCCTTATCACATCAAAATTCAAAAACTTTATAAAAAGTTTATAAAAATGCATTCTTTATTTCTCATTACAGATGAGCTTTACAGAAGGATTTTGAGGGCACTCTCACACCTGTTGAATCAAAGTGATTATTTCTGTTCATTTTTTATTTTGTTTGCTTTCTGTACATAATTCCTGCATACTCTTTAAAAAATAATAATTCATTGCCCTGAAATTTGGTGCCGGAATAAAGATCCACACAGTTACCAAGTGTTTGTAGAAATCACAAAAATCCCCTGAGCAGAAAGAACACAGAACCATTTTCATTCATCTTCAGTGAGTGCTTTGTCCTCCTCAGGGTCAGGGTTGATCCGGAGCCCATCCCTAGCTCTCACACTGGATGTGAGGTAGAAAACAGTACCGTACCATCAGGTCCATAGGTATTTGGACAGTAACACGTCCAAGTCATTCATAATTTTGCCTCAGTACTCCACCATAATGAAATTAAATAAAAAATAACAGCCATTAAAAAAGTACAAAGTGAAGGATGTCCACCATTAGGCTGAAAAGACAAAATAAATGTAGAAAGCTAGCAGAAGCGTTTGAAGTGTCCAAAAAAAAAAAAAAAAATTGGCGCATTTAAAAAAAAAAAGGAATGCACTGGTGTTCTCAGCAAATCAGGACCTTAAAGGGAACACAAATAGATCTGGAAGAGGTGTAGTATTGTCAAAGTCTGCAATCAAAAGATGTCTTAAAGTAGGTAAAAACAATAAACAAGCAGCAATTGAAACGTAAAGCCCTGACAAAGCAGTTCATTTTGAGCCAGTGATGAGAAAAATTTAAAAGAAACAAATTGCTGTAATTCGTAAATGTTTACCTTTGATGCAATAGATTTGTCAAATCCCTTGAATTGAATCTGAAAGTCTACATTTCAATCACATATTGATTGCTTCATTCCATATCTATTGTGGTGGTGTAAACAGAGGCAAAATGATGATGCATGTGTCTTGATCAAATATCTATGGACCCAAGTGTAAGTGTCTGCATCCAGAATTGGGAAAAACACTGCCTACGTGACAGTGTTCAAAAAGCAACACAACCGACAAAAAATCCTATTTAAACAAAGGAGTTCCAGTACCTTTGGTGCATGGACCCCCTATTAAGCCAAGATCTTTTCTGAATAATACTTTTGTTGTTGTTGTTCTTTTCTATTACACAAAATAAACTTGCTTAAGTTAATTATCATAATATATGATTTTATCTTAATGTCATGCTTTCTTGCTAAACCTAAAGTAGTCTATTTGTTTATTTATATAATAAAGATTTACAGATGTCCACTATTTTTGTAGATGTTCTTAAAAAGACACTTCCTCCTTCTTAAACATCACACAAAATTAGACTCGTGACATTTGTAGGTTTTGCATCATTAGTAGTTGGCTGAGAAGATGTTTGATATATTCGTGATGTAGAGGTTTTGAAGGCCACTGGCACTGGTATTCCTTCCAGCTGCGTGTGTCACAAGTGTAAACTCACACGTATGAAAAAGCACACGTATGGTAGCACTTGAAGTAATGCCATGATGGAAAATCATATAAAGGATATGAAAGTACAATTACACAAGTTCAAGTGCAATACTACCATGATGCTATTAAAATGGTTCTAATTACTTATACTGATCAACAAGCGTTTATAATGAGCACATGTGTTAGTTAAATATATAAATTTATCTATATTTTGGAGAACTCTGTGGGTCTAGAGACCATTAATATCTTCCACAGGAAATAGCTATTTTTTATATACTGTAGGTAATCTCAATTAAAAGTGCAATAAGTACCATTTGGATCCATAAGTGAATTGCAGTTGTGTTTAGTACCAGAAAAATATAGATGGGGAACAAATTAATAGGAAAAGGTGACCTTGTATAGTTTTCTCCACTACCACAATCAATACAATAATAATAATAATAATAATAATAATAATAATAATAATAATAATAATAATAATAGTTGTTTGTTGTTGTTGCTATTATTATTATTATTATTATTATTATTATTCATAAAAAGTCATATAACATTAATTAATGGTGTTCATGACTGCAATACAGCTTCAGGGATTTGTACAAGCAAATTGAAGCAAGGTGAAGCTGTTCTAGTGGATTGCAATGGCCTAACACCTTACCAGCAAATGTTATGTTGTGTTTTACTTTGTCATCTTTCTGTAGCTTCCCCTAATCTTCGAGCCATCCTCAAATGTTTTCAGTTTTCATGATTTATAATGCTGCCCAATGTTACAGGAGCCTTTAAAGCATGTGACAAGCAAAGCTTGTGCATCAGACTTATTTCCACAAACACTGGTAAGAATTGGCATATGTACTTTAAAATAAAGCAGGTATTATCTCATAGCTCATAGCTATTGTATTTGATGCCCAATTTTCACAATAGACACATTCCATTTTTTGGTTCGCCTCAAGAACATTCATGCGACATGACACAACAAGAATAGTTTTAACCAAAAACTACAACCCAATGATCGTTCAAACTGAAAGTTTGAACTCTTTTATCTTGGTTTGTGTCTACAAATATTTGTTTCAGATTGTTATCAGGCCCCAGCCGGTCTAGTAGCATATGGGAGCATGTGGTTTATTGTTCCTCTCAGTGTTTCTCAGTGTCCCTCCGTTCTGGGGTGAGGCCACTCTCACCATGTGGTGTCCATTTCAGTAGCTGTGTTGAATCCCTAAAGTGCGCTGCCTTTTCTAACAGCCATCCAGTTCTAGCAGATTGAACAGGTCTTGGATCCTGATGATGATGATGGGTTATTGGCGGCAGCTGCTGAAGAAATTGATACATTTTAACAAATGCAGCACAATGTATAATTTCGGATGCACTACCAGTCTTGTTACATTGTATTTTCCTGCTAATGAAATATTTCCATAAAGAGACATTAATATTATGGAATACAAAAATAAAATGATCAAAGCCCTCTCTCAACTGACATAATGTTGGAGTTTCACTCAAACTTTCCAGATAAAGAGATTTTTGACCCTCTATATTTTACATGACAGCTGTGTAACCTAGTTTGCTGCCTCACTTTCAATAACAAATTAAATAAACTTATAGTGAGACTGCTGCTTATGTGATATCTTTGCCAAACCTTTTTTGGCAGCTAGTGCTTCTGCTTTTGCCTTGGCTGCTTCTTCAGCCTCCTTCAGCTTTGCCTCGTAAGCCTCCTGTAAAGCCTTCCACTCTTTCCGGTTGTTAAGGATGCCATCGTACATTGGTTGGATGGCCTTGTGGAACCGTGAGAACTCCTGCCAATGATATGTTCATGTAACACTCTTATTTTTCTCCTTTGCCTTTAAAATTTCAAACTCTTTTTTTTTTTTTTTTGGTATTTTAAAGCAGAATATAATGCAACTTTAGCAATTAAGCTTTAATTATAGATGTCTCTTAAATAATACCTTGTAGACAAAAGTGCAGACAAAGTCTATAAAACCACACTGAAGCTTGGGCAGTTCAGCAGCTTTGTTCCTGTCCATCATTGGCTAAAGAGAGAAAGAATACAAAGGCCCATGTATGACATTAAAACATACATTTAAAACCACCTCATTCACTGATTAAAATTACAAGTCAACCGAATTATGTCCAAGTCAAACTTGAATTTGTGATTGAACGCGTAAAATTTTAAAGGATCAGTCGTTTCTTTGAACATTTGCTGACTGGAACATACAATCCTTGACGATCGACTGATAACTTAAAGGACAGACAAAAGGACAGACTTGTTTTTGCAGGACAATGCACAACCCCATACTGCACACTGCACCACTTGCACATTACAGGAACGTGAATGGGAGTTATTGCCACACATCCCCCATACTGTCCTGACCTCCCTCCAAATGGTTTCTGGTGGGCCAGCTTTTCAAACATTAAGCAGGCAGTCTGATCATGGCTTCAGTGTATTCATCACAATCAAACGTTCCGATTTATCATTATAACTTGCGGACTACAAAACAGGATCATCTAAGGAGTGCTACTAGGACGTATCTGCAAGTATGAAACACAGCTTGTGCATCAGACTTATTTCTACAAACACTGATAAGAATTGGTATATGTACTTTAAAATAAAGCAAGTATTATCTCATAGCTCATAGCCATATCCAATTTTCACAATAGACACTCTACATTTTTTGGTTTGCCTCAAGAGCATACAAAAAAATTCATGCGACATGACACAACAAAAATGGTTTTAACCAAAAAATACTCACAATGGGTTGTTGCTCAAGTACAGTCCTTTCTAAATCACCCTGCTCCCAGAATTCCGCTGCTACAGAGAGTGCCACCTGCATAGACACACAAACTTATACATCAGTTACACAACCAGAACTTTGTTTTGATGAGTAAACTTCATCCAGACACACTTACCTTGCTCTGAACTTCCCATGGTTTGGTGATGGCTGACAGATCACAAGCAGTCATCATCATGGCCCTAGTGGTTCCATGTAAACATGACCATATCCAGAAAACAAAAATTAATAAAATGTGCTTACTGAAGCAGTAAAACAAACCGTCATGTTAAGTGTTTTTATTTATACACTGATCAGCCATAACACTATGACCACTGATGTGAATAATGCAAGGAATGCACTGGACCTTAAAGGGAACAGAAGATAAATAGATGCTAATCTGGAAGAGGTGTAGTATTGTCAAAGTCTGCAATCAAAAGAAGATAAATAGTAAACCGGATCATTGTAACCCAAGGCTCATCTATGCCTATGGCGACCAAATCAGTCCAATCCGATCCCACAGAAAAGCGAATGAAGCACAAAGATCAGGTAAAAAGACAATGTTGGCCATTATAGCCAAGTGGTGACAGACATCACAGTATACCCCCAGAGGACTTGTGGAGTAATGTCCCGAGAGACCAGAGCTGGGACAAGGGGAGCCTACACAATATTGGGCATAGAGTTTTGCATTGTAAAGTTATGACTGATCAGCTTATATATTAGTGACCAATTGTTATGTTTGCACTCACATTACAATTTCCTTCCTCGTTGTTTCCAAAGACAAGAACTCAACCCATTTCTTCTCATCCTCATATGTTTCAGAAAGATCCACAATTTTCTGGAACATAGTCCTCTTCCTGTTAACATTAGAGAGTTCATTTTGAAATAGGTAAAACATTTACATTAATCATTTGTGAATTGTATAGAAATCTAATATAACATATATTACTTAACATACCTGTGAACATTATATATATATATATATATATATATATATATATATATATATATATATATATATATGTTAATTCTACTCTGAACTTCTTACTTGCTAAAATACATAAGTGAAGTTAAATTCCAGATTGTCCAGAAGGTGTAGATTTTCTAAAACAGCAGCTCTGACATTAGTATAGCTGGAAATCTTTATATTAATTATTAAAATACATTTATTTCAATTTCTAAGTGTTTTTTTATTATTATTATTATTATTATTATTATTATTATTATTATTATTATTATAATAATAATAATATTTGTTGGCAAATTGCTGTTGTATATAAAACATCAGGGTATAGAATCCTATCACTGGATAGTTTTATATAACATCCAGTGTTTTTGGCTCTTATACACATATAATTACAATTTAATGATTATAAGAAAATGCTGCTGATTAAATAAATGTTTACTCACTTGAAATACAAGGCAAGGTCCGTTGCAATAATGGCAATGTCGATTAGGTGGAAAACATGCTCTGTCTGTCTTCTGTTCAAGTTCTGGAAAATGTTTAAAGACTGCAACCAAAAAGATGTGTCCCAATCAGTCATTTTGTATAGCAGTCTGAAAGATTTTTCAACCTGTTTTTTTTTTTTTTTTACAAGAGGCTTTTTTTTTTTTTTTTACCTCATCTCCAAGTAAAAACTTCCCAAACTCTAAGTGATGTCTCTCCAGAATAGATGACCCATGTAGCTTTGCTAATGGATTTTGTGATCTAAAAACATATTATAAAAATCACAACTAAAATACTGTGACGTTATAATAATTGTGGCTTATTTGTTATATAACTTAAGCTTGGCATATGCTTCATTTTAACATTCTGCCTTGGTCAGTGAGAGTGACTTACTTCACTTGGTAGAGATTATTGGTGCCTCTGTGGTCAATATCATGGAGGAATCCTGCCGTGATCATGGCCATGACTTCCAAGTCGGTGTAGTATCGCTTCAGCTGCCCTGTCTGACTCCACACATAATTAAACCTTAATTATAGATACCACAGTATCAAGTGTCAAATTTTTGCTAAATTGTTGCTTAAAGAGGTTCCTACCGTTAGTAATGTAAACATGGTTTGTCCAACATTAAAGCCATGACGCCAGTTGTGATAGGTGATCTTTCTGTAGCCCTTGCTCACAGAGTACATAAACCGTACTAGAACCTAATGGAGAAAACAATGCCAAGTCATTTGATATCTGATAGTTAATTTTTTTTAATGATTTTCAGTAGATTGTAAACAATATTAAGTTTTAACAATGTTTTAAGTTTTTTTTGCTGCCCGAAGTCCTCCATTATGCTAATATAAAATTGGTTTAAAGATTGTGCACTCAAAAATTATAATACTTTTAAAATGAGTCAACTAACCAAACTTGAAACTTGCTCTTGAGATTTTATTATGAGGACTGACACAGATGATGCAATGAAGTTTGGTTAAACTCTAGTCATGAGGTGGATTTTTTTCCTTCACTTTAACCAAAGTCACTTTATCCACCACTGCTAATTGGCAGGAATACTGACCTCCTGCGGGACCTGAAACTTCTTCACAACACCGACTTCATAGTACATTTGGATGCCACACATCACCAGTTCCAGCTCTGAGCAGTCAAAGTCGCAAAAGTGGAACTCATATATTTCAAATTTATTTCTTCCTGGAAGTTCTTTTTTCTACATGACGAGATAAGAGACAGAAGAAAACAGTTAGGTGTCTATAAATGAAATCTGCTATAACGCTTACTAAAAACAATTTACTAAAATGTTATGCTTGATTGTGTATTTGGATTAAATAATTGTATGCCTTATCATCTGAGTGTGGCAATGTCACAGTTTACCTCTGGGTGCTGTGCAGCATTTTTCATTTCAGGTTTTGTGGGACTCTTATTATGAAACTGCCTGTTCGCATTTTTATTGGATTTAGGTGCATTTAAATACTCTGTTTTAAAATGTTTCTTTTTGTCTGGCATTATCTTGTCTGATCTTTCAGTTCACTATTAGTTCTGTTATCCACTAGATGCTATCCTATGCTATCTTTAATAAAGATTTGCCAAGTCCAGTTCTTCACCAGTGCCTGACAGACCGCAAGACCCACAAATAGATGTAAGTAATCTCAATTCAGAACGTGTCACCAAGATTAGAGTCCGAGCATTTGATTCTGTTCACCTTGCACAGCTAGTGGGTTGCACAGCCATTCCTTTCTCATACAATGAGTTCAAGTTCCCCCATAAGGTTTCTTTTTTTAATGGACACATTTTTAATGGTCCAGCCACTCATCAAGTGCCTCGTTCTACAGCACAAAGATAGAAGTGCATGCTTGGTATTGGAAACTTGGTACTGTTAATTAGTTTTTCTTTCAGTTTAGCCTTTTCTAAATCCCACCCACTAGCTGAATGTCACTAACTGCTTAACAACCACCAATCTGTGACCGTAAGGGTTAATACCTCTTAGATATCTTTTGAGAGGCATTGGAAAAACAAGGGCAGACGGTGCTGAATGATGGCAAGACCAGTTGATCTAATTAATAGCTCTAACACCACAAACTTGATACTACCATGTTGGTCAATGTTTGATCAATTTGCCAACTCCCTCCCACTAGCTAGCTTTCCCTCATTAAACGACGAGCACAGACCAGGAGGGTGATGGCTAATGCAAATTCACTTTGAAAAACATAAAGCCACCATGGCTTCAGACTGCTGCTCATGTTATATCTCAGAGCAGCTGAACACTTGCAAACTTCTAGCTAAAGTGCCAGGTAAACTGGGGGGACCTAGTGGATCATAAATTCAGGCTGAGGTAAAAGATCCAGCACATGAAAGCCAGGCCGCTTTCAATGCAACATTCAGTCTCAAAGAAGGGCCAGTAGAACAGAGCATCAGGATGCCCAGGATAAGGCTGACAGGGTACGTTCCTGCACTGTGCTCCAATAGCAAGTTGACAGCACAGAGTGCCAGGATGTTCAGGATAAAGCAAACAGGCCAGCTCCTTGTAATGATCGCCCGTAGAAGGCTGACAGTCCAGAGCACCAGGGTGTCAAGAGAGGCTTCCTGCAACAAATTCCAACAGAAAGTTAACAGCACACTCTCCACTCCCTTCACACAAAACTCTGTGGAAGTCAACCTGGTGACCTGTCCAAACAAGGTCCTGTCCCAACCCATCAATGCCAGACCCTGTTTCAGCAATGTTAGGCCGTGTTCCAGCCAAATCCTGCTCCACTTAAGCCATGTCCTACTGCCCCAAACCATGCCCTGTACCACCATACCTGACCATGCTCCACCCAAGCTAAGTCCATGTCTGTCAAAGCCATCCCCTCCTCTTCTAAAATTTTGTCCTGGGATTAACCCTGTTTTGCTCAGTCCAGCCTCAGCCAGACCCTGTGAAACACCTAATTCTGGTGATTCCCTGTCCCAGTCAGGCTCCAATTAAAGGCCAGCAAAGTGGCCACATCTGTTCCGGCTAGGCCTCCACCAGAGGCCAAAGAGATAGCCTTTTCTGCTCCAGGCCTTAGCCCAAGCCTAACAATCAGACCCTTGCTAGAGGCCTAAAAGACAGCCTTCCTGGTCATGAGCTCAGTGGTTGCTCCAACCCAAAACCTACACTAAGTTGCAAGTTTGTTTTGTTTCTTAGTCTAACATCCAGTTTAATTATGATAATCCTGCTCCTAATCATTAACTGGCAGCCAACTGGTTAGTTCATCACTGGGGTAAAAATCTTATTTGCAATGCTGTTGTATTGTTGGTGCATGAATATTGCACCAACAATAGAACAGCATCTTAGGGTTTGTCATGCCAATAAAACGTGTTAGGTTGGGGGTGATATTGTTACCAAACTTATAATATGTATATACCAGGATTTGCCGAAGTTCATCTTCTTCACACTCTTTTGGTTCTTTTCCAAAATATTCCCTGGTTTTCTGGGGGGGGGGGGGGGGGGGGGGGAACAAACAAAAACAAAATATTTACTATAATGTCATCATCTATTTTCCAGAATTATCTGTTATTATTATTTTTGTGACTCAATACTTTGCACCTAAGACTTACAAGGATATTCTGAATCTCATCATCTCGACACTTTACATGGTACAGCACCATGTCTTGGGCAATGTCTTTTCTGTTTTCCAGTTTATTCATCTTGTCATAGGTGTCTGTGTTGAGTGCCGACCAGCCCAGAAATTGTGTCAAAGCCTTTGAAATTAACATTTATATTATAAATGATAATTAAGACTTGTGTTTTAATAGCAAACATGTAGTTAGTTACTAACAATGTGGTAGTTGTCCAAGTTTAAAAATGAAGAAATGTACCTCCATTAGTTGTTCATCCTGTTCATCGAATGGCTTGCCATCCTTCCTATTATAGAAAGTTGCCACTCCCATAATTTCTTCCTTTTTGTTGACGATTGGCAGAGACAACACATTTTTAATGGTCCAGCCACTGTCATCAAGTGCCTCGTTCTACAGCACAAAGATAGAAGTGCATGCTTGGTATTGGAGACTTGGTACTGTTAATTAGTTTTTCTTTCGGCTTAGCCTTTTCTAAATCCCACCCACTAGCCGAATGTCACTAACTGCTTAACAACCACCAATCTGTGACCGTAAGGGTTACTACCTCTTAGATATCTTTTGAGAGGCATTGGAAAAACAAGGGCAGACGGTGCTGAATGATGGCAAGACCAGTTGATCTAATTAATAGCTCTAACACCACAAACTTGATACTACCATGTTGGTCAATGTTTGATCAATTTGCCAACTCCCTCCCACTAGCTAGCTTTCCCTCATTAAACGACGAGCACAGACCAGGAGGGTGATGGCTAATGCAAATTCACTTTGAAAAACATAAAGCCACCATGGCTTCAGACTGCTGCTCATGTTATGTCTCAGAGCAGCTGAACACTTGCAAACAAATTTCCCTTCTCCACATGAGCTTATAGACTGTCATGATTGTTTTATCAGGAGAGACTGACAAGGCATGGAGTAACATAATTCTACCCACCCCCTTGGGTACAACCACTTATGAATGTAAATATTAAGTATTTAAATGCAATTTGTCAGTTTCCATTGAAAAATTCACTGACAACCAGATTTTATAATGCTAAAACTATACATCTGATTGTGAATATACAGCTGTCCCGCTGAAGAGCCTCCTGATTTCGCTATTTTAAAAAGTGAAATGTCTACCTGAAATTTGAACATGTCCTCTGCTGGTGCATTCATGATATTGCAGATCTAAAACAGTGAAGAAAATAAAACAAAATGAAATATGGCTTCCAGTTTTAATAAAATTTTCTGTATGAATTATATTAATAGCAAAAAATGCCAAAGAAGGGCTACACATACAAAGCCACTTTCTGCTACGTAGGTGGGTAGTCCACTCGCCAGTGCCCAGTGGTCTGCAGGTGGATTTCTGTAACAATAATAATCATTTGTCATTTGTTTCAAAAAAGGTGTTAATTTTCTATTACAGTAGTAAAGTAAAGTAGTAAAATCACAACTGCAACAAAAACTGCAAATCATGGGTTTGTATTCTTGTGCTTTAGAGCATTCTAATATGTTCTAATACTGTATGTTGTTATCCTTTCTATAGCACCAGCTAATTAACAGGGACATGCACCACAGACACATAAACTGATTAAAAAGCATATTTATTTATTTAGCATTTATGAAATAAATCTCCATTGTCAGCACTTTGTAAGCATAAAATGTAACAGAATGGCAGCGTAGTGTTAGGACATTTTCATCTTTAAATCTCTGCTATATAAAAAGTTGCACTTTTTGGCTTATTTTCATCATGAGAAAGAAAAACGAGTGTCTGATAAGGGAACAATTATTTATAGCTGTTATACGACAAATGGTAACTGAAACTACTGTGTCTAGTAGACGTTTACAACATTGGACATAAATAGATGAAAGGGATGTGATTGATTTATAATTACTACATATCGCCATTTCTGTATTATGTACATAGTATCTACTTTGTTGTGTCCTGCTATAATAAAATAATTAATGTCCTGTTTATTTCAGTGAAGCTGTAATGTACAGTGATCCTTACTTGTAACAAAGGCTAAACTTACGGTATGACTTTAATGTCTTCCTTTCCATGCAAAATGTAGTCGATGATTTTGTAGAAATTGATTTCCTGCATGAGCACACATGAACACATGAGCTCCGTATTTATTAATATGCCCAAAAGTGAAACATCAGAGTCGATAAATCACCTACCCTGCCATCTGGAGTGACAGGACCAGAGTATGGTGGTTGCTCTCCCATTAACACGGGCCAGACATCAAAGAACTCCTGTGCAACACCACATGAGAAATAAGGGTCAGACCCAAGTCATGTACTGAACGAGTATGTATTCATTTATATCAGCTTAATTTTTGGTAACAGGATATCCGACATATCAGACGAAATAGTTTGTGAGCTCAAGCTCATGGTCGATAGTCAGACCTTCAAGAAATGTATGTAGGATTTTTTTTTTTTATTAATCAGGGGGATATGGAAAGGTGGCGAGTACATAAACCTCTTCACTTGTGGGAAACATCACTTGTGGAGAGTTGGGAATTTGAAGTTAGTTGCATTTGGCAACTTTATGTATGGTATTTTTTGGACACACCTTTTCCTTGGTCATGTCCAGCAGACCAACAGAGTAGCGGTCACAGTTGAGGTACGCGCGCACAGTATACAAAGCTTTGTGAAACTGACGCTCAATATCCGTTAGCTCTTCAAACACTTTGTTGGCGGACCACAAAAGCAGCTGTACACAAAACATACCACAAAAAACTCATATTGCAATATTTTAAGACATTTCACCAATTTATGATATGCATCATAGTTTTTGACTATAGAGATCTAAAACATTTAAAACACATGGTTCCTTTTTCCATACTTTGTATTTTTTAAATTTAATAAAATATCCAAAAGTGCCCTTAAAAGATAATATGATGTCGATGCCATGTTAGATTCGTGTATTTTCACATAATTTATCACAATATTAATAGCATGCTGTTAACTTTCATGTGATACATACTCACCTGGCCTTTACGTGTCTCACAGTTGTGCAGGTAGCTCAGGTGATAAATCTTTAAGTTCAGTGTGCCAACTTTTAGATACTTTAAAAAAAGCTGTGAGAAAAAGACAAAGACATCGTAGTAAGGGCTTTGGTGAAGGACTAACACTGGCTCTCAGGCAGTTCTGTAGAACCTTAAACTACTTTGATAATTATTTTTAGCAGTCCAGGGTTAGACAGCAAGTGACCAATCTAACACTTTAAAAAATGTATATAGGTAAAGGGAAAATATGCATTTAAGATTTTCTATACTCACATCTTCATCCTCATCTGTGAAATGAGGTCCATTATTCTTATTGACTGCCATGATGACCGCCACCACATCTTTGCCGTTCATGATGGGGGTGGCCAAGATGTTGTGGGTGGTGTATTCTGTCAGCTCATCAACAAATGTACTGAAGTAGCTATTCTGGAATTGAGAGGATTTTTTAAATCAATAAATTACCTTTTTATTCATAGTCTTAAATACATAAATATTTAACTTGTGTCATTAATGAAAATGCTGTTTATTTATTTTGTAGGACATTTATACTGACCAGTTTGAAAAGAAATTAATTTTATATTTAAGCTTAAATAGTACAAAAAAGAACCTTACTTGATCTACTTAATTCTTTTTTATTATTTTGCTGACAACAAAATGCCACTAGTAAAATAATCCCCAAGCCAGAAAGGGTCATGACATATTGAAATAAATGGATTATGTCAAGAGGATTTTGCAGGTCTAAATTGTGCATCTACTACAGTACCTATATGTACAAGCATTATGGTCATTGGGGCGTCAGTATTTTTTATTTAAAATGTAACAGAAAAAATAACACAACCCCCTACATCATGGTGTTCCATTTAAAGATTGCAATATACATCTTACCTCTTTAACATCCTTGACATTGATGGTTTTTTTAGATTGGGCAACATGACCAACTATTCCAATATCAAGAGGAAAGACAATCTCTGAGTCCGGTGGAACCACACAGTCTTCCAACTTTGATGAAGCATTGACATTAAAGAGTCGTGTCGCTAATTCGGCTATGCCATTCCTCTGCCTGTACATGAAAAGACTGCATCGGTCCGCATGGATCAGAGCACTGAGTCGCCTCAGGATTTTGAAGATCACCTTCTCCATGTTGACGTTCTCTTGCATGTCTTTGATCAAATCGAAGAATATTGCACCTTCTTCCACCTGACACACCATCTCAAAGGAGTCCAAATCCACTTTGGACTCTGGGACTCCTGTCATGGATGCAACAGTTCCAGGTTTAAGCTTTTTTGCAAAGTAGCTTTTCGAGAAATTTGGGTTTCCATCTAGAAACTTCTCCACATCTTCTTTTTTGACACTCATCTTCACTTTGTAAGCGCCACAAAAGGTTCAAACAAAGCTCAAATCTGGTCTTGAATGAAAAAAGCTATATACTGACATGCATAATTACAAAGCTGTGAAGGTTTAAAAAAAAAATGCTGCAGCAGGGTCGTCTACACCAACCATCAGCAAGGTGTTTCCCTTGTAGTGTTGAAGGTGAATAAGGATCTGCCCATGCAAAACTGATCAGGTGATCAGCGGCAAAGCTGGTGTCCACTTTCTCAACAGAGTATCTTTATCCTCTAAAGTCTATCTTCTCTGCGGTAACAGAAAACAGTCACTGTGAAAAACCTGTTGGTTCAAAACGCCCTCGTTAATCAATTTCCGTACATTAAAAATGTTTGATTTGCCTATCGTCTCCTCTCCCAGGCCTTTGCACTGCAAGCTCTTTATGTTCTTATTAAAGGTGCACTCCTCATGCCTAAGCCCTATTCAGCCAGGCCACTAGCTGATTATCTCAGCACCCTCATCAGCACCCTCACACTCATCATGTCCACATTTATTCCATTGTCAATGCACAGTGTACTATGGATAGTATTCTTCTCTGGGTACATACATAAATAAAAGGAGCGAATTATGAAATAAATAAATAAATAAATAAATAAGCACGCTTTAATATTTTATGTGACTCTTCCTCAAGTTATATACCTGGCGTGTAAATAAAAGGTAAGCTAAAAATAATCAATGTCAATAATCAATAATCCCTCATTTCAAATCTGAAGTATGCAGGCATACTTGGGTAACCATCTTAAGCAAAAGGTCAGGAGGATTACAACCACATTATTAGCCTCATACCTCTCTTTAGTGAGCTGCAGTGAACACAAAGCCTGTTAATAAGCAAAGCAAACAAGTGACTTTTATTTATAAATGTGGTTTAACACATTTGTTTAAACACAATGGTCAAAAGAATTATAGTTATTAATAATAATAATAATAATAATAATAATAATAATAATCTTTATAATTATCTATAATAATCTTATCAAATGCACCTTAAACTTATGATATGACACCATAAAAGTGTGACCATGAGTGATGCAATGATCCTGGACTGTTCTATATTGCAATCAAGTCCAGTTATTTTTGTATGTATAAATATACATATTTATATATATATATCTTGTTTGCTTGTTTGTTTATTTACTGTAATTAATTAACTAACTAAGTGCTTCTATCAGTCAGTGAGCTTACAACCATCACTGGAGTAACACATTTACAGTACAAGTGTCAGTGTATTGGTGAGCTGCGTGTCCATGTCCAGAAAAACATTTTTTAAAGATTTTTAACTTTCTATAAGGATAATGAAAACAGATTTGTACACAAACTACAGGGGGAGTCAGAGTATCATGCATGAAGTGGCCAAGTGGAGGCAGCAGAATGCAGTTTTCAGGCATCACTGACAGGATTTAGAGAACAGGCTGCATGTCTCAGGCTTTGTGATAGTTGGATCTGTAGACAGACTGGGCATGCCCACTGTTCCAACTGGCTGGTGCGGTGACATTATGACACCTTATTGGTTGTTGCCAGATGATGAGAGAAAGGCGCATCATATTACCAAATTACAGAACATGAGGCATAATAATAGAACTTTGAGACATGTCCCAAACAAATCAGTTCTGGTTCAGGGTCACTGAAGTACATCTTATGAAATATGTATGAAGTATGTTACAAAAAAGTTTTACAAGGTTGATGGTTCTGTGTTATGTTTTCTATCTATCACCTAAGTGTCAGGGATAACCCCTAGAGGGCGCCAAAGCGCCCTGTGATTTTTGTTTGTAGTTCCTTTGTTTAAACTTCAGTTCCCATGTGGCAACTCGGTCAGGTGACCAGGGGGCGCTCACCTGAACCGAGTTGGTCGTTAGTTTCTTTATAAATAGCTTGTTTTAGTTTTTCTGGGTGGTCTTGCAACTGTTAATTTATCTTAGTCATGATCTGCCTGTTTCATAGTGTCTTTTGTTTCTTCAATTCGTGTTTTAGTTTCATTTAAAATCTATTTGTTCTGTTTAAGTTTCCCTGCCTTTTTTGTGTTAATAATAAAACATCGTTTCCTTTTAATATCTGGATCCTCCTGCGTTTATGCCTCGCAACCCCAAACCGTGACAGATTGCAAGACCTAAAAAGAGGCATAGCAGAGGAGCCCTTCCCCGGGGAGATTCTTTTTGGGGGGGGCAACGATGTTTGGAGTTTGGGGAGCCGGCGTGGAAGGTAGCCGGAGAACCAAACGGCGTAGCGGCAAAAGAGCGGAGTGTGAGCGGGACGTGCAGCAGGGAGCAACCTCCCAGCTTGATTGGAGCAGCTTTCGGCGGTGCGCTAAAATAAATGAAGAGCGCATTCGTGACCTGCGGGAGCAGGTGGCCAAGCTCCAAGGGCAGGTAGCACAGCTGCACCGCGCCGCCGAGGACAGCGAGCTACCGTCGCTGCACTGTGCCTTCGAGGACGGCGAGCTACCGTCACTGCACTGTGCCTTCGAGGACAGCGAGCTACCGTCGCTGCACTGTGCCTTCGAGGACGGCGAGCTACCGTCGCTGCACTGTGCCTTCGAGGACGGCGAGCTTCCGTCGCTGCACTGTGCCTTCGAGGACGGCGAGCTTCCGTCGCTGCACAGTGCTTTCGAGGACGGCGAGCTTCCGTCGCTGCACAGTGCCTTCGAGGACGACGAGCTTCCGTTGCTGCACAGTGCTGCCGAGGATGGCGAGCTTCCGTTGCTGCACAGGGCAGCCGAGGACGACGAGCCGCCTCTTCCTCCGCCGCCGCCTTCATGCGCCGTTGAGGACAGCGAGCTTCCTCTTCCTCCGCCGCCGCCTTCATGCGCCGCCGAGGATCACGAGCTCCATCCTCTTCCTCCGCCGCCGCCTTCATGCGCCGTTGAGGACAGCGAGCTTCCTCTTCCTCCGCCGCCGCCTTCATGCGCCGCCGAGGATCACGAGCTCCATCCTCTTCCTCCGCCGCCGCCTTCATGCGCCGCCGAGGATCACGAGCTCCATCCTCTTCCTCCGTCGCCGCCGTCATGCGCCGTTGAGGACGACGAGCTGCCTCTTCCTCCGCCGACGCCTTCATGCACCGCTGAGGACTTCGAGCTTCCTCCGCCGCCGCCTTCATGCGCCGCCGAGGAGCACGAGCTCCATTCGCTTCCTCCGCCGCCGCCGTCATGCGCCGTTGAGGACAGCGAGCTTCCTCTTCCTCCGCCGCCGCCTTCATGCGCCGCCGAGGATCACGAGCTCCATCCTCTTCCTCCGTCGCCGCCGTCATGCGCCGTTGAGGACGACGAGCTGCCTCTTCCTCCGCCGCCGCCTTCATGCGCCGCTGAGGACTTTGAGCTTCCTCTTCCTCCGCCGCCGCCTTCATGCGCCGCCGAGGATCACGAGCTCCATTCTCTTCCTCCGCCGCCGCCTTCATGCGCCGCTGAGGACTTCGAGCTTCCTCTTCCTCCGCCGCCGCCTTCATGCGCCGCCGAGGATCACGAGCTCCATTCTCTTCCTCCGCCGCCGCCTTCGTGCGCCGCTGAGGACTTCGAGCTTCCTCTTCCTCCGCCGCCGCCTTCGTGCGCCGCTGAGGACTTCGAGCTTCCTCTTCCTCCGCCGCCGCCTTCGTGCGCCGCAGAGGACTTCGAGCTTCCTCTTCCTCCGCCGCCGCCTTCGTGCGCCGCTGAGGACTTCGAGCTTCCTCTTCCTCCGCCGCCGCCTTCGTGCGCCACTGAGGACTTCGAGCTTCCTCTTCCTCCGCCGCCGCCTTCGTGCGCCGCTGAGGACTTCGAGCTTCCTCTTCCTCCGCCGCCGCCTTCGTGCGCCGCTGAGGACAGCGAGCTTCCTCTTCCTCCGCCGCCGCCTTCATGCGCCGCCGAGGATCACGAGCTCCATTCTCTTCCTCCGCCGCCACCTTCATGTGCCGCTGAGGACTTCGAGCTTCCTCTTCCTCCGCCGCCGCCTTCATGCGCCGCCGAGGATCACGAGTTCCATTCTCTTCCTCCGCCGCCGCCTTCGTGCGCCGCTGAGGACTTCGAGCTTCCTCTTCCTCCGCCGCCGCCTTCGTGCGCCGCTGAGGACTTCGAGCTTCCTCTTCCTCCGCCGCCGCCTTCGTGCGCCGCAGAGGACTTCGAGCTTCCTCTTCCTCCGCCGCCGCCTTCGTGCGCCGCTGAGGACTTCGAGCTTCCTCTTCCTCCGCCGCCGCCTTCGTGCGCCGCTGAGGACTTCGAGCTTCCTCTTCCTCCGCCGCCGCCTTCGTGCGCCGCTGAGGACAGCGAGCTTCCTCTTCCTCCGCCGCCGCCTTCGTGCGCCGTTGAGGACAGCGAGCTTCCTCTTCCTCCGCCGCCGCCTTCGTGCGCCGCTGAGGATCGCGAGCTGCTTCCTCTTCCTCTGCTACCAACGCCACCTGGCATCATAGAGGACGGCGAAAGTCTTCTGCCTCCGCCGCCCTGCTTCAACAGGGGCATCAGGCCATCGGAACCACTGGCCATAGGTGCCAGCCTCTGGGTGAGAGGGGCGGACATTGGACCCTGGGGGGGATGCCCTGGACCTCCTGTGGCGCCCCGGAGTTGCGCCCTTTGAGGGGGGGTTATGTCAGGGATAACCCCTAGAGGGCGCCAAAGCGCCCTGTGATTTTTGTTTGTAGTTCCTTTGTTTAAACTTCAGTTCCCATGTGGCAACTCGGTCAGGTGACCCGGGGGCGCTCACCTGAACCGAGTTGGTCGTTAGTTTCTTTATAAATAGCTTGTTTTAGTTCTTCTGGGTGGTCTTGCAACTGTTAATTTATCTTAGTCATGATCTGCCTGTTTCATAGTGTCTTTTGTTTCTTCAATTCGTGTTTTAGTTTCATTTAACATCTATTTGTTCTGTTTAAGTTTCCCTGCCTTTTTTGTGTTAATAATAAAACATCGTTTCCTTTTAATATCTGGATCCTCCTGCGTTTATGCCTCGCAACCCCAAACCGTGACACTAAGGTTGGGTTTTTCATATATATTTCATTATTATTGTTTTGGTATGCAATGGTGTGTACTGTACATATTCAGCCAGTAAACTAATATGGAGTATGTATTGTGCAGAAGCATTACGGTGCATTTTTGAAAGACAGGTCATCATACAAATTAAAAGTAAATAACATCAACCAGCATACAGTACATTCTAGTACAGCTCATTCAATACTGTGACAAATATCTATCATTAAAATGAATCTATTTAGACTGAATAAAACAATGAGTAAATTAATACCAAAGTAATACATTTTAATTGATTTTGAAATTATGGCAGAAATTATGGCCCAAAATTTGCCCTTCACTTTATTTGATAAAGCATATACGATCCCCATTTAACCCAACTTTGAATACAAAGCAATATTGCACTCCTCAATCATTAGTGAAATTCAGAAATAGTCAATACTTTTTCTTTTTTAGATCAGTTATTTTATTATTATTATTATTATTATTATCTTTTATTACTATCTTTTATTACTATCTTTTATTATTATCTTTTATTGACAGACCACATCGTTACAGGTGCTCATGGAAATGGTAAACAAATGTCAATATGAAGACTCCTCGCCTTACACTTTTTCATACAACTTTTGATAATAAAATGGTCAAATTTTTAAAAGATATTTGCTGAATATATGTGATTATCTGTCAGGAAATATGTCCACACATTCTTCAATTGTTAGCCATAACAATTTCTATACTTTGTCCTTGATTCAGTACCATTAATCATTACTAATCACATGAAGAACAAAGTTGAGAAGTCATGTTATACGTTTGGGGTCTTGCACAGTAGTAATAACTCGCATGGCATCAAGTTGACACAGGAAGTAATAGGGTTCATCAGGTTTAAATGTCTACGGTTGGATCCATCCCAGCCTAAAAGCTAAAAGCCACTTCTCTATGCCGTTTCTTCAGCATGACTGATTTCCTAATGACCTGAGTTCTGCCAGGCTTCTGTTGTGTGAGCAGGTGTGTTGATACACCATGTTGTGATTTATAGGCTAGAAGGAGCAAGTTGAAGTTAGTTGTGTTGCACTCTGGGAGAAGAGTTTTTTTATGAATGGGGTAGTTTTTCCCTTCTTTTGGTTCTAGTGTGAACTCTGTGTTTTAAATCAAATAACACGAGTGATTATTTATTTAACACATTATTTATTTACTACAACATCATACTGTAGCTATGTGAATCTAAAAGCCTATAAATCCCTTTTTGCTCAGCACCCCCTCCCATTTTTTTAAAAACCTGAGCATCCTCCAACTATTCTAATAGTATTAGTCTTGTTCATTGCAAGTGTTGATAAGTAACTAAGTAAATAAGGCGACAATAAATTTAGGTTATTTATTAAAATCGTAGAGTTTTTTATTCTTGAATTTTCAACATATTTTATGTCGCCTCATGATCACATGCATTGCGAAGGCGTTACTTACCTTTGCATTTTTTAAATACTCATTTACTTAGCTAACTAACATATACAGTAAGTACTATATTCTCTGTTCTGTTTGTCAGAAACTGTGTAATTCGCAGTTTATTTTAGTGCTCCAACCAAACATAACTTTTAAGAATAATTTGAGTATCTCTATAATTCTCAATAAAAAAAAAAAATCGGTTTAGTTTTTTTTTTGGTAATTGAATTTATAAAGTGAATTCTCTCATATACAGTATATTTTATAGATCCATTACAGGTCAAGTGAAATATGTCAAGCTTTTTTGTTTTCATTTTGATGATTACAGCTCATGAAAATCGAAAATCCAGTAACTCAAAATATTTGATAAAATATTTAATCTTGAATTGACTAATTTACTATTCATACAGTATAAATAATGTGTATGTTTTGGTCTAGTTCAGTCTCTGCAACAACAATCATAGGGAAGACTCATGCTGACTTAGCTGTCCAGAAGACAATTATTAACACCTCCTACAAGGAGAGAAGGCCACAGCAGATCATGACTCTTCACAGAATACTGTATCATAGCATATTCTTGGAAACTTGACTGAAAGAGAAAAGTGTGGTACAAACATGCACAAGCAACAGATATGACCACAAAAATTCACAACAATCCGAGCATGAAAAGCACTGCTACGCTACACCCCATAATTTTAAAGGGTCACCTGAGGTCATACAGACACAGTGAAAAACAAGTCAAGTCTAATTTCAATAGTAAATACCTACCAGACAGCAGTGGGCTCTAAACATTGCTCACGGACAATTTCACCTGTGAAAAGTCAGTGTTTCACTGCTGTTCCTTTTTGTTCTTCTAAGGCTGGGTTTAAACTTCAAGCATTTCCAGTGGAAACTTACAATTATTATTTGTATTTGTCACACTGTTTGGGATGGGATAACATATTCTAGTCAGATTAAATGATAATGATAGCTACTATAGCTTTGTAGCTTATTAAAGCATAAATCTTGATGATGTATCAATAGTAAATAAACTCTATGAACAGAAGAATTAAGAAGGTCTCTGTTTCTTTACATTACATACCCTTTGTGTCTTTTCATGATTTGAGATTTTAATTTTTCTGCATATTTTTCACATTTGAATGACTGAGATCACCAAAAAAATATATATATATATTACACCCAGATAACCCAAGTAAATACAAAATTATTTTTTAAATGATGATTTCATTTTTTAAGGGAAAAAACCTGTCTCCCCCCCCCCCCCCCCCCCCCCCCCCCCCAGACCTGATTACTGCTAGACATGTAGAAATCAAGAAACATTTTAAAAAGATACTAAGTAGCTAAAGGATTTTTAAAAAGCAAACCATGCTGCTATCGAGGAAAATTCAAGAAGAGAACAAAGTAATTGACATACTGTTAGGAACCCCCACCAGAGGGCACTGTTCATGTCTGGTGTAGTTCTTGTTGGTTGACTCAGTTTCCCAGAAGGCACCTCAGTCAGGTGATGAGTGCTCACCTGGACTGAGGTGCCTCATTAAAGTTTCTATAAATAGCAGTTTGTTCTGGGAAATTGGGTCGAGCATATGTTTGTTTGTCTGTTTGGTTATGTTTGTTTTTGTATATACTGTCATGTGGGCATTCCTTTTGTTTGGTTCTTGCTTCTTTAAGTTTATATTTTGGTTTGTTTTGTAACCTGTTTTTCTAGAGGGCTCTACTGTTTGTTTTCCTTATGTTCCTTGTGTTGATGGATTCATGGAGCTGTCCTGTTTCATGTTTCGTTAGGCTGTGTCTCCTCCTGTGTACAGTGTAAGTACTGTTCTGTGTCTTCCCAGTGTTTGTCTTCTGGTGTAGTTCTTTGTCTGTTTGGTTTTGTGTAGCCACATGAGGGCCTAGCCGCTAGTAGGGTTAGCCTCCAGTACGTTAGCCTCTAGTGGGATTGACTGCTAGTGGTTCTGGTTGCTAGTCGGTTAGCTGCTAGTTTGGAATAGCCTCATGTGTGCCTTTCCTTTTGTGTTCAGTTCCCCACTATTAGGTCAGTACTAACCCGGTTAGCCACTAACCCCTTTAGATACTAACCTGGTTAAGTCAGCATCCAGTGTCCTCATATTCCATATAGCTACTAACCCAACTAAACACTAACCCAGCCAGTCTAGTCCTGTCTCTAGTCTCCAGTCCTGTCTCTCCAGTTTCTAGTTCCCCTATGTGTCTTTAGTTAGCTTCAGCTCCATGTTTCCTCATCCCCAGTTCTCTCTGTCGGTTCCCTGTGTCAGCTCGTGGTTCCCTGTGTCCAGTTCTTGTCCCTATGTTAGCGCGCCGTTCCCTGTGTTTTTCCTGAGCCCTAGTTTTAGTTTACGTTTGTTGTTTTGATTCCTTTGTTGGTTTGTTTCAATGTTTGAGTTTATGTCTTTCAAATAAAGACTCTTTCTGTTTGAAAACCCCTCTGCCTTCATGCCTACCCTCTTGCCCATGGCAACATCAGCCGGGTCTAGCCAGCACCACCAGGCTAGACCCATGACACATACATTATTGGTCTGGAAAGGGTTACAAAGCCATTTCTAAACATTTGGGACTGCAGCAAATCTCAGAGTCAGTTAAGGTCAGTGTTCATGATTCAACAAGAAAGAGACTGGGCAAAAATGGCACCCATGGAACAGTTCCAAGTCCAAAGTCACTGCTGACCTAAAAGAACACACAGACTTGTCTCACATTTGTCAAAAAAAAAAAAAAACTTTTTTACCCCAAAGGCTTTTGGTCAGATACCTGGTGTACTGATGAGACAAAAGTTTAACTTTTTGGAAGAAGATAATGCCATTACATCTTGCCATTACAATGCCATTAAATCTTGCATAAAAGTAACGCAAGAGCCATTTGGCAGACTCTCTTTTGTCTGGGAATTTGTGTGAACAATGTTAACACTGTATACAGCAACGCGATGCGTGCGCACACACACATTTTGAACACTAACATTACAATTACTGTAGTAAATCAACATGTTAATAGTATGTTAACACACAGATGACAAGGTAATATTATTCGTCTGTTCAGTTCAGTATTGTATATTTTGGCGCATACTGTACTTTTTTACATAGGGCCAGGCAGGTTTGGTCATCTTTTTTCCCTTAGTAAAAGAGTACATCATTTAAAAACTGCATTTTGTATTTACTTGGATTATTTTTGTATAATGTTAAATTAGTTTGTTGATCTCAAACGGTGCACGGTGGTGCAGTGCTTAGTACTGTCGACTTGCACTTCCAGGGTCCGGGTTCGATTCCCGGTCAGGCTCGATTCCCATCTCTGTGTGCATGGAGTTTGCATGCTCCCCCCGTGCTTCATGGGTTTCCGTCCAATCCTGCAGATTAGGCTAACTGGCGTTCATAGTGTGTGTACCCTGCAATGGATTGGCATCCTGTCCAGGGTGTACCCCGTGTAGCAGGATGAGCTGTGGCTTCATCATGTGTATTATCTTGAGAGTCCAATGCTCCAATGCTCCAGAGTCCAATGTTGTGCCTTCTACTTCGCAATCTCTTCCTCAAACAAGTAATGTTTTTTCCCTCCCTAGTGTCCCTATAATGGGGCGATTGGTTTTCGTACCTCGGGATAGACGGTGTCTGATGTTTAGGGGGAAATGCGGTGTGGGGTTAGATGAATGGCTTGAGGAGGTACGAGCTTGTATGAGGGTTCGTCATTTGTCCGTTAGAGATCAAGCATTTTTCCTATTCGATCACTTAGAGGGGGAAGCCCGCGACGAGGTAAAGTATCGTTCCACTGTTGATAGAGAGGACCCCGAGAAGGTTATTTCAATACTGCAAGAGCTGTATGGGTGTTCTCAGTCTTATGTAGCTCTGCAGGAGGCCTTCTTTTCTAGAAGACAGCTAGAAGGGGAAACCTTACAGGGGTTTTCACTAGCATTAATGAGCCTTATGGCGAGGGTAAAGCAGTGTGCCCCGACTACCATGTCTAATGCTGATGTCCTGTTGAGGGATCAATTTGTGGAGCATGTTTTGGATGGTGCTTTGCGTCGTGAGTTGAAGCAGATGGTGCGCCGACAGCCTGGTGCTACTCTACTGGAGGTTAGAGGTGAAGCAATTAGGTGGGAACAGGAGGGTCTCCCTAGCGGCGTGCGAGGTCGCAGTCATTCCGTTCCATCAGTGTTGGGTCTTCAGTATGGGATTCAGAATAGGCCTAGTAGTGTGGCGCATGCTCCTCCAGCAGAGCTGGATGAGTTAAAGGAGTTGTTGAAATGTCAGCAAGAGCAGTTGCAGCAGCTTGCCCATAGCATTGCTCGGTTACAGCCTTCTCATCAGCGTAGCCGTTCTCCCCGCAGAGGCCTTGTGTGCAGACGCTGTCAACAACCTGGCCACTTTGCAAGAGAGTGTGATGGAGTGCGTGCTCCCCCTCGGTCTTATTCATCCCATGTCCCTACCGCAGCTGAGAGACCGTCCCTTCCAACGCCGGTGTCGGAAAACTAGCACCTACCGCGCTGCAGAGTCACAGTTCGGAGGGGTATTTAATTGGCTCACAGGCCGCCCCTAGAAGTTTAGGCGGTACTTCCGCCTTGGTGTCATCCTGTCCACACCTTGATATAATCTTGGGTGGAGTTAAAGTATCGTGCTTGCTAAACACAGGTTCGATGGTGTCCACAATTACGGAGAGCTTCTTTCATGAAAATATCCAGCCTTTGGGTCAGGAGCGTCTTCAGTCATGCCATTGGCTGTAGCTTAGGGCTGCTAATGGGTTAGCTATTCCATATATTGGTTATTTGGAATTGGACGCGGAGCTGTGTGGTAAGGTAATGCAGCAATGTGGAGTGCTGGTAGTTAAAGATCCTCCTGGGGGTAGCCAACCTCAAGTGCCCGGTGTTCTGGGGATGAACATCATCCGCCGGTGCTATAAAGAGCTTTTTGGGGAGCATGGTTTGGCTTTGTTTGATTTGTCCTCTGTTTCAGAGCCTCCAGCATCTGTTATACAGGCGCTGCAGCAGTGTCATGAGTCCCGTGCTTCGTCTACCTATGAGCTTTCTGGTAGGGTAAGGGTTCAAGGTAGCAGGACTTGTCGGATCCCAGCACGAGCTATGAAGTTGGTAGCGGCCACCTGCTCTGACCAGTACTCGGGTTGTACTGTGCTATTTGAGCCACCGGATTCTGGTTTGCCGGCTGGACTTTTGGCATTTCCTGCCATAGTACAGGTGACGAGAGGTACGGTTTCGGTACCGGTTGTTAATGTGAGTTCTTCTGAGGTGGTTCTGTATCCTCGTGTGATGGTAGGTACCCTCCATTTAGTTCATATTGTTAGCTTGCCTGCTGGTATCACAGAAGTTCCTTCCTGTACCGTGACTGTCAATTCACAGTCTGCTGCTCCTACGGTTTGGAGTTAGATAGAGGCTTTGGATTTGTCCCTTTTGCCAGCAGTAGCCCAGAAGCAGGTGAGAGCCCTCCTTCATCAGTACAGCTCTGTTTTCTCTGTTCATGAGATGGACCTTGGCTGTACTACGCTGGTGGCGCATGACATCCTGGTCTTGGATGACATTCCTGTTAGGCAACGCTATAGGCGTATTCCTCCATCAGAGTATGAAGTAGTTAAATAACATATTAATCAGTTGTTGGCGGCGCAGGTCATTCGAGAGAGCAGTAGCTTGCTCGAAAGAAAGACGGTACCTTACGTATGTGTGTCGATTATCGTCAGTTGAACGCCAAGACAAGGAAAGATGCCTTTTCTCTGCCCCGTATCGAGGAATCCAGACGCCATGACTGGAGCATTTTCCACCATGGATTTGGGGAGTGGGTACAACCAGGTCCCCGTCACTGAAAAAGATTGTCCCAAGACTGCATTTTGTACGCCATTTGGATTGTTTGATTGGAATCGTATGCCTTTTGGCCTCTGTAATGCTCCCAGCACCTTTCAGAGATTAATGCAGCGGATATTTGGTGACCAGCAGTGTCAGTCTTTGCTGCTGTATCTTGACGACATTATTGTGTTTTCTTCCACTGTAGAACAGCATTTGCAGAGACTTGAGGTGGTGCTGGGTCGGCTGCAGCATGAGGGCCTGAAGGTCAAACTTTCCAAATGTGCTTTCTTTCAACGGGCGGTGCAGTACTTGGGTCATGTCATCTCTGACCAGGGTGTATCCACTGACCCGGGTAAAATCCAGGTGGTAGCTGACTGGCGACCTCCTTCCACTGTCTCAGAGCTGCGCTCATTTCTTGGGTTTGCTAGGTATTACAGACGTTTTATAGATGGTTTTGCAAAGTTGGCAGCCCCTTTAAATAGGCTAGTGGCAGACCTGGGTGGTGCTGGATCTAAGAACAAGAGGAGATCCTGTGCAATTGAGGCATGGACAGAGGAGTGTAGTGCCAGTTTTGAGGCACTAAAGACCAAACTCACTACTGCACCCGTGTTGGCGTATGCTGACTTTGCATTGCCTTTTGTTTTGGAGGTAGATGCAAGTCATTCTGGGCTGGGAGCTGTTCTTTCCCAAGAGCAAGGTGGAAAGCTAAGGCCAATAGCTTATGCCAGTCGGGGTCTCAAGCCAAATGAACGTAATATGAAAAATTACAGTTCTATGAAGTTGGAATTTTTGGCACTAAAATGGGCCATGATGGAGAAATTCAGAGATTATCTCCTGGGCCAACGATGCATTGTCTATACGGACAATAATCCACTGGGTCATTTGAATTCTGCTAAACTTGGTGCCACCGAACAACGTTGGGCAGCTCAGCTTGCCTCTTTTAATTTTGAGATTCGATATCGGTCAGGTAGGAGCAATCGCAATGCAGATGCTCTGTGACAGCAACTTCATGTGGGTTCCTCAGTGGAGGCTATGGTTTCTGGAACGCCACTCCCTGTGTCTTTCTAGCATCTTCCACAGCCGGAGGTGTCTACTGCATCCGTAGCAGTTTTGAAAGCGCTGCCTTGTCAGACAGCTGATTTGCGAGTCCTCCAGGAGTCTGATTCAGTGCTCAAAGAGGTCCTTGTGTTCTGGAGACGCAATCAGCGGCCCAATGTTGATGAGCGTAAGCAGTTATCGCGGCCTGCCCTGGTACTCCTACGACAGTGGGATCGTTTGGTAGAGAAAGGTGGTATTGTCTATCGTCAGGTATTCCATCCTAGTGGTGGTGAATCTGTGGATCAGCTGCTGTTGCCACAGGCATGAAAACAGGAGGTGCTGACAGGGATACATCAGGAGCATGGCCATCAGGGAGTTGAGCGGACACTGGCGCGGTGCTACTGGCCAGGTATGTCGGTGGATGTAGCTGAATGGTGTAAGGCATGTGAGCGTTGCCAAGTGTCTAAGGACTGTTATCCCACCATCCATAGCTTTATGGGACACCTTTTGGCATCACAGCCTAACGAAATTCTTGCTATTGATTTTACGGTTTTGGAGCCAAATAGGAATGGTCTGGAAAATGTCCTAGTGATGACTGACGTCTTCAGTAAATATACCTTGGCCATTCCAACTCGTGACCAACGTGCCACTACGGTTGCTCAAGTGCTAGTAGTGGAATGGTTCAGTAAGTTTGGGGTCCCTGCACGGATCCATTCTGATCAGGGCCACAATTTTGAGAGTCTGCTTATCCAGCAACTTTGTGGGATTTATGGGATTCAGAAGTCCCGCACTACGCCACATCATCCCGCTGGTAACGGCCAATGTGAACGTTTTAATCGGACCCTTCACAATTTGTTGCGTGCCTTACCAGTATCCAGGAAGAGGGACTGGGCTTCTTGTTTGCCTCAAGTCTTGTTCTGCTATAATACCACACCCAATCAGTCTACCGGTGAGTCTCCATTTTATTTAATGTTTGGTCGAGAGGCTCGGCTGCCAGTGGACTTTCTGTTGGGGAGAATTCAGGAGCCAGTTGCGGGTCCTGTTCATGAGTGGATTCTGGAGCACCAGACTCGCTTGCGAAAGGCATTTGAGGGGGCCAAAGAACGGTTAAGGCTTGCTGCAACTCGCAGAAAGGAGTTTCATGACCAGAAGGTGCAAGGTGAGCCATTGAGGGAGGGTCAGTTGGTGTACGTGCGTGATTTTAGTGCACGGGGTCGTCATAAAATCCAAGACCTGTGGAGCTCCGTGGTTCACCAAGTTTTGAGGGCACCTAGAGAGGGAGGGTCAGTTTATACGATTGTACCAGTTGGGGAGGTCGGCAGGACTAGGCAGGTACACCGCTCTTTGTTAAAATTGGTGGTACATCAGAATGCTCCTCGTCCTGCTTTTCCTGATGACACCGTGTGTAATGATCTTTCCTTGCTTCATGACCCCTCTCTGGAGAATGACTCTTATGGTGAGGATGATCTTTTGATTCTGGCTCATCCAAGCTCTTGTCCTTTGCCAATTGCCTGCCCAGACACAGGCGCTTCAGCCACCCTTCAGCCGTCGGCTTTAGAGTCGAGTCGGCCTCTTGGTGTGCCCCATCCTGTAGTGATTTCACCAGTGGTGACACATTCACCACCTGTAGTCCCGGTGGTTTCTGCTTTGAGTAACCGAGACAGTGGTACAGTAATGGTGCGTAGAACAGCACGACCCACAGCCGGGCAGCACACCAATGTCCATCACCTGCCGAGATCTGTGGGGGTAGTTGCCCAGGGGGACCGTGGTTCTGTGTGCCATGCAGCTTCTGCTGTATTCAGGTCCTGGGACTGAGCGTCCCTGTGTGGGAATGAGCATCGTCGGGTCGACGATTCAAAAGTGGGGGGTAGATTGTAGCAGGATGAGCTGTGGCTTCATCATGTGTATTATCTTGGTTAGAGGGATGCCTTATTCACAACAGGTTGCACTGTTTTATATATACTGCCATAATCTCGGTTGAAGGACTTCCGAGTCACCTGGGTAGTGTCTCAGATCATTTCAGCACTAGCCAATCAGCTCGTCTGTGGGCTGCTATAAAGGTGGTGGAAGAGTGCTTTTTCTCACGTAGAGCGCACGCCCCTTTTTGTTGTGTACCTGACTTCCGGTTTGCCACAGGTTTCCTCTGGACTCGTTAATGGTGAGGTCTTCTCCTACTAATCCTCCTTTGTAGAGTGCACGCGCGCTGTTTAGTGCGCCTGACTTTCGCTTTCATATCAGTGATTTCCCTTACTGCTGACTCTCCTTTGAGTGGAGTGCACATCGCTTCGTCGCACGTCTGATTTCTGCTTCTGTCTCAGAGTGCATGCCTTTTTGCTGCACGCCGAACTTCCGGTTTCGTTCTAGTTCCACTTAGACTTTTGGGTTCCTTTTTGAACAACATTGCCCTTCTGGTGTCGGTAAGTGGCTCGTTTCCTGTACTTCCTGGTTGTAACCAGGATTGGTAGTGGTTGTTCATCTAACGTTTTGGGAACAGGTATGTACTTTTTATTTAGTCCATTCATAATTCTCTGTGGTATGTACCTGTTGATTTTGTTTCATTCTGATTATAGAAACTGTGGGTGCTGCAGAGGTGTGCATGAACGATGCTGTTTTGTCTTACTTTTTGTTTTGTTTTGCTTCATTGCTTGGCTATATTAACTTTGCTTAGCATTAGCTTGGCTTGCCATTGCTTTGTATTAACTCTGCTTCGCATGAATATTGCTTTGCATGAGTACTGCTTCTTTTGTTTTATGAGTTTGTTTTTGCTCTACTGTTGGTGGGTAAATATATGCATTATGCCTCACTGCTATGTTGCATGACTGTTGCTTTGCCATATTGCTGCTGTGCATGCATTTCTGGCTGAGAACTTGTTTTCAAATTGTAAGTCGTTTCTCTCTCTCTCTCTCTTCTTTCTATTTTGCTGGTTGTATGTATTTTAATTACATTTCCAAATCTTGTAGAGCTGTGAGCTAAGGTTGGTGGCAGTGTGACGTGTTGGAGGTTTGTTTCCCTTTCCCGTGTGCGTGTTGGTCACCCACTTGTGCCGATTGTCACAGTGAATTGTTTGTGGGGGTGTGATTCACGTGTGTTTGGGGTGACTCTGGCTGGGATATTCATCCCCTTCTCTCTTCTAGTCTGCCATCCACTAGTAAGCTCCAGCTCAAAGTTGATGATTTGTAGATTTTAATGTGCATCATTTTAGTGTAGTAGTTCCTTGATGTTGTAACTATTTTTGTTATGAATAAATTTTGAATTGCTATATTGTGTATGATTGTCTGAGTGAATAGATGTTTGTGTACGAAATCCATGCCTCTTGCCTGTTCAGTGAACGAACCTGGGTGTCTTAGTTAATTTAATAACTAGGGTTGTTTATTTCCTTGGGTGCAATTCCCAAGGTGGCATAATTGGCTACAGTTGTTAAATCAGGGGATCGGCGGCGTTTGAGAAAGCCCCCTTCACCTCGCCACACCGGCATTGTGCCCGTTAGTCTCCTGGGATAGACTCCAGGCCCCCGCGACCCTGAATACAGGATAAAGCAGTATAGATGATGAGTGAGTGAGTGCAATATACAACAACAGAAATCACACCACTGTATGTACAGTATCATCACAGTAACTCATCACAAATCATAGGTTTTGAAGCCAAGTCAGTCAAGCTTCACATTGAGTTTCCTTAAAAAATATTATTATTCCCAAAACGTAGGACCTCTACAGTTTGTGTCGCAATAAACTGTTTTTTTTTTTTTTTTTTCCCCCACAAATGTTTTTTTCCTGTGTAAATGCTACTGTGAAGGATTTGTGAATACTTTTGTTTGTAGCAGCTTGATAAATGAGGCCCACTTGTTCCTTACTGGAACAATTCCACACAAAAGAGAACCCTTTCAACCCACTATGGTTCTGGAGCAAACAGCTTTTATCATATGGACACAGAGGTGCAAACGTAGTAATAGCCTCAGCCCTGGAAGACGTTCTGTGCCCGTTGGAACATGTGCTTGATCAGCAGTTACCCCAAAGCGCTCAGCTCTGAATCATGTGAGCTGGAGCAGGCTGTCTGAAGTCCAGTCCAAATCACATGGTCCAGTGTGTATGGGGATTAGCCAGCACAGAGAAGGAGGCTAAATAGAAACTAAGAGGAAGGATGTAAAAGGGGATAAAGATTATATAATCACACACACGAAACAAAGTGGACCACACAAGTTATGGGAAACCCTTAGTTGAAATACTGATTGAAAACAAAAAATATTAATTTACATAATTCCCTCTTTACCAATATTTAGTCAGTTGAACAAGTCATCTAATTTCATTCAATTCATTATTAGTGTCTGACGTTTGCTTTTTCAATTTTGCAATAGAGCTACAAGGTAGATGTTAGATTTACTAATTACACTGATTTACTGATTGTCAAGATCAAAAGACTTATTTATTTAAATTATATATTAGTGGAAGATTTAGCATGCACCATGCTTAGGAGTCTTTCTTTCAATGTTTAATCATTTTTAGCTCTTTTTGAGGTATGCCATTTATGGTAGTATTTTAGCATCATTAATATAAGCTACAGAAGTGCTGTATGCAAACTTGGCTATTGTATATATGGCTGATTGGCATTTCAAACATACAGTAGCCTCATGTGATTATGAATTACTTATTGTATATTGAAATTGTATAGTTTTATTTGACAATTAAGAACCAATAAGAAGCTGTGGAATGACACCAAACTGGGCAATAATGGAAAAAATAATATGGGTATTAATAGAGGGTGAGGGAGGCTGAGTCAGGGTGAGTTGCAAACCGTTGGGAGTGCCAGTTCGGTTTTATTGTGCATAGTGAGGAGTTTTTTAGATAGAGAAGAAAAGCTCCTGTGGCATTCTTGGTGTAAAAGAGACTATACCTCGGCTGTTTTTTGGCATGTGAGTTTTCTGCTTATACAGGCCATTGGATGCTCTTCTCCACCAAACACTTAGGCCAGGACACAGTGCTATCACATCTCAGAGGTGCCAATTTAACAGTAAAATGGCCGTTTGACAGCCAGTTTCCTGAACACTGGGGCACTGGTGAGAACCAACTTCACATCCTGGAATACTCACTCAGCAGTCACTGTCCACCGCACCTTTTCCGACCCTATCTCTATAAGAGATCTGAGAGGAGAGGAGCTATAGATTAGAAGTTTGGCATGAATTGGAACCTTGGTACCAACCCCAAGAATGCACATACCTGTACTTGATTTCTAAGATTTTTCTTTTCTTGGAGCCCAGGACCAATACTGTACACTAGATACCCAGATGGCAATTTTATGGATTTACTGTGCACCCAGCTTCCCAGAGGATATTTTTTAAGGTGGATGAGATGGTCAGGCCAGATAGTTGAAGTCCAAGCATGCTGCAGCAAACTAGTAGTGGAAGCATAGGACAATGTTCATTAAGCATTAGAAGGTCACAGCTGCCACTTGGAGCCTGTCTGAGATAACCCTGTACTGCCAGTGATGCAATGTGTTTTAAGTCTAGCTTCAGTAGGCAGCGCCACATACCAATAGCTTTTTGTCAGATCCAGGGTTGATATGAAGTGGAGCTCCACATGATCATCTACCTAGGGATTGGAGTAGTATTCAAGTCTGAGATTAAATTCACCAAATATACTGCTCTAGTGTGGGTTGGGGTTTGGGGTCTGTGTCTGCTGCCCACATTCTCTGCCAGCGTAGATGCAGCAATAAGCAGGCAAATGTGAATATATGGTGAATTTTCTTTCTTCAACATAGTTGGAAGGGGGGGGGTATGAGTTAGAGGAATAGAGAGAGAAAGAGAGAGAGAGAAGGGAAGAAAATGTGCAATATTGCAGTGTGACTAGCCTGTCCCAAACAGTATTTGTGAAAATTGCTGTGGACAAGAGAGATGGAGAGAATGTTCAGGTTACCTGAGTGGTGAGCCCCAGGAGAGTGATAGGCTGAGTTGTGGAGCATTGTGAGGAGCGTCATCTTCTTCTTATGATTCTTTGAGATAGAGACAGGAAAGCATAAGTGATACTGTTGGTAGAGCAAAACTGTTGGACACTGACTACTTCTCTCCTGAATTTTGCCATGGCATTCTTTGATTTGCTCCTTGTTTTTTTCAATAGGATAAATGATTGAGTGTCTCCTGCTATGTTCTGTTGCATCACCCTACCTAGTGACCAGGTACGCTTGTGCTCTCTGAAACAGTTGTTCTAAAGCAGTTACTGTACTTCAGCACCAAGGTGAAGAAATCAGTAGAAGTCACAGCTATGTTTAATAATGAAAATAAGAGCTTTTCCACATACACAGTGTGACAAGAACTCACAGGATTGGCATCAAACAGTTGTGTGAGCATAATAAAACCTTTAGTTTTTTAAGGCTAACTGGTGTAAATGGCTTTGTTAGGATTTGTTAAGGAGCAAAAAGATTAGACTTTGTATCGCTGGGAAAAAATGTCATGTGCCCTGATGAGCCCAGATTTACCCTATTTCAGAGTTATGGACACATCACGATAAGAAAAAACACATGAAGCAATGCACCCATAATATATAGTGTACACCGTACAAGCATATGGAGACAGTGTTGTGACCTGGAGTTGCTTCAGTTGGTCATTTCTAGGAACAGCAACATTACGTTTATTACAGTATGTGGCAATAAAATGAAGTCGACAGAATGTACATTCTGAATGTACTGAATGACCAGGTTATCACACTTCTATAGAGCTTTTCTTCCCTGATGGCACAGGTATATCCCAGGATGTCACTGCCAAGATCCATCTGGCTCAAATTATGAACTCCAATGGAAGTTTCTCTGGGATGTGCTGGAGAAGAGTGGTTTAACTCTCGTGTCATCAATACTAGATCTCAAGCAATGATTAAAGCAACCCTGGATGGAAATAAATGTTGTGGGATCCATTGAAATATGAGCGTGTGCAAATTGCTTGGTATTGCAGGGCACATGAGGAGCAATTTTAAGAGCCCAAGTAATTTTCTTAAAATGGTACAGGCCATACATACCAAACGCTGACTAAAACAAGTGTGACCCTGTGCTTGTTTGAAACTTTTCTAAGGAAAGTGCTCTAAAAATAACTGTGCTAATCCTGTAAAAGCTTGTCTGAAATAGGCATTACCATTGATCAACAGTATGTGTTGATGGAGCCCTGTAGATCCGACTGGCACTGTAAGTTGTTTGGCTACTCTATGGTTTTAACAGTGTTTTGTTCAGTCATATATATTTTTTCAAGATTTAAACAAAGCATTGACTGATATACAGATTCTAAAGATACAGAAAAGACCCTCCCCTAATTATGTTTAACTGCTTGTGGCACATGCTAGTTTAAAACAAAATTCAGACATTAGGTAAAGTACAGTATGTCTGGGGCATGTAAATGTCTATTTTTGCTAATCCGTTTCTTAAAGGATTTCATGACTACTAGCAGGATCATTTGTAAACTATATTTCTAAAATGCCTGGCCAAAAAAAGCACCTTGTCAGAAAGGAAACAAATTATTGACCCACATCAAGCACCGGAAACAATAAGGGAGATTTTAAATGACTGGAATTGGGTGAAAAACTGCCCAACACATTACTATGAGAATATAATAGTGTAAGATATTATATTAGTAAAGATAATAATGAAGATATTATAATATAAGAACTCATGGGGTTAGGACTAAACAACTGTGTAGCCTTAAGAAAACCACATAACAGTGAAGCTAATCATATACTCATATAAAACATTTAAATAAAATTGAAATTTTTTAAAGGTATATTAAAATAATGCTAGAAATTATTAGATGTACAGAAGGAAGTGGTTAAGGAACAAATGCAAAAAGTTCAAATTGATGAGTTGCTGGTTGTAATAACTAGATATAGATATATGATACTGAATATCGTTATTGGATTAATATGCACTTGACATTGGAATGCTGGGAGTATATTTAATTATGTTTTAGAATTTTTACAGAAACATGTTTCCTCTAAACATGCTATTTTCAGTATACACTCAACGTTAATCAGATGCAACAAAATCAACCACACCACTGCCCCAGTTTGTATATCACACACACGTATCAATATCTAATAAACACAAAATAAAATATATAATAAAGGCAATACTCTCTTTTATGTACTCTTATTTTTAATTCTCACAAGGAATAATTTTGTTGTTGCTGTTGTTACATCAGTACAGCTTAAGGTGTTACCTAAAGCCTGACTTGTTTTTACAGACATGATGGGCGGGTTCAACCAAGAATCCAGATTACACAGAGGATTTTTACAAGCGGATTACATTAAGCACCTTATTTAGTAATAAGAAGTGAAAATCATTAATAAGCCCTTCTGTTGAGTTGGTATAAAGAGACCACTGGTCCAGAGAGATCCAGTATAGAAACTTGGGGTAGAAGTGGAGAGAGATCCTACTGCAGTTAACTCTATATCGGATCAACGTTAACACAACAGGTAAGAACTGTTTTCTTTTATCGTTAACTTGAAAAGAATGAGACCAAAAAGGTATGTTACATTTATACTGCCAAAATGCATGTAATAGAGATTGATAATATGCATGTAATAGCGAATATTATTGTTGTTGCAGGATATAAGTATTGCATTTGCTGTCTCATTGTTGTGTAGGATGGATTATTACAAGTTCTCCTTGATGGTGCTCTTCCTGTCTTACATTGAATGTTGCTGGTCTTCCTGTGTGGTGGACAGCTTAACTGTTAAGCAGGACTTTGACCCAAAAAAAGTAAGTCGACAGAACAGCGTATGGGGACAAGACTATTTTGGAGTTCTGGTATCTGACTGGGTAGATTAATTTTGAATAAGTGGCTCTGAGAGATGTATACATAATCATTGATATCTGGAAGCATTCTGTAAGAAATTTGTATTATGTGCTTTATGGAAGGATGTGTCAGTGTTAGTACTATGCAACAGTCAGAGGTTCCTTTCATTTTTCAGCTGTGGCAAAGTCTAAGGATTGACTATATAACTAAATGGCACAATAAGAGGTCAGACTGCAATATTGATATTGTTGATTATGACTTTTTGCTGATATGACTTGTCAGTATGCAGGAAAGTGGTATGCCCAGCAGAAGAAAGATCCAGAAGGACTCTTTCTGCAGGACAACATTTCTGCAGAGTATACTGTTGAAGAAGATGGCACTATGACCGCATCTTCCAAGGGACGCGTCACTTTGTTTGGGTGGGTGAGGAACAAAATAAACTCAACCAGAAAAAAAGCATATTGATTGAGTTGAGTTGGTGATGTCAATAAGTAGATTTGAAGGAGCACAGGTATAACACTGAATATGATTATCGGACTAATATGTACTTGATATTAAAATCACATCTATAGTATAGTATAGTGTATTTTTAACAATTTGTCTTTGGCAAATTTTACAGTAATGTGTTTAAGCATTATCGTGAATAACAATTTTAATGCAAAGTGTAACTCAATCAATCAATTAAGTAATCAATAAAATAACAGCGTCTGATGACATTTAAAATGAGAACAGGTGTCCTACGCTCCTCGGGACCGTAACCTTCCCAATCAACCAGGTACTGGAGCCCTCTGCCCCGAGGACGTGAATCAAGGATCCGGCGAACGGTGTAGGCGGGACCACCCTCAATGATACGGGGAGGAGGAGCAGGGTGGGTGGGGGAACCATGGGTGACGTCGTGAAGGGTTTGAGTTGTGAGGTATGGAATACCGGATGGATCCGGAGCGCCGCAGGCAGCTGGAGCCGGTAGGTGACAGGGTTGATGCAGAGGGTGACACGGTAGGGGCCGATGAACCTTGGTGATAATTTTTTTGATTCTGTATGGAGGTGCAGGTTCTTTGTGGACAGCCACACTTTGTCACCTACGTGGTACAATCGTCCCGGAGGGTGTCGACAGCGATGTTGCGTGGCGTAACGAGTGTTAGCACGTTGGATTGCTTCCTTGGCTAGGACCCACGACCTTCGACACCTGCAGACCAACTGTTGGGCAGCTGATATCTCAACCTCTGGTTCTTGATGTTCGAACATCAGAGGTTGAAAACCCTGGCATACCTCAAAGGGACTTAACTTGGTGGCGGAGGAAACATGGAGGTTATGGGAAAGTTCAGCCCAGATGAGGTAGCGGGCCCAGGAGCGCTGACAGTTGGCGACGAAGCATCTCAGGTAGCGCTCCAGTTGTTGGTTGGTCCGTTCCGTCTGACCATTAGTCTGAGGATGGTAACCTGATGAGAGACTGCAGGTGGAATTGATCAGACGGCAGAAGGCCTTCCAGAACCGTGCAGTGAACTGGGGCCCCCTGTCCGAGACGATATCCTTGGGGAACCCATGTAGACGGACTACGTGCTCTAAAATCAGCTCGGCTGTCCTTTTAGCTGACGGGAGTCCGGCGAGGGCCACCAGGTGCACAGCTTTAGAGAACCGATCCACAATGGTCAAGATGGCATTTTTTCCTTCGGAGACCGGCAGGTCCGTGATGAAGTCGATGGCAATGTGTGTCCAGGGCCGACGGGGAACAGGAAGCGATTGGAGTTCCCCGGGTGTTGGTTGATTAGTGTCCTTGGCCCTGGCACACACTGGGCACGCCTGAACAAACTCGTCGATGTCCTTGGCCATCGATGGCCACCAGAAGGCACGCTGCACGTATTGTAGGGTGCGCTGTTTGAGGTTTCGGATGGTGGTGAGATTCTGGTGGTTGGTCCAGACGATAAACGGCTCCCTGGCGCCCTGGAGCCAGTGTCGCCATTCCTCCAATGCCCACTTTATGGCCAGCAGCTCGCGGTCCCCTACCCTGTATCGCTGCTGAGTGGGGTCAAATTTTTTGGAGAAGAAACTACAAGGGTGTAGCTTCTGGTCTGGACCTCGTTGGGAGAGAACAGCCCCGGCGTCCACATCCGAAGCGTCCACCTCCACAATGAACGGTTTGTTTGCATCTGGATGGAGAAGAATCGGGGCGGTGGTGAATCGACGGCAGAGCTCATGGAAGGCGGAGATAGCGGTAGAGTTGAGTTGGAACTGATGAGATGATGGCCGAGTCAGAGCGGTTAATGGTGCTGCAACCATACTGTAGTCCCGGATAAAGCAACGATAGAAGTTCGCAAACCCGAGAAACCGTTGAAGTTGTCTGAGAGTCTTGGGTATGGGCCAATGATGTACAACGTCTAGCTTCTGTGGGTCCATGGCCACACCCTGGGACGAGATGACAAAACCCAGGAACGTGGTGGAGCGCTCGTGAAAAGCGCACTTCTCCAACTTACAGTACAGCTGGTGAGCGAGCAGTCTCTTAAGAACCGCTCTGACGTGTTGAACATGTTCTTCAACGGAGCGAGAGTAGATAAGGATATCATCCAGGTAGACGAATACCCATCGGCCCAACATGTCCCGGAGAACGTCATTGATGAAACGTTGAAAAGCTGCTGGTGCATTACAGAGACCAAATGGAATGACTAAACTCTCGTAATGTCCAGTGGGGTTGATGAATGCCGTCTTCCACTCATCGCCTTCTCTGATACGCACCAAGTTGTAGGCGCTCCGGAGGTCCAACTTTGTAAAAAATGGTGGCACCAGAGAGGGCGTCCAGGGCAGAGTTGGTAAGAGGCAATGGGTGTCGGTTTTTTATGGTGATGTTGTTGAGCCCCCAATAGTCGACACAAGAACGTAGTTCGCCGAATTTCTTCTTTACAAAGAAAAGTCCCGCGGCGGGATTGGAGGTGTACCTGAACCGTGAGACGAGAGACGCTGGGCGTGGTGGCGGAGAGGCGGAGAGATGCTTCCATGGTTCACCGGGCCTGGGCGTTTCCCGGGCGAAGAGGGCAGATGGCTCTATGGTGCGCTCCTGACCCACAATAGGCACAAAGTCCCTCCCTAAAGCGTCGTTCTCGCTCAGCAGCGTTCAAGGAGGCGCGTCCTAATTGCATGGGTTCCCCGGCTCTGGTGTCAACCACGGCCGGCGGGAGGTGGAGATCCGGTGGGTGCCATAGCACTTCCTGGAAACCCGACCGTACTACTTCCGGGTCCTAGTGACGGTCGTGTTACGAGTGTGCATGACACACGGAGTGTAAATTTAAAGATTTTGGAAGTGAACTTAATATTTGGTAAGGAACTGGAACTGGTAAAAAAATAAATAATAAAAAAATTATATATATATATATATATATATATATATATATATATATATATAATGCTACTACATTTTGTGTGTGTGTGTGTGTGTGTGTGTGTGTGTGTGTGTAGATTCTGGGTTGTATGTGCTGACATGGCTGCCCAGTACACGGTGCCTGATCCATCCACACCTGGCAAGATGTCCATGAACTACCAGGGCTTGGCCAGCTACCTGTCTAGTGGAGGTGGGATAATGTTCACATTAAAATGTAAAACGTACTTTGAAAAAAATGTTGAGCAACCATATATTTTTTAAAAAGTCTAATTATTTGCACTAAGAAATATATATATATATATATATATATATATATATATATATATATATATATATATATATATATATATATATATATATATATATATATATCCCAAGATTCTTAAGATAGACTTATTATTAAAAATACAGATTTTTTAAAATAAATTTAGGTAAAAATAGGCAGCTTCTTTGAGGCAATCCTTAAAGCATCTAGATAGAATCCTACAGCAGATTTCCCTATCAAAAATTAGTCCCTACAGTAGTTAAAATAACATTAATCATTGTCTGAGTTCTCATAAAATCCAAGTTGGATATCAGTTGAATATTTATGCTTGGTTTTAAGTTTGTTTGTTTTTTATTTAGGCAATGACTGAATTAGTAAGAGGAGAACTTTGGAGTGTACACTTAGAGCAAAAGAGTAAAAAATAAGTTGCACACAAATTTCTTCTTTTTTTTAATCCTTATACCAAAGCTCAGCATACTTTTTAGACCTATAATCATGTCCTCCTTTCATTTACCCCCTTCTTGGAGTTAATAAATGAATAAATAAATAAATAAAACCTTGTTTAATAAAAATAAATCTCAGTTTAAACCCCTCTGTATATATCTGACAATGTAAAGTTACAGTTTTATGATTGTAAAACACTGACACTGGAAACTGTCATTATTATGAAAAAAATTTATTAACTAAACATCGCATTACAGAAAACTTCACCAAATCCTTGCTATAGATTTTGCTGTTTATATAGAAATGGGTAAACTATTACATAACAGTGCATTAATTAAAAACTGTGATAGTCGGAGCTAACGCTACTGTCAGAGCTGCTATTATAGAATATAAATGAATACCTCATGACCAATCAGAATCGGCAACTAATCAGAAGCACTGTACTCTAAAATATATAAAATCTAAAAGTGAATTGTTACAGCTTAAGGTTAAGAATCTGAGAGATACATAAAAGTATGTTTAATCATCACAGGTGACAACTACTGGATCATCGACACGGATTATGACAACTACGCTATCACCTATGCATGCCGCACACTGAGAGATGATGGCACCTGTGAAGACGGCTATGCCCTGGTGTTTTCCCGTAACCCCCGTGGCCTGCCCCCGGCCATTCAGCGCATTGTGCGCCAAAAACAGGAGGAAATCTGCATGGCGGGGCAGTTCAAACCCGTGCTGCAATCAGGTCAGGCTAAGATGAATGCGATGCACAACTCTCCCACCTGCACAATATAAAGCACTGTCAAAAAGTGCTTTTAGCCCCAGTCAATAATATACAATGATGTCTTCATAAATTAATGCATGCCTGCTGGACGCTTTCTGAGGGTCACAAATTTCCTTCTTTGTTCCACAGGAGCCTGCTGAGCTCTGCGACACCTTCCTTTAGTATGGTGCCATGAGAAAACACATCCAGCACTTTAAAGTGGCAGAGGACAAAAGCACATCAGGGAGAAACAGTTTCCAGTTTGCTGTCTCAAGGGAAAATTGTTGTTGGGAAAATAAATGTTTTTTAAACAAAACTCCTGTGTTTAAAGTTTTATAGGGTATTGAGACAGGCCTTTGCAAATGCGAAATAAAATACTTTCTGCCAGAAAGTAACGCTTTCAACAAGAATTCTATAGAACTACTGATCAAAGTTTAAAATGGATGGTATTTAGTGAAGTTTTTGTCTGTACATTTGTCTAACTCGCTCTTTCAATTATATCTTTACGTTTCATAGATTGGAGGACCCAAAAACCAGTCTCAGAAAATCTTCTGTCACAGCATCATGCTGGCTAGACAGAGTTTAATGAAACTTAAAGGACTTTCATATTTGTCTGAAGTTAAACATGCACCAGAAATAAAATTAAAAAAAAGATATGTTAAATAGAGGTGAAGTTATAAGCAATTTTGTGCCAGATTACAAACCACAAGTTTTGACACCATATTGCATGTGTCAATCGGTGGGCGAGTCTTAAATCGACAGCTGGATAGAATTTATTGAAACTTTAGCAGTACTGTATTTAGGTATCTGCCTGAAGTTTAACCTGCACCATAAGTGAAATCACAATGTTGAACATAAGCAATGTTGTGAACAGTTATGTGGCGGATTTAATAACCTACTTTAAAATAATCTGCTAATAAGCTACTTGCTCGATGTAAACAAATATCTGCAATAATAGATATTAATTAGAAAAGCTAAACTCAATATTACTTAATATTTTCACAGCTGAAATAACAACAGTGAAGTGGTATAAGTGAATTTTAACAAAAATATGACACAACTTCATCTTTATCTGATCTACTTTTTTGATTTCTTATCTTTGATTCACTCTCCGATTACCGAACATGGAGTGTATTTGGCTGATGACGAATGAAGTACAACTTTGTGCAAAAGGTGTAAGATACTCAACCATGCAAAACTTCATTTCTTTGCATTAATAAGTTAGGCAGAGAGTCATGCTGTACAGAAAGACAGGCAGGCATGTATGTGGGCTTCAACATGAAATAATATTATGCCTGATTACATTAAAGCTGATCAGCTTTCAAACAGAAACATACCAAAGCAAACATGTAGTGTGCATTGTACACACTTGTACTTGTATTTATAAACCCCTTATAAACCCCTACAGAGCTGTGACGCAGTAATGGCTACTTCTTACTTTCCACCTGTAATTTGTCTAAACCTTGAGTGCAAATTAATAATGTGTTTCACTAGGTACTACAGTAGGTACTATTTCCAGTGTCTAGCGTCACACCCAAACAAGACTACATCACTGCTGACTAGGCACTTAATACCAATTTAAAGATAAGTTAATAAGATAAAAGTCACAGTGCAGCACAGTGAAATGATTTTTCCACATATTCCATCCTATGAAATTGGGGTTAGAGCACAGGGTCTTGTTGAAGGGCTCACACAGCAGCAGAGTCGAGGCTTTGAACTGGCAAAATTCTGCTGATTAACTATGAGTCTTAACCTGCTGAGCTACCACTGCCCCAAAAGGAAACCTTTAGAAAAGGTCATGTACTCTGTACCTTAAAAAGGTGAATCATTACATTTTGAACACTGTTAATCTACAACAGCTCAAAATCAGCACAAGTAAAATGGATCAGTTTCTTCTGTTTAAAGTCTAATATACAGTATTAAAAAAAACTTAATTCTTTTTTTTTTTGCTTAAATTTGTCACTTGTCTGCATTTAACATGCCATATTGTACCTCTATAACAAGAATACTCTTTCTGTAATATTAATATCAATTAAATATACTACTATAACCTTAGTAAAATGATCTAAAGTTGGTACATATGCAAAATGTTGTGTACATTTCAGAACACTATCAGTAAAAAGAAGCACATTTTTAACCAAACAAACCAAACATAAACGAGCAACGAGAAGAAATCAAACAACTCAAAGTATTAATATTTTGTCATGCAGCAGAGATGGTTGCCAGATGCCATCAAGGCTTATGGAGTACAGGCAAACTGTCTAAAACATGAAACAATTCAGGGTCAAAAACAAGCAGAGATTCAGTTGAAAAGCAAGCTACAAGCCACTATGTAAAATTCTAACTTGCAAAACCAGGTAACAAAAAAAGTTGTTTTTTTTTAAAGTTGTTTTTAAAAACTGACTTCCATAATACAATACAAGTAATACAATTCATTGAGCATTACTTCACAGAGCTTAAGAGTTCCTTATATAGTGGCAGGTGTGATTGGTAACAGGTGTGCCTGACCAGTAATTGGGAGAGTATGAAGGTGGCAATGAGTGTGGGAGTAATGTGTGTAGGGTGCGAGTTTTGAAGTAAAGAGCAGTCATTTTTTAAAATCTGAAACAGTAGTGGTAAACCATAAATTTCACAGAAGAAATGTAGTAAAATTGTGAAGGAGTGGTTCTGGAAGCATGAAGAATAGTTTTCACACGTATTGACGACCACAGAGACCTACTGTAGCACCATTGAAAGTCTTTGGCATGTTCTCGAAGATGTTATGGAGTGCTTTGACTCTTACATCAAGAATACAAGATCTCAGCCAGACAATTAATTCTGGATATTGATTTCTATGACATTGCATGAACAATGCTGAAATGTATGTATGTATGTATCCACAATGTATGTGCATCGTAATCAACCTTATACATCTCTCTTTCAGTTAGGTATCCACCATCTTTGATGCACATCTTGATTTATTCTACTCCTCCTTGCAAAAAAACTGCTTTAGATCTCCTGTCATGTCCTCAACAAGTCAATTCAAAATACAAACTCATTACAAACCACTGACCTTTTTTTTATAAGGCATTCGTTTGTGGTTAAAATTGTAATCTTCAGCTGTCTAAAAGAAGCCAATAGGTTTTGTCTGAATAGTATTGATTCCCTCTATCTTGACTAGAGGGAAGCCTCATAGGACAATGCTACCAACACCATGTTTTGTCATGGTGTTCTTTGGGTGATGTTTTTTTTTTGTGTGTGCTGAAATGTCTTTAAAAGTTATAGCGAAAATGTTCTTATGTCTTATCAGTCACTGATCACTCTGAAAAGTGCAGATTTATAAATGTAGGTTTTCAAAGAAGTCCTGGGTATGAGGATGCTTTCATTCAAAAGCACTTTTCTCCAAAACATCCTGATTCTCTGAACACAATGTAGTGCGTAGCAAACGCTTGTCCATTATTAACGTGTACGTTTATTAAGCTTGGTCTGTGTAAAAAGTTTCACTTAACTGAATACAGGTAATAAATTTTATATTGTTGTCTATTTATAAGTAGTAAAATATTAGTTATAACTAAAGGGTAGCTATATTACTGCTAAATTAGTATTAGTATTTGTATTTTGACCTATCTATATATTGCTTATGCCCACAAAAGCAAGAGCATATCCTCAAAGTAATACAATCAGATAATTAGTCATCCATGTGGTAATAAGTAAAGGCATTCAAAAATAACTGAGTCTGTAAATTATATGCCTTGATGCATTTTTTCCCACTGTTGATGTTACTGGTCCTTATCTATTAACCCTTGCACTTGGAAACAAATTCATCATCTACTAAAACAATAAGTAACCACACATGCTGCATGATGCAGGTATGAAGAAAACAAGACATTAACCAGATTTTTCTGTCAACAAACTCACCATGAATGTGCAAAATTCTTCTGCAAATATTAATGTGAAGTTATTTTATATTTAATCATTTTAAAAAGAGCAAAAATATTGGACAAAATTTGGACACATTGCTAAGTTAACTAACTAACTAACTAAGCACAGTGCACAATGTACACAAGTGCCAACAGTGCAGACAATGTGCAAGACAATGGACAGTTCAGAACAGTGCAGCACTTCGTCTTGGGAATGACAGATACAAGTCCTGCACAGTGGCCAGGGGGATTTTGAGCCATTCTTTTTGCAGAATAGTGGCCAGGTCACTACGTGATGCTGGAGGAGGAAAACGTTTCCTAACTCGCTCCACCAAAACACCCCAAAGTGGCTCAGTAATATTTATATCTGGTGACTGTGCAGGCCATGGGAGATGTTCAACTTCACTTTTAGAATACAATGTTTGAACCATTGGGTGCACATGGTCCTCCAGAATGTTCCGGTAGTCCTTGGCAGTGACGCGCCCATCTAGCACAAGTATTGGGCCTAGGGAATGCCATGATATTGTAGCCCAAACTATCACTGATCCACCCCCATGCTTCACTCTGAGCATGCAACAGTCTGGGTGGTACACTTCTTTGGAGCTTCTCCACACTGTAACTCTCCCAGATGTGGTAAAGACAGTGAAGATGGACTCATCAGAGAACGATACATGTTTCACATTGTCCATAGTCCATAGATTTTCGCTGCTGGCACCATTGAAACTGACATTTGGCATTGGCACGAGTGAGCAAAAGTTTGGCTATATCAGCCCGGCCGTGTACATTGACCCTGTGGAGCTCCAGACGAACAGTTTTGGTGGAAACAGGAGAGTTGAGGTGCACATTTAATTCAAGTCAAGTCAAGTCAAGTCAAGTAGGCTTTTATTGTCATTCCAACCATATACAGTTAGTACACAGTGAAACGAAACAACGTTCCTCCAGGACCAAGGTGCTACATACATGCAACAACATAAATTTACAACACACATTTTTACATTTTTATGTTAACCTAAAAGAACTATCAAATTTCTATACAAAAATACACAATAGACAAAGTGCACGTGCAAATGTGCAAACAAAGAGGTACATGACAGACACAACAATGTAACACATAACAGTACTTTTTTTGATGAAGTATGAGTTGAGGTAGTGGGAAGAGCAGCAGTAAACAGTTTACATTTTGACAAGAGTATCGTGTGCAAATAGCAGTCAAATAAATATTGTGCAAAAAATTGCGAAGAACAGCTCAGGTAGGTAGGTATGAGCAGATTGAGATGGATGTATATCAGTGTGATTGTGCATTTGTGTTTATCAGTTCAGTCCAGATGTTATTTAGTTCGTCTGAGTGATTTGTGTGCGTGTGTGCGTGCATGTGTGCGTGCGTGTGTGCGTGTGTGTGTGCGTGTGTGTGTGTGTGTGTGTGTGTGTGTGTGTTTATCCGTCCAGTCTCTTTGTGTTGAGGAGACGGATGGCTTGCGGGTAAAAACAGTTTCTCAGTCTGGATGTGAGTGCCCGAATGCTTCGGTACCTTTTTCCAGATGGCAGGAGGGTGAAGAGTGAGTGTGAGGGGTGTGTCCGGTCAGCCACAATGCTGGTGGCTTTGCGGATGCAGCGTGTGATGTAAATGTCTTCGATAGAAGGGAGAGAGACCCCGATGATCTTCTCAGCTGTCCTCACTATCCGCTGTAGGGTCTTGCGGTCTGATATGGTACAATTCTCAAACCATACAGTGATGCAGCTGCTCAGGATGCTCTCAATAGTTCCTCTATAGTAGGTGGTGAGGATTGGTGATGGAAGCTGTGTCTTTCTCAGCCTTCTCAGGAAGAAAAGACGTTGTTGGGCTTTCTTATGCAGAGAGCTGGTGTTGAGGGACCAGGAGAGGTTCTCCTCCAGGTGGACGCCCAGGAATTTTGTACTCTTGACGATCTCCACAGAAGAGCCGTCGATGCTGAGCGGAGAGTGATTGCTCCGTGTCCTCCTGAAGTCAACAACCATCTCTTTTGTCTTTTCGACGTTCAGAGCCAGGTTGTTGTCTTTACACCAGTCCGTTAGCCTCTGCACTTCCTCTCTGTATGCTGACTCGTCGTTCTTGCTGATGAGACCCACCACGGTCGTGTCATCAGCGAACTTGATGATATGATTGGAGCTGTGTGTCACTACACAATCATGAGTCAGCAGTGTGAACAGCAGGGGACTGAGCACGCATCTCTGGGGGGCCCCAGTACTCAGTGTGGTGGTGCTGGAGGTGTAGCTCCCGATCCGCACTGCTTGAGGTCTTTCGGTCAGAAAATCCAGGATCCAGTTACAGAGGGAGGTGTTCAGTCCCAACAAGCTCAGCTTGTTGTTCCCTCAGCTTGTTCTGCAGGGAGTTGGGCAGCTGTGGTTTTATGTTTTTTGGATACAATCCTGGTTAGCACCCAACATCCCCTTCAGAAAGCTTCCTCTTGCGCCCCAGTTACTTCTGTTGGATGTGGTTCGTCCTTCTTGGTGGTATGCTGACATTACCCAGGATAATGTGGCTTTTGATACATCACAGAGACTTACTGTCTTGGTCACAGATGCGCCAGAGAGACGCGCACCAACAATTTGTCCTCTTTTGAACCCTGATATGTCACACATATGTCACACATATGTCACACACACACACACACACACAGTGTAGTACCAATCAAAAATGTGGATATAAGTTTCTATTTATTTTGTACATTCTAGAACAATACTGAATATATGAATATAGCATTGGGTAAGTAACAACAAGTATAGCCAGTTTTTATTTTAGGACACAAAGGTCAGCTGTTCTGGAATAGTTCTTGTGAGAAAAGTAATGCCAAGTGCATTTGCAAACCTGTCAAGCGCCAACTGAATCTCATGAAGACCATCCCAGGAAAACAAGACCAAAACCTGAGAGGAGAACCTCATTTAGAGTTACTAGTCTCAAAATCACCAATTTACAACACCTCAGATTAGAGCTGTTATGAAGGCTTTATAAAGCATGAGTAGCAAACACATCTCAATATCAATTGTTCAAAGATTATTGCATATTTTGCATGTAGAGAGTGTGTCCAAACTTTTGACTGGTGGCGTGCAAAAGTCTTGTGCACATGCAAATAACTGCTCTAGAGCAAGGCTATCTTATGAAGGGTTTTATAAAAATCTGTAACCAGTAATTAATAAAACAGTTTGGGCATTTTTTTTAAATATAAAATGTATCATGCTGCCACAGTTCTTCTACTCTAAAATGTAATTTAGTCATCTTTATCTTTGATCACAGCACACAATGTGGTGACCAGTTCATGTTTGAGAATGATTCCTCAAGCTCCCAGAAACACTCTGTAACATTATGAGTCATGAAATATGCCGTACCATGAGGGAATAAAAACTACATTGTTCATGTTCATTCAGTACATTCAGGTAATCAGCTAACTTTATTGTATTGCCACATAATGTTGCTGAGATTGGCTTTGACCAACTAAAGCAAATCCTAAGACTGCCTCCACAGGCTTATACAGTGGTCCTGTGAGTTCTCATCACACTCTGTGTGTATGGAAATACTTTTACTTTCACTATTAAACATAGCTATGTTTTTTACTATTGGCTTTTTTACCATGCAACTTCACCAAGTGAATCTCCATTCATGATTAAAAAAAATTCTGACCACATTTCTTCCACAAAGTTGACAGTTCAGCACTATCCACTATCCTGTTTTTTTTTTCATAATGTGTTGAAGGGATCTTAAGCCAGTTCCAGTCATTTCAAATGACATACACACTGTATGAAATCTAACGGTGTGTTAAGAAAGACAAATAAAGACATATATGCAGTAATGTATATTGTACATATATTGCACATGCATTTAATCTAACAACACAGATTATACTTTTTATTTGCAATCATCTGTGCATTTATAGTTTATTTACCTTTAGATGTGTGTTTCATTAAATGCTTGTATTTTGTGCATAGATGTTCATACAGAGGAGGCCCTGTTTCTATGGTGATAAGACTGAAGGACCACATCTCACCCTCCCCTCTGTGGCCGTCCTGGATTGGCTGTTGAGACGGAGCGCTCCAAAAGGCGCGACATTTTTTCCCATCATGCCTTGTCCCATTCAAGGCATACAGAGTGAGCTGCTTCACACCAGGAAGAAATGGCTAAGAGAAATGCATGGCACATATCTCATATTCTCCACTGCTCTTCCTCTCAGCTGTGGAGTGGGTAGGTTGCTCTTTCTGTCTCAGCTTAAAGCAAGCATTGTGAATTAGGAGTGTTTATGTACTGTATTTAAAAGCTTTCTAGGCATGCATGCAGTTTGATCAGTGATGTGATGTTTGAATGAAAACGTGGACCTGCTTTCTCATTCATCCTTTTAAACCGTGTTTGTTGACATGCCTTTGTATATTAACACTTTCCCTATAGCTTTAAACTGAATATAGTGAATGGCTTTGATTATGCAGGAATATTTTTCAGACAATAAAGGCTTTCTTCAAGAACAAAAACAGCTTAAAAAGCATTTACTACTAACAATCAAACACATATCTGGAGCAATCCCAGTAATTTGCCTGATACAGCAGTTATGATATTTGATCATAGTTTGGCTTATATGACAACTCAGTATTAAAGCTATTTAACTAATTGGAGCCATTCATTTTATACCATTCATATATACAGTATCCAGTTGCACACACAAATGATTTCCTATTCTAAATATACTTTTCCCAACAGTACAAATCCATGAAGGACTCAACATGGAGACAAAAAACTCTCTGATGTATTTGTGCAGAAATATAAAACTAAATTCTTCCTAACAGCGTTTGACTGATGGTACAGGATATCTAGTTAGTAACCTAGTGAAACGGTTAGGATATATTTAATGTTGGAAACTTCAAAACACTGCAATGTAATTCACTCTGGATAAGAGTGTCTGCAAAATGCCTAAATGTAAATGTATCCAGTGTATCACCATGATCTTTAATTCAATCCAGGATCAATTTACACACATGGACAAAATTGTTGGTACCCTTCGGTCAATGAAAGAAAAACTCATAATGGTCACAGAAATAACTTTAATCTGACAAAAGAAATAATAAATAAGAATTCTATGAATGTTAACCAATGAAAGTCAGACATTGCTTTTCAACCATGCTTCAACGGAATTATTTTTTTTTAAATGAACTCATGGAACAGGCCTGGACAAAAATGATGGTACCCCTAACTTAATAGTTTGTTGCACAACCTTTTGAGGCAATCACTGCAATCAAACGATTCCTGTAACTGTCAATGAGACTTCTGCACCTCTCTGCAGGTATTTTGGCCCACTCCTCATGAGCAAGCTGCTCCAGTTGTTTCCGGTTTGAAGGGTGCCTTTTCCAGACAGCATGTTTCAGCTCCTTCCAAAGATGCTCAACAGGATTGAGGTCAGGGCTCATAGAAGGCCACTTTAGAATAGTCCAATGTTTTCCTCTTAGCCATTCTTGGGTGTTTTTAGCTATGTGTTTTGGGTCATTGTCCTGTTGCAAGACCCATGACATGCGACTGAGACCCAGCTTTTCTGACACTGGCCAGCACATTTCTCTATAGAATCCCTTGATAGTCTTAAGATTTCATTGTACCCTGCACTGATTCAAGAAACCCTGTGCCAGATGCAGCAAAGCAGCCCCAGAACATAACAGAGCCTCCTGCATGTTTCACAGTAGGGACAGTGTTCTTTTCTTGATATGCTTCATTTTTCCGTCTGTGAACATAGAGCTGATGTGCCTTGGCAAAAAGTTCCATTTGTCCATAGGACATTCTCCCAGAAGCTTTGTGGCTTGTCAACATGTAGTTTGGCATATTCCAGTCTGGCTTTTTTATGATTTGTTTTCAACAATGGTGTCCTCCTTGGTCGTCTCGCATGTAGTCCACTTTGGCTCAAACAACGACGGATGGTGCGATCTGACACTGATGTTCCTTGAGCATGAAGTTCACCTTGGATCTCTTTAAAAGTCTTTCTGGGCTCTTTTGTTATCATTCGGATTATCCGTCTCTTTGATTTGTCATCAATTTTCCTCCTGCGGCCACGTCCAGGGAGGTTGGCTACAGTACCATGGATCTTAAGTTTCTGAATGATATGTGTAACTGTAGTCACAGGAACATCTAGCTGCTTGGAAATGGTCTTATAGCCTTTACCTTTAACATGCGTGTCTATAATTTTCTTTTGAATCTCCTGAGACAACTCTTTCCTTCGCTTCCTCTGGTCCATGTTGAGTGTGGTACATACCATGTCACCAAACAACACAGTGACTACCTGCAGCCCTATATATAGACCCACTGACTGATTACAAGATTGTAGACACCTGTGATGCTAATTAGTGGACACACCTTGAATTAACATGTCCCTTTGGTCACATTATTTTCAGTATTTTCTAGGGGTACCATCATTTTTGTCCAGGCCTGTTCCATGAGTTAATTTTTTTAAATAATTCTGTTGAAGCATAGTTGAAAAGCAACGTCTGACTTTCATTGGTTAACATTCATAGAATTTTTTTTAATTATTACTTTTGTCAGATTAAAGTTATTTATGTGACCATTGTGAGTTTTTCTTTCATTGACCGAAGGGTACCAACAATTTTGTCCACGTGTGTAAATTGTGTAACTTTAGTGTTAGGGCCTGAGTCAGCCCCAATACTCCTTTTTTTTAGCTAGCACAGGATGCATTACATTCACTGTAACTTGTTGTAATTTACATAAAATTTATTATGCAACAAGATAAAGTGATTCCAGTTGCAACATTTATATTATTTTTTACAGTAGCAAAGCTGCACATTTAATATTTAGAATTGATGATGACTCAGTTGTCATAAAGCAGAGTGTAGAAAACTGTAGAAATAGATAAAAGATATTATCACTCACTTACTCACTCATCGTCTATACCGCTTCATCCTGTATTCAGGGTCACGGGGACCTGGAGCCTATCCCAGGAGAACTTAGGGCACAAGGCAGGGTATACCCTAGACAGGGTGCCAATCCATCGCAGGGCATACACACATACACACACTCACACACTCATTCACACACAACGGCAATTTGGGAATGCCAATTAGCCTAATCTGCAGGTCTTTGGACTGTCTCCGATAACCAGAGTACCTGGAGGAAACCCACCAAGCACAGGGAGAACATGCAAACTCCATGCACACAGAGATGGGAATCGAACCCGGACCCTGGAGGTGCAAGGCGACAAAGGTTGATATTTTGTAGTTTGAGATTATAATTATGCTGCAGTAACAGAGTCATTCTGACATTGTCTGGATGATGTGTTGTGCTTGGCAGGCACCACAACCTAATTACAATGATTTGCAAGGTGGTACAACATTAGGGTTGCTGGGAAAACACATTTTAAAATTTGAATTCATTGTAAAACAAAAAAACATTCATTCCTGTTATGACTTTTGTTGAATCAGTCATGATAAATAGTTGCTCCCGCACTAGCTTCTTATTACTTTTCACCACCCTTTAAAATAACATGACAAAACATAACATAACAGAGAATAACATGCTTTAACATAAAGCATGTTTTATACACACGTGGACAAAATTGTTGGTACCCCTAACTTAATAGTTTGTTGCACAACCTTTTGAGGCAATCACTGCAATCAAACGATTCCTGTAACTGTCAATGAGACTTCTGCGCCTCTCTGCAGGTATTTTGGCCCACTCCTCATGAGCAAGCTGCTCCAGTTGTTTCCGGTTTGAAGGGTGCCTTTTCCAGACAGCATGTTTCAGCTCCTTCCAAAGATGCTCAATAGGATTGAGGTCAGGGCTCATAGAAGGCCACTCTAGAATAGTCCAATGTTTCCCCTTAGCCATTCTTGGGTGTTTTTAGCTGTGTGTTTTGGGTCATTGTCCTGTTGCAAGACCCATGACCTGCGACTGAGACCCAGCTTTCTGACACTGGCCAGCACATTTCTCTCTAGAATCCCTTGATAGTCTTGAGATTTCATTGTACCCTGCACAGATTCAAGACACCCTGTGCCAGATGCAGCAAAGCAGCCCCAGAACATAACAGAGCCTCCTCCATCTTTCACAGTAGGGACAATGTTCTTTTCTTGATATGCTTCAAGTATAATTTCGCAAAAAGTTCCATTTTTGTCTCATCTGTCCATAGGACATTCTCCCAGAAGCTTTGTGGCTTGTCAACATGTAGTTTGGCATATTCCAGTCTGGCTTTTTTATGATTTGTTTTCAACAATGGTGTCCTCCTTGGTCGTCTCCCATGTAGTCCACTTTGGCTCAAACAACGACGGATGGTGCGATCTGACACTGATGTTCCTTGAGCATGAAGTTCACCTTGGATCTCTTTAGAAGTCTTTCTGGGCTCTTTTGTTACCATTCGGATTATCCGTCTCTTTGATTTGTCATCAATTTTCCTCCTGCGGCCACGTCCAGGGAGGTTGGCTACAGTCCCATGGATCTTAAATTTCTGAATAATATGTGCAACTGTAGTCACAGGAACATCTAGCTGCTTGGAAATGGTCTTATAGCCTTTACCTTTAACATGCTTGTCTATAATTTTCTTTCGAATCTCCTGAGACAACTCTTTCCTTCACTTCCTCTGGTCCATGTTGAGTGTGGTACATACCATGTCACCAAACAACACAGTGACTACCTGGAGCCCTATATATAGGCCCACTGACTGATTACAAGATTGTAGACACCTGTGATGCTAATTAGTGGACACACCTTGAATTAACATGTCCCTTTGGTCACATTATTTTCAGTATTTTCTAAGGGTACCATCATTTTTGTCCAGGCATGTTCCATGAGTTTCTTTTTTTAAATAATTCTGTTGAAGCATGGTTGAAAAGCAATGTTTGCCTTTCATTGGTTAACATTCATAGATTTTTTTTAAATTATTACTTTTGTCAGATTAAAGTTATTTATGTGACCATTTTGAGTTTTTCTTTCATTGACCGAAGGGTACCAGCAATTTTGTCCACGTGTGTATCTTATAATAAATAATAATAAACATTAATCCTGGAAAAAGATTACTAAAAATCAGAGCACAAACATGAGTAATGTCCTGTTAGAGACAAGCAATAAGTAGGTATAAGTAATGTTATTCATCTTAACTAGTAGGTTTACGCAGGTGATGATTATAGTGAGAAGCTGAAGTAGTTCTTTTAGGTTAGTTTGTGTATATACCCAGACACCTCAAGCATGAGCACAGATATGGGAAAATGGACTTTCCATACACTTTGCCCTCATCCTGCAGATATTGCTCAATGCAGGGCTTGAGAACACTTGCAGCTCCACCCTGTATGCTCAGCCTATAAAACTAGACAGTATCTACTGAGTGATTGTCTTTCTCTTTTATTTTGTGCCAACATGCTTGAACCTCACACTCTCTGAGCCACAAGGCAGCTGTGACATTTTAATAAGAAAGGGACAGTAGGAAAGAGATGGTACTATAATCTTGTATTAGTGTGGTAAGTGTTTTTTTATTTTATTTCCTATGTCACTATTTACTTTGTCACAGGTTAGTTTTAATCAGAAATGCTTAGTTTTCTAGTTGCCCTAGTTTTGGTGACATTGTAATTTTTTTAACACATAGTAATAACATTTTAACAACTTTTTCTATTTTGAGAACTGCTATTCAAATGGACATCAATAAGGCATCTAACACCACATATTTAAGCCTTTCATATTTAAGACTATTTCAGTTAGTCTAAAGCTCTCCAGTATTTTGCTATGAGCAGTCTATTGCAAAGCTGGAGACCAACAAATTTCGATTATGATAACTTGCAACAAAAATGATAGACATTTCTGGGACAAGTTCTAGACAAGTTCTGGGAAAACAAATAGAAAAAAATATAGGTGGGAAAAGGCTTTTTAATATTGTACACTTTTGATTTTAGAGCTTAGGTAACACCTACTTTCAGTGATGCTTCCAGTATTGGAATAAATGTTCAATTAAGTAACACTATTCCCTGCACTAGTTAACATTAACACAGTGCTGTTGTTTTCTGCTTTCTGATCTAGTCTAATATTGTTTCTAATATTGTTACTTGTGCTCTATGTTGCTATGCCTATAGTAACAGCTCATTCACAGAGACTTGCATGGCAGAAACTTCACATAGTTAAAGTTATTAACTTGTAAAAGGGGCTGGGCGAACGACATTTTATAGCTGCTATGATGTTTATAACTGGATTGTGACAATACCTTGTACTATAGAACAATAAACAAATACAATGGCTGGACCGAAAGTTATGCAAAAGTGCGTAATAACATTTTAATTAACTGTCATATGTTCAAATGTGCAGTATTCTAAAAACTTTCGTGTCACCCACCATTTAGTATGTCCTCGATTCTGGTTTTTCCTTCTTTAAATTTCTTCATCCATCTGTGGACATTGCTCTTGTATATATTGTATAAATATTCTGTAGTTCTCTGTGGACTCAATGACAGAATGCTGCATCGGCTTAGAATCCATGCAGAATTCCCTCAGTGAAAAAGCACAGGATTTACTCTACCAATATGAGCAATTTGAATGTTAGTTAATGAAAAAAAAAGTTCTGATCACTTTTGAGTTCATTTCAGTACAGCCCTCATAAAAAGTACAATGTTTTACTGTTATTACGTATATTACAGCAGCTATAAATGGTTGTTCCATCACCAGCCTTGTCTCTCTTTCTTGAAGTTATTATGAAAAGTAGTATATTCTGTTACAGAGAAGCAGGAAAGTCTTCTTCTGTCCTCAATATTTTTCCATGTCTGAAAACTTCTCACTGTTGCAAACATCTGACAGTGGAAACTCGTTAACATCACTGGTTGGTGCACATGTTAAAATCATGACATTACACTGGCTGTATAGGGTTTTGTATATTTAATGTTTACACGACAGTAAATAAAACCATGTCAGCACCTATTTACAGTATTATCATGTTATGAAACAGCAATCTGTTCTTCGCTGCTTAAAAATATTAAGGTAGGAACTAGTATCTGCCTCAAACCGCAAATCACCTGGAACAGACTGCAGGTCCCTGCGACCCTGAACACAAGACAAGCTGTATAGAATATAAATTAATTAATTAAAAAATTTATGTTTAAAAATGTAGAAAAGACATCCTCAAAACTTAATGTTTGCCCTAGAGACATACTGTATAAGTTTGGGTCGGATGAAGAGAACCCAACAAAACACAACAGTATTTGTACTTCACTTAAGTTCTTTTTAACCTGGCACTTTTGATTTACACTCCCTACAAAAAAAATCTCTTTTCATCCTTCATTTTTTCTATATCATAAGGTTTTTTAAATATAATAATGAAATCATGGGAATATACAGTATATATATATATATATATATATATATATATTCCTAACAAATCTATAATGGGGCAGGTGTACAGGTAGAATTTTTCACTACATTTTGCACTGAAATAACTGATTAATATTCAGCTAGTTTGTAGCACAAGATGTATTATCTAGACAGCTACAGTTTAAAAGATTGGGAATGAACAGTTTGTTCGCTTGTATAAGTTAATGTTTTCCTATGTTTCTTGGTGAAAGTAGGACTACAGGATATTACCATCATTAAATACAATCAATGTCTGACTTGAAATCAAGGAAGACAAATACCATTTTATTTTACTATCATACGCAATAATATTTAACCTTATAATTAAAACTGAGAATTGGGGACACTAACGGGTATTATATTTATACTGCATATTAGTGTAAAACATTTCTGTGCATGAAAATTTTAATATGTCACAGATTTGTTTTAATCATAAATGCTTAGTTTTTCTAGATGCCCTGTTTTGGTGACATTGTAATTTTTTCACACATAGTAATAACATTTTAACATTTTCTTTATATTTGAGAACTGCTATTCATGTCACGACACACCAAGCCACAGTCCCGCCATGATCACCTAAGCACGCCTGTTCCATGTTCCCTGCCGCTCCTTACATCGCACCGCCCCTGTTCTCTTCACACCTGGACACTATCAGTAATCAGCTCATACCTATTTAAACCATGCTCTGACACCGCCACGTCGCCAGATTATTGAGTGCCTCACAAGCCAAATATTCCAGCGTTGTTTTCACTTCATTGTCTACCGGATCTCGACCACGCTTTGTGACGACGACACTTACCTTGGCCACACCTGAGCCTCCCCCCGAGCCCATGCAGATAGGCCGTGCACACATCTCGCCAAAGGAGCGTCAGCGCCGCAAGGATGACGACGCCTGCTTCTACTGCGGTCAGACTGGCCATGTTGTGCGATCCTGTCCACTAAAAGGTCAGGCCCCCCCGTAGTTCTGGGGATGCAGGGGGCCCCATATCTGTTTCTTCCCCGGACAAGCGATCATGTTTCTCCGTGACCCTGACACATGGCGACCGATCTTATGTCACTCACGCGTTAGTGGACGCCAGGGCCGATCAGAACTTAATCTCTTCCTCCACTGCTTCCAAATTCAAAATTCCCCTCGCACCCCTGTGTCAACCTTTTATGGTTCAGGCTCTCGATGGCAGCAAACTTTCCCCCATTACTCCACCCCCGTTACCCTGCAGTTTTCAGGCAACCACACTGAAACTATTACCCTCCTAGCTATTCAAAATGCCCATGCACCCATCGTTCTGGGTCTCCCTTGGTTAAGACTGCATAACCCTTACATTGATTGGGTTAAAAGAAGAGTCCTGGATTGGAGCCCCACCTGCCTCTCTTCATGTTTACGTTCCGCCCCTATGGGCCGAAGTTCGCTCACTCCACAAGAGGAAATCCCCGACCTAACCAAGGTACCCACAGAGTATCATGACCTTCGACCATCTGAGACCGGAGTAGGGGCCATCCTGTCTCAGAGATCCCCGAAAGACAACAAGATTCACCCTTGCTCCTTCTTCTCCCGCCGACTCACCCCCCCCCGAACGCAACTACGGCATCGGGGACCGGGAACTCTTGGCGGTCAAGCTGGCCCTTGAAGAATGGACACACTGGCAGGAAGGGGTGGACCATCCCTTCCTCGTATGGACCGACCATAAGAACCTGGAGTACTTAAAAACTGCAAAGAGACTCAACTTACGCCAGGCACGATGGTACCCTCGAACGGGAACCTGGCCCAAGCATCGTTCCAACCAACAAGCTTTTCGTCCCAGCTTCCGTGCGACCACAGGTGCTAGACTGGGCCCACAGTTCCAGATTGGCATGCCACCCTGGGGCGGCACGCACCCTTTCCCTCCTACACCAACGCTTCTGGTGGGCTACCATGAAGGAGGACGTCAAAAACTTTGTGGCCTCCTGCGACACCTGTGCCAGGAATAAGACAACTAACCGCCCTCCTGAGGGTCTCCTCCGACCCCTCCCCATTCCCCACCGCCCCTGGTCTCACTGGCCTACCACCATCTCAAAACAACACCTGCATCTTAACCATCGTAGACCGTTTCTCTAAGTCGGCGCATTTCGTCCCTTTACCCAAGCTCCCATCTGCCAAAGAAACAGCCGAACTCCTAATTAATCACGTCTTCCGACATTGTCTCGGACAGGGGCCCCCAGTTTTCTGCCCAGTTCTGGAAGGCGTTTTGCAACCTTGTCGGCGCCAACCCCAGTCTTTCATCCGGATTTCATCCCCAAACTAATGGCCAAATGGAACGGATGAACCAGGAGTTGAAGAAATCTTTAAGGTGCATGGCCTCTCGAGACCCTTCTTCCTGGAGTCGCTTCCTACCCTGGGTTGAGTACGCCCACAACTCGCTCCCTACCTCGTCCACAGGCATGTCTCCCTTCCACTGCTGTCTGGGCTATCAACCACCCCTCTTTTCTGCCCAGGAAGAGGAGGTAGCAGTTCCCTCAGCCCAAACCTTTGCCCGTCGCTGCAAAAGAACATGGCAGCATGCCCGCAATCAGCTACTACGCACTGTAAGCACCTTCCAGCGCCAGGCGAATCGTCATCGGTCACCAGCTCCCAGGTATCGTATCGGCCAAAGGGTCATGCTGTCTACACGGAACCTTCCACTCAGGACGCTCTCACCAAGGTTCATTGGACCCTTCACTATCACCCGAGTCATAAATCCATGCTCTGTCCGACTAGCTCTACCTCTCTCCATGCGCAGAATCAACCCTACATTTCACGTTTCTCAGATTCGTCGTCTAATCTCGTGCTCATTATCCACACCCCCCAGCCTCCCCCACCCCCCCGACTCATAGATGGGGGAGAAGCCTTTACCGTTCGCAGGCTCCTCAAGTCTCGCCGCCGGGGATGGGACCTTCAGTACTTAGTAGATTGGGAGGGCTACGGCCCTGAAGAGAGAAGCTGGGTACCCGCTAGATTTATCCTAGACTGATCTCTGATCTCAGATTTCCACAGACTTCACCCCGAAGCACCTGCAAGAACGCCTGGAGGCATTCGTAGAGGGGAGGGTACTGTCACGACACGCCAAGCCACAGTCCCGCCATGATCACCTAAGCACGCCTGTTCCATGTTCCCTGCCGCTCCTTACATCGCACCGCCACTGTTCTCTGCACACCTGGACACTATCAGTAATCAGCTCATACCTATTTAAACCTTGCTCTGACACCGCCACGTCGCCAGATTATTGAGTGCCTCACTAGCCCATGCTTGTTTTCCCGACCACGATTTCGCCTCTCGTTCTGACTCTAGCTTTTTGGATACTTTGTGTTGCCGACCTCTTACCTGTTACCGACTACGAGCCTGGATCACGGACTGCTTCACGTCTCTTCGGCTTCGACCCCCGTCTGCTCCACGACTACGATTAATCCTCACTCCTCGCCGAGCTCAAGCTCCTTCTCTCCACGGCGGCATTCATCGCGGAGCTCTCTCTCTCCCCGCGCCGACTACACGCGCTGCCACCTCAACACAAGGCTCACACTGCACATGCCGGCATTCATCACGGAGCTCTCTCTCTCCCCGCGCCAGCTCTACATGCTAAAACCTCAACACAAGGCTCACGCTGCATACGCCGGCATACGATATATCTCAAGCTGCATCTTACTCACGCCGGCTCTGTGCGCTTCCGCATTCCAACGGGACTTCTCCCATTCACACTGCAGCGCGGAGTTGTACCCACGCCTCTTATTTAAAACTGCCACTTTGCCTGCTTCAGTTATCACAAGCACTCATAAACGCCACTTCAGTTCTCCCTGGGAATTACTCACACTATCTGCAATTGGATCCATCACGCCCTCTAGCGAGCCTGACAATTCAAATGGGCGTCAATAAGGAATCTAACACCACATATTTAAGTCAAGATTATTTCAGTTATGTTATATTTAAAATAAATTATATAGTTATAATTATCTCCAGTAGTTTCTATGAGCAGTCTATTTCAAAGGTGGAGACCCCCAACAATGAATTTTTAGAGATTTTATCAGCATTCACACTCTGATCTAAATTAAATTAACTCTTTCTTTTCAGGAGATAGGATAAAGAACCTCGTTGGTACACAGGGACAGCATTAAAAGACATGGAGGATGCAAAGCCTCAATATCCTCTGGAACGCAAGACTCAGCAGAAGAAGGGACCAGTAGAGATCATTAGGACCAAACTGCGCCAACAACTGTCTTGTTCACTTCCAAAAGTAAAAAGGACTTTAGCAGACTTCTTTCCTTTTGTGCGATGGCTGCCAAAGTACAAGTTCAAGGAATATGTATGGGGTGACCTGATGTCCGGTCTCATAGTTGGGGTTATTTTAGTGCCTCAAGCAATTGCTTACTGTCTCCTTGCAGGCTTGGAGCCAATTTATGGTTTGTACACATCCTTTTATGCCAATATCATCTACTTTTTTTTGGGCACATCCAGGCACGTATCTGTGGGTATCTTCAGCCTCATGAGCTTGATGGTAGGACAGGTTGTGGACAGAGAAGTCTATTTAGCAGGGTTTGATTTGAGTGAGGACAGTAAGCAAAGCTCCATGCAAACTGGATGGAATGGAACGGAAGACAACCAAGATACTGCAGTCAACCTCACCATAGGGGCCTTCAGCATGGAGTGTGGAAAGGAATGCTATGCTATTAGCATTGCAACAGCTTTAACATTCCTTGCTGGAGTTTACCAGGTATTCCTTCGTGCTTCATTATTGGGTAACTCATGATGAGTTTTTATATATATTCATTCTTTATGCTCACTGGCAAATTGTAAGCTTTTTTAGCCTCACTGATACTGTAAATGTTTTTTAAGGCTACACAGCTGTTTAATGCCAATCCATTATACATGTGGAAATGCTTTTACTTTCAATATTAAACATAGTTAAGATTTTAACTAATGTTTTTTATAGGCTCTTAATTATTTGCTTAGTACAGTGGAACCTCGGATTGCGAGTAACGTGGTTTACGAGTGTTCCGCAAACCGAGCAAAGATTTTAAATAATTTTTTATTCGGAAACCGAGCAAGTATTAGTTTACGAGCGCCGAGTATCATGCTTCACACATGCGACTCTTATTTTGACACCGAGCGTCACTCTCTCACCTTATCCCCCCAACCTCCCCCCTCCCCCTCCCTCCCTCCCTCCCCCCACGTCTTCGGAAACACAGAAGCTCTGCTCGTGCGTGCGCAATTTGACACTGACACACACACACACACGCACAGACGCTCTCTCCGCTTTTCACCCCTTCCGGCTTCACAAAGACACAGAAACTCTGCTCTGTCGCGATTCTTTTCAAAGGTAAGGTGCTGGTTCATTTGTTCTTTTGTTTTTTTTACTTTACAGCAGTTATTCCCTTAGTATGCGCTCACGCCTGGTCAGAGAGATTTCATTTTTTTCCTGTTAAAATGGTTTTTCCGTGTTTGTGTGTGTGTCCGTTTGTTGTGAAACTTAAGTGATTCCTTTAGTATGCGCTCGTGCCAGTCTTGCTTTTTTTCCGTTAAACCGGTGTTTCCGCTGTGTTTATGCACTTGTTGTAAAACTTAAAAAGTGTGTCTGTTAATATACGCTCATGTCAGTCTCAGAGAGATTTCTTTTTTTCCTGTTAAAACGGTGTTTCCGTTGTGTGTGTGTGTGTGTGTGTGTGTGTGTGTGTGTGTGTTTGTTGTGAAACTGTTGTGAAAAAGCAAGGTGGGGAGAGGGAGGAGGAATGTTACTGTGAAAAACGTGGCGAGGGAAGGGGCTAATTCCACACACACACACACACACACACACACACACGCACGGCTTGTGCGCGCACCAATGGAAAAACTTATCTGATCGGATTTATTTGTACTTTTTTAAAGGTAAAGTGCAGATTAATTTGTTTTATTTTCATTTTATAGATTGTATTAATTATTTTTATGTATTTATTTTTGGGGGCTGTGGAACGAATAATTTGAGTTTTCATTATTTCTTAAGGGAAATGATGATTTGGTTTAAGAGTGTTTTGGAATACGAGCCCACTTCCGGAACGAATTATGCTCGTAATCCAAGGTTCCACTGTATATGTATTTGCTGTACATATATGTATATACAGAATATATATTTTTTCTTCTCTTCTTTCAGGTCCTGATGGCTGTGTTTAGGCTTGGGTTTGTTTCAGTTTACCTCTCTGCACCAATGCTGGATGGCTTTGCCACAGGTGCCTCATGCACCATCCTGACAGTCCAAGCAAAGTATCTGGTGGGTCTGAAAATCCCTCGTCATCAGGGTTATGGAACTGTCGTCATGACCTGGATTAATATTTTCAAGAACATACATAAGACCAACTTTTGCGATATGATTACAAGTGCAATTTGTATCACTGTTCTACTAGCGGGGAAAGAGCTCCAGGATCGGTACAAGGACCGTCTAAAGATACCTCTGCCTACTGAGCTGGTAGTAGTGGCCTTAGCAACAGTGGTTTCCCACTACGCTGATTTAAACAGTCAGTACAACTCAAGCATCTCAGGTGCCATTCCAACTGGTTTCATTCCCCCAAAGGTACCAGATTTCGAACTAGTCCCAAGAGTAGCAGCTGATGCCATTCCATTGGCTATAATCAGCTTTGCCTTCACTGTCTCCTTGTCAGAGATGTTTGCCAAAAAGCATGGCTACACTGTCAGGCCAAACCAGGAGATGATAGCAATTGGCTTTTGTAACATCATCCCATCATTTTTCCACAGTTTCACCACAAGTGCTGCACTTGCCAAGACTATGGTGAAAGAATCAACAGGTTGTCGAACACAAGTTTCAAGTGTGGTGAGTGCTTTCGTTGTGCTTTTGGTCCTTTTGTTTTTAGCACCGTTCTTCTACTCCCTGCAGAAATGTGTCCTTGCCTGCATCATTATAGTCAGTCTGAAAGGAGCCCTGCGGAAATTTAGAGACTTTCCCAGACTTTGGCGCCTCAGCAGGATTGATGCGATCGTCTGGATGGTGACCATGTTTTCAAGTGCTTTGATCAGTGTAGAGATTGGACTTATGGTTGGAGTAGTCTTCTCTATGATCTGTGTCTTAGTGCAAACCCAACATCCCAAGGCTTCGCTACTAGGCCAGATCGAGGATACTAATCACTATGAGGATATGGATGACTATGACCACCTTGTGATTATTCCAAAAGTGAAGATTTTTCGCTTTCAGGCTCCTCTTTATTATGCAAACAAGGACTTTTTCTTGAAATCTTTATTCAAAGCAGTTGAACTTGAGCCATTTCTTGAAAAAAACAGAAGGAGAAAACTAGAGAAAAAAGCAAAAGCCAGGACTGCAAAGCAGACAGACAATGAAAATGGTGATGTAAGTTTAAGTTTAGTCGCAAGTGAAGTAGATTTCCACACCATAATCCTTGACTGTTCTTCTGTCCCTTTTATTGATGCCACAGGTATTAACACTTTGAAAGACACAATAAAAGAGTACAAAGAGGTTGGTGTAAATGTCATCCTGGCATGTTGCAACACAACAGTCTTAGATATTTTAAGACGAGGTTCTTTCTTTGGATCTGATGATAAAGACATTTATACACGGTCATTCCACAACCTTCATAGTGCAGTTTCTTTTGCAACAAATTATGCTGCACAATCAGCTGACACTACATCAGTGTAAAGGGAGTACAATCTGATTCAGTGCTCCCTAATATCAATAAGATATATAATACTATTCTTTTTTACAACTAAAATCTTTTTTGTACATCATACATGATTAGCTGCAGGAGATTGCAGCATTAACTATGTAATTTTTAACCTTATACATTCACACTGTAAATTCATCAGATTTTTCCTCTTCTTTTACTGTAAGACAGTGCTATTGTTAGTGTACAGTATGTACTTATGATACATTCATATAATGTGGGAGAATAGGAAAACTTACCATTGGTCCCACTTGAAATCATTAATGTATTGCCATTATTTAAAATTATTTAGTTTTTTTTTTTTTTTTACATACATTCGATAGCATTAGCATACATTTGTGTTAATGTTTAATATGTGCATATTGTCCTTCATTTAATAGACCAAAATAGGGTGCAGTTTGCTGTTTGTAATTCATTATAGAATTAAATAATGACTAAAATTTCTTATTTTGGATATGTGACATGTTTATGTAGGCCATTGCATCACTACTGGCTAACCCTGGTCTATGTAATCAGCGCTGTCAAAGCTTCCAAAGCTTTAAATTGTTACTCAAAGGTTGTCATGTAGCGTCACAGTGGGAATTTGGGAATTATAGGTTTTCCTATACAAGGTGAATTCAGCATTAACTAACTCTTACGAATGCGATTAATGTGAATTTTGTATTAATAAATTATATTGATTTTTCTTATCTTTCTGGTTTTGCTTGTATTTCATATCTAATTAATGATAAATTATTTTTAATAGAAACTGTCATTTTTTTAACATAATATGCCATGTTGACATTGTTGGGCCCTTAGCCAAGGCCCTTAATCCCGAATCACTCTGTTGTTGCCAGTCCTAAAGCCCAGAAGATAAAGTAGGAGGGTTGGGTGTCAGGATAGCATCCTGGCCTGATAAAAATCATCATTGCTATAAAAATGATTAAACATGCTATTTGATCTGTTCAACAGTACGTGAAGAACAAAAAAAAAGTCACGTTTTTATCAATGTATAGTTGCATTTAATGTTCTAGAGCTTTATGACACAAGCTAAGATGAATAAAAAATCTATTAATTAAAAATCTGTTTGTCATATTACTAAAACTGACACGATAGTTACAAAATGTTGATAAAGATGCAGAAAATGCTGCATCATTTTTAAGTAACAGCGCTTAACCCATTATTTAAAGTCTTTAATTATGTGGAGCTTCTGAAATACAATTGCATGTGAATGGGCTTATTCCTTGATCCTGGTGCTCTGCACTGGAGTCCCACAGGGTTGTGTACATTCTGCTCTGGGTTGTGTCCCCTGCTCTACACTCTGCACATCAACTCATAAGACAAAGAATATTATTAATTATGCGGATGACAGAACTGTAGTAGGACTGCTACAGAACAATGATGGGTCTTCTTACAGAGATGAAGTGCAAAAATAGACTGCATGATGTTCGGATAATACCTTGGTACTTAATTCATTCAAGACAAAAGAACTGATAATTGAATTCAAAAGGGAGACAGAGGAACCTGCTCATCTTTACAGCAGAGGAGACATTGGTGGAGCAAGTCAGTAATGTCAAATTTCTGGGCACATACATCTCACTTGTATCTCAGATCTTTCTGTACATGGACTGTTAAAACCCCCCCGTTCTTGTGAAAAAGCCACAGCAATGGCTCTACAGTATATTCAAGGTCACTGAGGAGAGTGAATCTGTCCCATAAGCTCTGCTGCTGTCCTTTTATACAGTAAGTAAGCTCTCTTGACAGCCTGGTATTTTTCACAAACTGCACCATGGCTGATAAAAAAAATAGCACTACAGTGAGTTATTAAAACAACACAGGACATCTTAAACACACATCTACCTTCTTTCACAGACATACACAGAAACCGATTATTATAGCGAGCCACATACATAATCCAGGACTAATTTTTACTAAGGTAACCATCTTTTTACTCCTTTGCCTACAGGGAAATGCTATAGGACTATTACTGTATGTCTCACACCTCTAAACTTTTGTCTCTAGACTCTAGACTTGTTGGATCTGTGCGATGAGCAATATTTTATTTAATTTTGTTACTTGTTTATTAATGTATATATGAGAGCTGTTGTCTTTTTATCTTTTTATTGCTTATCCATGTATCCTGGATAGTATAGTGTATAGTGTGATTATACAGCTGTGCAATGGCAATAAAGGCATTCATTAATTTATTCGTTTTACTACAAAAGCAATAATGCAAATTAGAACTTGTAATTTGTAGCTGCACTATTGTTTGTGCTCCCGTGAAGAAAATTAACGAACACATACCGATCAATCAGAATTAAAAATACCAGTGCCAGTAACCATACTAAGCCATAACACTGCCTCCACCATGTCTGACAGATGATGTAGTGCTTTGGATCTTGAGCTGATCCTTTCTTTGTTCATACTTTTCGCTTCCTGTTGTTCTGATTCAAGTTAATCTGGGTTTCATCAGTCCGAAGAATCTGTCAAAGTCTAATCTGGCGTTTCTGTACTTGTGCATTACTCATGTTTTGCATCTTATTGTGAAGCATGTTTATGTACTCAAGTTTACTCACGTACTGTACTGTACCTGTATATGGTTCCACAACAGTCGCTGTCTTACCGCATGTGGTCGCTAGGGGGTTCCCGTTTTACTTCTTTGCATTTTTTTTTTATCACGCAGCTTACAAGGCTACAATAACCTTTCTGTATACAGGTTACGTATACTATGTAAAAACGTTACCAAATCGCATTTCTCACACAGAATACTAAACTACATTTAATCACTCGCATTCAGAGTAAGTTATACACTACACAGTAACGGCACTCTGTAATCTAGCGCAGAGTTTGAACCTTGCCTGTGGTGTTTATGGCCGCTAGGTGGCAGTAAGAAGGCGCTTTGCTCCAGGAAGCACTAAAAGATGAAGAAGACACGTCGCGACGCGATTCAAATTTGAACGCGGTCGATGTGCTCGCGCTCCCCTCGGGCGGGATATTTTATTATTCTCCTTTTCAGCAGATTCCCGACTGTGATTAATTAAAGGTGGTGTATACCCAAAGGGGGAAATGATGTCGAGCCGAAGAAGGTATGTTTTAATGCTTGTTATAACAGAGAGTTGTGCGAGAGTAAGCGAGTTAATCACAATACTATTAATAATGAACAGGAGTAATTTAATAAGAGTAACGGCAGACCAGCAGCTCTCGCCTTCCCGAAACATTATCCTTACTCTGGTGTGAGTAATCACTCACTAGTCTCTAGTAATCACATTATTTTATTTATTTTTGAAGTTTTAGGTTTGTTAATTTTTATGCTGTTTGTTTAGTGTTTGTTTTTTGAGAGTTAAAAAAAAACTTCAACGAAACACTAACAGATTCTGTAAAGAGCTGCTAAAATGCAACCAACTAGTTTTTAACTAAGGTTAACTTAGCATGTGACAGCAGTTTGAAAGATGGCGGTCATGTGATTTTTACGCATTTTGTTAAAAATTCGATAGTTCCGGTTTCGTGTAAAGGCAGAAAAAAACAGACAAATAATACAGTTGTATTTTACAACCCACAAAGACTCTGGAGAGGTGAACTGGCCATGTGAATAATATGTTCAGCAAAGTCTGTTATGTCCATATGTTGTAGGTAATAACTACAAAATATATTCTACTGTTGGTAACTATAATTGCTTCCTGGCACTTCAGACACTCTGTAGAGATGTTGTCCAGCACTGTTCTGTCATGTGACAGATTCAGAGTCTCGGCCTTGTTCTCCTCATGTCCATGGGGCTTTTCTTTCTCTGGTCTCCTCTAACCCTACAATCATGGCAAAGAATGGATTGACTTGCATAAGTTGACCCTGATGTGTGTGTGTGTGTGTGTGTGTGTGTGTGTGTGTGTGAGGGAGAGAGAATGTTAGCTTGAATTGGACTGGTGTCTCATCTAGTGTGTATTCCCACCTTGTACCATCCTGATCAGGATAAAGAGGTTACTGGTTGCTGAAAAGATGTCAGTCAGCTCCAAGAACTAAGGAGAGTAGAAGGCAGTGTTAAAATTGCGGTGTTGCACCTTACGGGACTCCAACAAAAGGCGTGGATCAATACTGAGGGGGAACATGTAGATAGGATGGAGTGTGTGGAAGTGCCGGTTAAAAACAAACAAAAAGTTTGAGACACAAAAGGACAAAATCCTGAAAGGAAGCGTTAGATGTTTTGTTTTAATGAAGACTGAACTGGAAAATTGGCTTTAAGAAGCTGAAGAAAGAGATCGACAGCTGGTGGTAATGCAACCTACTGGATTCCAACCGCCCATTAAACAACAAGGAAAAAGAAAGATGTCGGTAGCGAGAATGCATTTTATTTTATTTATTGTTTTGAAAGGGCCTCAGCTTTTTGCATTTAATATTCTATATTCAGTATATTTTTATCGTGTGCACATCAATCACTGTTTATTGTATAAAAACTATTTTCTGTTTGTGGAAAATTGTGCAAGGAGCTGTTATGTTTAATTATCACACCAGTTAATGTTCACTGAGGTCATTTGCAAAGTTTGCAATCTGTTCTAAAATTATTTCTCCATACAGTGAAGCCCTGGCTTCTTCCCTCGTAACGGGCATCAATCATGCCATGGCGAGGCTGGTGGACATCTGGGACAGTATCGGCATCATGGAGGACCAGAGGATTGAACGGATGCAGACTGTTAAGAAGCATATAGAGGTAAGTAGAAGCATTTATTGTGATCTGCTTTTGTTAAGCACATTTCTCTTCATTTCCTTTTTGTTCCACAAAGGACCTTTTGAAGGATATGATCACAGAAGAGGAGTCACTGAGACACCGCATCAAAACCAGCATCATTACGACTCAGAAGCAATTGGAGAAGCTGTGTCTCGAGTTGTCCATGGAACCATACAAAGTAGGTTTGACTGGATTGTTTAATGCAGTTTAGTGATTAATATTAAATTTAAAGAATTTAGTATAAATCATGAATCATGTATGTTCCTTTCTTGCCCAGGGTGATTATTTATTGTTAAAATAAGCTATAGGTAATTTCCAAATCAATTGAGTCTGCTGCTGTTAGTTTACATAAATCATTAATTATGAGTTTTCTCAGTGAGCATGTCCTTGTAATATCTTGACACAACTTTCATACAAAATCCCAAATTAAGCTAAAAAAAAAAAGAAAAAAAAAGTTTGCTATACGACAGTGAGCACTCCCTCTACTCTGTAGTCCACATGTGTTTGGAATAGGTAAGAATTGTGGCACGTTTCCCTTCATGGGGGAAAAAACTGAAAACCAAAATTTAATAAACACACAAAACTACAAAATTAAATAAACTACACACCTATATAATATGAATTTAAAATGACCTACTTTTATAAGTATTTTTTTTTTAAATCTGAAGAAGAAGAAAAAATTCTGGATAATGGACATGAGAGAATCTCTTGCCAAACCAGCTCTTTTCATTTATCCAGGTAAAATAAATATAGTACAGGGTATTGTACCCTTATCTCATATTCCTTTAGAACTACAAGGTTAAAAAAAAAAGTGAGAACTATCGTTAGATTATTTTTTTAATACATTATTTAACTTAACATGCTAACACGCACATTAGTTTCTCTAGATTTCATCAGTTTTTGCAAATAAATGCCTATCTATACCAGTCGTGATCTGTGAAGTGTGCTGTTGCACCCAAGTATTTACTGGTGATTGTAGCTCTTGAACATAGTGTGTAGTCAGTGTGACAGAGGGCACAGCTAATTTGACAAACTAGAACCAAGTCTAGTACTCTTTTTGAGGAGGTCTTGCACTTAAATTTATGTGTTGAATCATTTTACCCCGTTATGTTTACTTTCCCAGTGTAGCATATAATTATAGGGTGAAATATTATGTGCAGGCTGCTTTATTTCTATACAGTGAAAACTTGGATTGTGAGTAACTTGGTCTGCGAATGTTTTACAAGATGAGCAACATTTTTCAATACATTTTAACTAGTGAGGTCTTGAAATACGAGTAGTATGTATATGCTTTGTCTGCGTATAGATAACTTTGCGTGGTTTGTGTTATACATGAAGAATCTAATATTGTTGCTTGATTTGTACAAGTTATTAGAACACAAAAATGTCACAATAACTGTCAGTAATTGTCATATAATTTTATAAGTGCTGCTGCAAGAACAATTATTGTATAAAGTGATTGGCCTGGCCAGATCAGCACTACTCTGTTGTACACTAATAGAGAAATATATATTGGCCCTTATTATAGATGTGAAATCAATAGAATAAAATATATTTTTACTACAGTCATGCAATAGACAAGGTGCTGCTGAAATAACAAATTGCTTGATCTCTCTGATTCAGCACTGCCCTGTAGTACACTTGTGCGAATTACCAACCAAAGAAGAAAAATAAATAAATAACAATTTTAGCACCTGCATTAAACCTTTATCATCCTCTTGCCAGCATGCCTAAAGAAGATTTCTAGGGGAAACACTGGGTATCCTAATAGACTAGTCTGTAAAACACCTCACATCCAATAAAGAAGTTAGCACTTGATTGCATGCAGACGGATTGTTTGTTGGCTATTACTTTTCAAGTATCGTCCTATTTTTTTGTTTAGATAACTAATAAAAAGTGACTATATATTGAAACAATATTCTTTCTTTAGAGGATGTGGCCCTGGGTAATTTTACATATTTTTTTGTTTATGTAAACAACTGTGCTTAGATGTCCCTAATAAACATCCCAAAGAGTTTATAGTGACCATAACTCTGTGTAATGTACCTTTCCAGTTAGAGGAAGACCTGACGGTTCTGCAGATGGAGAAGAACCTGCGCTGTCGCCTGGACACTTTACTGAAGGAAAAGAATGATCGTCTGAAGGAGCTGAGTGATCTGATGCAGCAGGATGAGGAGCTGTGTGTGACACTGTGTGCTACACCCTATTACATTCCCACTGGCAGCTTGCCCTCTCTCACACAGCTGCAGGAGCTCCGTGAGCACATCAAGCAGCTCAGCGAGGAAAAAGTAAACGCCACCACCCAAAAAATAGATAGATAATATATATAATGTGTGTGTGTGTTTTTACTCCGTTTTGCATCATATTCATCCCTATATATACACTGCTTTTAGCTTCTGGAAAATATTTCTATCTACAGAAGCAACAGGTCAAAATGATTATCATTGGGTGATATGTTGTCTTTTAATGTTTTTCATTGGGCAGCTCACCTCAGCAGGTTAACAATACCCCTTCACGTTATTCCTGTTTTTATATAAAGTGTACTGTAATGTACTTGCGTAGTAACTAAATGTACTGTAATGTAGCTTAAAAAGCTGTGCTGAATTTAATTCTCTTCTTACCAATGTGCCATGCGAGCAAAGATGTAAGACGTGTGCAGGAGCACTGGTGGCTCAGTGGTAGGTCTTTCAAAACCCAAACCATGCAGTGCCGTTCCCAAGCCGGATAGCTTGCAGGGTTGCGTGAGGAACGGCGTCCGGTGTAAAACCTTTGCCAAGCTTGTATGTGCGGACCGGATGATCCGCTGTGATGACCCATTGCCGGGAGCAGCCGAAAGACCAACAATAACAACAACTGGTTTAGATAAATGCATTTTTTTAATTTAAATTTTTTTTTTGCAAGACATTTACAATGAGAGACATTTGTGTAATTTGTCGGCATTTAAAATACTGAGCTTTTGCTGAAGAGATTCAGTAAAATTTTATTTGTACTCTTTTAACAAGAGTAATTGTTTACTCAAAGCAGCTTTACAAAATCAATAGAAAATTAGGGAAATGAGTATGAAATATGTATAAATCAAAGATAAAGACTTTTTATTTTACTGCTGAATGTAAGATATTAAAGCAGGCTTTTATATAAGTATAAACGGCCATATTTTCCATCACCCCTGTCAACCATTTACCGGCACATGACTAGAGTTCACTCTTCAAGAGGTTTTGAAAGTTTTAACATTGGCTAATCACCACCCACTACAGGATGCTGATTATTAATCACCATCATTGTGTCACTCTTTCTGTGTGCAGGAGAACAGGGTTAAGGTGTTTTCTGGCCTCCGGGAGAACATCAGAAATCTGATGGATGAGATGGGCCACGAACCAGAAACCAGTCTGGAGCGAGAGTCTGTCTGTCCTGATGCAGATATCTTCCTGCTCACACATGAAAACATCAAAGCTCTCAAGCTGTTGCTCAGTCAGGTAGCTCACAGTCTCAAAAGATTTTTATTATACTAATGTTAAATAGTAAAGCATTAGTGGTGCTGCTGTTACAAGATAAAATCAAGAAGAGCCACATGTTTACCTGTGTGTCATGTCTAGCTGGAAATGAAGAAGGAATCTATGATTTCATCCCGGGACAAGCTGAAGGATCGTGCCGCCAGCCTGTGGAATCGCCTGAGCTGTCCAGATGAAGGGGCAGAGGAATTCAAACGGGAGCCTCTGAACACTCTCTGTGATGACATCAGAAGGGTATGAGCTTAGATATCTGGAACTGTCTATATGTATATGCACGCTGTCTTCCTACCCTGCCACACCCATCATTTTGGAATAGCATTAATCTGGACTCATCAGACCCTTTTTAAATACTCCAAAGTCCAGTCTTTTTGCTCCCTAGCATTGTCAAAACTTAGTCTCATATAAGTGATTTTAAGTGCTAATAAGTGATTTTCTTTTCCCCACACAGTGATTTATTCCCAATCCTGTTAGCTCTCATCACATTAGGGCAATGTTCTTACAGTACTTTTTATTAAACATAGCATTGGTTTTTACAGTTTATATACACACAACCATGCAACTTTAAGTGATCTCCTTCGTTGCTTCCTCCCTTTAGGTGCCTCCTAATAATTTGATCCTTCTGAAATGTCGACTTTTTGTCCGTTCGTGTATAAATAATATACAGGTGAAACACGAAAAATTAGAATATTGTGCAAAAGTTCATTTATTTCTGTAGTACAACTTAAAAGGTGAGTTGATATATGAGATAGACTCATTACATGCCGAGCAATACGGTTCAAGCCGTGATTTGTCATAATTGAGATGATTTTGGTTTACAGCTCATGAAAACCCCAAATCCACAATCAAAGTGTCCCTTTCTAATTAGCTAATTAAGCCATAACACCTGCAAAAGGTTCCTGAGCCTTTAAATGGTCTCTCAGTCTGGTTCAGTAGTACGCACATGGGAAAGACTGCTGACCTGACAGTTGTGCAGAAAAACATCATTGACATCCTCCATAAGGTGGGAAAGCCTCAAAAGGTAATTGCAGAAGAAGTTGGATGTAACCAAAGTGCTGTATCAAAGCACATTAATGGAAAGTTATGTGGAAGTAAAAGGTGCACAAGTAGCAGGGGTGACCGCAGCCTGGAGAGGATTGGCAGGAAAAGGCCATTCAAAAGTGTGGAGGACTTTTACAAGGAGGGGACTGAGGCTGGAGTCGGTGCATCAAGAGCCACCACACACAGACGGATCCTGGACATGGGCTTCAAATGTCGTATTCCTCTTGTCAAGCCGCTCCTGAACAACAAACAACATCAGAAGCGTCTTAGCTGGGCTAAAGGAAGAAAAAAAACTGGTCTGTTGCTCAGCTGTCCAAAGTCCTCTTTCCTGATGAGAGCAACTTTTGCACCAAGGACCCAGAGTCTAGAGGAAGAATGAAGAGGCACACACTGCAAGATGCTTGAAGTTTCCAGACTGTGTTGATTTGGGGAGCCATGTCATCTGCTGGTGTTGGTCCACTGTGCTTCATTAAGTCCAGGGTCCACGCAACCGTCTACCAGGAGATTTTGGAGCATTTCATGCCTCCTTCCGCAGGCGAGCTGTATGGGGATGCTGACTTCATTTTCCAACAGGACTTGGCACCAAAACCTGGTTCAATGACAATGGGCTTACTGTGCTTGATTGGCCAGCCAACTCAGCTTAACCCCATAGAGAATCTATGGAACATTGCCAACAGAAAAATGAGAGACATGAGACCAAACAATGCAGAAGAGCTGAAGGCTGCTATTGAAGCATCCTGGTCTTCCATAACCTCAGCAGTGCCACAGGCTGATAGCTTCCATTCCACACCATATTGAGGCAGTAATTGCTGCAAAAGGGGCCCAAGTACTGAGTACATATGCATACTTATACTTTTCAGCGGTCCGATATTGTTGTGTACAATCCTTTTGATTTTATTGATTGCATGTCATATTCTAATTTTCTGAGATTGTGGATTTGGGGTTTTCATGAGTACACTATAATCATCACAATTATAACAAATCACGGCTTGAACTATCTTGCTTTGCATGTAATGAGTCTATCTCATATATTAGTTTTACCTTTTAAGTTGCACATTATTTACAGTATGTGTGTGTCTGTCTGTGTTTATATGCATGTGTTTATGTATACATATCAAAATTAATATGTCTATGGGAGGTTTGTATAGTTTCACTACTTGGGTATTTGTATGGTATTAATGGTGATCTCCAGGTTGAGTTCCTGTCATCGAGCTGATGCTCTTTATACTACTTGTACATCATCTCCCCCTATTGGAGATGATCTGAACTGCAGTAATGAATAAGTCCATGATTATTAAACGTTGATTTGTGAATGCTGTTCAGACCAACCTTGTGCACGACCCCTTACAAACCCTTTCAGTTACAGGGGAATTAATTCAATTACCACTCAGTCCATACTGAAAATGTGGAGGCGAGGTGCACACTACTGCATGGCAGCATGAAACGAAACTGCAATTACACCATAGCTCAAGAAAAATGTCATGTGAACAATGCATTCATTTTTTATTTATCTATCATTATCATTTTCACTAGTGTACTGACACTTTTCAGTGAAATTACAAATTGCCCAATTTTGATGTCTGTTTAGGTCATGATTTCAAATAATGTTAATTTAGTGAGAGCAGGATTGTGTTATCTAGGTGCATTTGTAAGGAGTAAATGCTAAACGGCACATGTTGCAGCAGCATGTGGGTGTAGAAAGCTTTGTATATTGCACCAGCATTTCAGGGCTCTTAGCTTCGATAACATGTCCATGTGATTTAGAGTTGTCGCTTTGCATGGAAAACTTTTATTTTATTTATTTATTTTTATTTTAGCTAGCTTCAGCTAGATGATGACCGATGTTGACTTGTGTGTTTGCAGTGGCAGGCTGTGGTTGATCGTCTCGAACTTCTCCAGAGGACTAAGTTGGAGGAGGTGATAGATAAAGTCCGACAAGAGCTGGTGGTTTTCTGGGACAAATGCATGTTTGGTCCAGAACAGCGAGAACCTTTTAACATCCACTTCTGTGATGGTAAATATAATTCTTGCTGATGTCCCTTCATTTCCACTTGATACACTAAATGAATAAAAATCATGTTGCGTTTATAGTTTGTCTTATGATCATGTTTGCTTTCCTGCAGCTAATTACACAGAGGAGCTACTCAGCCTGCATGACTGCGAGCTGCTGAAGGTGAAGGAGTTTTACGAGAAAGCACGTCCTTTACTGGAAAACATTGAGAAATGGGAGAGAAACTGGGCTCTCTTCCAGGATTTCGAGGTGCAGAATTTAAGAACATGCCACTTGATCTTAGAGTGATGTTTAAAAATGGATGCTGGTGTTCAGTAAGGATTGCTGATAGTCACTGTTTTATTCAGAGAAAGGCAGCAGATCCGAATCGCTTCTCCAACAGAGGAGGCGCATTACTGAAGGAAAGCAAGGACAGAGCTAAAGTGCAGAAGCTGCTCCCTAAGGTACATAACCCACTGAAAATGTATTTCATTACTTATCGCGTCATACTGTACATCGTCTTTAATATTACATTTGTGAAGAACTTTATTATATTTAACAAATAGAAATGTTCTACATTTACATACCTGGTTAAAACTTGTGATAACATTCATTTATTAAGTGTAATAAACTTTAGTTTACACATCAGAGCAAATTTTATAGGCTTTAATATAATATGGCATCCTGGCTTTCCCCAAAGAACTACGGAGAGAACAAGTAAAAAAAAAATTTTTTAAAAGCCATTTATGGAACACTGTTCTTTTTCTCCTTCTTTTAACTAGAGGTCAAATCTGCTGTAGCACTGAACAAAGTTTGCTAGTTAAGTACCTGTCACTATGGCTTCTTGACCATGGTTTATGTTGTACATAAATGTCAAGTCCTGGAGCAGATTTTGATTTGTTCAGCACAAATTAAATAAAGGGGGTCGATTGCTATTGCATTTTTCTTCCGGCTTTCTGTGTCTTCTATGGTTTAGTTCTCTCCAACCTGCCTCCATAATGCTTGTCCTACATGTTCTTGTCACAAATCTCTGAGATAAAAAGAATGAATAAATGAGAACTCTGTTGTCATTGGTAAAATGTCCAGTAATCTAACCTAGTAAACGAAGTCAGATCTAAAACTGATGCCTGATGTGACTGGAATTAAACAGGAAAAAAGTTTTTCAAGCTAGTTAATTATTTGCTTATTATTAGTTACTTAACTATTAATTCATGTACTTTAAAGAATGCAGCACTGGTTTCCTGTTCAAAACTTCTATTATTTACCTGTCCACACTGGCAGTGACATTTTTGCATTGTACTAATTGTGCGCTGATCTATATGTAGTTAAACCAACTACAGATTGCTGCTTACTCAAGTCTGTATTTGGAATGTATAAATGTAAAACTATATATAAAAAATATAAAACTAAATATAAATGACATGGCTTTGGTAATGAAAATTAGCACACACCTTGAAATACAATGTGTCAGGAACATTGGTAGTGGCAGACTGCAGTGACTGTAGTAAATATTTTCAGACCAGTCAAGAGACATACATCACAACACCAAAAAACTGTGCATAAATTAACGCTGTTGTGTTGACATACAGCTAGAGGAAGATCTGAAATGCCGCGTGGAAACTTGGGAAAAAGATCAAGGCTCCCAATTCCTGATGAGAGGAGAGAGGGTGATGGAGTACATCTCTAAACAGTGGGAGGAGCATCGTTCACAAAAAGACAAGGAAAAGAACGATCGTGTGAGTGATTTGATGGTGAGCAAAGACACTGCAGCTCCTATTATAATTTTAATAACAGGTTGCTTGAACCTTTTCTGAATTACAGATATCTAAGAAAGCAGACAGCACACAGTTTAAAACCCCGAGTAAGAGACCTCATGGAGCAGCGAACAGCAGCGTGACGCCCAGCAAGATCCGCAAGGTGCTACAAACTCTAAACTGAATGTTGGCATAATGCTGGGTTTTGTTTGAAGTTGTTTTTTAACCTTTAACCTTTTTCAAATCTTGATAGACTCCTAATCAGCCCTCTCTGCGCTCCACCACATTGAGCAGCACATCCAGCAGTGTGTCCAGCACGTTTCTGTGTGTGCCCGGCAAGCCTCCACTCTCAGCCAAGGTAATAATGCACGCTCACATTTGTTATTTCCATATTGTGCAAGTTCGTGTTAACTGATGTTGCTAGGCACTCATATTCAGGGATTCACTGATACTGCAGTCTGATGCTCATTTACTGCTGGTAAGCCTAGAGGATGTTGTTGTGCTAATGGGATGTTATTCAACATGAATATACATTATATGGCCAGAAGTAAGTGGACTCCTTACTGCTACATCTGTACGGATCTTCCTCATACTTGTGCAACAAAGTTAAAAGCCGAACGGTTTAAAATGTCCACATACAATGAACTTGTTTGGGCTAGCTCAAAACGGTTCCAGCATGAAAGTTTTGCTGTGAACAAAGTGAGGTCCATGCAGACATATTTTAAAGGCTGGATTTAAAAAATTCAAGTGGTCTGCACAGAGCCCTGACCCTCAATCCCAGTGAACCAATAAACAATTTTAGAATGAATTGGAACACCTCCTACAGCCCAGGCCTCCGCACGCAGCTTGTGGCTGAACTCCATGCAGTCATACTAAACAAACTAGTCGAAAACCTTCTCAAAAGAGTGAAGGCAGGTACAGCAGAAAAGAGAAGGTCAACTTTGGAATGGGATGTCAAGCAAGGTCATATGTAGGTCAGTTGTCGTCAAACCATTAGCCATATAATGCATTTTACGTTTTCTAATCAAAGCAGACTAAAATCAGTGCTCTTCAAATATTAATAGAAGGAACTACAGCATCTTACAACAAAAGACCCTGTTAAACATCTTATTCCGTTTAATAGAAAGCTGGCATCATAGATTATGTTTATTAAAAATGAGTTCAAGGTGCCATGCATTTCGAGCACAGAGCAGTGAAGTGATGCAGTAAACCTGTTGCTTGTGAGAAAGGGCACTTGGTTTCTTAGGTTCTGCATTTTGTTCAGCATTTGTCTGGGTGCAATTTACAGATCCTTATGCTCATTTTTAATTTTCAGTAAGCATGCTTGTGTACTTGGTTTAGCAGACTCAAACTTTCTGCAGATCAGCCCACCTTTATGCATTTTGACGGTAGCTGCGGTTATGAAATTTCACTCAAAAATATGTAAAAGGACAGACTTCATGGTCTCTTGGCTCTGGCTGTGGCATTGTCAAACTTGCAAACTACTAATGATGAGGTGATTGCTTTCTGTTGCACCATTCAGGAGCCTAAATAAAGTATGTTTTGAGGGCATTATGTTGAAATTATATATCAGTTGGGAAAGCTAAATTAAACCAAAGCTAAATCTCTTGGTCAAAAGAGAAGAAGAAAATGGCAAATGCTATTAACATTATACTTTAACATTATTAAACTGTAAAACTGAAAAAAGATATCCTGCCTGGTCAAAAAGTCATTTCTCCAATACTTTGTTTAACCACCTTAAGGTTCTGATGGCCAATTTATGTGTGAAAATAATTCCCCATGCTCCCAGAACCACCATTTATCAATCATAGTCCTGGAATTTGCCTCCAGGGAAGAAAACCTCCATGTGACAGATGTTGCTGAGTCTAGACCCGACCAACTCAAATAACCGCAGATTGTAGCATTCCTTCAGAGGCTTGTACTGGGAGCTCTATGCATGATGGGTACATTGCTTTATGCACTTCTTTTTAACATGACATGGCCATCACTCTGGTATAGGGACCACACAGCTGTTTAGTCCTAATCCTGAGAGTTATAGTCTCATTGTGTTTGTGGAAATAGCCTTACTTTTTGCTGTCAGTTTTTATGATGCAATCAGGCAGGATATATACCGATAATACCATTGGGATGGCTTTTCCTTTCCAAACCAGTCTTTTTTTCACTAGAGGGCGCTATTGCTTAAAAGTTTGAGGTTTAAAAACTTGTCAAGATTCATCACTTGTGAATGCTTCAAGTCCTTTCTGCAATTATACACCCCCTCATTTCGTTTTCCTGGTTATTTTTTCTTTTTCTTTTTTTACTTCAGCAGAGGGTTAAAACCTTCGAGACTAGCTCAGCCACTCGGACACCACTTCAGGAGTTCAACAGTGATAATAAGCTCACTTCTATCACCTACTCTGACTTTACCGTGAGTAAAAATTACACTTTTATCAGACTAAAGCACAGGGTTGTAAAAAGAGCTGTGACATGACTGTTACAATGGGTTGCCAGTATGGGTGCGAAATATGATACAAATGGCATGTTATGATGTTCATATTTATATTTGCTAACATACTGGCAAAACTGTTTTGTTAGCTTTTATTTTATTATCATTATTATTACAAACAACAATAAAATTGTAAATATCCTTCCAATAAATAATGCTGGTGATATTTTCGTGTAATTTTATAATGCGTCACTGCTGGATAAATGATTCCAAACATTTTGCTGACATCCTGTACTAGTCTTGTGTTCATCCCATTAAACACTGTCTAAATTCTTCTTAAAACTGGACTTTTTGCTGTCAAATTGCTTTAAAAGCTCCTTTAAAAATACCTAATAATACTTAATAATCAAGTCGCATACAGAAGCAAGCCAGAATGACAAACACTGCATGGACAATGTTGTACAGTATCTAAAAAATAAAAACTAAGTGTCAAAGCATCTTAAGTGTGGCTTGATAAAAGTATTTACTGTGCAGTAATCAGTAGTGTGATTTTATTTTATTTTATTTATGTTTTGGCTCTGCTGCAGTGAGGTAGAATTGAACCAGCTGTAAAGTGAACAATATGAGCTATAATTCGAGGATAACTTCATCTAACCTCCCCCCCGCCTTGCTGTTGCTCAGTCAGACCCAGCCATCAGCCAGTATCACTTCTTGGTTGTTTCCTTTAGTGCGATACAATGAAGCTGAGCATGACTCAAGGAAACATACTGAGCAATTTACCAACTCCAGTATCTGGGAGATCTTTACTTTGCGAGAATTTGTTTGTGCATTTTTAACATTATAATACAAGTCCTGCATTTTTCTTCCCACAGAATGAGTTATCGAGAAAGGCCGATGCTGTTCTAAACTCCACTGTGAAAGATGTGCTGTAATTCACCTTCAAAATGTCTTTCATTTTAGGTCAAACTCTCAGGTGCAGCTATTATCTTTAAGACTTTATTCCTCAAGGCATTTATTTTTCTTAGATGTTTGTATTTACATTTAAACCATATTTTAAAGTACTTTCCCTTTAACATTTTAAGGATTTCTTATTTTCTATCTATCAACTTTCCATACTCTTGCAGAGACATGTGATATATTCTATTAATTTCTCCTATTTTACATACTTTTAAGCTGAGCACCTTAAAAGTACACTTGTGTATATATAGATCGTTTACAACTGTGTATTTTTTTTTTCACAAAAGCTAAATAAATGTGTACATTTTGTGTTTTTACTTATCTGCTAAGCCTGTGATGTGCATCTCCATTAACATAAGATGGGTATACACTGCAGGATTTTTATCTCACAAAAAAAGCACAGAGTGACATTAATGCAAAAAAATAGTTGACCTTTTGAAATCTGTTGCCAGGATGTAACTGCAGAATGCGAACGTATTTCTTAATCTGCATTAGCCAGCAGAACCCAACAACCCAAAACTATTAAAATCTCAGGGCTGTGATTGAATCATTGCAACTTACCGCTTCCCCTATATTGTGTAAGGCAAAGAAGGAAGTTAGTTTTTTTTTTCTTTTCTTCTTGCTTGCTCCCCTTTTATAACCGCCTGATTCCGCTTGATTAGACAGTTTATTTTTAATAACAGCAGCTATGACTGTAATGCAGCTGTTTGTTAATGCACTCATTCACAGGGACGTCATATAAACATGTTTAGTAATCAGAAAACCATATATCAGCAAATGTTTATGGAAGGTGTGGAACTTTAAGTCTTTTTTTTTTTTTGTCAAACATTTCATGATGCTTTAAGGCTTCTTTATGCCAAACTGTGTTTTTTAGACCTTTTTAATTACCTGTAAGATGTCCACGTCTGTTACCCTCTATATCACACTTTTTTTTATTATTATTATTATTATTATTATTATTATATTTTTGTGTGCGTGCTGAACTTTCTTCCCGCTGTCCACATCACAAAATAGAAAGTAAAAGTATGTTTTAATAATAAAGTAAATCTTCATTTGTATAAAAGTGTGGTGCAATTGATGTTTTTTTTTTTTTAAATAAATACAATACTGAGTACAAGTAATTAATTTTTTTAAACAATATCACCTCATTTCAACAATATTAACACAGAAAAAACATACCAGAGAATACAATAAGGTTCGATAGGAAATGTCACATAGTGACAGATGTCAGTGCTCCTCGAGTCTGAAGCCAGAACTGTACACAAAAATAAATACAAATTTAAGGAGGCTTTTTGCTTTAAAACAGTTTAGTCAGAGTTGTACACTGTTCCTCTTACCCAAAGTGGAGTTAAGACATGGTCATTGGTGTCCAAGATAAAAGACTAAAGCTGCTTTCACACTAGGTCCATTTTCTTCCTGCTGTGATGCTAGCTAGGTTGGAAGCTCTTTGCTATGGTTACAGTGGACACATTGAATGGCATTTTTTTTAGCATTGTTTCTAAAGGAGAGAAGAAAGCCAGGTGTGAAAGCAGACTGGTTTACATAAAGGACGCTTGTTGATCTGGGATTAGCGTTCTAAATGCATTACTAATTTATTGACTTAATCATGAACGTCTGAAGCTAAAAGGTCTATGTTTGGGGTATGAGGAAAATTGTGTACATTTTTCTTTAAGTAATCTCAGTTCAAGCCACATGTCTCACTCTGATACTGTACAATGAGAAATTCACTTGTAATCATTTCCCAACAATTACACCCTGACAATGTTGGTTCTATAACAGAGAAATGGAGAAGACTCCTCGTGGCTTCTTTGTAATTATATCTAAGGAGAGGTCAGCTTTTCTTTGTAGCATCGACATTGTTTTTGTTTGTTTGTTTTTTGTCATCATGTTAGTTAAGTTCACTCACATGACGTCACAGCTAAACATCTCTCGTATGCTGTTATACTTGACTTATGCTTTACCATCACCTGGGCAAAGTCTGTAAGATGCTCCTTGATATTCATTGTAATGATTCAACTGCCAAGTTTGTCACTAAAGGTACAAATCCATGTGTATTAGGGCACTGAAGGATCTCTGGCTTAGCTGAAGCAGTGATGTCTTCAACTTATGGATGCTGGTTTGTAGAAACGGGTTGCTTCCATCTGTACGTTTGTATTGTCTTTGTTACAAAATGCCAGCAGAATCCTGAGATTCCTGTTCACTGGAAAGGATTCGTTTGCCGGTATCACTGTAGCTTCCGTTTGGAAGAAATGACAACCTGTGGAGGGACAACACATTTCTAACATTAGCACTAGCGTTACAGGTATAAACATGCTTGTGTTAATCATGTGAATGATGAATATAACATGCAATTATGAAAGGGTTATGAACAATAAGGGTCTGTCTGCAGATTGCTTTCAAAAGTAGTCATATGATACTCAACATTAACATGAGCTTAACAGTAACTAGTGAAAAAGTATTTGCCTCTTGATTTTTTTTTTTTTTTTGGCACACTTAAATGATTGAGATAATCAAACAAATTTCAATATTACACTTCTTTGTCTTTTGACTGTTCCCCATGGAGCAAATCATCTGCCTCCATCTAACCCTCCTGCCTAGCAGTTCCATCCTCAGCATCCTTCTACCGATATGCTCACATTCTCTCCTCTGAACGTGTCCACATTTTAAAAATCATTTGAAAAAAATGCATTTTGTATTTACTCGGGTTATCGTTGTGTAATATTAAAATTTGTTAATTGATCGCTATCATTTAAGTGTGACAAATATGTAAAAAAAAAAAAGGACTGTATTCAAGTAGAAATCAAATCGTAAGCTGACGTTGATTAGCTGACTAGCATAAGCAATATATACAGTATATGTGAACATTTAATAACATGACTAAAGCTCCCTTTGAAATCCTGTCTAGATGGGGCTGTCAGCTTTTTACTGTAAGGATCATAAATATATATTAAACATGTCTTCTTAAATATCTGGTCATAGTTAGCTCATGTTAGGTATCGAGCATCAGCTAAAAATATTATTAAAATAATAATAATCCACATTGCCAATAACTGAAAATACAAAAGACATGAATTGAAATTATTATAAAATCATGCAAGAAACACTATATTCAGCACAACATTTCTCATTTAAAAGAGGCAGCTCATGGAGGAAAAACAGGGAACTTTTGATGGAACATGATTTCTCAGTTACCTACAGGTAAATTTAAAGTTGGGTGACAAATCATCTTTTACATTGTTCTCCTGCTGAAGATGATACTGCATAGTGACTGAGAAATCTTTATTAAGTCCACAGAAACATTAAACACAATGAAATACCTATTATTATGGGCCTGCCCATTGAATCTGTGTGGCAGGAGCTCCGGCAGAACTGGAGATGGCACCTCGATAAGTGTGCTCCTGGTAAGTACATGAAATATAGAAGGTAAACCTGATTACCACCAAGGTTAACTCTGGCCCATACCTAGGCTTTACATACACTGGGGTGTATTTAACTTTACATTCTAAAGTGTGTGTGTGTGTCTGTGAAAATCGTCCTACAAGCCCCATCCCTGCTCCCAATAACAAGCCCACCTCTGTTATTCCTGCTGTTAGTAGTGAACACATTATGGGCCAAACTTCGCTGAGTGATGATGGTAGAATAATTATAAAGGTCTTGACTAAAACAACAAGCATGAGGAATCACAAAGGAGTTTTCATTTTCTGCAATGGAAAAGTACTCTAACTAGTTACTTTTATCAGTAGGTAATGCTGTAATGTAACTGATTACTTTAGTTTTACTACTGATTTTACAGTAGTTTTGTAATGTAATTAATTACTTTAAAAACACTCGCTCTCACACACACACGCACACACGCACCAGTTTACCGACAGAGACTCGCACTTACACATACATACAAACACAAAATCACAGTGTTGTAGTAAACAGTATATGTGAGTCCGGATGTTGACTATACAAGTGACGCACGTGCATGGGAGATGATTACCCACAATACTGCTCGTATTTTAAGACATCACTCCTTAACGAGTTAAAATTTATTTAAAATTTTTGCTCGTCTTGCGAAACACTCACAGACCAAGCCACTCGCTATCCAAGGTTCCACAGTACTTGATCAAACCATATACAGTCAGGTTTATATTTGGTAACCTCCTCTTTTAATTCTATGTTTTTGTGTAAAAACATGAAAATTATCTGATCGTAGAGGGTCTCAGTATTAGGCAAATGCGACCTCAGACAAATCACTGTGCAATTATTTATTTAACAAAATGAAGCAAAAAAAAAAAACATGTGGGCAATACTAAGCACCATATGATTCCATAGCTTGTAGATCTACCTTTAGCAGCAATAAGCTGAAGGAATCGTTTCCTTTATGCCATCATCCACCTCTTGCTTCATTGTGGAGGAATTTTCACCCATTCTTCCATATAACATTGCTACGGTTCATATATATATTTTTGAGCATTTGCTTTTGCACAACTCTCTTAAGCCCTCATCTGTTCCTGAATTTCATTTGGGTTGACTAGGCCATTCCAAAACCTTGATTCTTTTATCTTTTCGCTATTCTGATGTATTGATTCTGATTTACTGGTGTGCTTCAGATCTTCGTTCTGACCCAATTTTGCAACAAGCTTTAGCTGTCAGACACATGGTGTCATATTTGAATCTGGACCTCTAAATAGAGGATTTCACGGTTTAATTATTGACTAGAAGGTGCCCAGGTCTTGTGACTTTAAATTTACCCAAATTATTAGCCCTACAACAATGTGTTTGACAGAGAGTATGAGGTGTTTCTGCTGAAATGCTGGACATGAAGGCCAAACCACTCCTTTGGACTAATTTGTCTATAGAACATTATGGATTCTTTAGGATGCAGTTTTGCAACGCTCAGTCGTGCGTTCCATGTTTTTTTAGACAGAAGATGCTTTCTACTGGCAACTCTTCCAAACAAACCGTACTTTTTCAGTCTTCTACTAATTGTGCTATCATAGACTTTAACACTGAACATTGCTCAGTGAGGCCTGTAGGGTCTGAGATGAAGCATGTTTTTTTTTCTATTTCTCTGAGCATTGCATGGTCTTACCTTGGGCTGTCTTAAATGCTTTCCACTTGTGAATAATCTTTCTGACTATAGAATGTTGAAGTCCAAATTGTTTGGAAATGGTTTTTATAACCATTTTTTTTTTTTGGCTTCATTCTTGTTAAATAAATAATGGCACAGAGAAAAAAGTTAGATGCTATTGTTCACCTGAGGTTGAATTTGCCTAAAAATTGACCCACTATGAACAGGGGTACTTACTTTTGAACATGACTGTACTATAATATTTTACATAGCATGTATACCATTAAACTGAACTTTTATTTTTTATTAATTCTTTTTGATGTATTTTGCAGTAATATTCAAACCTATTAATAGCCTAACATCCTTGTGCCAATCCTTGTGGTTGCCTGATTGCATTAGAATGTAAATTTGGTATCCTGGTTGGCGGCCTATTACTTTTTTACTTTCTGGTCCCTGTGCACAATGGGCTTTGGTGCCTTTCTATTGTGGTCAGCATTTACTTTATTCATGAGCTGTGCGGAATTGGCTTTTCTGTGGGATCAGACTCAATGGGCTTTTGTGGTGTGTGTCCAGTGTTTCTTTGCTTTCCCACTCCCAATTTTATTTCCTATTCTCAATTACCTCTTTTCTCTTCAAAAAGAAAAAGTAAGTCAACAATGGTTTAATAATATTAAATAATAAAATAAAAAATATTTTCAGATCATAAAGTCCCATGATAGTGCTAAGATTAAAACGACTGATAGGGAAGTGAATTACATTGATTATTTCATTACAGTCACACCTGATAAGGGGTGCGACAGATTAGGCAGCTAGTGAGTAGTCATGGTGGGGCAATCCTGGAATGTACTGTTTAGTAAATATAATACCTGGTGAACCAGTAACAGAGTCTATAGGTTCCCAAAACTCACTGAGGCATGTGGGAAGAGAAGGCTAACCCATCTGGTCCAATCCCACAAAAGATCAATGTAGCACAAACTGGTGAAAAAGATGATGAAAGGTGCAGAACACACAATTAGTAGCTCCAGACCAGTCCCGGGTGCCCATGCTGACCCCTGGCCACTGGTGATAATACACCTATGATGGGCATGTGACCACAGAACGATGGAAGAAGGTGGCATAGTCTGATGAGTCACTTTTTGTTAATGTCATGTGGATGAACGGGTACTATTACCCGGTGAAGAGATGGCACCAGGATGCACCATGGGAAGAAGGCAAGCTGGCAATGCATGAGTTTCTGTTCTGTTGGGAAATTGTATTTCCTGGCATTCATGTGGATGTTACTTTGGCACATACCACCTACATAAACATTGCTTCAGACCAAGTACAGTCCTTTATGCCAACAGTATTCTCTGATGGCAGTGGTCTCTTTCAGAAGGATAATGCTCGATGCCACAGTGTAAATAACGTTCAGGCATGGTTTGAGGAACATCACAAAGAGTTCATTTGGACTCCAAATTCCCCAGATCACAATCTGATCCAGCATCTGTGGGATGTGCTGGACAAACAAGTCGGACCCATGGAGGCCCCAACTTACAACTTACAGGACTTAAAGTATCTGCTGCTAATGTTTCAGCGCCAGATACCACAGCATACCTTCAGAGATCTTGTGTAATCCAGACTCCTTGCCGTGACAGGTCAGAGCTGTTTTCACAGCACAAGTGTGACCTACTCAAAATTAGGCAGGTGGTTGATTGTAGTATAAGCTATTATCTTTTCAATTTCAATTTAGTATGGTTAATGTTTTTAAAACTTTAGAAAATGAAGATGTCTATAAATGTTTGACAAGGAGTATACATTATATGATTTTTTAAATAAGAAGTTGGTTGTCTTATAGCAGCCCAATTTTTTTGTTCCAGCTGAAAGAAATCTACTCATCACTGAGTTATTTTCTTGTCAAAAGTAATCGATGCAAAAAACACTCATGGTTGTTAATTTATGAATTGCAAATATATAATCAAAATTAATAAATCAATCAAACATGCAACTCTGAGTGTAACTTATACTTCAAAAGTACAGATATTGCATGCTGACGTTTTTTCTAAAACTTTTTAAAAAATTTTTTTTTACATTACTCACTATTGTAATGTTTTCAAATTGGAGCTACAAACTGTCAGACCTCTGCGTGTAAAATGATGACGTGTGTAAAGCCATAAAGTGAAACGTGGTACAGATTTATGAACGTCATAGAACTGCGAGATCTATGATTACTTTATACAGGAAATGACCTCCATATTTTTCTTTTCCAGAGCAGTTGTTTTCCACAACTTGGAGATCCAGTGTAGAGAAAGCTTGATGGTGGACTTCAATTTCATTCGCCTGTCTGGAACATGGCTGGATATGTACAGAAGGAACCTGATAATATAAACATCGTCAACTGCGGAGGAGCAGATGATGGGGAAGAAACTCTAAAAATATCACAATGTCATGTGTAAAATCGCAGCTTTGGTGTGATTAGCTTGATGAAATCGTCTGTTTAACCCTTCTTTCTTCTTTCCATGAACCAATCAGGTTTAGACAAATGTCTAGTACGTGAAAACAGAGGTCTTTTTTTCTTCTTTGCTTCATCCCATGCAGAATTTAATCTAGACTGAAGGTTTAAAGGATTAGTGCATGATCATGAAGGTGATTGACTTGGCTCTGATTTAGGAGCGTAAAACTGTGGAATGTTCAGCCTGTGTGCTCCAGAAGCCAGGAAAGTTCACCATGTCCACATTTCTCACGTGAGATCCCTGCTCCTCGATTCTTCCCACCCTCTCTTCCAAAATCCGTCTACGTTTTCCTCAAACGTCTGCTTCAAGCTGGTGCTGTAACAAACACCCTGGCTCACGTTGCATGTTTACTATCCAACAGGCCGTTCAAAAGTTCCTTTCTAGATGCCTTGACAACGTTTAATACAGAAGGTCTACAGTATATCACATAATTTTTTTTTATCCTCTCTGAAATGATCTCATGATGCAAGAGGAATTTGAATGCTTTCCAATGAAAAATTTTCCTGACTTAAAATTGCAGGTTACTGAACTGATCGGAACTCGAATCCAAACGTTTTTGCTGTCCAAAATTTATCTGTATCCTGTATGATATCTTCTGAAGCGAGAACACTGAGTCACTGAGTCTTTGGAAATTTCCTTTGTTCACAAGATTCCCTACACCTGTTAGGCATAATTAAACGATTAAAACTTTTAAAAGTGACATTTTTGGCCATTTCCTGAAGAACGTAACTTAGCTGACTGAATAGAGCAAATACTCAAAGCTCAAACAGAGACAGGACATTGGCTTGTAATAAAACACTCGCTGCAGTTGTTCATTCAGCTTCTCCCATTGCCACAGCGGACCATTCAATCTGCACTTTCAACTTGGCGCAAGTTTTATGCCAGATGCCCTTTTCCTCACACTACGCTCCCATTTCCATCCAGGCTTGGGACAGGCACTAAGAATGCCCTGCATCTAGTGAAGGGGTTTGTGCATTGGCTAGGAATTCAATCAAGGTCTTTCCGAATGGCAGGTGGAAAGTCTACCACTGGGTGACCCATACCCCTAGACACTTCCTGGAGTAGGTATTAGAAATCATCCTATATTGACAGTGTATCCTGCATATCTTCACTAATTACCACAAATGGCAGTGGAAAAAATTTTCGAGGTTATAGATTAGTGCTTAAGCTGTCACATAGAAATGAAAACTGCCAGCGTTACCATCAGGTCAGCAAGTATTTCAGGAAGGCATTTCAGGCTATTCACATGAGCCTTTACTATAATAAGACTTTGTCAGATAAGATCAGTAATCCAGCATGGCTCTGTTCTCTCTTTATGAGGTACATTATGCTCATCGTGTTCAGTAATACTCCCCATATGTCCAAACAGATTCTCATGACGCTGTGTGTTTTGAGATACATTTACCAAAAGGCAGGAGGCCCTCCTCTGACTCAGGCTTCAAATCGCTGCCTAATATAAACGCAGTGTTTCAACTAAACCTGACGCTAATCTATTTTTTAATCTATGTCCTCTTTAAGATGTTAATGACAGTAATCCAAATGCACAGCTTTATTCCATTATTTCTATCTGATGTCCTCGATCACAGGATCACCACATGCTCAGGAGTAGAAATATATGCACCCCATGTATTGTGTTAAAATCTTGGATGTAGGATGTAAATGTGCGAAGAAAATCTATTCTTAGATTGATCTTGATTCTTTCTTTATACACACTGCATCAACACACAACTCTATATAATAGGGCTGCATGATTAGATCAACAAATTGCATTGCGATTTTTTTAGACACATATTGTAATTGCAAGATAAACTGTAATATTGAACTATTAAAGTTTTACCATTTTGTATTCAAAAGTTCTACAGTAATCAGAATTGTTTGTTCAACACATAAAACTGTGAATTTGGATTACTGGCATTAACATTTTAAAGAGGACATTTTATTTCCAGATCCTCGATTGGAGTTTGATCTGGACAATTTAGAGGTCAAGTCGACACCTTGAACTCTTTGTGATGTTCCTTGTACCATACCTAAACCATTTTATGCTGTGTGGCAGGGCACATTATCCGTCTGAAAGAGACCACCACATTAAAGAATAACATTGCCATGAACGGGTATACTTAATCTGCAGCAATGTTTAGGTAACTGGTATTTGTCAAAAGCAAATATATAATATAATGACTGTCCCAGCAAATTAGCCTACCCAATCATATTCTTCCATAGTTCATCATGGTGCCATCACGACGAGTGAGTGACAGACCACCAAAAAATGCAAATAATGTAAAAGAAAATGAGATCCCTTAGACATGGCCATCTTCTTCCATTGCATCAAGATCATGTGGACAGGGGTCAGTACTGCCACTCTGACTCGTCTGTGGCTAAGCAGTTCCATAAACAGCAAGTTGCTATAGAACTTTCTATCACAGCCAGCATTAGCCTTTTTTCAGAAAAATCTATGGTAGCTCTTCTGTGAGATCAGCCTGCACAGGCTAGCCTTCACTCCCCACTTACATCAATACAGGCCTTGGGACTCCATGGCTCTGTGGCTGTCCTTCCTTTTTTGGTTCCATGGACCATTTTTGGTAGGCACTGTGTTTATGGACCTTCTCTGTTATTGGTTTTTATTCATTTTTTATTATTGTGTTATTTTTTGGAATGGTACCATTTGTGTTTTTTCATGATACTGGTGGCAAATCAATACTGCCTAAACGCTGCCTGAACTGATACTTTAAAAAAAAGGAGCCCCGAAAATGGTGGACAACATAAAATACTTTTTTATTGGCTTTTTATTGAAAGAATATTTTAAATAAACAATAAATCAAAAGTTGGGCCGGGGATGCCCACACTGCCAGCTGATGTCCGCAAGGTGTTAAACACGGTGCATCCCTTTGCGTTTAACTTCACCACGTGTGTCCTCAAATGTTTCATTAGGTTTGACTTGTTTCCCTCCTTACACACAATTGTTGCATGTCACTGTGTCAGAATCCGAAATGTAAAAACAACATGGACACTCGAATTACTACAAACAGTAGTGGGATTGGTATTGTTAGAGATTTCGGACTCGTGTTCACATACAGAGGACAACTATTTAAATCGACTGCTCAGGCAATGAAGTGACACCGAAATGAGGCACCGAAATCTGCGTTCTGATCCATTTCTAGTACATAATGGTTATATAAGTCGGGGCATTTTTGGTCGGGTTTTGTTACCCAACTGTAATTACTCACTCACTCACTCATCGTCTATATGGCTTAATCCTGTATTCAGGGTTGCGGAGGCCTGGAGCCTATCCCAGGAGACTTAGGGCACAAGGCGGGGTACACCCTGGACAAGGTGTCAATCCACTGCAGGGCACACACACACACTCACACACTTTTGGGAATTTCAGGAACACCACTAAACTGCATGTCTTCGGACTGTGGGAGGAAACCGGAGTACCCGGAGGAAACCCACCAAGCACATGGAGAACATGAAAACTCCATGCACACAGAGACGGGAATCGAACCTGGCTGGGAATCGAACCCGGACCCTGGAGGTGCAAGGCGACAGTGCTAACCACTACACCACCGTTCCGCCTCCAACCCTAATTATTTTTGTAATAAAAAAACTTTAGTGCTGTAACCTCTCGCAGCCGGAGGTCTAGAGAGAGCTGATTGGCCGAGCTCTCTCAGAGGGGAGGGATGAGAGGTACTTAGTGCTCCCACATTAATCACGGCTCTACAGCCAGTCAGGGGCGTCTGTGAGCTCGCGCAACGGAGGGAGTGGATAGCGCAGTCCTCCGAGTGTGTTAAGCCGCCCCCAACGGTGCGCGACCGAGCAGTTCGAAAAAGATGCGGTCGGCTGGCGTCACGTGGTTCGGCGGAAACACGTGATAGTCTTCGGCCCTCCCGGCTGAGTGGTAGTAGTAGCCTTAATGTGGGAGCCCCCTATTGACGGGGAGGAATTGGACACGACTAAACTTTATAGTGTTAACAAGGCAAAGGATGCTTTATTAAACAAAACAAAACGTTAAAAGTTCAAATAAGGCCATGATCCAGTTTAATCTTAAATAATAAATGAGGGGAAGTATATTTTTTCATTACACTTGAACCAAATAGGTTATTGATTGAAATTAAAACAGTCCACCATATGCAATAATGACTTACAATGTCCACAACTTTAAAAACTGAAGACACATAATTGCTTCAGAGCAGAACTTGAATGCACCACTAAGTCCACATCCTTCACTACTGAGTGGCCTCGGATCAATTAGTCAACCCACAGGTACGGGCTCCGACAGACAGAACCACCCAGCTGCCAACATTAGTACATCCCTATGCTTTTAAAGCCATTAAGTTTAAGAGCTGCAGTTAGTGTATGCTGGCTGCTCTAGACTCTACATTATTGATACAAACAACACTGTTCATCTGCACTATGTGTAATTTTCATGGTAAACATCACATGGTTTGCCCTTAAACACAACTGCTATTGCTTATGGCGATTATGGCTCCCACAATGTCCAATAACCTCTTACTGTTTTTCCAATTTTGTTTCTACATTCATTTCAAACCAAGACTTTTGATTGTGCAGAATAACAACACAGTTATGAGTAAAAAACTATCCTTATTTCTCTATAGAAATATTGGCTACACTAATGCACATATCCCACAAACAATCATCTGCATGATTTGCACACCCATTGCAGCATTGCACACTCACGGAAGACCTATTCAAACGTACTGCAGACTTTGACATATTTTCATATTCTTCTTTTACAGTATCTATTCTATTGTATACCTATATTTATTTCATTTTATTATTTTTATTTTCCTTCGTGGCATTCATTGGGGACAGCAAAGAAATAATTTAGTTGTACAGGGGGAACATGTTTCTTTACTGTGTATACGACAATAAAACTTGAAACTGAAACTTCACTAGTTTTACCATCAAGGTAGAAAGTTGTCTCAGTATGCCAGAGCCATGATTGGACAGCCTACAGTACTTCTCATCTGAAAAGCTGGCCTACCAGGAACTCCTTTAATGGCCCAAACATGTGAAAATCACTTGGTCAGGACTGTATGGGGGATGTGGCAATAACTCCCAGGCAAATTCCTGTAAGGAGTGCAAGGAGTGTTTATGAATGATTGTGTGTACAGTTCCCACAGACAGATGTCTCTTCTCCAAGAGACTTTCTTGATGAAAGCTATTTATCAAATTTTAAAGGATCAGACGTTCCACTAACTTAATGTTCATGGGAACGACTGCAGTTGGCACCGAGCCACCTTGGCCAGGATTGTCATTCATGGATGTACAGCCCACAGCCCAACTGAGCATTCAAAAGCATTAATGGTATGAAATGTAAGAAACTCCAGATGTTTAAAATAATTGTATTGTAAATTTGTAATAAAAAAAAAGATAAAAACACTTCTGGTTCTAAAATGAAACAGTTGGCAGTCTGATCACACAAAGGTTAGTAAACTTGCATATGCATGTAAAGGGAAACAGTGAGTAACCAGCCAGTGCTCTATGTGTGCACTCTACCAGTGGTAATAAGGCACTCAGGCATGAATATAATGACTGTTCCTGTTGACACGTTCCGCTCTGACCTTCATGTTGTTCTGCTTTAATGATAAGAGGACTTTATATAGCACAACATAAAGGGTATGCACAAGGTAGAGCGCAAAAAGGTTAGAACTGATGCATTTTAGGGAAATTCAACTGATACCACAACAGATTATGAACAGTCTTATTAGAGCTTTGCCAGTCTCATTTTCTGAAATTTTCATACAGTCAATACATTTTATTGCCAATGCATGGATAATAGTAAGCGCATTACAATGACTGCTTCACCTTTAGCCTTTAAATTGAAAGCAATTACTGTCATCTCTTAATCCTTGTCCTTCTGCCTATTAATACGCCATCTTCAGAGGCAGCTCATTTACTAGAAAGTATTTATCATTGTAGTTCTAGAATCGCATCGATTATGAATGCTTCAGCTAGCAGTTTTTGAGGGAAAAAACAAACATGAAATGTGAAATCCATATAAAAGTCAGGAGACCTGTGAGAGGTGTTATATAAGACAAGACAAAGCTAGAAACGGAATACAGTGGAACCTCGGATTGCGAGTAACGTGGTTTACGAGTGTTCCGCAAACCGAGCAATGATTTTTACTAAATTTTTAATCGGAAACCGAGCAAGTATTAGTTTACGAGCGCCGAATATCATGTATCACGCATGCGATTCTTATTTTGACACCGAGCGTCACTCTTGCGCTGCGGGATTGTGTGTAATCGTCTCCCTTACTAGGTCTTAGTGCTCGTCTCTTACTTGCATAATCAACATTTCCCTCTCTCTTTCAGCATCTCCTATGTGTGTGTGTCGGTGTCAAATTACACACGCGCAAACACCCTGACACACGCACATACGCTCTCTCGCCTTTCCACCCCCCTCCTCGGCTTCACAAACACACAGAAACTCTGCTGTGTCGCGATTCTTTTCAAAGGTAAGGTGCTGGTTCATTTGTTTTGTTTTTGTTTACTTTACAGCAGTGATTTCGTTAGTATGCTCACACCAGTGTCAGAGAGATTTCTTTTTTTCCTGTTAAAACGGTCTTTCCGTTGTGTGTGTGTTTGTTGTGAAACTTAAAAAGTGATTCCTTTAGTATGCTCTCATGCCAGTGTCAAAGAGCTGTCTTTTTTCCTGCTAAAACGGTGTTTCTGCTGTGTTTATGTGTGTGTCCGTTTGTTGTGAAACTTAAAAAGTGATTCCGTTAATATGCGCTCATGCCAGTGTCAGAGAGATTTCTTTTTTTCCGTTAAAACAGTGTTTCCGCTGTGTTTATGTGTGTGCGTGTGTGTTTGTTGTGAAACTTAAAATGCGAGGTGGGGAGCGTAAGGAGGAGTGTTACTGTGTAAAACGAGGCGAGGGAAAGGGGATAATTCCATACACACACACACGGTGCCTGCGCGCACCAACGGAAACACTTATCTGTCGGGATTTATTTGTACTTTTTTTAAAGGTAAGGTGCAAATTAATTTGTTTTATTTTCATTTTATAGATTGTATTAATTATTTTTAAATATTTAATTTTTGGGGCTATGGAACGAATAATTTGAAGTTTCCTTATTTCTTATGGGAAAATGATTTGGTTTACGAGTGTTTTGGGAACACGAGCCCACTTCCGGAACGAATTATGCTCGTAATCCAAGGTTCCACTGTATTAGAAACAATATAATGTAAAACAAAAAAGAAAATAGGGGTAAGCCAATTTTCAAAGTCAATGACTAAGAAAATAATACAGAAACATTAAACTTTATGATGAAGCTTAATATGAGTTTGATCAAGTCTTTGATCAAGGCAAAATAAATGCCTATAAGTAGCACCATTATTTAATGATGTAGCTATTTTCAAAAAACTGTTTCAAAGGTCTACCCTATTTTTAAATGTTGCAGATATATGAAAGAAGTATAATTATTGTACTGCATGTTAGAGCTAATGCCTCTTTGATTAACGCTTGACAGTACAGCAGTACATGCATAAGCAAATGTTAGTTGCTCTCTCCTATAATAATATTATTATGAATAAATTTGACACCTATTGGAAAGGAATTTGGCATTATTATATACTCCTTCAAAATGTTTGCTTACAATCCATAGACAAATGTTAATTTCACACCATTGCTATGTACAGAATGAATTCATTGGTTATCAGTTTCTCTAATATGTAAGTGAGTCCCAGGGCTTGAACTCACCATTTTTACCATTGAACTACTGAAGTCGGACTTAAAAATATTTTGGGCCACAAGTGAAGAAGAACTAGGAAATATGGGTGGGCAAAAATCCGCAGGGCCTAGTGTATCATGCATAAATAAATCTTTTTAAATCTCATTTTGATACGGTGATCAAAACAGACTGACGGCCAAATAGTTTGAATGTGTAAAAACATCCCGAACATCTGTGCTAAATAGAAGCCAGTCCCCAAGGATGTGAGAGCCATTTCTGAACCTGTAAGTTCCCACGTAACTCGCTCATTTTGTGGTCCATTCTGTGCACATGTTGTACACATAAAGGCATAAAAATCAGCCTGGTGGCAAAACAGCAAATAGAAATACTGACCTGCTTTTCAATACACTTCACACAAATCACAGTTTCGCCAGATCTTCTAGTAATTATCCCTGACATTTTTGGCAGAGCTGTTCTTTTACATCTAACTCCATCCAAACACCATGAGGACAGACAACATCATATCATATTACAGCTGACAGATTGATGGACACAGATGACAAATCCCTGACCCCTCTCTGTAAAATCTGAGAGATTTTCAATTACACACACAGGTTCTCAAGTCTGAGTCTGTAATTTTAAAAAAATGTTATTGGATGGAAATCACAGTCTGCTATTATATTATAGTTCTTATAGTTACCAGATTTAGTCCTTTAGACCATAGTTCAGGAATAAAAAGCTGAATGGCTTTGGCTGCAGCAGCTGGAGGTTTTATTATAGACATTGTACAAGTACACATATACATTTATATATACATTTATAAATGCATTTTAACTATCAGTTAAGTAAACTATCTCAAAAACTAAACTGCGATTAAATTGGTGTTATTTCATATTAGATATTAACTGCAAAAGAAAGCAGTGAGCACTTAGAAGGCTAAGGCTTCTAAGGCTTCTGCCAATTTGACTTTGCTCAACTCAACTTTGCTTATTATATGCGGTTTGACAGGTGACAAGCGTCTGTGTGGGTTTCCTCCAAATTCTGTGATTTCCTTCTGCTGCCAAAAACAAAATAATATGCTACCAGATAGACAATAAATTGTCCCTAAGTGTGAATTTGTAAATATGTGTGGTACCCTTTTATGACCAGGAATCTCATTCAAGGTGTATTCCTACCTCTCACCCATTGTTCACAGGACAATCTCTGGTGTAAAAGCCACTGTGAAGTTCATATTGTTACAGTTATCACATTTATTTTAATATATTTCTCCCCTGTCACTGCCTTGGGATTGTAAAAAGAAATAAATAAATAAATAAATAACATTGTTAAGCTAAAGCATTAACATGTGTCTCTTTGCTTGTTTGGCTTAAACTTTGTGTAGTGTTTGATACCATTAATCATGCTATTTGCTTTAATGAATTTAAAAAATCTATGTGTTAAGGGTTCTTGTGGCTCAGGTTTTATTTGAATGATTGTTATTAGTTTGGTGTAAATAGTGATTTCTCTAAGCTTACTAAGTAAGGTTTGGTGTTCCACAAGACTCGGTTTTAGGCACCCTAATTTTTTTTCTCTAAATTGTAATAATAATACTTCTTCTGTGTGATACTATTTAAAAATATGATTTTAGTTTCCGCTGGTGTGCTGATGACACATTGCTGTATGTTTCAGCAAAACTAGATGGTGTGTGGTTCATAAGGTGCAGGCTGTTTTTTAGTACTTTGAATAACGAATAAGACTTGAATAAGCCTATAGCAGGTGACAGAACTTTGTCTTACAAACCTCCACAGTTTGAAAATTACATCTTCACATGACATTTTTTGTCAACTGGGATGTTTCGATACCATCACCAGTTGATACTTAAGTTAATACATTAAATATGTTACATTAACAGTGTTAATACAGTTAGCACTTTTTGCTTTTATAGTGTCCAGTTATAGAAGATAAACCACACAGTCTGTTGTTACTGAGAAAAGGAAGGGTTCCTGTTTAAGTCTGGTTCCTGTTAAAGTTTCTTCTTAATTGTGTATAAGGGAGTTTTTCCTTGCCATTGTTGCCTTTGGCTTGCTCATTAAAAACGGATTTCAAATTTTTATTACATTTTTCTATCTGTATTACTGTGAGCATATTTGTGACAAAGTTCAAGGTTAAACTTTGTAAACTGAATTGACCTGAATTGGGTTGTATTGAATTACACTATGTCTGTGCAAAGAGGGCTTGTAAGGTAAAATGTTTGAACGGAACATGTAATTTTTTCCGACTGTGTTTTTATGACCCCGGTTTCCATAATACTGCCAGTTTGAATAAACAGTCAGGCTAAAAAATACAGCAAGACTGAAAAAAAAATTAGTGGAATTTAACGGGACAACTCAAGTTTCTGTCTGATCTGGCCTAAGTGTTTTTTCCCCCAAACATGCTAAAACATGTGCTGTCAAAACAAATCATAAATTAAGCATTCACTCAAAATTGTTATCAGTTAGTATGATGAGTAGACTTTATTTGAGATGGCATTACCCTGTTAAAACTACAATATTTATTGCTCCAGAGACCTGTCCCAGTATTGGACAAAAATTGAAACAACAATTTTAGCCATGGATTAAGCACGATTCCTTTGAACATTCAGTTCTAGCTGAGACACGTTTTTATTAACCATCCTGTCATTGATTAATTTCCTTTATCAGCATGTTTACTACTTATTCATATCATCTATAATTTATATCATCTATAAATATATCATCTATCATCATATATTGTCTATTACTTATATATATCATCCACACTTATGCAGACATGAATACATGAACATAAATGCACACATGAAATCGAAATCATTTGTATCACTAACCCATTAAAATAATTATTCAGACCAGCTGTTCATTACTGTAATGGTTTGTAAAGGAAACAATTTGCTCAATCATCAATCTGTGCTCACATGCAGACCTTTCGCAACCTTGACATGGACTTCTACTGTGGAACCTTGGATTACGAGCATAATTTGTTCCGGAAGTGGGCTCGTGTTCCCAAAACACTCGTAAACCAAATCATCATTTCCCATAAGAAATAATGAAAACTCAAATTATTCGTTCCACAGCCCCAAAAAATAAATACATAAAAATAATTAATACAATCTATAAAATGAAAATAAAACAAATTAATCTGCACTTTACCTTTAAAAAAAAGGTGGGTTAGTGAGGGTGGAAATTTGACACCGACACACACACATAGGAGATGCTGAAAGAGAGAGGGAAATGTTGATTATGCAAGTAAGAGACGAGCACTAAGACCTAGCAGGGGAGACGATTACACACAATCCAGCAGCGCAAGAGTGACGCTCGGTGTCAAAATAAGAGTTGCACGTGTGATACATGATACTCTGTGCTCGTAAACTAATACTTGCTTGGTTTCCGATAAAAAATTTATTAAAAATCTTTGCTCGGTTTGCGGAACACTCGTAAACCACGTTACTCGCAATACAAGGTTCCACTGTATTTGGAAAGCATCTTATTTAAAAAAACACTTGTGATTTACGACTGACAAAAACATGTGATGTACCGCTAACCTGAAGCTCTTTTATGCTTTTATGATGAAACTACGCATTTGTCCAAGAAAAAAAAATCAGATATAAGCACATCATTCCAACAGATGTTACTGTATTACTCCACACAAACCCAGGTGTTGAACAGTTTACAGAGACGTGGAAGTGTATATTTGATAATGCCATTCTTATCTGAATGCTCAAATTTGCTACTGTATATGGATGATTGTTTTGTTTTTTTCAAGTAGCTGGCATTGCCTGGAGATCTTCCTTGTATGGAACAATGTTTGTATTGCAGGTTGCTAAAACATTGCCGAGGCTGGCATCGGTCTAAGCTCTAAGAACTGTATCAAGCTGCAGTGAAGGCTTGTAAAGGTGCGCTGTAAAACTAACAGGATGCATTAACCATGTGCTCCTGTTCAAACCCACTCCCAGTGTCAGAATACCAAGCAACAGGCATAGTGATTGGAATTCCTTCTCCTTTCAGTACATCAGCTCACCAATAAAAAAACGACTCCCTAAATGGCTCATTGTAATTATGCACACAACATCACACCACAAGATTCAACACAATATCAAACCACAAACAAAGCCACAGGCGACATACAGTATATGAACAGTTTGGTCATACAAATACATACATATTTTATTGAATTCATTTAATCAGCATCAGACAGGTGTGAGGGTAAATGAATAATAGATATTGTTTGTAAGGAAAGAAAAAAAGGCTCATATATATGAGTAATTTCTCAATGCTCATCTAACAGGTGACAATTTAAGGATACAACTTATTCATAAATTACATGCGTGTCTAAAAAATTGCTTTGAATTAGTTATAAACAGCAACAAAATCAATATAATATATTAGAGTAGCAGGTACTCCATCTTACACAGTGAAACAACATACACAATGGCAGCCAAAAGTATTAAGAAAACATATGTCATGTATTAATGTTTCTCCCCGTGCACAAAACAGGTGATGTCACTAATTAGTTCGAGTCTATCTGGCTGAAGAGTTGTGCTAATTAGTATCAGATGGTTAAGTTAATGGATGGAACAAATATGTGGCACGACTTGAAGCTCGGTTGATCCTGTGGACCAAAATGGTTAAACTGGGGAATGCTCAAATGAACTGTGGACTCTCAAGAAAACCATGGATAATTTTTGAAGCAATTAAGCAGGCATGGATTGAACAAGTGGTATCAGGCTAATGCAGGCGTCTTTTCGACTCTGTGCCAAGGCGGATCCAGCAGGGCTTCACACTAAACACTGATTACACAATAAAGGACGTCATACTAAATATTGATTACTGTACAGTCATAAGATCTTATTATCATATGATTTTAAAAAGTTAAGAATGTCATTAAAACATTACATTTCACTTTTGTCTCAATACTTTCGGCCACCACTGCATTTCTTTTCCTAATTGATTCAATTTATTATTATTTTTTTTTTTACAGAACATTTTGCTATGTTGATGTTGATGAATGAAGTAAAATCACTTCATCTTTATTAATACCATGCATTACACAAAATCCTTCTTGCTGCAGCAAGAAGAGATAACCATGGCACTGTGTTGTTGATATGTGTGGCAACCTGGGAAAGCTCTTCACATTTGCATTCAAATTCAGACATACGGACATCTACAATGATTTAATTTGCATTAAATTAAAATGTAATAAATGCAATTTACAATGTGTTAATAAATATGACCACTTAAGATGAAAAACATGTTCTCAATTTAATCAAAAACATCATGCACATGTCTCTCTTGAGGTAAATTTCAGTCAACTGATTACTGCCTGCTCGAACAGGTACTAGAATAAATATGGATGAATTGTTTTTAATCCATTGACTATATTACGATTTCTCTAGATGTAAATGAACATTTGAGTGGTAGAGTATATACTCATTGAAAATAAAACCACTTTTTTCATTTTTTAATGATTAAAAATTGTATCAACATGAATGCAGTACATTTTTACAGTTAACTAACAATATAAGAATAAAACAAATGACACTAAACAAACTAATTTTAGCCAGGTGGGTCTTGTACTCCTCAGTGAATGGCTGTCCTAAAAATATACTGAGGTATTATGGCGCTCATATATACATGTTACAATGTATATAAACAGAAAGCTTGAGGTCACATCCTGTTCACAAACTTTGTCGAAGACTATGCAGCTGCCAAGCAAGAGTGCAGTGTGATCAGCACGACCCTCCCACGGGTGAACCATTAACCAGACGAAACGCAAGAGGACATCTTTATGACGAGCAGTAACAACAACATCTCTAATCTCTAACAGCGCCATAAAACACTTTAGCGCTGTGCCTTATTTCAGGTGCCAGGCATGAAGTTGACGAGTGTCCTGCCCTGGCCCACCTGCTCTGCATGACTCATTTACTCGTATTTATCTAAGCTGAGAAGTTACGGCATTTAATCACATGTTAAATAGGAATCAAACAAAATGGTGTGTGCTATTCTGGGACAGCACCAATTGAAACTGGGTTACTTGTTACCACCTTAAGATTACAGTAGTTTCTTGTAACTACTATACAGTATTTCTCTTATGCCACTTTTTTTCTTTTGGTCCGTGCACATGCTCATTGGTACATCGGGTAACAGATACTCCACACCCAGGAGAGATAGTCGTAATTTCTATGGCACTTACTTTAGGGGTCTGGTTGCCTGCTCGACGCCCGATTGTCACGCACACACTATGGGCAATGTGGGCATGCCAGTCAGTCTAACCTTCATGTCTTTGGACTGTGGGAGGAAACTGAGGTACCTAGAGAAAACCCACCAAGCACGAGGATAACATTTAAATTCCATGAACACAGACTCTAGGCAAGAATCAAACCCCGACCCTGGAGCTGCAAGGCCACAGTGCTAACAACCTTTATACCACACTGGCCAGCAATAATACGTTTTTATCCATTTAAAGTTACATCTAATGTTACTAATAGGAAAAGTTACAGCTTGACACTAAAATCTCCTTCCACAAATATTAAACAGATTACTCCTCACAGAAAACTTCACCTTAGGAAGAATTATTTACCATATCAATACTTTTCTTTGTTAAACAACAACAATCTGTTTATTCTGTTTATTATTAGGATTAGATTATGTGGCACATAATCTATACAATCCTGTGAATAAGCTGTTACTATGGAAACAATAACTATACAATAACAAGCGCATTATTACACTTTATGGTGTGGCTTGCAGAGATCCCTATTAAACACATTTGTAATGAATTGGAACGCCACAAGCACTTCAGGACCGCTTATACTTTTGTGCCTGAATGAGCACATCCTCACAGGCAAACTCCAAAAGCTAGTGGAAATCCAGAAAAGTGGAGGAAACAAAATGGGGACCAAAATTTATATTAATGTACATGATTGTGGAATGGGATGTCCCATACTCAATTGTCCACATACATTTGTTCCTATGGTGTGTAAACCTGTGAACTGCAACCAGTACTGTTATACACATCCAGTGAACACCAAATCAGAATTCAGATGATGTTTCACAGATGTTCTACAACATTAAACATAACTACAGTCTAAGTGAATAAATATGAAGTATGTGCTGTTCTATAATATATACAAAACTGAAATAGTAGACATGAAATAAGAGGTAGAAAAAAACAGCGTGTAGCGGTTAAGGAAAATAATCAATCAAAGTGCATCTTTACTTCCTTTGCTTCATCTATCTTAAACTGCTTTCACCTTTTGATTTTGTTTGTTAATTTTATAGAACTTTAATACATTGTTAAGCTGCCCAGCATCAAGATGAAGAAGGAAAAAAAACTTTGTTGGCTCTGATTCTTTCTAAATCATTCTTGGCATTCACAGCATGCACAGGCTTCGGCTTAGACTAAGCAGTAATGCTGGTTGTATCTGGCTTTCACACTACCCCCACATCCAAAGTTCCTCTCGCAAAAGTAAACCTGTGCCAAATTTATGGTGCACCGCTTTCCACTAATCACAAGGCACCTGAGAAAAGCCCTTGTATTGCTTCACCTCACAGCTTCAGAAGTCTTTGGAGAAAAAGGAGTTCTCAGCTGGAATATAAAATACTGTGATTGACACTCCAGGTGGGTGTTGGAAGTCTGGCAGCAGTGGGGTTGATGGCTAAACAAGGAAGCAAAATGGAAATGTGAGTTTTTTCCCCTCTACCTCCTCTGCAGCAGCTTCAATCACCACACTGAAAATAAAGATAGTAAGACAAAGAGTCATCACAGCACACTTTTCTCTAGTGTTACACAGTATCAAGGGTGAATATTAAATGACCGGTGTCCATAAGACCAGGAGGTTGTTTTCAGTCTTAATTTGTAGACTTTGCGTGAGTCTGTGCCCACTGTAGCATCAGATTCCTGTTCTTAGTCGACAAGTGGGGAACCTGATATAGTCTATTGCTACTGTAGCCCATTAATCTCAAGGTTAAACCTCTGACCTTTCTCATCAACAAGACACGGTAAAACTAAAGCTCACTAGCCGTTTTTTCTTCTTCATACCATTCTGCGTTCTTTGCATGCCGTAGCGTTACATCTCATGAGACTGTTATGCAAGAAAATTCCATGAGATTAGAAGTTTCTGGAAACTCAAACCATCCTGTCTGGCACCAATGTCCATGCCTTGGTCAAAGTCAATGAGATCACTTTTTCTCCCACTCTTATGCTTCTTGTAAACATTAACTGAAGAACTACATCTGATTTTTTTTTTTTTTTTTACTGGTCGACCACAACCCTGACAAGAAGTTATTGTTAAGCACACTTGAGCTTAAACATACATACATCCATGTTCTACACCGCTTACCATGTGTAGGGTCGTTGGGGGTGGGGGGTTGGTGTATCTCAAAAAGCTAAGAGTAAAAGAAAGGACATCCTGAATGCCATGCCAGCCCATTTCAGGGCATGAACACATACTCACACATCCGTTCATACACTGCGGGTAATCAGGTAGTTTTGAAATGCCAAATCAACTTACAACACATGTCTTTGGACTGTGTGAGGAAGCCGGAATACCTGGTGGAACCCTATCAAGCATGGGGAGAACGTTCAAATCCCATACATACAGAGCCGAGGCAAGATATGAAGCCACCATGCCGCCTGATACAGGTATTAAAGTCAATGTAAAACATTTATGTACAGTAAAGCACTGTAATATCCTCTACAATTAAGAATTTCTGGACATTTGCTCATTTCCCAGATGCTTAAAAGGACAGAATTAATGTATATAGTATAATTAATGTAGATTACAGCAGCGTTGAAGATCAAATTTCACCTCATGGACAACAAATAAGGCAACTTGGTTGTGCTGGGATTAGAACCATCAGTCTTGTGATCTGTGACTCAAAGCTATAATAAGTATACAGTAAATGGTCACCACAACAAGTTCAACTGGCTTGCCATCTTTTAGTGTGAGTTGGTGTAATTTAGCGGTCGAATGGTTGATGTGGCTTTGTGGTTAAAGGTTTGAATTACAGATCAAGTGCCATTCAATTGTTGTTAAATATAGGTACATTTCTCTAGTATTTATCTATTGTACTAAATATCTTGACATTGTTTTTTTTAAAATTTTACATTGTTTGCCTTTTTTTTTTTTTTTTTTTTACATTTAAAATTGTTTTTTTTAATATGTATATTTTGCACGGTGTAATATCCTGTATGTTTACAATATATTATGCCTAAAAGGTAACCAGCAGGGTAGGAGTATAATCAGTTGTAATAATTGAGGACAGTGTTTAAAATCTCATAAAAAATGACACATCTGATACACTTGCACAAAAACAACAACTTGTTTGTGTGGTTTGCATGCAGGTGAATCAGATGTATTATTTCTGATGGGATTATAAACACAGTGTACTGTAGGTCACCTTGTTCTGTTATACAGTCGAATAAACTACCACATATATAAATGCTCAGTGGTGGTCTCTTTCCATTAACGGGAAGCTGACAGATTATACAGAGCAACAGATGGACTAGCGTCAGTAATTTTACACCTACAAAGTCCACCTCATGGTACAGCGATGTAACAAACACAGATTAATACTGCCCTGAGAGTGATTAAATATATTACAGAAGCGAATCAGCCTCGCAGCACATTTGTACAATTTTAAACATTATATGAGAAATATGGAAAGCTTTTTAAGGATTATGCTCTTACGCCATTTCCACTGTAATAAATACCTCAATATAGCAATAACCCTGTTTAAAAAAACACCAACAAGAAAGGTCCTGAGAAATCTATATAAAACTGCAATAACAATAAAATGTAGAAAAGCACCCACAACCAATAATTGTCTAAAAAAACAAACCATAAAGAGGCAGCGGCTGTGAAGGCACATAAAGCTTCTCAAATCACACAAGGCAGCCCAACTGCTGTAATCTGTCTAATCACAGCAGAAAGAAAGGTCACGTTGTTAATCAAGAGATTCGTTTGTTTGGAAGAGAAAATTCCAGTACAAAGAAAAAATAAATGCACAAATTAAAGGGAAAACAATCAGTTTAAAAGTCTGCACGATTTTAAACAAAGCACATTAAATCTTAGAACAACAAGCCCGCCGCAGTCACACCCACCAGCAGCCACCATGATGGCACGCTGCCCAAATCCTCTTCTCCAAAGCCACTTCAGAGATGACTACAAAAAAGCATGACATAGCCAAGTACAAAAGAGAAAAAACAATGAAAATAAGTATGGACTGTGCACCACCCTTGTAAAGCAAACAACCCTTACTTTAATAATCTCATGCTTTTCCTCCTTTGAGAAATGGCTGCTGTGTCCTGAATAGATCTTCACCATATAACATTTGCATCTATTCAAAATTCAAATCAGTCCAATGGAAATGAACCATCTCTGAAAATCGACATGATAAACCAAAACAACAGTGTGGGACAAACTAACAAACACATACACACACAAAGTGTGGGTGCGCAGATGGGCCTGTTCGTATACTGTTAACATATACTGTTAGCCTGATTGTGTTAGTCTGTTGTTTGTGATTTTTAAACTGAGAATTATTCATTCGTTAGCTTTTTAATATAAAACCATTTTGTGCTCAAATAAAAAAATGGAAACATTGTTTGAAATTGTTTGAAAAAAATTGTTGAAATTAGTTTTCTGTTTTTCACTGGATTCAATTTTTTTCATGTTGCATGACCCGGAAGCTTTACTTGTTTCGTCATGTATTGTGTTGTGTTTAACCTTAATAGCATTGTTATTTTTCATGCAATTTAAGGAAGCCGACCGTGTAAGCCTCTGAGACACTGCATTTCAACCAACATTGACAGGGTGGGGCTTTTACATATTTACAGTTTTACTTTCTACAAAACAATTATTTTAAATGATTAATTAACAGAAAACATGAACTAAGAGTATCTATGGGAATGTTTTCTATAATTCTTTACATTTATAAATGGCTAAATGTATTAAGTTTCAAGAAATGCTATAAGGTATTCATTAAAATAAAAATATATGCACTAACACATAAAAACTATATTATTCACTCACTGTCAATACCGCTTTATCCTGTATACAGGGTTGCCGAAGGCCTGGAGCTTATCCAAGGAGACTTAGGGCATGAGGCAGTACACCTTGGATAGGGTCCCAATCAATCGCAGAGCACACACACATATACAGTATACACACACTCTCACACTTAGGGGAAATTAGCCTAATCTGCATGTCTTTGAACTGTGGGAGAAAACTGGAGTACCCGGAGGAAACCCACCAAGCACCAAGAGGCAGGAATCGAACCTGGCCGGGAATAATTATTATTATTATCATCAGTAAATTGACACTTTAAATGTCTGATCAGCAGTCAAACTCATACCCCTTGCCAAACACATGGCAAATAAAATGTATTAATTTATTAAGTTAGCATATTTTGACTTCAAGTCTAAAAGATCAGTAGAGTAAAATCAGCCAAAAGTACTTTAACTCACTACGGAATGCTATTTTACACCAAAAGATCTTGTTGAAATCAATGCTTTGGCACTGGCTAAACGGTTATTACAAACAGTAACATAAAGCTCAGGACACTAGATGGAGGACACACCAGATAGGGTGCCAATCCATAACATGGCACCGGCACACACCAACGCTTTAAAATGAATTATTTTGCCCATTTTCTGTCTGTAAATTCTTATCAAAACATTTAACATAGATAATGTGAAATGTTCTTTGTTAGTTATTTGTTACTTAGTCAATTAAAATGATCTTTTGCAGAAAGTAAAGCTGTTATGGTTGCATACTTGCTTGCTCATTTTTCTGCTTTCGGCACTATTAGCTCTAAATGTGTAAAAGCCATGGAGCTGCTTTCATGGTGGTTTACATGCAGTGAGGGTTATAACAGAGGCTTTGGCTTCCTCAAATGGCATGAAAATCAAAATGCCCTTCAGATAAAAAAATAAAATAGCATTCAGTAAAATAAAACACAACACTGGCAGAAATTTAAAGCAAAAAAAAAAAAAAAAATGGCATGCTACTTGGGTCCATTGGTAAATGTTTAAAATAGAGTGCTCATTATCTGCTTCTCCACTTTTTTATTAAAGCACAAAATCAACAAGAAAACAAACCGTTATCCATTTTCTTTTAATTTTTTATTTTTTTTGGAAACAAATATTCAAATTAGTTTAAATTTGAAATATTTAGTTTTATATCAAAAAACAAATGATGTATTATTTTCTCTTACATGCCTGTAAAGAAGAATATTTTTTTAATGTATTTTAAAAAGTAACTAGTTTCTAAGGGTCTACTAAAGCTTACCATGTTTTTTACTAGCAAAACAAATTAAGTTTTTAATGTTGTTAAATATTTAAAACTGGTGTAATTTTTTGTTAGTCTGATAATCGAATTGTTTGATTTAGTTTTTTATTTTTTATTAAAAAACATAAAACAACCTGTTTCCTTCTTACTCTGATCCACACAACTCTGGAATAAGGACAATCTGGACTCATCCACATGACCTTTTTCACCAATCTTTATGTCTTTATCACATACAGATTTTTCTTGTGTGTGTTTAATTGTCTCACTTAAAAATTGTTTTATTATGACCACACAGCTGTTTACTCTCAATCCTTTCACTATCTATTAAACACAGCAGTGATTTCTATTGTAATCTTTTTTACCACATTTAAGTCATAATGAAGAATGATGTACAGTAATACAGAATCCAATGTTTTTCTTCCTAATCTGCATCAAATGTACAGTATTTGTATTGTATGTCTGTTTCATTGTAACACTGATATTGGTCCAATGCTACAATTTGAATATATTTACACATTTTTACTGCACTAGGTGGTTTTTAATTAATTAGTTGATACTAACGAGGAATGATGAGAATGTTGTAATAGTTACAGTGAGCAGCTCTTTTTTCAAACCAGCACAAAAGGCACGATCACCAGCAAGTTTTCTTTCAACAAACACCAAATGTGAAGGCAGCCTACAGTAGACGTCCATTACCTTTCATTATAAGTGAGTTTGGGGTAAACAGTTTTTTTTTTTTTTTCCAGTGCAAATAAACATGTTAAAACTCTTGTCCATTGCAATCCCACATACTCTACAGATGCAGCAGAAGGAAATTGACAAACAGTGGAAGAAGGCTGAGATAAAAGGACATTCATTTTAGCGCCACTGGCGATGCTGAAATGAGCCTCAGAACAAAACGATTACTGTGCAATACAAAACACAGAGTCTGTCGGCACTTGACCCCTAAACATCGCCCCAGAGAACCATAAAAGATAAAGCTTTCATATACTACGTAATCTTTCATTTCAGGAAAAATAGCATGTTCAGGAGAAGAATTACTGTACCTGAGTGCTATAGATGTTCCGTTCACAGATGCTGAGCAAGCTCTGCTTGGGCTAAAACTCCCCTGGCGGGCATAGCGCATGTCCCCACAGCACAGGATCATGAGGAAGGCTCTGCGAAACGCCCGGTTTAGAAAGGCATAGAGGAATGGATTTAAACCCGAGTTAATGTATCCCAGCCACAGCCATGTGGTCCACATCTGCCATGGCACACTGTATTGGATGAAGGGGTCCAGCACATTAGTGATGAAGAACGGGGCCCAGCACAAGCAGAAGCAGCCCATAATGACTGCTAGCGTCTTGGCCGCCTTGGTCTCGATCTTCATGCGGCTGGAGCCGGGGTGTTCGTGACTGTAGTAAGTGGAAATGGGTGTGGATCCGGCACGCCGCAGCATCCGGATCTGCCGAGCGTGCTCCATAGCCGTGACATAGATGCGCTGGTAAGCAAGAATCATCAGGCCCAGAGGCACATAGAAGGCCACGGCTGAGCAGACGAGGGCGTAGGGTCGGTTCACCATGAATATGCAGGATGTTCTGTTTGAGCCATGGCCGAGTTTCCTTTCTTCGATCTGGAGTAGGAAACAATGGGAGTTTTATAACATGTTCCCAAAAAAGCAAAACAAAAAAATTGCACATTCCAGCAGAGCTGAGCAACGTGGCAACATGACAGTGATTTCCTCAATTTTAGTGGGAATCACCAGTACAATGAGCACTTTGTGAACATACAGTTCAATGGATATTAAAAATACTTAGCAGTAAATTGATTTATTTCTGTCGTTCTCCGTTAAGTCATAAATACTACAGTGCATGGTTACTTTCGCTTTTTCTCAGCCACTTTGTCCAAACACTTTGTTTTTTAGTGTCTATATCTGTATCTATTTTACAATCTACTTAAACACTGGTCCATCTAAAAAAAAAGCTTATTTTGTCAGCTCCTTCAGTTGTTCTTCTACACATTAAGAAATTCATAATTCATGATCAAATGACCCCTTTTCATTTCATGTTCCAGCTTTTTGCACATGAACAGCCTTGTACATCATGCAAAGATGTACATGAATTGTAGTATAATATTTTATAGTTTATATAAACTATAAAAACATATAACATGTAACTATAAAGCCATAAAAAGCAGATGTACATTCATTTTGAATATTGTTAGCAAAACACTACGAAATAAGAGTAAGAAAAAAAAACACCAGATGTTAAAATTCTAATAAATGCACAGTTCACAGTGGGTTACCGATCATTTTCCTATCACTAAACGGCACTTAACACTTGTTTTTATTTCTTTTTCATCACCCAATTCTAAAATGACGTGAGTGAATTTAAAGCAATGCATTCCCACTTTTCAACTGATTAATTAATGGTGTTATTAGAATGAACTAATATAATGTATACAGAATATACAGAATTGCTTTTGTTGACTTTTTTTTTTTTTTTTTTCATTTTTACTTTAGGTCGGTAGTACAGGCAAAATAAAAACTGAATGAATTCTCTCAGGGCAACTGCTGCCAGCTGCTCTCTAATGGACCCTGATCATAGATGGCGTATGTAAAACACAGGTCACAGCGGTAATGTTCAACGCAGGACTGCAGTAGCCACACATTAGTCAAATGAGCTCCTCCTCTCCTTTGGCAGGTTATACTAAAAATATCTATCTTTATGGAAACTTGCAGGGTGCTTTTGCAGCATAGTATTTCAGTTGCGCTGTTGGCAAGTCAATTAATCCGATGAAAAATTTCACAAGCAAAGCTCACACGCTGACATCAATTATCCACTTACAATGTCCTCGATTCCAATGGCGTTCCAGTTCTGCATGATGGGCAGAAAGGAGATGAACAAGGGGATAACCCAACATCCACCCAGCATCAGAGACACTCTCACCGGAGTCATCTTGTTTCTGTAGACCAGCGGCTGGCAGCAGATTGCATAGTACCTGCCAAACATGAGATAGATAAAAGTGGTGTGTGATATATAGACGTCACTGAGTAACGGGGTGTCTTGCATAACCCCCTAAAACACTTATTAAACAAAACTTGTGCTGTTTTTGTGCTGTTTTTTTCTTCATCTTGATATCACCCACCCTGAATCACATTGCTATTTTATACTGTAGCATTTTTTTTCCTGACAGGCATGAGGCGAAAAAAGAGTCATTACTCATCGGGTAGGGAGAGAAGAATGAATGGCACAGTGGGATGAATAAAATTGCGAAGTCGAAGGCAAGGGTGCAAAAGTGTGCACGTCTGAAAATGAGTCTGTGTGTTTGTACGTGTGTGTGTGTGTGTGTCAGACAGAGAGAGAGAGAGAGAGAGAGAGAATGATTGTTTTTGCTTTATGGCAGGTGCAGTACAAGAGGCACAGCTGTTCTCTTTAAAGCCATGCAGGATTGCATCATATTAATACATAAACACTTACATTATTTATGTTAAACACTACAAATACACATAATGTCAGAGCCAACGAAGACATGCCATGTCTTCTTGCTCTTGTGGACATATGTTACATTATTTTCAGTGTATCCACATTATGCATAATCAACTTTCCTTGCCCAGCTCACAAATTAGAGGAACATTTAAGTATAATTTAAAACTGTTTTATGGACTCTGTTATAACCTGCATGCCTTCGATTTCTCAATATTATCATACAACTGATTTGTTTCTTCATGTCAGTCTTCTATTTAAATTTATCCCATCCAGAAAATGACCTCTGGCTGTACCAGAACTGGGCTGCGTGGTCTAACCCCTTTTCCTGATAATGCATATGTTGTGTCCACAGAGGGGGAAAAAGTAGAAATGGAAGCGCAAGGCTTATCAACATTTTCATTGCAATTAGTCTTCATCTCATCATGAGCAATATGTGACTATGAATATGGTCAACATTTTCTATACAGGAAAATTGTTCACACACAAAAATCTAAACCTACATCACACATATTAATGCAGACTGGGCTACCACTCACACCACTGATTGTTTCAGGCCCTACATCTGCCTATCAGAGCCCACTGGCCTATATATTTTATGATGCCATAACTCTGTCTGTCACATATTCGGTACATCCTTTTGCGTGTTTAAAACAAAAAATCCTATGGAACAATTTCACATATAATGCCCTTTTACTTTACCTAACTGTCATTACTACATAAACAGAATTAGTTAGAATACTGACAAAAATAATAGCACATTTTTTTTATGAAATGTTCCTGAACTAACATTCCACTCCTGTTTGTTTTTTATCCAATCACGATCACCTGTTGTCGTCAGAAAGCGCTTCCAAATATTTTACGATGAAATATCTTTTTTTAAATTTTATTTCATATAAAACATTTATAAATTTCAGCAAAATCCCTAATACACACATGGACAAAATTGTTGGTACCCTTCGGTCAATGAAAGAAAAACTCACAATGGTCACATAAATAACTTTAATCTGACAAAAGTAATAATTTTTAAAAAATTCTATGAATGTTAACCAATGAAAGTCAGACATTGCTTTTCAACCATGCTTCAACTGAATTATTTAAAAAAATAAACTCATGGAACAGGCCTGGACAAAAATGATGGTACCCCTAGAAAATACTGAAAATAATGTGACCAAAGGGACATGTTAATTCAAGGTGTGTCCACTAATTAGCATCACAGGTGTCTACAATCTTGTAATCAGTCAGTGGGCCTATATATAGGGCTCCAGGTAGTCACTGTGTTGTTTGGTGACATGGTATGTACCACACTCAACATGGACCAGAGGAAGCGAAGGAAAGAGTTGTCTCAGGAGATTCGAAAGAAAATTATAGACAAGCATGTTAAAGGTAAAGGCTATAAGACCATTTCCAAGCAGCTAGATGTTCATGTGACTACAGTTGCACATATTATTCAGAAATTTAAGATCCATGTGACTGTAGCCAACCTCCCTGGACGTGGCCGCAGGAAAAAAATTTTATGACAAATCAAAGAGACGGATAATCCGAATGGTAACAAAAGAGCCCAGAAAGACTTCTAAAGAGATCCAAGGTGAACTTCATGCTCAAGGAACATCAGTGTCCGATCGCACCATCCGTCGTTGTTTGAGCCGAAGTGGACTACATGGGAGACGACCAAGGAGGACACCATTGTTGAAAACAAATCACAAAAAAGCCAGACTGGAATATGCCAAACTACATGTTGACAAGCCACAAAGCTTCTGAGAGACAGACGGACAATTGAAGCATATCAAGAAAAGAACACTGTCCCTACTGTGAAACATGGAGGAGGCTCTGTTATGTTCTGGGGCTGCTTTGCTGCATCTGGCACAGGGTGTCTTGAATCTGTGCAGGGTACAATGAAATCTCAAGACTATCAAGGGATTCTATAGAGAAATGTGCTGGCCAGTGTCAGAAAGCTGGGTCTCAGTCGCAGGTCATGGGTCTTGCAACAGGACAATGACCCAAAACACACAGCTAAAAACACCCAAGAATGGCTAAGAGGAAAACATTGGACTATTCTAAAGTGGCCTTCTATGAGCCCTGACCTCAATCCTATTGAGCATCTTTGGAAGGAGCTGAAACATGCTGTCTGGAAAAGGCACCCTTCAAACCGGAAACAACTGGAGCAGCTTGCTCATGAGGAGTGGTGTTATTAAGTTAGGGGTACCATCATTTTTGTCCAGGCCTGTTCCATGAGTTTATTTTTTTTAATAATTCTGTTGAAGCATGGTTGAAAAGCAATGTCTGACTTTCATTGGTTAACATTCATAGAATTTTTTTAAAATTATTACTTTTGTCAGATTAAAGTTATTTATGTGACCATTGTGAGTTTTTCTTTCATTGACCGAAGGGTACCAACAATTTTGTCCACGTATGTAAATTATTATTATTATTATTTCATTCCTTTTTTTTATTATTATTACTTTAAAACTGATTGTTGAGTCTGGTGGAGCTCTTAACTGGGAGTCACACACATCATAAAATACACAATTTATTATGTTTAATTCTTTCCTACTTACTAAAATCTGCAACAGTTAATAGAGCCCTTTCAATGTTTCTAAATATCATGCAACAAATTAGTAATACCACAATTCTAGTCAAAATTATAATTGATCTGTGAATGCTGCAGTGCAAACTACACATTTATTTAAATTACAAAAAACAACAACAGTACTGATAAATACTGTGCGACACTGACATTTGAGACCGAATCTTAAGCGCATCCATACATACTTATTTCACAAAGCACCAATCAGATGTGAGTGATTAATAAACACAGACACATCAGCCTTGCACCATTGTGTGGGTTATCAGCATTGATTTTCAATGACCTACTCTAACGAGGGCTCTCTACCATTATGATAAAAAGGCCCCTGCTCATAACAAGACCATGCGGATGGTTAACACGGCAGCTGTGTAATAAACAGGAAGTGCTGTGCAATTCAACCCACAATGATTATTCTAAGTAGATGGCCACAGCTCTGTTTCATCTCTCTGGTATTAGTTGATGAGACCTCATTTGCATGCTCCTGATGCCTTTACCTGTCCAGGGCGATGCAGCACAGGTGCAGTATAGACGCTGTGGTAAGCAGCACATCCAGCGAAGTGCGAACCAGGCAGAACGTCTCTCCTAAACTCCAGTGGCCTGTGGTGAGTTCTATTGCTGCAAATGGCATCACTAAAAGAGCCACCAGGAGGTCTGCAAATGCCAGGGAGACAATGAAGTAGTTGGTCTTCTTCTTCCTAACGTTTGGTAAAAAAAAAAAAAAAAAAAAAAAAGACAAATCAGTTAAATCAGATTAAATCAGTCTTAACAGTGTATCCTATTTTTTTGTTGAAACCTCACCCGCAAATCTGTTTGAGATGCAAAACAACTATAAAAGGCCGATTAACTCATGCTGGCTCCATGTTAGCACAGTGGCCATTTAAAGCAATACTGTCTTTTCAGCAGGGGCTGTGGCAAGTAACAAAGGCAAATACTTGGATATTGTACTTATTTTTTCATGTATTACTACTTGGGTATTTTTCATATTTGATACTTTTTACTTCCACCCACTACATTTTTAACATTCAATTAAACATTTCCACCAATCCTAGTTTACAGAAATGATTGGCAGGTCATTATGAAAGCACAGATTGGTTAGTGCACCAAAGTGATTGATGGTTACCTAGGCAACAATCTTGCCCAGAAACCATACAAATACTATTTCTCTGGGCTGTTAATGTAAGGTCACACTTGTTTAGGTAAGATTAGACATGATCTGCCTAACTTCCTGAGAAAAAGAGTTGTGAACTCATACACATTTGGTTTGTGTTTCATGCCAATAACAATTTCTTATTCAGAACAAGTTTATCATGTTTTGGCACGTCGTTTGACCTTATTGTATTCTGTATGCTTGCAGTATGCCCATGTTTTATTAATACAGGGTAGCAACTGGAGTAGTTAAGCTACTGAAGTAATGGAAGATGCTAACAATGTTGCTCGCCATTTACTACTTAATTAATGTCAAATCCTGTTCCTATCAACAACTCATGGCATCATATCCAGGGCCTCCTGTCCATTAGCTTCAGTAACGTAATATTCAATCAGTTCACACTATTCAGTCTCAATATTAAAAAACAATTAACTTTTTATTTTTTAATATAACTTTTTAAATAAGTTGAATAAATGAGGGCTTTTATTGTGAAAGGGGGCGGGGGTGTAAGGAAATGTTCGGATGACATATGGATGTTTTTTTTGTGTGTTGGAGTCGGGCGGCTGTTAGTAATAAAGGTGTTATTTTGTAGTTCATGGTTTTGTCATAAGTATTTAAGTCAAGTATTTAAGATTTGCAATAAATTTTTTTTTTTTTAAATGGCATCAATACAATGCCCATAATACAAGCTAAAGGCGTTGCAGCACTTCACCAGCTCTATCATGATTTGTTGTGTGAATCCTGTTTTTTCGTGGAAAGACACATGAAGATGGGTGGTAAATCAATGCAAATTGGTTCATTCATCATTTGATGGTCGCATCACTGACAGGAAGTCCCCTCACCTCAGTTGCCTGTCCCTTGAAAGAGCCACCATCACCAGCAAATTACCAAGGACGGTCATAATGATAACAGATCCCAGGAAGAAGGTCAAAAGGATCCTTTCCAGGGGGTTAAAAATGTGCTCACTGACCACTTCATCAACTGATCTGCAAGCAATTAAAGCAGCGTAATCAACACAAGCACATGCATTAATAAAAAATAAATAAGAGTATTTTTTAAAGCATGTAAAAAGTAGCATAATGTGCAGCTTCTTACTCTTCTGTGGGGTCGGCCGTCGTGGCCATCACTGGTCATCTGCATGGAGACAGTCCAACGGGATTCCTCCACGCTAAACATTGCAGCGCCTCTGCAAATACACATAGTAAGTGCAATTTCTCACATCAAAAAACTCAATCATGCTCTTGCAGCATGGTGTCCAAAGTGAGAGCACTGGGACTGAATTGTATAATAGCTTTGAGATCCAAACTTCAGAAGAAACAAGTCACACATTCAAACATTCACAGTGTGTGCTGTTGAGATAATTTCATTGTCCTTCACTCCTAAATTAAGATCTTTTTATTTTTGCAGGTTTTTACTTTATGATATGCAGGCATATGTCAACCATTACCAACTGACAGATTCACAATAACTTATAACCTACGATAGAATCCACCATAACCTTGACCAAGATAAAGCGTTTACTGAGAATGAAGGAATATTAGTGCATTGATACACACAAAAATAACATCATGTCAAACAACTGCACCAATATATATTAATTAGAAAAGCTAAATTGAATATTTTAACTGTGATTAGTTTACTTTCCTATTTTCTCATCTGTGATTCTGTGATGAAGCCATTTAGGTACAGTGAACTCATTGTGATGGTCATGAAACCAGTTTGAGAGGATTTTACAGTAGCTTTGTGACATGGCACAGTATACTGTGGTCACAAAGGGGTGGAAATTGTGCCTAGAAGATTTCCCCTACACCATTACATCAGAACCAGCAGCCTGAACTGATACAAGGAATGAAGGATCCATACTTCATGTTGTTTATGCCAAATTCTGAACACATCAATTCTGATGTGAATTGTAGCCTCGGTTTCCTGTTCCTACCTGACAGGAGTGGCACTCAGGGTGGTCTTCACATAAAAACTATAGTTTGTACACTAGTGACAGTGCTTCTGCTATAGACAATGATTCAACACCTTCTGACCAATCAGGTGTGAGAATTCAACATTGCTGGGAAATACATGGCTTTCTTATAAAAGAAATGTCGTTAGATAAAGCATGGATGAAAAATCAAGAAAATCAAACAAGAACCATGCTGTATTAACTGAATGCCTTTCACTTAGTACGCTGTCAAGTCTTGACCTACTTAAATACACACATACACAGTTACACTCTTAGTCATCATGCTATCAGCACAAGAATCTAAGTGCTCTTAAGTGGTAGGCGTTTTTATGTAACGATCACAGGATAGCCAAAAAGGTAACGAACAGGTAGCCTTTTAATCTTTAGGTGTTTAGATGGTGTCACAACTTACAACTTGTTAAACATCACACACAGGAATAGAATATCAACAACACTGAGAAAGTAAATAATGACCAGCTGAGTGGTGTGATGGAAGGGAGATACTGTGGACAACCTGAAGTTTCTTGTAATAGCACTTTTTTTTTTTTTTTTTTGCATTTTTCTATTTATAAACAAACGCACACCTTTTATTTGGTTGTGTTGTGGGACATCCAGGAGACTAGGCAGCTACGAAACCCAGCCTTACTTTTTTTTGTATAATGCAATACCAGTGACCTTTCCAAAGCAATGACTCTCATTAACGAAATGTTAAACTAAAAGAAAAGAGGATATTCTAAATTACTCTATGGTTTTCTTTTTCAAATAACATTCTGTAATTTGCATATTACTGTTACACATATTACTTTTACACAAAGGGCCCAACACCCTGTGTAAGAGGGCCCACCACTGTGGCCACTGTGACCACTGCAATGTTAGAGCAACATTACTGCAGCATTACTATAAACCTGTGGTCTTTTGTTGCACTACTGCTAGTTACCCCACTACAGAAAAAGAATTAATCAAGACTTTCTGACTTCTGACCAATCAGAATCCAGGGTCGATATGCTATGGTATATTATATCGTAAAGACAACAAAATATGCTGATTTAAATGAAAAACGCACAGACACACACAGACACAAACAAAAAAAAAAAACCATCAGTTTCCGATTTTGGGTGCCATGATGACTTAGTGGTTTTGTGTCGCACCTCCATGGTTGGGGGTTTGCGTCTCGCCTCTGGTCTGTCTGTATGGAGTTGTTCTCCCGTGCTTTGTGAGATGTAAGAATACATTGCTAACCACTAGGACATCACTCACTCACTCACTCACTCATCTTCTATACGGCTTTTTCCTGTATTCAGGGTCTCAGGGGGTCTGGAGCTTATCCCAGGAGTCTTAGGGCACAAGGCAGGGTACACCCTGGACAGGGTGCCAGTCCATCACAGGGCACACACATACACATTCACTCACTGTGAAAACATGCAAACTCCGGGCACAGAGACGGGAATCGAGCCTGGCCAGAAATCGAACCTGGACCCTGGAGGTGCAAACCACTACACCCCCGTGCTGCCCACTAGGACATCATGCCAACATAATAATAGTAATGATAATAAAAATACCAGACCTCAGGATATAATGTATTGTTAATCCTGAATATTTAATTATTAAGACGTAAAAAAATATATAATATGATTTTAAGACAAAAAGGAATATCAGAGTCATGCAGTAATGTCATGAGAAAGCACAAACTATCTCAAACTTTAAAATTTATTTTTTTTTGTCTCCATTCTTTTATCTTCTCTTACAAAAGAAAGGTAGGAGGCTTTTATGAAGTTAATTTCTTTAAAAAAAATTATAAGTACATACTGTACTATTATAGGCTTATTCTAAAAACAAATGAAAAATGCTCAAATACATGAGCAGTAAGTTTTTACCAGGGTCAAATGAAGGTCAAATACAAAAAACATGCCCATACAAATATAAAATATATTACAATAAGCAGAACATTGTTGTTTCTGATCTATGGAAGTCACACACACACACACACACACACACACACACACACACACACACACACACACACACACACACACTATTACCACTTCTATAGATGTGCAGGGATGATTGAGAGGTCCTGAAAGGCTGAGTACAGAAGAAAAGCACTTCATCAGTAAGCAGTCTGCAATGCGGTAGCAGAGTGAGGTTCGGCTCAGTAAACAGGGATGAGAGTCAAGTGTTTGCCCAGCTGTGAAATTCAACCCATTATCAGAAACATACTGCTTCTTCACTATTGCTACTTTGTTTCAAACTTAAAATCAGATCAGAGTTTGCACAGCTGTGAATGTTTACAGATGTGTAGAGTACCAAACCAGCAAATCGACCCAAAGTTTTTCTGAGTGGTCATATTTCTATTTATGGGTTCGGTCTCTTAGGATGTCTCTGCCCCATCCACAGTTCATTAGAACTTACTAAATTATTTATTTTAATGCAGATAGCATCCATGAGACATTTTATATTCACTTAAGATTTGATGTGACATGTTAGTATCCACTTAAACACTGTTAATTTCTTATTAAAGTTTCATTCATACAACATAGATGCTTAATTTGAAATTTAAATACAGCAGTTATTGCAGTTATTGATTATGACCAGAGCCGGATGACCCTATAGGTTTAACAGCAGTCAGTCAAGATTCTTTTCTCTTCATGTTTGCAATCAACCTTAAGTTTAATTTGACATGCCTGCTTACACTGCATCTCCCTTTCTAGTCTGTCTTGCTAACCTAAACCTCGCAGTGCATCTCTTCATCTGGCTTTCTAGCCATGTCCAGGGCTGTATTACAGTATGTATAGACAATGAGCGAGTGATTGAATATTGTTTTTAAGATTAGGAGATTTAATATTTAGATTATCTGGGCCTACTTGACAATATGGATAGCACTGTATATTTAGTATACCAGCCCATAGTATCCTTTTATTGTAATTTTATAGTTTTATAATTTACAGACAGTAAATTTACTGAGTAGTGGGAGTACTAGGGTGTTAGGTGTGACTGTGTGACAATGGCAGATGGATTACTTTACAGAAGGCTCTGACAAACTATAAGGGGTCATATAGATAAATGATGGGAAGAAATCATATTTGCAGTTTTATATAGTGGTTGATGTACCGTGTATACAAGTCTTTTTCAGCACCAGTCCACACAGTTTATATATGAAAAAATTAACTGCAAAATAGCCATCTGTAAAGTATTAATTTTTATGGATAAAAAAGTAAGAAAAATGTACATATAAAAATGAATTATGGCTGTTTCTGTTGCATGAAACCAAACATTATACGATGATTAATGGATGTTAAGAAAAGGTATAATATAGACACTGAACATTGGCTATTTGGAAACAGCCAATAAAGAAATATTATACATTTGTATAGTACAGTAGTATTAGTTTACATTTTTAACAAACATTGAAACTTGGGCTGCAACTAACGATTCCTTTGATAATCGATTAGCTGGGCGATTATTTTTTCGATTAATCGGATAAAAACTAAATGCTTCTTTAATTTGATGTTTTTCTTATAACTATATAAAACCATAAATTAGAGTATTGGTTATGTATAAAACTAAACTTTAAAAAATGCAAAAGCCACATATAGAGTTTAATAATCTTTCATTTTGACAGTTTAAACCTTAAATTAAAAGACAAAGTTTGTTTTTGAACAGTAAAAGTCCTCTAAATATCCTAAATATAAATAAATAAATAAAAAAGCAAAACAATTGTTGCACTCTTATTATATCGGATGGCATCTGTTATAGTGGCTGCTTGTTGTGGAGTGCATTGGGGATTTCTTTTTTGAATGAACTCTCTTATGCTGACTTGTCTCTATCTAAAAATAAATAAATAAACAAATAAATAACAGCATCTGAGTATGCAAAATACAGCATTCTAACAATAATTGCAGATATTGCCAGCTGATAGAGAAGGAACACCCAATCAGAAGTAGTGTGTGGAAGTCTGTGATTGGCTGGTTTTGTGGCAGTTTTGTAACAGTGGACAAAGTTGAAGGCAGAGTCGCGCGCACAGAATCGAGAAGTCGCCCGTGCGCAGAGAACATGTTGAGCGAGCGGGGAAGACATTGCTCGCGCAGAATCGAGCTGTTGAGTGCGCAGTGGAGACACTGCACGTGCATAGAGTGCTTTGTCTGCTCTCAAAATGTCAAACCGCGCACTCAGAATTGTGGCAGGAATATAACGCCATAGGCGCGCGCTTTTTCCTGCAGACGCTTCTGTAACCTCCATTGCGCGAGCGGCTGTGTATTTGTGCATCTTGTGGTCGCGCTCCTCAGTAACGTGAGCAGTCCAACTAATCGATAACGTCATTCGTTGACAACAAATTTCTTGCGGCCCTAATTGAAACCTTTCTTTTCTTCTAGCAGGATAATCAGCTCCTGCATTAGCGTCAGAGTTAATATACTGCAGGCAGCACGCAGGGTTTCTTTTGTCTTTCCAAAACAGGAAAACATTTCCCTGTTAAACTGTAATAAACCCCTATGTACAGTATATAAATCAGAACTTAAGAAAGAAAGAGTCAATGTAATATATATAGACGGTGGTCACACCACACAATATTTGGTCACAACGCATGGTTTAATTTAATAGACACAAAATTGCCCACTACCACTGTCGCCTTGTACCTCCAGAGTCGGGGTTCGATTCCCGTCTCTGTGTGCATGGAATTTGCATGTTCTCCCCGGATTGATGGGTTCCACCCGGGTTCTCCGGTTTCCTCCCACAGTCCTGCAGCTTAGGCTAGACAAGGCGGGATACACTCTGGACAGGGTGCCAATCCATCGCAAGGCACACACACATACACTCACTCACACACTTATTCACACACTACAGGCAATTTAGAAATGTCAATTACAATCTACTCTGCATGGCTTTGGACTATGAGAAGAAACTAGAATACCTAGAAGAAGCCCACTGAGCGAGGATGACATGAAACGATTGTTCATGATGAGCAAGCCGAGGACAACGGCGACAGTGGCAAGAAACACCTTCCTGAGATGGCAGTAGGAAGAAACCTGAATACATGCACTCACACAATACAAGCAATTTGGTGAATGCCAATTAGGCTAATTTGCATGTCTTTGGACTGTGGGAGAAATCTGGAGTACCTGGAAGAAACCCACCAAGGACAGGGAGAACATGCAAACTCCGAGGCAGGAATCAAACCCAGACCCTGAAGGTCCAAAGTTATAGTGCTAACCACTTAGCCACCGTGCCACCTAGATCACCTAGAGCACTCTTCAATTACAATTACCAGGATCCAGACTGGCTCAACATAAAAGTATTTGACCTATCATATGGAGATTGTAAGTTCAAATCATGATTCCATCTGTTGCCATACCTGCTGGATTGGAAGGGTACCATACTCTCCCTCCTGTTCCTACATAAGAATAAATATTTTTTAATGTTTAAGATAAGATAAGCGTTAACTCCTGGCAAAAAGTTGTCGTTTCAAAAGAGTCAAATTATTAGGGTGGAAGGACAGTGCTCAAAATGTAAGGTCACTGGAAGAATGTGGTCAGGAAAAAAAAAACACAAAAGAGTGTTACCATCAGTTAGATCAATTAAGGACAAGTTAGGTTGTAAAAAATCAACAGGAGAAAGAACAGCTATGTTCAATAATGAAAGTAAGAGCACTTCACACAAAGTGATAAAAACAGGATTGGAACTAAACAGATGTGTGGCCATAAGAACTTGTTAGTGAAACTAATCATAAAAAACTTCAGTTTGCTACAGATATAATGATTGGAGTTTGAAGCAATGGGAAAAGGTCATGATGAGTGCGGTCTCTATCCCAAAGTGATGGGCACATCAGGGGGAAAAAGGGAAGCACATGAAGCCAAGCATCTATAATGCGTAGTGGCCACTGTACAAGCCTCTGGAGGAAGATCAGGGGTTGCTTCAGTTGGTCAGCACTAGGCTCAGCAATGTTATGTGGCAATAAAATGAAGTCTATCTATACCTATGAAATCTATTCAGGCTGGTTTTAATGTACTGAATGTCTAGGATATCACATCAATGGAGATTTTCTACCCTGATGGCATGACTCAAACTGTGAAACAGTGGTTATGGGAGCAAGAGGAATCATTTTCAAACATTAATTGGTCACCACATTTCACACCATAATCAAGGTTAAAGGTGAGATCTTACAGTGTGCAAATTTTTTGGCCAGGCAATATAGATAAACAATGGCTAACCTATAAGCATATATGTTGGTCCTCGAAAAACAACAACACTGACATCTTTAAAAAAAAGGTCTTTAAGTACTTTTTTCAGATTAAAAACCTTTTTCCTCAAACATATATACGTCAGGCTTCAGGCATATATTTAAAAAAAAAAATCAACAGATGGATGTTTTTTGAAAGATTACCCAAGAAAAACCTACATGGACGTGAGAAGGACATGTGAAACTTAGCACAGACCCAAGCTCAGAAACTAACCCCAGTACTGTGAGCCACTGATGCTACCTGCTGCGGCACCGTGCCACCTCCTATTCAGGTCCACTAAAAGGGTCAAGCATGGTTTAACAGCATAGGAAACAATTGTCGTCCTTTCAGAAATGTGGGGGGGTTTGGAACTGGATCAATAGTCCCTGGAAATGCATTTGGAGACAAGCAGCTAGTTCCAAGTGAGATTATTTCCTGGGCCTTTCTTTCTTGCATGAGGCTCAAGTGCAAATGGCACACATCCATCACAGCGCGCAAAAAAAACATAATCATGCTTTTACTTTCACCTGGCAAGGAAAAAAGGGAAAGAAAGGAGTGCAGGTGTCAAAAAAACACGGGGATACAAAAGGGCAAAACAACTGGGTTAGACTAAGTGTATCATCAAAATCAGACTTTAGCATGATGGGAAAACTGATATTAAGAATTTTCCATGACAAATTTAGATTCTAAAGTTCTCAAGGGTTTGCTTTTGCTAAGCAGTAATTTCAACCAGTAAACTTAGCATGCTTTTAGCACGAGCTGTGTTTACACTTCTGCAATTTGTCACTTTTGGGTGTTAGTAGCAACTGCTACTGTGTAGCAACTCTGTGGGGGTACACTGCCCAGCATTTCTCCTGTTATAATGAGAAACGGTACAAGCTACAGAGTATTAAGTTGCATTTTGGGTGATTTGGGTGATGTATATTTTCAGGTTCAATAAGCTGCATTTTGATACCAAGTTTCTTCTATCATGTCCAGTTCCTGAGATATGGCCAGTGCCATAGATCGATTTTACAAGATCATAAATATATTTTGTTTTATTTTTCACCTCCTTTGCATACATACAAAGTATTTTCATTCACTCACTCAAACAACCACTCACTCTTTGTACTGCTTATCCTATAAAACCTGAAGCCTATCCCAGGGGACTCTGGGCACAATGCAATGTACACTTAGAACAGGGTGCCAATCCATCGCAGGAGAAATGAGCCTGTTCATGCATGCAGTAAATGCGCAACAGTGTCTGTTAATGTCAGTAACTAAAAATGTATGAGCCAGAATCAAAGGGAACTTTCATATTACTAGACAGCTACCATTGTTGCTTTTGATTTGTTGTAATTTTGATGTTAAATTTAGTATCAATTTAAATTTAGTAACAACCACGTACACATTGGACACAAATTTTTGTTTACTTTACCTATAAAATCCCAATTTCATGCCGTTTGGAAAGAGTTATGTAATGTTTTGCAAACATGAATGATGAAAGAAAAGTGGCTGTGGTTTGTTCCTGCAGTGAAACATGAAGCAATTGTCTACAGTTAGTCAAAGTCAAAGTCAACTTTATTGTCGATTCTGCTACGTGTACAGTACATACATATAGAGAATTGAAATTGCTTACTCGCAGTCCCCTTACAAACAACAATAAGTACAAAAAAATAAAATAAAATAAAAACTTAAATAACACAAACTAAGACTATCACAGTGGTAAGACTAGGGCTGGGCGATAAAACGATAACGATATGTATCGCGACAGGCACGTGATCGATATCAATAAAAAATGTGTTTTGTTCTCTGTTTTATGTTTTATTCTCTGTCGTAACCTAGCAACGTAGGGAGTGATACGCTAACAGCCAATCATGTAACAGCATCACGTTTGGGTGCGCCATATCGTTGTCTCGTGCTGGTCTGCTGGATTCCTCTTCTAGCAGAAAATGAGTGCCGCAGCGAGCGAGGAAATTGTAAATAAAAGAGGAAAAGTCAGCTCGCCGGTATGGCAGTTTTTTGGATATTATAAGTCTGACCGTAGTCCGACCAATGTCGTCTGCAAATTATGCAAGACCGTCGTCCCCACCAAGACTGGTAATACAATGAACTTTATTTACCACCTTATACCCCTATCTCACCTACTCGGTTTCGCGCAGTGGCCGTAAGTACGGTTCATCATGATTCACCGCGAGTTTTGGCACTGTGATAACGTTTCCATCTTTCCGCACGAAACATGTTTATTTTTTCGGCGGCCCTTGTGGATGCTTGCGGACCTTGCAGAACTTCGGGTAATCGCGACGGCTCATGTTGTCTAACACCGCATCTCTCCGCAAGTCAAACCGCATAGCATAGGTGAGATAGGGGTATTAGCCGTGCTCACCCTTTGGAGCACAGCCGTATTCAACCAACAACATCTGTAGCTGCAACACCGCACAAGCAGCAGACCACTATGGAGAGATACTCTGCATCAGTGCCTTATGACAAAGAATCTAAACGGTACAAAGATATAACGGAGGCAGCGGCATATCATAAGCCAAAGACATGCTTCCACTTAGCACTGTCGAGAAGCCAGGTTATAAAACGCTTATACTAAACTTGCACTAAATCCTCAGGTTTCTCTGTTTATATTTAACACTTTGCACTATTGTATTACACTTTATTAAGCATTTCTTACATTTTCTTTCATTTTGTACCTTAAATGTTAAGAGATAATTGTTAAGTGTTCATTGTGACTTTAGACTTATGTTTACATTTTAATTATTTAAGTTTTCTTCTGTCTTAATAACTGAGGGGATTATGATCAGAGGAAGGTTAAGCTTAAAATAAAAATGTTTAAATGTAATATATTTTTCTCCTGGTTCATACACTGGGTCATAAAAAGTATCAATAATTATCGATATCGACCGATATGAAACACTGATATCGTGATACAGTTTACAGCCATATCGCCCAGCCCTAGGTAAGACAAATGACTAACTGTCCTGCAAAAAAAGTTAAATGTATGCATGCACACACATTCAGGAATTGTATTAATTTCATTGTGTCGCTCTGAACAACTACAACATTTTCTTATATATTTAATCTCAGGCCGAGAAAATCATCCAACCATACTTTCGATCAATTTTTACTTTCATACTTTCAACCATACTTTCAACCATACTTTCAACCATACTTTTCGATCACTTTTTTACAGTTACTACAAGATGCACACCAGCTTAAAGTACAACACACACCCCTCTCTGAGGAGAGATTTACTCTTTAGGTATTTGAAATTTGTATCAAAGCACTTCACTTAAAAGATGACATAAAAGTACTGAAGTTCAGTATCCAGTATGACTGAATGTTGTTGTCTGTACTTAGTACTGGCTACTATAGGATTATTCCAAAACATAATAAATATCTAATCTTTATTTAAAGATCTTTAACTTCTTATATCCTTGTTACAATTTCAGTGGGACAGCTATATCCTACTATAAGGTATTGCTGACAGGCACGCTGTCCAGATACAGCATGCTTTATTTATATTAATAGTTACATATGGCAGGTTAAATAGGGAAGCAAATCACAATCTCAATATGGGTCAAAATAATCAGAAAGTGATTTTTTTGATCGAATCACACAGCCCTAGAGCAGATTTTAAAATAGAAACACACTCACCTTGGAAGTATAAAGATATTTACAATAAAAAAAATTCTGTGATCTGAATAGCAATATCTTTAGCTTTAACTTTATGTTTTCATACACTGAAATGACTTAAGGACTAAGAGGTTTTAGGCATAAGCTGCATGTTTCCTGTCCTTATTTTCAAGATAATTAGGGAATGATACTCAACAGGAACTAACCCATTTTGTGGATATTCCATAACATTAGTAAGGACTACAACTGGATAAAAGAATGACGTTTCATTCTTTAATTAATATGTTTTAAAATGTTGAAAATTGCCATGATATAATAGAAATAAAAACATCTTTCGAAAAATAATGAATTTTCCCAACAATAACTCTATTTAATGACTTGTTATTAAATATTATATACCATAATGTATCAGGATAACACTTAACCTTTGTCATATCCATCACGCATATGAGTAGCTTAAACTTTCAAATGTTGTTTAAACTGGATGTTTAGTCTAACACATAAGATATTTGCTTATTACCGTAGACTAAACACAAATCCTTCACACTTTTACAGTAATCTATTCATTACTTCTGCATTATTTAGTTGGCAAGGTGACAAGCTAGCATGAACACGTCTCTCCATGAACTGCAAAACCATATCAATAATTTAGCAAGAGAGCAGGGTGTCAGCTCAGTTACTCATCAGTGGCAGATCGAGATGCAGTAATCGTCTGAAACATCTTGGCATGGTTCTTGCTCCAGGACATGGACCCGCCGCCAAAAACCTGACTCCAGAATAAACGGCTGTGTGGGGAAATAAGTCAACGTGACAAATAACAATTCATCCATGGAACCAATTAAAAGGATCGAGTTTAATGTCAGGCTGTAATAACTCATCGAAGCACGCGCGAGATCGGTAAAAATAAATACTATTAAAAATAAAAATGATTTCCATGACTGATAATCATATTTTCTTTCTCACCTCAATATGGACGGACATGAGCGTTTTCTGTAACTGTCTCCTCAGCAAGACCAGAACAGATTAATGTGATGCAAACACATGAGGAAAAATTCTCCCAGTGACAAATGCTGTGATTATTAATTTTAACACCTTCCCACACAACCCCATTTTTCACCAGATAAACTGAAGGCTGCATTTAAGCTGCATTTAAATTTAATAAGTAAATCATACAAGGATTTAGCAAACTTTAAACAAACTCATTCCAGTTGCTCTAGTCAACCTTGACTGAGGTGCATTACGGACACAACATGTGCAAATGATGAGACAACTATCAAGAACATTTGATCATGAGTGAATTAAATCCATTGCGTTAAAGTTGTGCATCAGAACTGGGATTCCATAGGACGAAATAAAATAAGTTGCATCTGTGGGTGGTTGTATGGGTTGTGTGAGCATGTGCAAGCAGTCAATCATGAAGACAAACAAAGATTATGAACATTAACATACAGTGGTTAGCACTCTGGCCACACAAAGTTCTACCTTTGAGTTTGTGCTCTTCCCGTGCTCGATGTGTTTCCTCTGGTACTCTGGTTTCCTCTCACAGTCCAAAGACATGCAGATTAGGCTAATTGAGATTTCTAAATTTAATGTATTGTGTGACTTAGTGCATGAGTGTGCGTGCTTGTGTGCCCTGCCCAATTGTCCATTTTAATTTTAAATTCATAAAAGATGCTTTTTTGTGAGTCATATGCACATGACATATTTATGTCCAAAATTGATTTCACATATCCAGATTAATTTTATAATCTTAACCACTTTTAACAAACAATTAGAAAAATATAAATGTGACAACATTATTATGCTGATCAATCCCTGCTATCCGTTATCACCCAGATGAGGATGGGTTCCCTGTTGAGTCTGGTTCCTCTCAAGGTTTCTTCCTATTACCATCTCAGGGAGTTTTTCCTTGCCACCGTCGCCCTCGGCTTGCTCATCAGGGACAATCTTATCATTTTGATTCATACACATACAAACTTACTTCTTTTATTGTGTAAAGCTGCTTTGCGACAATGTCAATTGTTAAAAGCGCTATATAAATAAAATTGACTTGACTTGACTTGACAACAGACTACATGTTGAGAAAGAAAGTCAACTTGTCATTTCCAAATTATTGAAATTATTGGTCATGAGTTAAATATTCATTATTTATTATATACAGATGACTTGCACTACACTAGTATTAATAGGTCATCTTTTACTATTTAATTTAACCCCCCAGAAGCATCAAATGAACATGTCCCTTAGTTTTTTTAATTGCAGTTAATTTTGTACAAGCTCCTATGGTGCGAAGAAGATTGACCAATTAAGGTCATGCATTTAATGTGAAAGATTAGCCAGGTAGCTATACTCTGATATTGAGATATATCTAGGTGGCTGTGAAACAATGAAGGCTCCTACAGCAGGAGGAAAAAATTAAATTACCATTTTATTTTAATCATTTATTGTAAAGGTATTATACTATTGTAAAGGTATTTTATCTCAATGCTAATAATATGCAATAATATATATATATATATATATATACTTTAAGAACTGTTCAATCCACCATTCATACTATTTGGGATCCAACAAAAATTCTAGAGCATGTCACACGTATCCATATAACTGTACAAATCATGCAGCAATTTATGCAGAGTATATTTTCACATTCCGCGACTAAAATGAATTCCTGGCTACCCCACTGGATGTGGCTGTGTGCCACAGTGTGTCATACAGCGTCAAAAACCACATCAGCCACGGATGATTTAGACATGCATTTCGATCTGCAAATGCTTAAACATAGTAGCCATAACCTTCCCTTATTAGCATGATGACTCCACTGCAAAACTACAGAAGTAAACTTCGCATACCAAACATGTCTCAGCTGATCGACTACATTTGGTATAAAGGAGGCAGTGTGTACACTTCACATTTGGTTGAATTATTGCTTTCAGACGATGTGTTTATCGTGCCATAAATAGAAATTCAAACACAAAAGGAGGAAAAATTCAGAAACAACCTCTTACACACAATAAAGGAGGATTGATTAGGCATCAAACACAAACTGAGCTTAGCGTTTACTCCAGTAGGTCACAGATTTATAACAGGTTAAACTGTAGAGGCTTGTTAAAGTCTTTGTTAAAGAACAACAGTTCCTAGAAAACAACAGATGTTAAAAAAATGTGAACAAAAAACCTATTACTGTGAAAACTAGACCATGCGGACAAACTGCCAAGCCAGTGATACTGTACATAAAGATTAATTAAATACACTGTAATGGGTTAAAGCTTGCTGTGTTCCCTACAGCAAGAATAAATGTTTAAGTTAGACGACAGCACTGTTAAATTCTGGATTCTGATCGCTCAGATGGTCTTAATTAATTTCTTGCAGTAGAGCAGCTGCAAATCGCAGATTTATGTTATGCATTTGTAATACATTATCATGTCTACAGTAAGGATGTATTTACAAGATCTTGCATCACACAATCTAATCCTGATAAGTGAAGCCTGTTAAAAAAAAAGAAAGTGTAATTTGTTGGTTTCTGTGAGAAGATCGCTTTCTGAATGTGGTTCACTTAATAACAGGAACAGGCCTCATTCACACATTTACATCAAACTAATGTATTGATAATATTAAAACAAAGAGTGGTCATGTAAACAAAACCTTTGTTCAGAACATTTGGGTTTTAGGGTTTTGTATATTGTTATGTGTTTTAATATTATTCAGGGTTAATTTATGTTTTATTGTCAGATTTAAGACTGAATTGTTGAATAGAATCGGCAGCAAACATAAAAAAAAAAAAAAACTTCTCAAACTTGACCGTAAGTTCATGCACCTGTTTCAACTGCTTTGAAAAGTTCTATTCTGTAATCAGCAGCCTACCGCAGATGTAGAGAATGATACAGAGCTGATAAAACTGGAACCTGAAAAACGCCATACGCATGAATTTAAGTAATCCTATTTGAAATATGAAATATTGGCGAAGCTATTAAACACCATATTTGTGCATTATAACATCTACATACAAGTTCATACTCAAAATATACAAATATATATTTTATTTATATAAGACCTTGTACTGTATAATGCTCCAGGATGTTGCAAAAGTCTCCATACAGCATTGATATTAAGATAACTGCATGCATAACGTCGGGTATAAGACGAGTCGTTCATCATATGTGGGAAAGATGACTGTGTGCATGGTTACAAAGGAAGAGCAATAATGTAGAAGATGTTTTGTACTGTTAAAGTATTGGACTCTCTGTATATTGGATCATCCTTGAGCAATGGATAATACAATGTCGCATTCGCTTTAAACAGTAAGCTATATTAAAATGAAACAGCATATTTCAAGAAGAAAAGAAAAACGTGTTAACTGCTTCAATTCTGTCACACAAACGCATCAATTACAGACACTTCTGCAGCGGGCGCGGGCATCAGCATCCTGTTATGGTTCGCAGAGCGGAAATAAGTAAAAGTGCCTTAAACACTCCGAACTTTACTCACCACGGCGCTATGCACCTCAGCAATGCAACTCAGCATTTTAATCTCCTCCTGACATTCACTTGTCGAAAAGTTCCTAATCCATAGAGTCAGAGGAGAGGAGTTAGGTGAAGGAGCGCTTGGTGAAGGAGCGCATCGTAAGGTGAGTGCTCGCTCACGCACGCGCGCACACACGCGCGCGCGCTCCCGTTTTGTCCGTTTACACGTTCAACCGCTCAGAAAAAGCAAGCCATGTGGGTACTGGAGCAACAGCGCCTCCCAGTGAATGGGAAAATATTACTTAATTTTTATTTTATTTTTAAAGGGGTTGTCTGCTCTTTCAGTGGTATCTTTACGTCTCATACGTTGGAGGACCCGAAACAAGTCTGTATGTCTGCCAGGTTTTGTCACAGCTCCACGCAAACCTGACTGGACAGAATGTTAATGAAACATTGCCAGTACTTCGGTATTTGCTTGAAGTTGAAACTGCGTCACGAAATTAAAATGTTCAGTAAAAGTGACGTTATGAGCAGTGAAGTCCTCAGAAGTAAACCGTTCCGAGTTAAGTTTTAACAGCGTACTGCACATGCGTCAAACTGTGGGTGCGTCTTAAATCGACTGCTAGATTATAAAGCGCGAGTTTTGACAACGTACTGCAAATGCGTCACAATTCAATTCAATTTTATTTGTATAGTTCTTTTAACAATTGTTAACGTTCTCACTGTCATAAAGCAGCTTTACACAATCAAAAGAAATTATGGAAGTTTGGTATGAAATGTGAATGTGTATGAATCAAAATGATGAACTAGTCCCTGTGGCAAGGAAAAACTCCCTGAGATGTCAATAGGAAGAAACCTTGAGAGGAACCAGACTCAACAGGAAACCCATCCTCACTTAATCACTCACTCATCATCTATACCGCTTTACCCAGTATTCAGGGTATCTCAGGAGACTTAGGGCACAAGACGGGGTACTCACTGGACAGGTTGCCAGTCCAAAGCAGGACAGGAACACATCCTCATTTGGGTGATAACAGATAGCAGGGGTTGATCTGCAGTCATACTGTGTGTTAGGTGTCTGGCAGTTCGATATAACAGTTGATGCCTATGACTATGTCGCAAATCGACCACTGGACAGAATTAATTGAAACCTTTGCAGTACTTTGATCTCTGCCTGAAGTTTAACCTGCACCATAAGCGAAATTAAAATGTTGAGTAAAAGAGATGTCATGAACAGGTATGTGGCAGATTTAATATTCTACTTTAAAATAAGCTACTAATAAGTTACTTGCTGTAAGGGACCATCACTAGAGGGCACTGTTTATATTTGTCTATTTGTAGTTTTTGTTGGTCGACTCAGTTTCCCAGAAGGCACCTCGGTCAGGTGATGAGAGTGCTCACCTGAACCAAGGTAGCTCATTAAACATCCTATAAATAGCAGTTTGTTCTGGGAAACTGGGTTGAGCATTGAATGTACTTTTTACTGTCATGTGGGCATTTTGTTTTGTGTTCTGTTTTGTTTGGTTTGGTCATGTTTATGTTCATTGTGCTCTTAAGTTTGCATTGTATGTGGATTCATGGAGCTGTCTTGTTAAGTGTTATAGTTAGGCTGTGTTTCCTCATGTGTAAGTACTGTTCTGTGTGTTTCCAGTGTGAGTTTTCTTCTTGTTTAGTTACTTGTATGTATAGTTCCTTGTATGTTTAGATGTGTAGTTATGTGTAGCCACGTGAGTGCTTAGTCGCTAGTAGATTTAGCCGCTAGTAGGCCTTCGCTGCTAGTGGAGTAAGCCTCGAGTAGGCTAACCTCTAGTGGGATTGACTACTAGTAGTTTTGGCCCTGTCCTGTCTCATCTCTAGCCCTGTCCTGTCTCGTCTCTAGCGCTGTCCTGTCTCGTCTCTAGTCTCTGTGTCCCTGGTCCTGTCTCGTCCCTATTCTCTAGTCCTGTCCCGTCTCTAGTTCCTGTCTCTAGTTCGCGTCTCTAGTTCCCGTCTCTAGCAAGATCCAGCTCCATGTCTCCCTTGTGTCAGCTCTTAGCCCTTGTGTCAGCTAATAAGAGCCTGCTCTTAGCCCTGTGTTTGCTTAAAGAGCCCGGTGTGTGGCTCTATGCTTTTGTTTATAGTTTTGAGTTCTGTGTTTAAGTTTCTTTGTATGTTTCATTTCTGTATTACACTTTTGTTTAATAAAAGACTATGTATGTTCACAACCCTCTACGTTTATACCTGCCCTATTTTGCCCACGGCAACTACATCCGCCAGATCTGCCTGTAGTAACACCCGGATCATGACACTTGCTCAATGTAAGTACCAATAGATATTAATTAGCTAAACTGAATATTTTTACTGCTATCACTTAATATTTCAATCTCTGAAATAACAATGCTGAAATTTAATAAGTGAGTTTTAACATGCTGGAGCCGTTTTAAGACAAATCTTAATCTTTATCCAATCTACTTTTTCAATTTCTCATCTGTGATTCACTCTCCGATTACCAAACTAGGAGTGTACTTGGCTGGTGATGAAAGAAGTACAACTTTGCATAAAGTTGTAAGTTACTTAATCTTACAAAAAAAATATATTAATCCTAGGGTCTAACCTATTAACCCTAACCCTAAGTCAAGCAGGGAGTACTGGCATACAAAAAGATGGCCAGGCATGTATGTGGTCTTCAACCTGAAATAATAAAACCACTGATTACACTGAAGCTGATCAGTTTATTTTTAGCTTTAACCTTTTAACTCAAAACACTTTCCCTGTCAACAACGGGTACCCTAGTGTTAAATATTTAAGGATATTTCATGTCACAGATCAACCATACCATTAAAAACACTGAAAGCAGAAGTGAATAACATTGACTATCTTCTTACAGTTACACAAAAACAGGAAAGGGGTGAGATAGATTAGGCACCAAGTGAACAGTCAGTTCTCGACCTTGATGTGTTGAAAGCAGGACCAAAAGGTAGGCACATTGGTACGAGTAACTCTGACATGAGTGAAATTGTGATGCCAAAATGACTGGTTCAATGACTGGAGCATCTTCAAAATCTTATAGGATGTACCGATATGCTGTAGTTAGTATCCAGCAAAATGCTCCAAACAACCGAGGACAACCAAAGAAATGGCAATGCCAGGGTCATGGGCAGCCAAGGCTTACTGATGCGTGTAATAAGGGATGGAAAGCCCATCTGGTCCTATCCTACAGAAGAGCTACTGTAGAACAAATTGCTAAGAAATATAATGGAAAGGAGTCACAACACACAGCTTGCTGCATAGCTGCAGACCCACCAGAGTGCCCATGCTGTCCCCTGTCCACTGCCGAAAGCACCTACAACAAGCTTGTACCTGGGAAAGAGATGACACCAGAGTATACAATTCTCCTGGTGAATGAGACACTGCATAAATTGTTCAAAAATGGTATGAAGAACATGGCAAATTTCAAGGTGTTGAAATTTCCCACTTGTCAATGTGATCGAACATTTGTGTGGTGTGCTGGACAAAGATCCATAAAAGCCCCATGTTGAAACTTACAGGACTTAAAGGATCTGCTGCTGGGTGGCAGATACCATAACACACATTCAGAGGTTGAGTGGACCTTGAAGAAGTCAGAGATGTTTTGGTGTTACAAGGTGGGCCCTGCTCAATATTATGCATGTGGCTATAATGTTAAGGCTGTTCAGTGTATGATAAGAACTCCACTACTACTACTAATAAGCATAGTGGCCAAATGGCAGTTAGCATTCCACTGGTTCATGGGTTCGATTCTCGCATGGAGTTTGCAGGTCCCCCCCGTGCTTGGGGGGTTTCCCTCTGGGTACTCGTGTTTCCTCCCACAGTCCAAGGACAGATTAGGATAATTGGTGTTCCAGTGTGTGAATAAGCGTGTGAGTTTGTGTGTGTGCACTGTGATGGATTGGCACCCTGTCCACCCTATAGCCCGTTTCGTGCCATAGGTCCCCTGGGATAGGCTCTAGGTCCCCTTAAATACAGAATTAAGCGGTATAGACAATGAGTGAGTGAATGGGGTAATAAGCAGAACAAAAGAAGTGCTTTAAGATATTTTTAAGATGGTTCCCAACTCATACAAAACATATGTTTTTCCCTGTTTTAAGGGGGGGGGGGGGGGGGGGGCGTCTGAGGACAATATTGCCATGCAGTGAATTGCTGACATCTTTCTTATAGGCTTATATTTTTCTTTTCCAGAATTTAGCTCTGTCTTAAGACAGCCCAGAGGTCAGCACTAAAATAAATAGCCTGTTGGTAATGTAATTACAATAATGAATGACTATTAGATGGTAATTCAGCATTAACAAGCCATAGGTAATATAATCATTCACCAAGTTAACACATTTGAATGCCAACAAAATGCACTTGCATTAACATCTTTTGTGTAGTTTTTGGAAAATAATCAACTTCAAGGTAGTAACAGTAACTCTGCTTCATCACACTACCTGATTTTGTTATTACCGGTTTTCTTAATTAAGTACATTATATAAAGAAATAATTAAATAATCAAGGTTGTTACAGATGTTTTTTTCAGATGCAGTAAGACTGCTCTGAAAGTGATAGAAGTCATGAGGCTATAAAACTATGTTCAGCATGCTTCATGATTTCAGCCTAATGCATGGAGTTAAGCTTTTTAGCTTAATCGATCTCACTCTGACTAAGAATAAATGATGCTGTTGTTATTCCCGGTGTTTGTTTGCTTGACCGTGTGTTGTAAGCCTATTAGTGGGCTGCTTGTTCATTTCTCAGTACTGCGCATTATTTGTTAGATTAAAACCTTGTGCTTTGTACTCAACTAAAGTATTTTTCTTATTGCTACAAAGACTCAAAGTGTGATTTGCCTGAAAAAAGGATACTCAGACAGACTGCTGTGAAATATATATTTAAGTTTTATGGATTTAAAACAGTTACTCATTTTTATCATCTGCTTTATAAATAGCCTACACTGCCAGGCCTAAAAAAGTTTATGATTTATTATTTTGTTTGTCCACCTTTAGGTTTGATTTCTGCATGCCGATGAGGTGGGCAGTTCATATGTGAAAATTATTCCTCATGTTCCCAGAAGCACATTTAACAATGTGAGTCCTGAAAAATGTCCATGACATCAGGAAAGAAAAACTCCATTGATGTGAGAACATTGTCATTCAGTACATTCAGGTCATCAGCTGACTTTATTGACAGTTCTAAATCCAATTCCAGTCATTTCAGCAATCTCCTTAGTTGCTTTCTTTGCTTGATGCAAGTCAAAGTTGAGTTTTTGGCCAGACAGTACAGTATATAAACCCATTTTTTTAATAAGCTCTTTTTTTTAATAAGTTTTGGTCTTGCTTTCCTGTCATGATCTTCATGAGAGCCAGTTTCATAATGATGCTTAACGGATCATTCACAGTCTTTCCAACTCGCAAGTGCCCTGCAGGTTGTGTAGGTCTTGGATCGATGGCAGACTGGCAGGCAATCACTTCATCAGTAGAGTGAATGAGTTTGCCTGTTAATGCAGCATGCCAGATGAACTTAATGAAGCTGGTGTTGAGAAGCACAAATATCGACTGTAGCAGGTTGATAAGTAGACACTTATTACTCACACAAATTCCTACACAGTAAGTATACACTCTGACATGCCTTCATGGTTAGGGAGCTGGTGTTAAGCTCCCACTTGAGGTCTATGATGATGATGGTGCCACTGCACAATACAAAGACTTCACAATACTGACTGGGGAGCCACAGAGAGTGATGAGGTTGGTTCCTCCTAAAGTTTACTAACTCTTCATTGTTTTTACAGTCATGAGCTCTAAGTTGGTTTGTCTGGACCAGGTCACCAGAGGGCAATCTTTCACCTGTAGATGAGAGATGAGCCTAATCAGGGTGATGTCATCCATGAACTTCAAGAGCTTAAATGACTTATGACTGGAGTTGCCACTGTTTGTGTACAGGGAGAAGCGTCAGTGAGAAAGAACACAACACTGTGGAGAACCAGTGCTGAGGTTGAGAGGGTGAGAGATGTTTTGTATTTGTTTCCTACATTATTTACAGTGCTGTTTTTTCTGTTAATAATAAAACTTTTTTTTAACTTTTATTTGAGTGTTTAAATGTACCCTGTGACACAACTGCAACCATTCAATTCTTGTGGTAACAGTAGTCATCTTCAAATGTTAGTACCCCCTCTTTTAATTGTGTGTTTTTTGTGTAAAAACATAATTAAAAAAGATTTGATCACATATAACTTTTTTAAACAGTTTTTTAAATTATTATTTAAATAATTATTTATTTAACAAAAATAAAGCCAGTCTTCCCAGGAGTGGAAGATTGGCCCAGCACATTCCACCCAAAGTCAGCACATACAATGCTCAGAAAAAAAGAAAAGAAAATCAGAACCTACAAGCCTCACTGGGCATGTTAAAAGTCCACGACAGCACAATTAGAATAAGACTGAACAAGTATGGTTTGTTTGGATCTTGTCTGCACCTTAACAAAGCACAAGACTTTGGACAAATGAGACTATAGCAGAGTTGTTTCGCCTTAATCCCAGTGCCATGTTTGGTGAAAACCAAATAGCATTCCAGCATAAAGACCTTATCTGTCAAGAACCTTGCATTCATTGAGTTGACCATGAACTCCAGTGTATGCCAGAGTATTCTAGAGGCAAATGTGATGCAATCTGTCAGTTGAAATTGGGTCATGCAACAGGATAACAATCAACCACACCAGACACACCGCACACCAGTAAATCTACATCAGAATGTCTGAAACATAAATTCAGAGGTGTCATTTCAACTGAAATGCTGTGGTAGGACCTTAAGAAAGCAGAAACATTTCAATGAATTGAAGAAATACTGTAAAGAAGAATAGGTAAAGATTCCTCCATAATGATTTGAAAGACTATTGCCACATGTTTTTTTCTTTTTAGCTTCATTTTGTATAATAAATAACAGCAGGAAAAAAATTATAATAGTTTAGGATCAGATGATTTTTATTATGGTTTTTCATTCTAAAACCTATTTACACATATTACAACATTAAATAGAATAGACACATTGCATTAGTGAATCTATGTTTTTATACTTATTGAGAAACCCAGATTCTTTGAATATTCTATGCCTCCTTCATTTCTCATTGTAACAAGGTAGGCTTTTTAATTCTTATGACCAAAGTTGCCTGTCCAGCCTATAAGCGTGTGAGAGCCTATCCCAAGAGATAGGGCACAAGATGGGTACACCCTAAATGGGGTGCCAATCCATCGCAGAACATACACATACACACTCTCACACACAATTATTTACACACTTTTTTGGCCAATTTTGGGAACACTAATTACCCTCACCTGCATGTTTTAGGACTGTGCAAAGAACCAGGAGTATTTGAGTATTATTCACTGCACACTGATCCGAGGCGGAAAACGAACCCGGAACTTGGAGGTGCAAGGCGACACTGCTAACCACTAAGCCACTGGGTCACATGAAATATTCAATAAATAATTAATTACAGTATTAATCAATTATCGTTACATTTTTTTTTAAATTAAAGGAACTTTGGTATTTAATGTCCATTTGCATTGAGCAGTCAAGCATTGGAAGTTTTATAAAGCATAAAAAAAATGGAAATATTTTTTTATTTGGCATTTAATTGAAAGTAATGTTTAGTCATTTAGAGAGTATTTATTTATTTACTCATTTATTTTTATTTATTAAATCCCATGTCTAAATAGCTCAGTTAGGTGTACATTTTAAAGAGGAGAACTGGATCATACTTACCATTTATCACCACTAGATGAGGCAATCCTACAGCCATATTCCTCATCACATTTAACGTCTTTAATAAACAGGCTCAGATATATGATATAGGTTTTATTGAGAATTTAAAAAATATATCATGAAGTTTGTGTAGGAGTACTGATAAAGTCAGAGACAGAATCATGTAAACCTGAAAATAGAGAATGTAGTGAGGAGCAAAATGTCAGGTCCACTTTGGACACGTATGTAATGGTGCAAATGAAAAGAGACGGCAACCATGTAGTCTGCAGTCCAATGCTAGTTATTGTTTCTTTTCTTTTTTTTTCTTTAGGTAGTCTGATGTGTATTATTCTCTCCCTTATTCCAGACACTCATGTTCTATGCCATCCCTTGTGGCTTATAATAAAATGGCTATGGAAAATGACTGTTATTACTTTCATCTCTGTGTGGCCTAACTGCTGTTTACATAACAGTTTATGTAGGCCACCAATTTTGCTGCCATTGATTCCACTACTCATGCTGTAATGAAAAAAAAAATGTGCATTGGGTTCGGGTATTAGAAGCCAGCAAGGAAGCATTAATTAATTTCACACAGCTTAGGCAGCATAGCATAGTGTTAATAATGAAGCAATAACACGCAAGAGAGAGTGCTGTTGTGATTAATATCAGCATGGCTGTGATGTGGTTACAGGTATAGTATAACTCTCAAAATAATGTTAAAAGGAAAGCTAGTGCACTAGAGTGTGCAATCCATTGCCACACACTCCAAGTATCTCTTGATCAGAGTTTGGAAAGCGATTTGGAATTCAGCCTTGTGTTATTAGCTAGTTAGACTTGTAGCCAAAAATAAAAGAACACGGATGATTCAGAGGCGTGAGGTGGTTTTTGGCAGGCAGTTACACATACCTCAGTATGCCAGACCATACAGACATACTTTCACCCATGCTGTGACCAACAGTTAGTGTAATTACTAGACATTATTGTAATTATTAGAACACCTGGGACATGGAGTGATACATATAGTTAAACACCCCAGTGCTGTTACCGTCTATTATCACTACTCATGGGATACCTTTTGTCCAGACTACTGGGCCGAAACTAACTGTTGTATCATAATTATTATAAGTGTGATTCTGAATGTTGATAAAAAATATTTTATTCTGAACCACTCAACAGCAAAAGCAGGCTTTATTTAAATTTTATTTCTATTAATTGTTAATTATAACAATAAATCATATATAGAAAGCAGGCTGGCTAGTCGATACTTTAAAAATACAGAACCTTCCCAGTAAATAATTAGGTGTCCACTGTGAAAATTTAAATTGTTACGTTTCAAGTTTTAACCACAAATATTCTAAACACAGCCATAGAACGTTATGGTAGAGGTTTCATACAAATTGTCATCAAATTTAGTTCCCTGGCCAAAAAAGGCACCATTTCATAAGAATCAAATTTTTGACCTGCATCAAGCAAAGAAATTTAAAAATTGGGTTAAGAACTTTAAAATATAAAAACGTGAAACAAATGGTGCTAAATCATCATCATCATCATCATCATCATCATCATCATCAAGAAGAACAAATGTGGTCAGAAAAAAAATAATGTATGACTGTGAATGGAAATCACTGAAACACTTAAAAACAGACAGTAGAAATCACAGCTATAATATAATATTATAAGTTATTATAAGTTAAATTACAATATTGTCACAATGAATATCACATTGTGACCTGCATAGGGGCCACTGTACAAGCACTGTAGGCAGTGTTATGATCTGGGATTGCATCAGTAACTCAGATCTACTCAGTAACGTTATGTGGGAGTAAAATAAAGTACTCAATGTACTCAATGACCAGAGCAGCACATCAGTAGAGTTTTTCTTCCCTGATGGCACAGGCATATTCCATATTCTACATTGCACTTTTTAAATGAAAGAGTGGTTCTGGGAGCATAAGGAATCATTTTCACACATGAATTGGCCACCACATTGTGCACCGTAATCAAAGCTAGCAGCGGTTGAATGAAATGAAATAATAGGGAATGTAACTATTTTTTTGGACTCACAGTACTGTATATTTGCTACACTGCTTCATTGTTATATGACTTGAGAAGTATATTCTTTTCCTAGGTTTGGCAACTTTTTAAACCCCTTTAACAACTTTCTTTATTTAGCAATAAATATATATATTTTTTTATAAACAATAGTCTATAATAATCAATAATATGTCCTGCGTTCGATAAGGATTTAAAGATTTACAAGATATAACAACAATAGCAAGTAAAAGAAAAGCAAGTTATTCCAATTTTAATATTTTCCTGCCTGCATTCTGTGTAGTCTCCATTGCAGTCTCCATTGCTGTGGGATTAGAAAATACTATTTCTTCAGTAACATTTGTTTTCATATGTACAGTATCATGATAATACAGTGAAAATACTAATTAGTCTATGATGGCATCCAGCACCTCTAGCCAGTTTTTAAATCCAACACTTAGTTACCAACACTAGTTGGAAACTAATGCTTTAATGCTCATGTGATATTTTCGTGTCACATACAGTAGGGACTTGAGGTGTACATCAGTGACGCCCCAGTTCCTCGCAGTTCCTCCCCGAGGAAATCTCTGTGACTATATTAGCACTCCATTTGATGAGCCTGTTTATTTATTTATTTATTTGTTTGTTTATTTATGCTGAACCTGCTTTGCAATGGTGATTAACAAGCTATTTATTGCACAGCCCTAACCACGTCCCTCCCAGGGCCTCTCAGAGACAATCCTTTTAAAACACGCATTTAGACATCAATTAAGATGAAGAAAAGCAAGCGAAATAGATGCTTGGTGATCCTGCATTTGTCCACTAGGCCCTCTGCTATGGAAATGAGGTGGCTGAGTGGAATGGTTTACATTCCTCAAGCCCGGGCTGTTATTATTGATCGACTCCCAGCACATGCGTGGTGAGTGCCTTGACATACATGTATGCTGACCCATGCAGAATAAAAACAGATTACAGTACACACTCTTACACAAGGGAGTGGGGGGGTGCAGTGGATTGGCCTGGATGGAGCTGTTCCAATGTTTGATTTCAACAGATACTTGCAGAGATAAGGAAATGGGGGAAGGGTTCGACATTAAAAATTAATAAATTAAGCATGAGGGTCAATTTCTCTGTTCCAAAGTACACATGAAGATTTATGGGCTATGATTAGAATTGGATCTCTAAAAAAATAATAATAAATAAATAAATAAAAACTGACTGTATATTAAACAGCCATATTAAACAGCATTTAAAGTGCTGGTCCAGTACATATGTCTATGTACTGTATGTATGCTGCTTGTTTGAAAAAATGTTTAGACCCTGAGAGAAATAAGGTAAAATAAATATGTTTACTCCATGGCACTGTTGATTTCGTCATTGTGATTGATCCAAAAGTGCTGATTTATTTTGTGTAACAGCAAATCATAGATTATATTAATATTCTCTTCCTAATATATAATCTAGTAACAATTTATTCAGTGCGGCTTGTATCTATGATGCTCATAAACAATTCTAAGGACATTTAAGAAAGAAAAATGTATAACTGTCGATATAGAGATCTATTCTGTTATATTCTGATAGTGAAAACAGTTAGACATAGAGCTATACCTTTAAGTAAGACATGGGGAAGTCTTCAAGTATTATGTTGTAAGGAGTTTGTGTTTTACAAATGAAATGGTATGCTTCTTTTGTATTATTAACCCCAAAAGAGAAAAAAAAACTGAATCTGGTGAGTGAATAACCACACAAACTAACAGGCCCTGCTGATGTTTGACAATGTTAAATCTCACTATAAACAGATTTATTCTGTCATTCTGTAATTAATTCAATATTATGAGCATTTTGAAATTTTGAAGGAAAAAAGCATTTCAGCATGAGCTGTGTGGATAACGCTGCTTCATGATGCCACCCGTTTTGATTATAATTTTTCTATAACACTTATAGAAATATATATACACTTATATAAAGTGTTTTATTCCTTTCTTTATCATAACGTGGGAGAATGGCTTGTTCCTTCTTTATAACTCTTAATTATGAAGCATTAGCATTTCCACGGCTCTTGTTTATATCAGTTATCACTGCAATGGAGACAATTTATTGAGGATTATACACTAAATGTTAAAAGTTAAAATAAGATGACTAGCGAACACTACAGGAGGGTTAATGTTCCCTGACTGTGTGGGTGGAAGTTCGGAGCATGTCTAGGCATTTTGAATGTCCTGTATCCAAAGCTGCCGTGTAGAACATTAACCTGAGACAGGTCAAAATTTCAGGCTGTTTTCAGTCAGATAGCAAATCAAGTTTCCACAACTGTCACTGTGAAATGATCGATCTCCCAGCCTGGCCATTTCACCAGCCTTCCTCGCTGAGTTAATGTTCAACTGCTGGAAGAGTCGATAGTTTGATCAGACCTTTTCTGGAATCGTTGTTTTTCAGTCTTTTTTGGCAATGACCATGGATGACATGGTCAAGACATTTCAATGAGAGAAGAAAAGAAAAATCTGTTTATTCCAAAGATAGTTACGATGGAAAACTAAGGACAATTGTTGAATAATTTACAATATAGAAAATAGCAAACTAAAATCAGTGTCCTATTAGAAATTTAGGTTTGCACATGGCTCGGACTTGTGGGCCAACAGAACTGAAATAGGGCTGTGGTTCCTATGATCCGTAAAAAAAAAAATAGTAAGCGCTTCAAATGATCACATATGAATCTTTTCTTTATAAAAGCATAGGCGACACCCTCAGAAATAAAGATATATTGTATATCAGCATTTGGCCAATTTCTCTCATTCTTCACCAGATTCTCTCAGGTTTATTCAGATTTGAGGTGAGCATCTACAGACCTCTCCACAGGTGTTCTATTGGATTCAAATCTGGGTTTTGATTGCACTAAGGAGGCAAGGAATTGAAGCCCAGATAGAATGGAAGGGATGTGTCAGAAAGGGCATCTGGCATAAAACCTGTGCCAAATTGTATGTGGATCAGATGGCAACCCCTTGATGGGAGCTTCTAACAGAATAGCAACAAGTTCTCTGAGTCCAGAGACTCTTTTATTCAAAAGTGATTCTGTTTATCCTCTCCACCATAAAGTCCAGATTGATAGCGTATTTCTGGGACGGCTGTCCTTTTTGTGGAGGACATCTAGAGCTTTGTGCTCTGCCTTGTAAACCTGACCTCTGACACCAAGGCCTAATTATATACCAATAATGCAGGCCATTTTAACAGTCTACCCCGTATGGTCATAAGGGTGGAGCCTCTCCCCGAGAAATCAGGGCACAAAGCAGGGGACACCGCAGATTAGATGCCAACTTATCGCAGAGCACACTGCAGGCAATTGGGGAACTTCAATTAGCCTACACTGCATGACTGTGTAAGGAAACCAGGGAACCTGTAGTAAACCTACCAAGCATGGGAACAAACATGCTTACACTCAGACAAGAGGCAGGATCCAGACCTAAGCCTGGAACTTTGAGATCACACACTATGCATTAAGCCACAATTCAACCTTGAATCCATTTATTAATTTGCCAAAATAGAATACAAAATTTGTCATTATAGGTTATTGTGTGTGGGATACTATCAAACAAAAGCCATATATAAAATATAATTTTTTTTTTTTTTATCTTACTTGATAAATGAGCAAAAAGGGAAGGAGTTTCCTTCCCTTTTTGTCGTTTGAAAAAATTCAAACTCAATGTATCTTTTATTTAGAAATGTGAATATAGTGTAAGTTTAATAAGGTACATAATTAACCTTTTAATGCTGTTTTTTATGTGCAGTGCATGCCCATTACCCAGTGAAACTGATATATTATAGGTGCAAAAGATGTTCACCCCAAGAAAAAAATTAGGTACAAGTTGATACCATTATACTGACGATGATTTCTGAATAGTTTCTGAATAAATATTACTCCTGGTAAAAAGCAGTACTAAAAGAGAAGAAAAATCTTCAATTTGCTATTCATTAGCTGAATTATGGAGTATTGATACTTAACAATGCAATAGAAGCAGCAGATTTGACCTTATTTCTTTCTCTTGCTTTTTTTTTTTTCAGAAAGCAAAAGACTGAATGACGAGTCATTTCTCAGTAAACAGGAAGCCGCAGCCACTTAATGACACATTAGCGGGTTAATGCTCTGACAAACACTGAGGTAAGAGCTCCACCGGGCCCTATTGTTAGCACCGATAGCACAGAATTATGCTGCTGGTTGTTTATGATGGATGTCTGGAAGTGAGACTGTACAGACTCCCTGCTGCTTCATGTAAAATAATGTCTGTTATTAAGTCACATTTCCACATTATAATTTAAATAGTCATTTCACTCTCTCTCTCTCTCTCTCTCTCTGTGTCTGACTGCTGTTATAATAATAATCTGTGACCTGATCTTACTTTGCACTAACAGCCAAAAGGTGTTCCCTAAAGTACAAGCAATATCTGTATGTGTCTTAACCACTAAAAATACAGTATAAGCATAATGGGCATAACTGTAGTGGTGTCTTTTGTATGCTTCACTGCAGTGGTAGGTCAGAGGGCTAAGGCACCAAGTAACAGTTTGGATGGTTGGCGGTTCAAGCCCCAGCTCTACCAGGTTGCCATTGTTGAGCCCTTAGCAAGGCCCTTAACCCTGTCTGCTCCTGGGGTACTGTATAATGGTTGACCTTGCGCTCTGACACCAGATACGTGAGATTATGCAAAGAAAGAATTTTTACTATTGACAAGTAAAGGCTTAACTTTGCATACCACTTGTCTTTTACAGTTTTCAAATCTGTTGTCAGAGTTGATAACAACAACCCACTGATAAGCATGATTTTTGGCACATGTATTAAATATAAAAATGTTGTATTATTCCTGGCATGGTGGCTTAGTGGTTAGCACTGTTGCCTTACACCTCCAGGATCCGGGCTCAATTCCCGGGTAGGTTTGATTCCTGGCTCAGAGTGTATGGAGTTTGCATGTTCTCCCCATGCTTGATGGGTTTCCTCCAGGTACTCCGGTTACTTCCCATTGTACAAAGACATGCAGATTATACTAATTGGCATCCCCAAATTGCCCATAGTCTGTGTGAGTGTATATATGTGTATATGTGTGTGATCTGCAATGGATTGGCACCCTATCCAGGATGTACCCCGCATTGTGCCCCAAGTTTCCTGGGATAGACTCAAGTTGCCCCACAACTCTTTATACAGGATTAAGCAGTATAGACTGCAGAATAGACTAGAGTGAGTGAGTGAGTGAGTGTATTATTCTTAAATCAAATACATTTTGGGTGTTTTAATGTCCTCTGCAGGATTTTGCACAATTCAGATTTGCCAGCAATTAACTAACTAATCAGAGGTTCTACGTTCTACTTTGGAGTTTATGTTGATGTCATTGGATTATTGTATTTCATGATGTAGCTGTGTAGGTGATATCTACAGTTTGTACAGTTACAATTTTTCATTCCAATATTTTCTATTTGTACAGTTCTTCTCACTTTCTTATTTCCTTATATCTTCATTTAATGTATATTTGTACTTACATACATTTTATATTTTATATTTTATTTTATTTTGTTCTCTTAGTCAATTTTTACTTATATATATTTTTTTCTCAAATTTACTTTTGTTCAAATATTTATTTCCTTTATAGATATTCTTTCTTATTCCTTCTTAGATAAGTAACTTTTTTTGTTTTTTTGTTTTCTTTCTTGTTCTAAGGTCAGGGCAGTTGCCTAAGCATTTCACTGCATATCGTACTGTGTAGGATTGTGTATGTGACAAATTTGTGACAAATTTGAATTTTTAATTAAAATTTTTTTTTTTACAGATCAGCCATAAAATTACAAAGCAAAACATTTTTTAGGCATTCCCCTAAATTGTTTAGGTTCGTTCCCCTTGTGCTGCCTATGTGGTGTCTGTCAGTCGGATGTTGGCTGATGGTTCCTTGGATGTTCCTCTGTGGGCTGCAGAGTGGGGCAGACATGGATCAGATTTGTTTGTCTGGCGCATTCCATGAGTGCTAAATCAAATTGGAATCTGGGGAGTCTGGAAGCCGGATTGGCGCCCTTGAGCCCTTTGCTTGCTGGGTCCAGTGCACTGTGGATGTTCTTGTGCTTTTCTGTCCAGCATTGTCAGGATGGTCGATGGTCCCGACTACCATAGATGAGCCTTGGGTTCCTATCATCCTGTCATCAGTTTACTGGTATTTAATCGATGATCATTTTTAATGTGTTAATCTTATGTGGTGTTAATGTTACTGCTAACGTTGAAAGTTCATAGGAACTACAAAAACAGTTTGCTATATGAAATTGCCTCTTACCCCACACATTTCGCTTTAGGCTTTGTGATTTTTGGACCCATTTTCTTACCACGAACGAGTTGAGATTTGTAGTCTTATAATGCATAAAGTGATATGCTAACTGGTGGTTGATTTAATGTCTTAAATCAGTGCATTTTTAAAAATAAGATTAAAGAATATGAGTGCTGCTACAGTGCTCATCTAAAAGACAACAGAAGAACAGAATAAAATGCCAGCAGTGGAAATAGCAACAAAAATTTTTTTTATATCAATGCACACACGTGTTTGTGTTCATACCAGTCCATTTTGTGCATGAGCCTGGAACACATCACTTAATGATGTAAGTGTCTCAGGTCTGTTGTTAGAGGATCTTCACTGCGCAATTTGACAAAGAGCACATTTTATCACACAGCCTGTTATAGAATTTTAGACAAGATTTTGTTGTGAAAAGTAATAATCTTAAAATACCCTTGAAATCACACAGGCCAAATACAGGGTAATCCAGTGTTTACTGCAAATACTCTGAGAGACTTAAATAAGGCTAGTGGTGTATCTAAACCCTGCAAGGTATAAGGTGAAGCTGACACGTCATCCTCCTCCTGGACTCTGTTCCGTTCATGATACGGAGATGACATCATCAGCATCCGGCCGCCTGTGTCATGTCTTAGCTGTAATCCTTTACTGGGCTCAGAGGAACCAAAGGACTGCTGGTGAAAATAACTCTAAATGACGCCAACCGGAACAGCCTGAGGGAGCACCCCTCCCTACATCCACTCAGCTGGAACAAGAAAGAGTGAAAAAAGCTAGTTTGAATATACGTATGAGGGGAAATGTAGAGGGCAGGCAATGGGCGGAAGGTGGCCCTTTTCAGAGCATACAGTCAGAACACAGGGCCCATGGCATTTATTTTAAAGGGACAAACCCTTTAATAGCAATGAACATGAGGCAACAACATTTGTTATCATGGGATGCAGTTGGGATTCAGAAACATTCAGTTTGGCATCATCTTATTATGCTTCTAACGGTACTAGAATGATGGTATTAGAAAGGTGGCTGATGATAAATCTTAGAATTTCTTTTCCCAATTATAATTTTTTCTCAACATATGGGGCTAATGAGACTACCAAGTTAGAAGTGAGACAAGTTTAGAATCATCGCATAGAACTTGATTAAAATCATCGCATAGAACACATAGACTTACAGTAAATCAAGCTGGAGATGGAACATGATAAGGATATGATTGACAGCTTTCTAAACGGACTCCACTTAAAATCTTATGTAAAAGGGAAAATAACTTTTTTTAGATCTATCTTTATTGATGGTAAATAAAGGTAAAATTCCAGGCTTTTTTTTTGCTACATATACAATGCATCTGATACATAAATATTATAGCTTTTTTTTGTAATTTAATTACACTTACATTAAATATTTAAAACCATTTATTGTTTTCACTTCTATGATTACAGCTTAAAGCTCATGAAAACAGCTGTCATTTCCTTTTTTTTCACTCTGTACACCTGCTTTGAGACAATGGCCATTTTTACAAACAATATATAAATAAAACTGAATTTAATGGAATTGAACTGTATATCAAAATATTAGAATATTTCATTCTGCGTTTGAGTAAATTGCTATTCATACAGTACAAATACCATGTGTCTTTCTGTATAGTTCAGTACACGCATAGAGAACACTGATAACTTGACAGTTGTCCAAAAGAGGATCATCCGCAACATAGATTACTACAGGCTTAAGAAGATCGCCATGCAAAGCTGATTCAAGACCTTAGGAGAGCTACACAAGGAGTGACGTGAGGCTGGTGTCAGAGTAGCAAGAGCCACCATGCACAAACCTCTTCAGGAAATGGACTACAACTGTTGCATTCATAGTATCAAGCCTCTCCTGTACCTGAGACAACATCACAAGCTTCTTCCCTGAGCTAAGGACAAAAATAACTGGAATAACAAAAATAAAATTTTGCTGATCATTATCAAGCAATTTAATTTAGGCAACTTCCCTTTGTGATTAATAAAGTTCTTTGAAACTTAAATCTTGATATTTCTGTACTTGATAGGCGAGCCAACTCACCTGATCTGAACCCCATAGACAATCTATGTGGTATTGTCAAGAGGAAGATGAGAAACATCTGACCCGACAATACAGACGAGCTGAAGGCGCTATCAAAGCAACCTGGTCTTCAATAATGCCTCAGAATTGCTACAGGCTGATTATCTTCCTCCCATGCAGTAATTTTGCTAAAGGAGCCTCGAGTGTTGAGTTCATGAATGAATATATAAAATATACAGTTTAAAAGATGGATATTTCTGTATTGTAAATTTATATTGATTGATCTCAGGAAACAGTTTAATATTTTGAGATACTGGATTTGTAAGCAGTAATCATCAAAAAACATTTGGTTTCCTTTAATTTAGTAATCTACAGCATGTATTATAGAATGTTACGGCAACAAAGTTAACATAAACGTCTTAACAACATGTATTTATTTTTTTATTTATTTGAAAAATAAAATTGCAAAAAAAGTTTTTTTTGTTGTTGTTGAAGGGCAGACACACTCATCTATCAAGAGAAAGAAAAGGACATAATAGCAGTAGGCCCACAAATTTGACTGGAAATGATAAAATATATGACACCACCCAAAAGTTTGCCTTTGTTTATTACATTTTTCAGGTTATTGGACCAGTCTGTTGGTGGCATTCTTAGGGGGGCAGGATCTGTAGAATTGCTATGCAGAATAGCAGGGGTGGTTGTCAGAGGGTATTACAGTGCTAATTAGTGCAAGGATGTGCAGACAATGTCAATTAATTGATTTGGGGAAAAGTAGACAATAAATGTAAAAAAAACTAACTTTTTAAAACCTCAACCAAATTATTTAGACAATTTCTAAGAAAAAAAAATCTGAATATATTTGAATTATTACAATAATTTGCATTAATTAATTCATTTCAAAAACACATCCTGCATTCTACTTACTGCTAATTTAGTTTTGCTATTCCAACTTTTTCTGATCACTGCTCATTGCAGATACTAGACAGATAAAAAAAAAATGTATATCTTCTTTAAAGCTCTATTTTCGTTAATTATATGAGTGACGGCTGTGTATTACACAGTGCTATTTTGTACAACACAGATGCTTTTGACCAATTTGGGATAGATGACAATTCTGGCATTTGACACATCTGGGATTTAAACTCACAACCTTCCAATTACTAGCCCAGGTATCTAATAATTGGCTTATGAATTTGAATGTTATCTTACACAAGACCCTAAACTGAACTTTGAGCTAAAGGCGTCAGACAAATTTTGAGTTATTACTAAACGTGTTAGTTTAACACCAGTGACATGTTATCAATATACTGATCAGAACGTGTTGAATAATTTACTATAACAGCAGCTCGAGCAGTAGTGCAGCTTCAAATCAAAGTGTAATGGATTGTATGGATTCTGGAAGGAGATAATTATTTAACGTTTATGGAAGAAAACTCCAGTGACACACCTTTATAACAATCTAAATAACAATCGCTACTGGTTTCTCAGTAGCTGCATTTTGACTTAAGGAAAGATAGGGGGAAAAGAGGCTGTTGAGGAGATGAATGTTTGTCATTGCTATAATGAAAGTAATTAAACGATTTTGTTTATTTAATTCACATTGCACAATAAATGTAACTATAAATGGATAAAATGTAGAATCTGACATATTATAGTTTAAAGAACATGTAATCGTTGACAAATAATTTTGATATAATCTGAATAAATTGGGGGGGGGGGGGGGGGGAGTAAAATAATCAACTTGCTGTAGGTCTCTGTGACTTTTTGTGACTTTATCAAAATGGCCCATCATTTGATATTTTCCTACTATGCTGAATATTATAAATAAAAAAAAATTAATGTATCTCACCTCATCATGTTTCACTTTCCACATACTAGCTATTTTTGCATAATATTCCTGCTGTCTAATTCTGTGGCTGAAATCAACAGCCTCCTCCTGTAATTGAGCAGTAGTTCCCCGCCTGGACCGTCTGCTAATAAAATTCAAATATAGGATGATTCACCCAATCATTTCCGTGCCTCACGCTAGACCTGCTCCATTATCGCACCAGGCAGCAAGAGTCAGTGGGGGAGGGAGCAATCATGTGGAAACCTGAACGAGGACTGCTCTGTGTCTCCCTCTAAATCATAGAAAGGAAAACAGAGCAAAGGGAGGAGGCTGAGCTGGATTGGTGACTCACCCTCACAGGAGACCGGCTCCCTTTTCTACCTAAGAGACAAATCATCTGATTTAGAAACTGCAATCAATTTTAAAACACACCATTAAGAACTGAAATAGAGGCATGAATCATCAAACAACAGAAATTGCAAATTAATTATGAACAACGCTTTTTTGACCATTTACAGAGTGCTGCATACTGCCAGACCTATATATATATATATATATATATATATATATATATATATATACTCATATTTTCTTTATTTAATGTAGCAATAGTGAGTAACAGTTATCCAGGCTTCCTGAAGGAATTGTTGTCTCTCATTTTCAGTCCACTCCCTGAACTGGCCAGTTTCGGAGGAATGCTTTTTGTCTATTAAACCACATAGTGACCAATAAATCATTCAAACATGGCTTTCCACCTGTCGCAGAAAATCTTTTGTTCCCACTAATTAAATTTGATTTAATTCAATTTAAGTTAATATGAAGAAATGTGAAGGAAATTCGATTCGGGAAAGAGTTTTGCACGTTACTGCAGATTAATTAGTTCTATAAGGAAAAAAGACATATGAAAGATAGAATGCATAGGCAGACCATTACAAAGATTCAAAATCTGGAATTTTCTGGAATGTAAAGATGTTGAAATGTGAAGCATATCCGTGTAGTGGGTCTCTGCCCAGCTGTTAAGCAGATGTCATTTGTAATTATATGTTTAATGAACTGCAACATTGTGACCACAAATTACACACAGATTTGCAATATTTACAAATATATTCTCATTTTTACCTGCTTCAGTTGTAGTTATGAGCAGCACTTACACTCACCCGATGAGTCATAAGGCCAGGAATAAACTTTATTAGTTACTCATTCGGCATAATGGAGAGAGAGCTCCTCAGCCTTGAGGTTGAATGACTGGGATTGTTGTTACCACAGTTAGCAACATTCAACTTTGTTTAGAGATTACTTCTCATATTGGGAATTAGGAGAGGGGGGGGGGGGGGGGGGGCACCAGAAAATAAGTTTGAATTTTATGTAGCTTAAGAAGTCATTCATGACGTAATTTCCAGATTATACAAATGAAATCACAATTTTTGGTATACATTATATTTTTTGTGAATGCAAAATGCAGACTTCAAACAATATGAGAGAAGAACAGCAATGTAGTGGAGTGGAGTCGACTTCACAGCATTGTAAGATGTGCACCATATTTACTACTGTTGCCATGGTTACATTAATATGCAGATGTGTTTGCGTATACAGATTGTGATTTCATAACATCATCACATATGATCATTAGTGTGACTTCAACGAGATTGTAGTTATATAGCATATTTTTTAGCAATTTTCCAACAATTCTGCACCTGAGAATTATGTCAGTTCCACAATCATTATGTCCGTATATTTTCCTTAGAATAGAATAAATAACCATGTATTAACTAGCTAAATGGCTGCCTTCAGTTATTAGCTAGATATCAAGACTCAAGAGTCTAGATTTGCTGGTTACCTGGCAACAATCTGTCATGATTTTAACCACTTGAACAGCAAACATCTTCTGTCTGCCTGTCTGTCTGTCTGTCTGTCTGTCTGTCTCTCTCTCTCTCTCTCTCTCTCTCTCTCTCTCTCTTTGTTGGTTTGACTTCCAATTCACTTTTTCTATGAATGAGTGTCATGCACAATCTCCGCTCCCAGGCAGAAGGCGCCTGTTGCTATGGCAGCCAGTCACCTGACTATGGCCTTGCCAATAGGGATTCCCCATTCATAACTGGCTATGGAAGGAGAATACCTACACGCATTTGTGTGTGAATTCTGAAGGCATGTCACGTTGTGAGTGTGGAGGCTGCGTATTTTTGGACTCACTTTTGGTGAGGTGGGGGGTTGCATCTGTTCACCTGTCAATACACCAAAGAGCTTTTGATCCTGTGTGTGTGCTTGTGTGTGTGTGTGTGTGTGCATAGGGAAGCTCCTCCAGTGATGCTCTGGAGAGGGGGATGACTCACGCATGAGTCACAGAAAGGGAAAAAGATAGCATAGTCTCCCTTTTTGCTGTCTCTCTGTTATGTACAGTACAGATATATCCACATACACTGATCAGCTATAACATTAAAAGCACTGAGATGTGAAATGAACAACATTGATTACAGTACCTCCATATATTGACACATAACAAGGGGTGAAATATATATTAGAAAGGAGTCTGTTCTTAAAGATGATGGGCCAGAAGGAGGAAAAATGCACAATAATAAGAAAAGACTGGCACATTGTGATAGGTAAAAAGCTACTGTAGGTTAGAGCATCTCCAAAAACAATAGGTCTTCTGGGGTGTTCCTGGTATGCAGTGGTGCCTACCAAAATAGTGCAAGGAAGGAGAATCTGTCAACTGGTGACTGACTCAAGGGCATCCAAGGCTCATGATCCAAAGCTAGCCTGCTTGGCCAAACCCTCCAGAAGAGCTACTGTAGCTCAATTTTGCCTGAGAAAGTTATTTCTGACTATGATAGAAAGGTGTCAGAACCCAGAGCGCATCACAGCTTGCTGTGTATGTGATTGCATAGTCACAGACTGTTCAGAGTACCGATGCTGATTCCTGTCCAAGCTCCTACAGTGGGCATGTGAACATCAAACTGGACAATGAAAGATGGTGGTCTAGTTTCATGGATTATATTTATTTTACATCATGTGGATGGCCAAGTGCATGTGCCACCAGGATGCACTATGGGAAGGAGGCATGTCTGCAAAGATAGGATGATGCTGAAAAACCCTGAGTCCTGGCATTCATGTGAATGTTACTTTGACACAGTGATACTTTGATCAAGCGTCTGTAAAGTGTGCTGGATTAACAAGTCATGTCCATGAATGCCATATCTTGAAACTTACAGGACTTAAAGGATCTGCTGCTCACCTCAGTGCCAGATAACAGAACACACCTTCAGAGGCATGTGGAGTGCATACCTTGATGGTTCAGAGTTGTTTTGGTGATACATATGGGCCTACACAATATTAGGCAGGTTAGACCTAATATTCTAACCATTCTAAGTTGATAAATGAAGGATATTTGTTAAAAAGTAGGAAAAGAAAAAAAAAACTATAATAAGTTAAAAATGGAAAATCCTATACACTAATCAGCCATTATGAGCATTAAAAATTAATATATTATTATTATTATTATTATTATTATTATTATTATTATTATTATTATTATTATTATTTGTTTAAGTATTTTAAGTTATGGCTATAGTTATAGGCTAAAGATGTAAGATGAAAAATCTAACAAAAGCAACAAAAGTAATAGAATAATTAGAAATAGATAATATAACAGTAAATATTTCTTTAAGATTTTCCCATTTATAGTACTGTACATAGCAATTCAGTTGTTTTTAACATTCTATCTGGCATTCCTCTTCACACTATATAATTAACAACAGGGCAGTGTGATGAAGTGGAGATATTGTTACTAACCTGAAATTGACTACTTTTTTATAATACAAATTACAAATGTGCTATTATCCAGAATTGTTTAATTCCTCTTCCACCACAGCATGCTGTCAATAATTATATATATATTTTTTTTAAATAAGAAATTCTTTATTTTATTTGTTTATAGTTTCATTTAAATTTATGAAATATTTCTACAACAATTGCATTCCTGTTATCACTTTTATTATAACAACTTTAAAAAAGTAATTCCCACAAATGGTACTGTATTAAATCTTTCTGGAAAATAATAAGAACAAATAATGCAGCTTGATATATTACCAATGACATACAAAATATAAAATCCTCTGTGCAAAAGACTGTTTTGTTGTTGAAAAAACTGGACATACACTGAGCAGCCATAACATAAACATTATGTCCAGTTTTGTGTAAGTTCCCCTTGTCCAGCTCCAGTCACCGGCGCATGACCCTCTAGGGGTGTACTGTGGTTTCTGGCACTGGGACGTCAAGTTGCAGGGTGGAGATTCGTAGGGGGGTTGGACTTGTTTGTCCGTGCTGGATTGAGATCTGGGGAATTTGACTTTTTCAGCAGTTTGTGCTACATTGGCTTATCTGTTGGATTTGACGAGACAGGCTGGTCTTTAGTCTCCCTGTGCATAGATGAGCCTTGTGTGTCCATGATCCCGTCACCAGTTTACTGCTATATAATTAATCAATATTATTTCATTCACTTGGCGGGGGTGTTAGTGTTGTGGCTGTTCTGTTAAAAGCAACAAAAAAGTGGAAAAAGATACATTTGCTTCTTAGCTTTTTTTTATACAAAACCTGATGTTTTTTTTGTTTGTTTGTTTGTTTGTTTTTTACTGTAGCAGTCGTTCAGCTGTAATTGTGAAGCCATTTATCTTACATGTAACATGAGACAGTGGGACAGTAGAACAGTGGGACACTGTTCATTGGTGAGATTTTTGTTTTCTCATGTTGGTTTAAAAATAAGGACTATGTGGTACGCAGCTACAGGTTGCATAATCGTGGCATTTTTATAAATCATCATTTTAAATAAAGTGAACATATGGTACAAAACATGTTGATTTGTGATTTTGTCTCTACTAATAATCATAGACATCATGGAACATTTGTTTAGTTCTGTGCCTCATCCTACATGAAATAGTGACCAGCTAAAGTGCACGCATGTTCTTCACACTAGTTCTTAGCTGGCTGCATTCATTAGCTAAGAGGGTGTAGTCCTGCAGTGCAGAAGAGCAATCTTTGATTTTGTTTTCACTTCAGAAAAGCACTTCAGTACACATTTTGTCTCCATTGCATTAGGCTTGCTTATTTTTACAGACTCATAGTGCCTCATGGTAAAGAACGAGACACTGAGGTAGAGCTATTATTGTCACCCCCTGGGGTTGCTACCCTGCCGTTGTGTGCTCTTGTAATGAAGTACTCAAGTTCTTATGTTCTGGTATTCAGATGTCATATTGTCTATTCATTAGCACAGAAGCATTCACTAGCCTTATATCAGAAAGTATTATCTGGTATCTGATGATGTTATAGGGCCATTTTTATGAATATGAACTGTTCATATGAATGTTTTCTTTTAAATCTCCTCCCAGATAATGATCATCTTCACAATTTCTTAACATTTATCTATGAAGTTCTGTGATATTCGCTCTTTAAGGTTAGCATGCTTTCACTAACTCATCCCCATAAACTTTTGTTTGAACAACATAAAAAGTCTCACCAAAGTCTTCGACTTTAGTCGGCTCTCCAGCATATTTGTCTTCTCTGTTGTGTTTATTTTTTGTCCTTGTCTAGCCTCTGATGTACAGTGGCTTCACCCATTTGTGCAGGTAACCATGCGTGCAGTTCTTTACTTCACTCCTGCACCGATGCCTGTCTAAGCAGGAAGTTCCTGCTGCTCTGCAACTGTCATCCCTTCACCAATGTAATCAATCTTGCCGTCATTTATAATGATGTGCTTGTTTTCTCCAGTTGACAGGCCATTCATCTTCCTCAAAACACATTTAGGTCCATCGGCATTCTCGACAGATGTGATCATGTTCAGGTGAATACAGAGAAATGGCTTCATATCATTGTCTTATAGAGTCGATCACAAGGTCTAGTTTGATGAGCTCCCACCTTGTCTACCAATCACACATCTATTCTAGATCATGTCTTGGAGTTCTGTGTTTTCTAGATGGCCTACTGGCATCAGAAATGACTTTCCAGATGAGTAATACATCTGTGGATATTTCATTTACCTCTGGTGTAGAAAAGAATTGTTCAAGCTGTGATAATCGGTGAAGCTTCTGGAGCTGCAAAATCAATTACTCTGAAAGCAGGCCATTCTTTCACTTCAGTCTCCTTCTCGCTGACAATTCTTCTCCACACACTTAAATCTGGTCACGGTGCATGAAAAGGTCAGGCTGAATGTCATACAAATGGTGTGTAAAATATGAGGTTTGATGTATTTTTTTGCAGTCATTTAAGTAGTTAGTTCTGAATATCTTAACCCTGTGTGCAAATAAATGTTTTATGTGAATTATTTATAGGACTTTCTAAAAAGTTATCATACCACATACAGAAAATAATCTTTAAATACCGTTCCCATTGGGAAAAAATGGTAAATTGGTATTGGGTAAGAAATATAATAATGTGTGACATAAAATTATTTTTATAGGAAAATAATTACCAACAGATCACCATGATTAAGTTATATGCCCCAAATTTGCTTTGTTCTCATATAAAGGTATTTAACCAGTGTTATATTCTTATTATACCACAGGATTTACATGAAAAATCATGTAACTTTTTAAAAAATTTATTAATGAATGCCGCATCACTCCATGTCAAGTGAGACAAATGTGTGATGATAAACAATATGACAAGAATACACATGTGGACAAAATTGTTGGTACCCTTCGGTCAATGAAAGAAAAACTCATAATGGTCACAAAAATACCTTTAATCTGACAAAAGTAATAATTTAAAAAAATTCTATGAATGTTAACCAATGAAAGTCAGACATTGCTTTTCAACCATGCTTCAACAGAATTATTTTAAAAAATAAACTCATGGAACAGGCCTGGACAAAAATCATGGTACCCCTAGAAAATACTGAAAATAATGTGACCAAAGGGACATGTTAATTCAAGGTGTGTCCACTAATTAGCATCACAGGTGTCTACAATCTTGTAATCAGTCAGTGGGCCTATATATAGAGCTCCAGGTAGTCACTGTGTTGTTTGGTGACATGGTATGTACCACACTCAACATGGACCAGAGGAAGCGAAGGAAAGAGTTGTCTCAGGAGATTCGAAAGAAAATTATAGACAAACATGTTAAAGGTAAAGGCTATAAGACCATTTCCAAGCAGCTAGATGTTCCTGTGACTACAGTTGCACATATTATTCAGAAATTTAACATCCATGGGACTGTAGCGAACCTCCCTGGACGTGGCCGCAGGAGGAAAATTGATGACAAATCAAAGAGACGGATAATCCGAATGGTAACAAAAGAGCCCAGAAAGACTTCTAAAGAGATCCAAGGTGAACTTCATGCTCAAGGAACATCAGTGTCAGATCGCACCATCCGTCGTTGTTTGAGCCAAAGTGGACTACATGGGAGACGACCAAGGAGGACACCATTGTTGAAAACAAATCATAAAAAAGCCAGACTGGAATATGCCAAACTACATGTTGACAAGCCACAAAGCTTCTGGGAGAATGTCCTATGGACAGATGAGACAAAAATGGAACTTTTTGCCAGGGCACATCAGCTCTATGTTCACAGACGGGAAAAATGAAGCATATCAAGAAAAGAACACTGTCCCTCCTGTGAAACATGGAGGAGGCTCTGTTATGTTCTGGGGCTGCTTTGCTGCATCTGGCACAGGGTGTCTTGAATCTGGGTACAATGAAATCTCAAGACTATCAAGGGATTCTAGAGAGAAATGTGCTGGCCAGTGTCAGAAAGCTGGGTCTCAGTCGCAGGTCATGGGTCTTGCAACAGGACAATGACCCAAAACACAGCTAAAAACACCCAAGAATGGCTAAGAGGAAAACATTGGACTATTCTAAAGTGGCCTTCTATGAGCCCTGACCTCAATCCTATTGAGCATCTTTGGAAGGAGCTGAAACATGCTGTCTGGAAAAGGCACCCTTCAAACCGGAAACAACTAGAGCAGCTTGCTCATGAAGAGTGGGCCAAAATACCTGCAGAGAGGTGCAGAAGTCTCATTGACAGTTACAGGAATCGTTTGATTGCAGTGATTGCCTCAAAAGGTTGTGCAACAAACTATTAAGTTAGGGGTACCATCATTTTTGTCCAGGCCTGTTCCATGAGTTCATTTTTTTTTTTATAATTCCGTTGAAGCATGGTTGAAAAGCAATGTCTGACTTTCATTGGTTAACATTCATAGAATTCTTATTTATTATTACTTTTGTCAGATTAAAGTTATTTCTGTGACCATTGTGGGTTTTTCTTTCATTGACCGAAGGGTACCAACAATTTTGTCCATATATATTTGTGTATATGGATGTCTGTGTATTAATCATGGCATTCCATTCCATGGGTATTAATACAGTGGAACCTCAGATTGCGAGTGTTCCGCAAACCGAGCAAAGATTTTTAATAAATTTTTAATCGGAAACTGAGCCAGTATTAGTTTATGAGCGCCGAGTATCATGTATCACGCATGCGACTCTTATTTTGACACCGAGCGGCAAGTGATCACAACTGAGCCAATGATTTTTCTCTCACTTGCGCTGAGGGAATTATGGGTAATCGTCTCCCCTGCTGCGTCCCCTTTTTTTTTCATTATTTTTCATTATTTCTTATGGGAAAAGTCTATTTGGTTTACAAGTGTTTTTGGAAAATGAGCCCGCTTCCGGAAAGAATTATGCTCGTAATCCAAGGTTCCACTGTACTGAGTTGTTGTTTTTTGAATGAAGCTGTGGGAATTTGTGGTCATTCAGCAACTAGAGCACATGAGTACAGGCAGTGATATCCAGCAAGAAGTCCTGGCATAAAGTGGTTATTCCAATTCATCCCAAAGGTGTTCATTTGGAAATATTTTACTCCACTTCGATAGGGTGTACTCATTTCACTCATCTCTTCCACAAAATCATTAACCTGTGTATTAAATCCTATACATACACATTTTCTCAAACAAATAGTACCAGAAATAAAGAGACCCCTGTAAAAATAGTTAACCTTTCACTCTACCGTGGGTATGTTCCAAAATATTTTAAATAAGAAGTTGTTTAAAAATAGGAAACCTGACCTTTCTATATTTATAAAACCTCCCCTTTATCTCTAAGATCCTTTAGTGGCACAATAGTTATGTTCATATCTACATAGGAATAGCATACACAAAATGTATCAGACAGGCTGATCAGACAGGTCTCATCACAGCACAGAGACAGCGTTGTTAAAGTACTAAAAAATTACCTTACACTGGTCTCCGATCAGGGTTGCGACTCTTTTACTTAGAGCAGTTTTGATAGCGTACTATTCTTCATCATATATTAAAAATGTAGGAGGAATTAAGGGAACAGCCTCTCCTGGCTCAGACCTTACTTGACTGATTGTTTGTATATTGTTTAAATGGTGACTATTATGAATGATCTCAAATGAAGTGTGGTGTTCCACAGGGTTCGTTTTTAGGCCCACTGATATTTTCTCTTTAGATGCTTGCTCTGGGACATAATTTGTAAGCATGGTATTTGTTTCCACTGTTATGCTAATGACACACAGATGAGCAAAACCTAATTAAGTTGAGCAATGTGTGAAGGACATAAGAGGCTGGATGCTAATTTACTTCTTTCTGCTTAATAAATCTACTGGTACTAGGATCACATGCAGCTAAAAGTAAGCTTTCTGATCACATAGTAACTCTGGGTGGACTTTCTGAGAACACTGAGTTACACTTTTTGCACACTGAGACTCAATTTTATTTGTATAGCGCTTTTAACAATTGTCATTGTTGCAAAGCAGCTTTACAAAATCAATAGAAAATGATGGAAATTTGTATGAAATGTGAAAAATGTGTATGAATCAAACTGATTAGATTGTCCCTGATAAGCAAGCCATGGGCGACGGTGGCAAGGGAGAACTCTCTGAGATGGCAATAGGAAGAAACCTTGACAGGAACCAGACTCAACAGGGAACCCATCCTCATTTGGGTGATAATGGATAGCAGGGATTGATCTGCATCATACTGGGTAAGACTACAAGTTCAGTATAACAGGAGATGTGTTTAAGTTGATATGGATTTCAGTTCATTATTGGAGGCTCAGCTAGACTATAGGAAACTCCAGTCCTGAACGATCGAGTAACTGCAGTCAGGACTCCTCAGCGAAACAGCTGTCAGCATCAGCCGAGGCCAGGACCGTCTTTGTGGAAAAGTGGAACCATCACCAGTCACCAGACGCATCCCAGGCAGACCACATAAGGCATCCATGCAACGAGATCTCCAACCAGAAGCGGGGCACCAGGAGTCAGACAGGTCCACAGGGCAGAGGGGTCTGGATCACTGGCAGCTTAGAAGCAGAAGAAAGAAAACATGAGCGAGCAGAAGAGAAGGAGAGATAACAGTTAGGTCTGGTCACAATCACAAAATGTATAAGGTGAATGTACATTAGTTCAGATTGCAAGCAGGGACTCCAGCAAGACTAACTACTACAGCATACCTAATCTCATCCACTTTCGTCAAACCGTAAAATTGTTTACTAATTGTCAAGCTGCCTGTGAAGTTATTTGTGACATCCTGTTGTGTCCTACTAGCACAGGTTCTTCCAGGGAAGATTTGTTCTATTTTTTCTAATATTTTTTCAGGTTCAAGATTGAGCCTCAAACTAGCAGAGAAAACACCTCCTCCCATTTCCTATGGAGAGCATAATCATTCTGGAAGCTTCTGTGGGCAGGTGAGTGTTTCTCCTTCCTGTGCATGGGGCATAATCACACCCCGTGTTTGTCAGTTGCAGATATGAGTCAGCAGGCAGTTAGTCCTTTAAAAAAGTATACTTAATGTAAAATTTTTTTGGTAAACTAAAATAAAATTCAAGTATATTTTTCTCATATACTTTATGTTGTAAGTATACAAATATCAGTTGGCCAGGGATAGTTGTGAATGTTCTATTTCAATACTTCTTTTGACTAAATTGGCCAACGTCTTAGTTTATTAAAGTATACTTTTAACTATAAGGTAAGTCTCCTTCTTCAGATTTTTCTGTGGGTGTTCAGCCAGAGAATACCATTTTCATTGGCACAATATAGATCTTCTGGGAAAGCAGTTAGTAGATGGTTCTCTGCAGTGTTCTGCATTGACTGCATAGCACCACAGCTGCAGGTTGGGTCAGAGGCCTGGACCCAACAGGCCAGGTTCACTGCGCAGTGACCCTGACTAGTCCTGAAATGGTTCAGTATATACCACAAGAGTCGAATAAGGTCAAAGCCTGGAGGTTTGACAGATGGCTCAGCTATGAGTAAGTGGATCACAACATCCATTGCTGGCTACTCTGCGCCCCAAGCTGATATAGCTATCATGGTTGACCTTCCCAGATAGGTATACTATAAGTGAACTTATAGGTACTAGTTATGTATCATAGATTATATGAAGTACAGTGTTTTATTCTTATATAAAAATATAAGCTGTTATTCTTATAGTTAAAATATACCTCTAATTGTTCTTTAAATACACGTAAAGATAACTAATAAACATTACCAGCGGACAAAATCACAAGACACATATTCAAATATTTATTTTCTTTATTAATCAAATGTTTTAAACTCATTTTGTACTGATTCAAAATTACTCAATTCAACATTGCAGTTCAAAACAAAACACCACATATGCACAATATGAACACAGTATTCATCTGGGTAGGGTGAGATTAGAATTTGTGTAATGCAGCTTCTCCAAAATCAGTCCCAGGCTGCCCACAAACAGGTGGTACTACTCTACAATTTCTGCCCTATTAAATGACTGAGGCGGAGGAAACTTAACTCCAACCAACTGTTCAAATAAATGGAAACAAAAATTATCTTTTCATGTGGTCTCCTTTGCAGTGGTTTTGCTTGGTGTAGAAGTCCAGTGCTGTAACTATTAAAATCACTGCCTCAAGGAAATACACGACAATGTGGCTTCTCCGTTACTAATGCAGTTCTTCTTACTGCACTTATTGCACTTCGTCATCATTAATCCAACATCTAATTGTTCAAACACACGAGAAGACAATGCACAAATTCAACACAAATTCATATCAAATACTGTGTAGAAAATATAAATATAAACCTTGCTGGCACACCCCAAGATTGAATGAGTCCACTTGGAGAAATAAAAACAATACAAAAGGGGAAGTGAGGTGGTGTATAAACATGTCTTCTTGGCAGAAAGTATCTGGACCCACCTTAAATGTATCATAGCTATCCTAATTATCATTCATTCATTCATTCATTTTCTATACCACTTATCCTGTCATGGTGGCCTGGAGCCTATCCCAGGAGACTTTCAATTGTGACAATCGATCACATCCACGCACACACATACACACACTATGGCCAATTTGGGAATGCCAATTTGCTTAATAAGCATGTCTTTGCACTTTTCACAAGGAGAACATGCAAACTTCATGCACAAACCTGAGGCAGGAATTCATTGTCAGGAAAATTAAACCAAATAAATAAAGTCAAAAGTTTGGACACACCTTTAAATCCATTGTCTTTCCTGTTTTTTATTTCTTTCTACTTTGCTGAAGACACTCAAATTTGCAATAATCTTCATTGAACAGTTGATATTGAGTTGATATTGGTGTCTGCTACTTATGATATTGGTGTGTGCTCTGTAAAGCCTTTATAATCTAATGTGCTGTGATCTGATGTGCTGTAAATTGGCGATTTTTGAATCTGTATTTTTAAATGAACTTCTCCTCTTGAGCTGAGGTAAATTTTGGTCTTTCTTTCCTTGGATGGGCTTAATGTGAGCTAGTTTCATCATGGTGCTTGATGGGTTTTACAAATTCACTTAACATTACTGTTCTTGCAAGAATTATTCCAGAACAGCTGACCTTCAAGCCATAAAATAACAACTGATGTGTTGGTGGTCGTGGTGGTGTTACTTAATTACCAAACAATAACATTAATTACCAATGTATTCAATTAGCCAAGCGTTTAGTGAATAGTTTTGTATCAGGTAAAGGTGCAGATCTGGGGGACTCATGGATGAAGCGTATTATGGTGAACTAGTATGTTTGGATGCTGACGTCCCCACTGTCATTGATGAGTTGATCACTCAGGTTTGTTGACAGTGAAGTGACTGTTTGCTTTACTTCCCAGAAAGTCCTCATGTCTGTGTATTCTTCTGGCTCTCCCTTTTAGTTATGCTGCTGGAGTCCCTGCATGCACTGTGTACTAAATATACGTTATACCTTATGTGACTGTGACCATACCTAACTGTTCTCTCCTTATTTTTTCACTCTCTCTCTCTCTCTCTCTCTCTCTGCCCTCCGGACGTGTCTGATTCATCCTGGTGCCCCATTTCTGGTTGGAGATCCTGTGTGGTCTGCTTGGGATGTCTTGGGATCTGGCTGGAACAGCATATACAGTGTGTATACACTACAATAATAATACTCTATTAAAATCTATTAATTAAAAAAAGAAGGAAATTAAGGGAAAAAAGGAAACACTAACCTGCTCACTTAGGGACAGATCCTGCAGTACATCAACATCCCCTTTGTTACCGGAACAGTTTTATCTTCAAGTACGCTAATCCCCCCATCCCTCGCCCCACCCCCCACCCCTTTCTTCCCGACTTCCTTCCCGACTTCCTTCCTACATCCTGAGGGAGGACAAGTGACCTAAAATATTTTAATAATTAATGTCCTCCTACATGTGCCACAGAAGAACTATAATCTCAGCTGCTGTCTATGCCTGTCCAGACCTGGTCATACCTCAGCTGTACCCAAGCAAAGCAATTACTTGGCATTGCCTTTTTTCATTTCCTTTCTGCTTACAGCTAAAGGCACGAGGTCATTGTTCTGATGCAGTGTGCGATAGCTGAGCCTGCACTCGGCAACTTGCTCATCCTACTAATGTGTCAGGGTTTTTTAAATCCAGAGAACAGCACAGATATACAGATTTACAGTGTCTCCTTGTTTTTTTTCTTCCTCTGCAGTCTCTTTTCAGAATTTCAGGCCACTACTGGCAGCTCCTTTCAGAATTAAGTAGCTAATGCATGCTCAAACAGTTGCTAGAAGCAATAATAAAAATACTACATTTTAACATAGTTATTATACAGAAGAACAAAATTCTAATAGCTATAATTTCCAACAGGAAATGCAGAAAAAAAACAGGAATTATAAAAGCAATTTGGAAACATAGACCCAAAGGAAATTGAAAAAAGAACAAATAAGTGTGCAGGTGCACAAACAATGGTGATTACATTTTAGGACAAGAGTGATCAGTGATTGTTTTTATGGGAAACTGAGGATCAGTGATTGGTTTCTTTAGATGTTGGGGATCAGTAATTGTTTTCAGCGATCAGTGGTGATTAGTGCTTGTTGTATTTTTATGGGGGTGAACCCCGATTGGTATGGTGATACTGATGATCAGTGATTGGGTTTGGAGACAATAGTGATCAGTAATTGGTTTGTGGACAGTATTGATTAATGTTTGGTTTTGGGGACGGTGGCAATCAGAGATTGTTTTTGGAGACACTAGTAATCAGTGATTGGTGTTGTTGGACAATGGTGATCGGTGATTGGTTTTGGGTACAGTGTTGATAAGTAATTGGTTTTGGGGACAGTGGTGACCCAGGATTGGTTTAAGAGAAATTGGTGATCAGTAATTGGTTTTGAAAACAATCACAATTAGGCTTAACAGACAGCTGATGAATCAAGCACACCTGCATTCTCGACTCATAAAACCTGAAGCTGTGATGTGACCTGGAGAGTCTACTTCGAGTACAGTATAGATTTATTACTAGGTTACGTTTTTAAAAAAGTAAATGTTTTAAAATAAGTTAAAAGTCTAAAAGTCTCTAAATGTAGCAACAATGTCAGTAAGTTGGCAACACTGTTGAGGTACTGTAAGTGAGTAAGAAATAGTGATGTGTTAAACAAAATCAAATCAAGGAATAGATGAAAAACAAATGTCACACAGCACACAATAAAATGCATGCTGAGATTGTAGTATGTTGTAATTGAAGTGTTCCAGGTAGAGTTCAGAAAACCCAAATTGGCAATAAGTTGTTTTGTGGCAAAAATTTATCCAAAATATATGTCCCAATTGACAATAAATAAATAAATTGATAAATAAATAAATAAATAAATAAATAAATAAACGGACTCTCATCAGTACAGGGCAGGTGAGAACTGCACAAGGTACACACGTGGACAAAATTGTTGGTACCATTCGGTCAATGAAAGAAAAACTCACAATGGTCACAGAAATAACTTTAATCTGACAAAAGTAATAATAAATAAGAATTCTATTAATGTTAACCAGTGAAAGTCAGATATTGTTTTTCAACCATGCTTCAACAGAATTATATAAAAAAATGAACTCATGGAACAGGCCTGGACAAAAATTATGGTACCCCTAACTTAATAGTTTGTTGCACAATCTTTTGAGGCAATCACTGCAATCAAACGATTCCTGTAACTGTCAATGAGACTTCTGCACCTCTCTGCAGGTATTTTGGCCCACTCCTCATGAGCAAGCTGCTCCAGTTGTTTCCGGTTTGAAGGGTGCCTTTTCCAGACAGCATGCTTCAGCTCCTTCCAAAGATTCAATAGGATTGAGGTCAAGGCTCATAGAAGGCCACTTTAGAATAGTCCAATGTTTTCCTCTTTCCTCTTTCCTCCACCATTCTTGGGTGTTTTTAGCTGTGTGTTTTGGTTCATTGTCCTGTTGCAAGACCCATGACCTGCGACTGAGACCCAGCTTTCTGACACTGGCCAGCACATTTCTCTCTAGAATCCCTTGATAGTCTTGAGATTTCATTGTACCCTGCACAGATTCAAGACACCCTGTGCCAGATGCAGCAAAGTAGCCCCAGAACATAACAGAGCCTCCTCCATGTTTCACAGTAGGGACAGTGTTCTTTTCTTGATATGATTCATTTTTTCCGTCTGTGAACATAGAGCTAATGTGGCTTGGCAAAAAGTTAAATTTTTGTCTCATCTGTCCATAGGACATTCTCCCAGAAGCTTTGTGGCTTGTCAACATGTAGTTTGGCATATTCCAGTCTGGCTTTTTTATGATTTGTTTTCAACAATGATGTCCTCCTTGGTCGTCTCCCATGTAGTCCACTTTGGCTCAAACAACGACGGATGGTGCGATCGGACACTGATGTTCCTTGAGCATGAAGTTCACCTTGGATCTCTTTAGAAGTCTTTCTGGGCTCTTTTGTTACCATTCGGATTATCCGTCTCTTTGATTTGTCATAAAAGAATTTTCCTGCGGCCACGTCCAGGGAGGTTGGCTACAGTCCCATGGATGTTAAATTTCTGAATAATATGTGCAACTGTAGTCACAGGAACATCTAGCTGCTTGGAAATGGTCTTATAGCCTTTACCTTTAACATGCTTGTCTATAATTTTCTTTCGAATCTCCTGAGACAACTCTTTCCTTCGCTTCCTCTGGTCCATGTTGAGTGTGGTACATACCATGTCACCAAACAACACAGTGACTACCTGCAGCCCTATATATAGACCCACTGACTGATTACAAGATTGTAGACACCTGTGATGCTAATTAGTGGACACACCTTGAATTAACATGTCCCTTTGGTCACATTATTTTCAGTATTTTCTAGGGGTACCATGATTTTTGTCCAGGCCTGTTCCATGAGTTTATTTTTTTTTTATAATTCCGTTGAAGCATGGTTGAAAAGCAATGTCTGACTTTCATTGGTTAACATTCATAGAATTTTTTTAAATTATTACTTTTGTCAGATTAAAGTTATTTCTGTGACCATTGTGAGTTTTTCTTTCATTGAACGAAGGGTACCAACAATTTTGTCCACGTGTGTATATGTAGAGTAACAGAGTGAACAACATGTGGGTGAGAATCTGGTTGAATTGCCAAATAGACATGATGTAACATCTCTCTCTCTCTCTCTCTCATTGCTGGAGTCAGTTCATCTGGCTGGCAGCTCTGTTATCTGTCATTAGCCAAACATAAGGATCAGAGAGAGCTCTATTGATGTTTGCCGTGCACTGTTTGTGCTGCTAACACAGGATGTTCAGTAATTGCTTTGAGAGAATAACGCCAACGCGCTAGCCAGTGGCCTGCTACAGCCGCCGACTGAACCGTCAACCAGACATTCTAACACGACTTATAAAATAATCCCGTTTTAATCAGCCCATTATTATATTGAATGAAAACATCTGTACGATATTCACAGATAAAAATAAGCTGCACCAGGTAATATTCACTTTAGCTACAAGAAGAATTTGGCTGAAGTGAAGATTCTGAAAATTTGACTTAAACATTTTGTAATACTCTCTCCATTTCCTGCTTAGGTGATTGCTCTTTTATCCAATCTCAGTTGACCAGGGTGGCTTTTATGTACTATATATAAAGCTGCTGACATCATCCGATGACGATGGAGTGACCTACTTTACAGCGCTAAAGGATGCAGCAGACAGCATCCTCACATACCCAGTATGAAAGGCACATGAAGTCTCATTTATCTGAGTGCTAAATACACATCCTTTTTATCCTGAAATGTATGCACATGCTAAACACACATCCTGAAAATATGACACATACTATATCTTGTGCTGTATGTGATAAGAAACCATGTGGTCTGGGTGTCATGGTAACAGTGATCTCAAAAAGATCAGCTTCCACTATTAAACAAATTGCTCTGCTCTGCATTACTATTGCTGTTTCTTAAAGAAACAGCAATAGATATGCTATAAGATTGGAGGAATGGAGAGTGTATGGGAAGGAATGTGTTCTGGCACCTTTTTCAAAGTGTTTTATACTTTTTTCTCCATCAAGAGAACTATTTCCAACAACAACGGCACAACAAAGCTTTCTTTTCACTACTGGGAATATGTGCGGCTGGAGACGTGCCCCATTAACGAACACAAATGACCATCCGAGATACGTGAGTCTCAGAACTGTACATTTTGGCGCATAACGTACTTGTGTATTGGAATGCACCTGTGCACACTTGCCATAAAAGTCATGTTATGTGGGAAAATCAATTTTCAGACAGGTAACATTTGTTTATTAGGAAGAAAAAAAGTTCAGAATGTCTTTGCAGGTGGCAGTGTAGTGCAGAGGTAGTTGTGTATTTTTTCCAGGTTCACCAGTTTGCTTCCAGGTGAATCGGCAACTCTAAATTCCCACTAGGTTTGACTACAGTATGTGCATGCACTGTGCCCTATGAGGAACTGGCATGCCATTCAGGGTGCATTTTGAACTCTTTGTATTCCTGGAAGAGGCTTCATCCATCAGCCTGGTAACAAGAGCAGTATCACATCACTTAATTTTTGTAGTTGCAAAATGGGGCAGAAGAATCTAGTCTGCTACAATGAAAAACATTTTTTTTAAACTTTTTTGTAAAGTTGCTAGACAAGGCAGCATGCTAGTAAGTTGGTGAGCTTTAGCTTACTGAAGGGATCAGTTATGAAGTCAGACTGATATAGTTTACATTCTGCATTTAAGGTCTTAACTTGCAGTACAGTGATACGACACACCAGATGCAGCAGCTGTTTGAAGGGACTCAAGGTCAGCTCAATGGGTGGACCCTGAGTGAGCTGGGTTGGAAGGCTGGACCTCCTGAGGCATAGCTGCACCAGTGGTGTGTTGTTGTTTTGAGGCTTAGAGCGGATGCTCGGGTCGTGGTTGGCACTCGGCACCCTGGTGTGGGGAAGCAGCTGAAGCTGCAGGAGGGATGTGGTGAATACCACTGGCTGTATGCCTTGCAGGCAGGGATTGGTGGGTGGGGTTGGAAACACTAGGGAAATTTCCAGACCTGTTCTGTTTTCTGGACTATAGGACAGGACTAGTATGTTATCATGAGGGCTATACCAAAAGTATAGCAAAAGCGGGAATGATTTTTGTTTTAACTAACTAACACTTCCTCTACATAACGGTACTCCTCACCATTGCGCTCCATCACGAGCAACGCATTTGCACCATCATTAAACCCAACCCTCGCATCCAGTTTGAAAATCTTTTTTGTTGCAGTTGATGGTCTCCCATTGTGTGGTTTGTCTTGAGTGTTGGTTTCCCCTTCTCACATTGCTCTACTCCATAAACATTCTGTAGCACAGTGAGAGACCGTCGCTTGTGATGGAGAGTAGTGATGGGAAGTTTGGATCATTTTAGTGACTCGTTGAATCTTTTTTTGTCATTTTGCTTATTTCGTTCTTTTGATCCGAAATAAAATAAAATATTACATTTTTAATAAACAGACCCCCAGCATGACCCCCAGCAAGTCTACATACACGTTTGTTCTTTTGTCATGATACTCTCATAGACGCTATGCAGTGCATTACACAGGAAACAGAATTGAGCGGTTCTTTTCATGAGTCTTCTAGTCCAAGTCGTTCATTCTTTTGAATCTATTGCACTGCATAGCATCTATGGGAGTCACGTGACAAAAGAATGAACGATTCGGACCAAACACTCAAAGGTAACTGCTCATTTCTGTTTCCTGTACATAACCTTATGTGATGCTTAGTAGAAAATGAACGAATCACTCTCTGAGACTACTAGTTCTTCTGAGTCACGTTAAAGACTCATTCAAAAATAATTAATCGTTCATGAACGACCCATCACTATGGAACAATTTGACCAACATCAGTTACAACCTATGCCAGTTAATTCAAAAGTAGGACTAATAATCACAGAATTGCTATCACAAAGAAGTAACAACTTATTGTGCAAGTCATTTTGATCAGTGATCGGTGCTAGCTTTGCCTCTTTGCTGTTTATTGAAGTTCCATTTCAGTGTTACCATCACTCAAGTAATAGTTTTAGATAGGCATGACATGTTATCATGCAGCAATTCCTGCAAACAAGAAGCTCATAAAAGTTTTTTTTTTATTTTACTCCAGCTGGAACAAGACAAGCATTCTGCACATTGTACTTGTGTGTGTGCTTGTGAGAAGCAAAGGTGAGCTAATTACAGGGCTTTAGTCTTACAATGTGTCGATAACCATAACAACCCTTTCGCCAGCATCATGAAAATAGAAACGGAAAGTACTGCGACAAGTTGAGCCAGTGTGCAGCGGAAGTGAAGCCCACACCAACATTTCATTTCAAAAATAGGATGCACAATATTCACACATAAGTCTGGGCTTCCAGAAGAAAATGATAGAAAAAAGTGTGAAAATAATCTTGCCATTAGGCCAAAGAGCTAATTTAGTGAAGGCTCAATCAAAGGGATGTCAATCCACCCTGCTCATTTGACTATTTATGATAGTCTTATTCTTTTGCACCATTTTGCAAAAAAAAAAAAAAAAAAACCCGCTGAAGTATTTCACTTATACAGACATCAAAAGCAGAATTGCACACAGATTTTTTTTCTCCCAAATGTACACAGTCAACTCTCTCTTTCTCTCTCTCACTGCCTCTCCCTTCCTCTCCCTCATCATAGCAACCATAACTGCTTAGCAACGCTGGGTGGGCGGCGGGATGGCGGACGGCTGCCGTCTGTGTACTGGGTTGTTGTCATGCACCTCTCATCCCTCACCAAGATGTTCACACTGAATCCGGAAAACAACTGCTTTTTATTCCTGGGAAAACACCCAAGCTCTCCTCGAATATTACATTTATGTAGTCAATGTTAGATATATTTCTGCATCCTCCTTCAAAGAACTACATGTAATATAATTATTATGATAAATGTATATATGGCGGCACAGTGGCTTAGCACTGTCGCCTTGCACATCCAGGTCCTCTCTCCGTTCTACAGTAGGTGGGTTTCCTCCTGGTTCTGCGGTTTCCTCAGACAGTCCAAAAACATGTAAATTAGACTAATTGGCATTTCCAAATTGCCCATAGTGTGTCAGTGGGCGTGTGAATGCTGACCGGAGGTCCTTATTGTACAAATGGGAATAAATCCAGTGGTAACAAATGGCCTCTGCTGTCTCTAGTTGGATTACAGAGGTTCATTGATTGATGGATGGTATATATTTCTTTATCACATAACTATTATATGAATATTTATATTTTAAATGCATAATGTGTATAATCTGGAATTATTATAGAAAACATATAAGGGTACAAATCCTGTTTCAAAACAAGCTTTATAATTATACTATTATTATCTCTTCTTTTACCACATTCCAGAGATTCCCTGTTGCATTCACATCTGGTCCTTTTCATGGAGCCAGACTGAGACAGCTTGTACCTGATGACATGGTGTATTATGATGCTGAATGTAGAAATTAAAAGATGAGTGAATTACAGCCATAAGGGGACGCATGGTCAGCAGCAATAGTCATATTAAAAAAATACAAATAAAATAAAAACCCTTCCCAACTGTGTTTGACTGATGGCACTTACTGTAGTTAGTAACCTAGTAACCCAGTGTAAGTATCTATCCAATGACGGAAACTTCAAAGCACTTTTTGTAAGTCGCTCTGGATAAGACCATCTGCCGAATGCCTAAATGAAAATGTAAATATAGACTGTAGCATTCGCACCACGCTCAGCTGGTTCTGAGCTGCGTGCATAGATTGGGGCTGTTGAAACCACATTCATCCATGCATACCATCCGTTTGTTACAGCTGTAATTGAGATTCTTTAGAACAAGCAATGTTTATTTAAACTATAGAGTTTAGGTGAGTCTGTGCATCCGTACACATCAGATTCTTCTTCTCGGCTGACAGGGGTAGAATATGATGTCGCGAATTCTAAGATGGTTTTCTGTTCACCATTTTGTAACGCATGGTTATTTGAATTATTGTAGACTTCCTACAATAAACTCCAGCCTCACCAGTCTTCTCTGATCTTACTAATTAATGTGGTGTTTCTGCCAGTAGACCTGCCACTCAGTAGATGAAGTTTGTTTTTCACACCATTCGATGTCACCTCTAGAGAGTGCTGTGTGTGAAAATCCCAGGAGGTCAGCACTTCCCGAAACACTCAAACCAGCCCACCTGGCACCAACAGCCATGGTCAAAATCACTGATTTTCCCAAAGTCTAGGGTTTAATATTAACTCGGTCAGAGGCCTGTATACTGTATTGCCATATTATATATGCTTCTCTGTATCATTGTAATTTATGTCACTATGATTGAGCCTCATTATGTTGTAATCTGGCACACTTTACCTCTTTTTCAAAGCTTGTTTTTTTTTTTTTCGTGTCCCATCTGCCCACGCAAGTACACACACACACACACACACACACACACACACACATAATTTTGACATCAGAGTTTAAGTGCATAAGTACATATGTCTTAGTCTTTAGAGGTTTTCCTGCTCTGCACTCCAACCATAACGTTTGTCACCCAGAACAGGAGTACATTGGAAATAATCAAGGCCAAGTTCATTTCAAGCAAAAATGCATTCCGAAATCAAGTTGGGTTAAATAAATAAAAAAGAAAGTCATATCTTTTAGGTATAGTGTACTTATGACAAATGTAACTGTTTTAGTAGAGTAACTAATACATCAAGGGACGGATTGAACATTATATTTTACAAGTATTCGATTGAAAGTACCACATAATGAATATACCACTCACACAGTATTGTTCTTTTCTAGGAAAATACTCAACAACAGACTACTTTTTTTCCTTACATAAAACTTCAACATATCAAGAGTTATACAGCTTTCTTTTGTTAGGTTTGATTTTATATGTATATTCAGTATACTTCAGTTGAAATCAAAATAAATAAATAAATACTAAACCTTAGTAGCATCAGATGGGTATTGATATTAGCTGATACGCAGATATCGGTATCAAAAAATGAAGAGAAAATGTATCCTGCTATCCTTAATTCTATACATTTTCTCTATTGGACACAAAAAAAAAACAAATAAATTTTTGGTGTATCTGCTATAACCCCTCTTCATATTTGATCCAATTTACGCTCAAAATAAAACAAATTGTCAAAAAATGTTGGAATTTAAGAAAACTACGTTGTGCTTTACAAAACTAAAACAAATATTATGGACAGCACATGATATTCCCAGGAGCCTCCCCAGCCATGATAAATGGTTTTGTGTGCTTTTAATGATCACCAAAAACATGGACGTGTTCAAGGTTGGTCATTGAAAAATATTTTCCGTCTCATTTGTTTAAGCTCTGTATAAAAATTCCAATGCATGTCTTACTGTGTATGATTGTGTATGTGACAAATAAAATGTAAATTTGTTTAGAATTAGTACGATGTGTGGTTACAGTATATCTTTTGTGAACTCAACAAAAAAAACTAAGCAATTCTTCAGCAGATCTAAGAATCATTTTATTTTTAACCCCGGTCATAAACAACCTGTGTACACTTGTATACTTCCTGTATAAACTTTCCACATCCTCCTGACCTTCCAGGATGTGCGGACTCTCGGCCATGTTTTGTTTGGTGTGTCACTGTCACTCCTCCCCCAACACAGGGGGTGAGGAAGGAACCAGATGTCCCTACAAAGGCCCTCTCTTTAACCACCCCCCTTTAATTCATCGCTAATTAGAGTGTCTCAGGTAGCAGGAGCTCTGTCGTACACAACAACACAAACGTACCATTCACATGCTAATCGCACAAGATGACCGACAGGATGCACTTTGGTCTCGGTCAGGAACTAGCCATCTAATTGTGCCATTTTGTCCCCTCCCTGAGGACGACCTTGACAGTCCTCAGTTTAGAGATTTGTAAATGAACAACTAGGCCACTCGCTTTCATTTATTTTATTTATTTTTTATTACTTATTTTGTTTGATTCTGTAACGCTGCTTCGCGACAATGTCTATTGTAAAAAGCGCTCTACAAATAAAATTTTATTGAATTTTTATTTGTATATGTATGAGTATATGTGTATATGTGTTTATCTGTATATGTAAATGTACGAGTTTCTTAATTAAGCAAACCTAACATTATTACACCCATTTCTACATAAATTTGCCAATTTCACACATTTGTTTAAACAAAGATAAATCTATTCATACAAATAAACTAAATTAAGAATGTTAAGGTTAAAAATTAATATATTTTTTTATAAGCTTAATAATCTTTATCTAATAATCTCAAATCCAATTCATTCTAAGTTAGAAAAATATTATAATAAAATATTTTTAATGAGCAATAATTTAATGTATTCATAATATTGATATTTAATAATTATTCTAGATTTAAAATGGTTTACTGCAAAGTTACGTTTTGCTGTGTAAAAGATGCAGCAGCAACTACAATGCTAATAAGAGTTATTTAAGGATTCATTTGGTTAATTGCTATAAGTGGATAATTATTTTTAATTTGGGAAAAAAAAACTCTATTTTGGGATTCAACATAGACTCCTTACAGGTTTCTACTGGGTGGCCTAAATGTAAACAAACAGATCAATTTGCTTATTTCCAGCATTTATTCCAAGCAATACAATAAAAACACTTAAAAATAGTTTATAATTCGGAAAGGTTTTTAAAATATCATAGTCATATATTCATATTGATATGACAATAAAGAATGCAAAAAAATATTATGAAACATAGTTACATTTCTAACGAAAATTACATTTAAATTAGCTTTAGGAGCCTACACAGAGCCTACATAGAGTGCCCTAAGGAACAAATGAAAATAACAATTTTTAGGATCCTTATTCATTAATTCACCTTCTGTACATGTTCTGACTGTATTCTGATCAGGGTCATGATGGATCCTGAGCCAATCTGGCAGCACTGGGTACAAAAAGGAGAATTCACCCTGGACAAAATGCCAGTCCATGGCAGAGAACCAGCTACAAAGCTAATTGCACCTAGAGACGATTTAGCATAGCCAATCCACCTAAGAACATGTTTTTGGACACGAACACAAGAACAGCATGGTAAAACTGCACAGCCAGTGGCCAGGCTCAGTATCAAACCCAGATGAGGCAAAGTTGCTATGCTTGTGCCACCATGCCACTGTATTTGGAGTTATGTGATGGAAAATGATTATCCCTTACCATGAAAGAAAGTGCATGTTTCACTTTAAACCCTTTCTAATTAAGGATTCTGCTTAGAGCCATCCAGCGACTCTGCTCAGAGTGCAGGCGGTACCATTTAATGTTAGTTAAATTAGACCACCAGCACTTTTTTTAGCCTAGATTTAATTATGCTAATTTGAGCTAATCATTTACCCTTTAGTCAATGTCTTGTGACTTGTGCAGTGGTGGAAAAGCTTCATTGTCCTCATAGACGTCTCAGGTCTCAGTCCTGCATACAGAGCACCATTCATCTTCCACTACCACTCCCCACCCCCGAGAGGGTCAATGCCATTACATATCAGCTTTATTTACCTGTTCCGGTGCGTACATGCAGCACTTAGTAAATGAAGTCTGTCTCAGAGGAGTGCAGAACTCATCCGGCCAGGAAGCTTGGGAGAGTGTCATGCCCCCAGGGTTCCGTAAATTCCATCATCAAACACTGAAATGGATTCCTGTGTGGTGACCAGACCATAACACCATCTCGCAGAGCACTCCTTAATATTCCCGAGTCTCTTACAGGTATAGAATGCAAATGTTTTTACACCTTGTAGTGTGACAATCCAAAACTACAAATCATAAATCAAAGTAGTAGCGTGTTTGGATGCAAGATGCAAGATTGTTATAAATCATCCTTATCAATTTTTTGCTTTTGCATCAGAGAGAATGCGAAATATTTTTATGGCAAATCCTACAATGTCATGTTTCCTTTAAATGTTGGATTTTTAGGAAGCTTAACACCATTAATTATCCTTAATAACATAATATGAACTGAAAAGGAACCATAGGGGGAAAAAATCTGTTAAATATTTTATTATTAGTCATTTATCTTTCATTCTGGTCAGGGCTGCAGGTGAAGCCTTAATCTTAATTTTTAAACAATTCTTTATAAATATTTGTAAATACCATTCTAAATGTTAAATACTTTATTTTGCTACAATATTTAGCAGAGTAGAAATATGATCACCTCCACTGCTATGTATGAGTTTTTCATGGGTCCTTATGAGGGAAACTCATATATTTAATCCACCTACTTAGAGATTCTTGGAGGTAGGATAGAAACAAATCATTGGGAGGAAACCCAGGTGAACATGCAACAGGCTACACAGTGAGTAACTCAATCTGGAGCCAACAGTGTTACATGTTATGTTGCCACAAAGCCATACCTATTTTAAATATTTTATGTGGGGGAAAAATGAGGTAACTTTCCTGGCTTGGGTAAAAAACAATTGAGGTCGTGTGAGAAATATCGTGAATATTCATCTTAAGCATGCACTCTAGCACACGCCTCATGTCAGGTCATGACTCCAAAAATATGATGTTTTTTTCTTCCAAAGTGTTCATTCCCTCTGCTTGGTTTGTGCAGTGGCCCCCAACATGCACATTTAAATCAATTAAGGATCTGAACAACACATTTTTCACTGCCTCTGTGCTGAGCGGGGAGACTAATTAGGTTTCCTTCTTCTCCTCCAGTCTTAATGTCACATTCCATTACATGGAGCCTAAGACGGGTGATGAATTGGTGCATTAGGGCTTACAAAAACCGAAGTCCATGCAAATGCTGCACTGTAAATTGAAAATTCAGTGCAAAGACTCATGTTCTCATTTTTCAGTAACTTATCAGCAGGACGTCTTTCATTAGTGAACAGTGTAAGGGGAGTCCTCCAGGACACTATGAATACTGTAAGGGCACTACAATCAGGAACTGAGCTATTTTTAAATACTTCCATGATATTCTTGGTGCAATAGTTACCAAAATTTTTCAGTTTAATCCTGGTACTGTGTCTGTCGTTTGTGCACGAAGTTTCAAAACCTTTGTTTAATGTTTAGAATATAGCATTAAATCATGTGCCCCATCTCATCATTACTCCATCTCCATCACTCATATCTTGTTTACTGATTGATAGGTCAACCTTTCCATATCAACTAAGAGTAAAATGGATATTTTTAATATCTCAGGGGTTTCCATCCAGCTTTTTTCATTTGCATAAAGAAGCTAGACCATTGTATGTTTGTTTTTTTGTTTGTTTTAATAAATATGTTAACTACTGCTGTCCTGTATAAGCTATCACACTTAAATATAGACTTAAACAACAGCACTACTGAATTTGGAGGTGGTTACGGTTCTCAATTCATCGCATCACTCTGTCATTGATTATTTGATTCAAACAGTATGACATGGGTTGTTTTGTACTTATTTTATACATGTCCACTTTAAACTTAAAATTGTAACTATCGACTTGACTGCTATTTTTTTGTATAGAACTGTTGCACCTGACATTAAGACATCTATCGTGTCCACTGCTGGATGGAAAAAGGTACGTTTCTTACCAAATACCAGTGTCAAAACCCACATGCAAAACCAGACATGGTAGCACTTTCAGGCAAGAATACACATCTGAGAACATTCTGTCTTCAACAACACTTTGTCTCCGTAGTAAACGTGTCTCTTTTGTAGTTCCAAATTGCCTCTGAACTGCCTGTGTTGTGTTTCATGGATAATGTGAGTTACAAAGCTAACTACCTTGTAACACAAAGCTTTTAATCCCAAACCATTCTCTAACTCCTGACCAAGGGCACTGCTTGATGTGTGGAACAAGGGATTCTAACTTACACCTTACATACTGTAGCAGACTAGCTTTCCATTTTACACTATTTGAGATTCAACCCTGGAACACTTAGTTAGATATTAATTAGAAAGCTTGAAATGTCAGTTTAAGTTATAAGTATATAAGTATAATATAAGTATAAATGAAGCACAGCATATTCCATATGATCGTTTCATTTGCAACAGAAAAACTGAATGAGCTAATGCTAATGCTAGCAAATGTCACCAAATCTAGGAGAAATTTGAATTCATGGTCATGTGCACAGTAAAAACATCAGTTTAAACACAAGAATGAAATTCGTACTATGCCAAACATACACAAAAAATTACATATATATATATATATATATATATATATATATATATATATACACACAGTATACAGATATACAGGAGATAAATTATTAATTAAGGTATTAAGGTATATATATACAGGAGATAAATTATTAATTAAGGTATTTAAGGATTTTAACTTGCAGCTATTCGGAAGTCTAATGGCTTGTAGATAAAAAGGTATTTGCAAATCTTTTTGTCCGTGACTTCACACTTTTGTATCGTCTTCCAAACTGCAGAAGTGTCAATAGATTGTGTTTTCGGATGTGTATTGTCCCTTATAATGTGATGGCTCCTCTTGGGAACCCTGGTGTTGTAAATCTCACATTTGTGCACCGTCTGAGGTAATCACGTTATGGTAACAACTCAAACTTCTGCAAATTAATATACTTATTACCTTCTTCATCCATTTTCACAAACTTTTATGTCCAACGTAATGCAACATATTGCATAAACAAATAATCAGCACAACAGAAGCGATCATGTACTAGGTCTTTTATCTGTGTGACAACGAATCTGGTAATCAAGTACTCATCCGGTAATATTTTTCTTATTTTTTTTGCCAAAAAAAAAATACACCCTGAACTCAATCATCTACAAAAATACGTAGTAGTCTACTGTTGACCAACAGTACTTCCCTGTACACTGTTGTGATTGACATCATGGTAGTCACATGATGGGAAAAGGTTTGCAATTATTATAATAAATAGTAATAACATCCTGATCAATAATAGGTTCTTGTTTCAATGAGATAGACATCGATTACTAGTGCAACAATAAATGTCTCTGCAACATGTGATTACTGTTCTATTCTAAAACCATCTTTCTGACTAATGTTGGTCTACAATGACATTTGACTTGACATGTACATTCACTGCTGTAAGGGAAAGAGACATTGCAGTGGACCAACACCCTTTTGCAATGAACAGGCAACCATTTTAATTGTGGCTGAAACCAGAGTAAAAACAAGAAACGTGCAAACCCTGAAGGTTCATGGCGACAGTGCTAATCACTCAGCCACCATGTTGCCCAAGTGATTACTCCATGTTGTTTTTGTATATAAATGCATTAGAAAGAAGTATGATTCAGCTTTGTGATTTGGCTTGCGTCATCCTCTCTCTCCCAGCCTTAACTGCAAGCTTCTCTATGGACAGACAGTCTCTTCAAAAAGCCCAGCTCATTATTTACTGTCTCTGTAATTGTGATCATTTATCATCCCAGGAGGCATCAGGTCTTAATCCTGTCTCCTCAATGAACAACCCCTATTTATAAAAGGACAGCTAAAAACCTCTATTTCTCCACGTTAAGACTCGCCCAAAATGTGATCTGAACAGAAATAAAGGTGGATTAAATTACCTGGTTTAGAGTGTGTCGCCATGGAAACAAAGTAATTGTAGGTTATGACTGGTTTACACCTCATCAGGAATCCTTCTTGGAATTAACATTAACATTAACAAGTGACAAAACATGTTTCCATTCTTTTCTTGCAGTAACTATATAAATCAAATAAAGGCAATTAAATAACCAAAATGCACTTATTAAGTAGGTAAAAATTGTTTGGTTTTTGGTGTTTTATATGCTTGGTGGCATGGTGGCTTGGAGCTTAGCACTGTCACCTTGCACCTCCAGGGTTCGGGTTCAATCCAGGTTCGATTTCCATCTCTGTGTGCATGGAGTTCGTATGTTCTCCCCGTGCTTGGTGAGTTTCCTCCTGCAGCCCAAAGACTTGTAGATTCCTCTAATTGGCGTCCCAAATTGCCCGTAGTGTGAGTGTCTGTCTGTGTATGTGCCCTGCAATGGAAGTCTGCTGGGATTGGTTTCAGGCCCCCAGTGATGCTGTATACAGGATACAGTGGCATAGATGATGAGTGAGTGATATTATATGTATATGTTTTTACTAGGCTTTTTGAACAGATTAGCAAAGCAAACTAAATGCAAGACTGACATACTGAGTGGTGTCTCAGTGTGTTAAGGTTCTGAGTTACCGATCGGAAGGTCGGCTGTTCGAACCCCTTGAACAAGCCCCTTAACCCTGTCTGCTCCAGGGGCTGAGTCTGTGCTTTCACCCTAGCCTACTAACAAGAAGCTGGAATATGTGAATAAGAATAAAGTATTTCACAATGCAGTAATGTCTATGGGACAAATAAAAGTGGAACCTTAACTGAACCATGCACTCACTAAACGCACCAATTATGTCAGGTGTATTTTTCTTGGTAATATCTCCTTAATAAGAAGTCTCTGTTACATGTAGGTTAAATAGGATTATAATTGAGAAAGTCTTAGGCCAGATATTTGCCTGTGTCATACATATGCTGTTTGCTAGTGTGAATACAGCGCCCCAGGTAATGTCCAAGTTATAATTAAATTGTATTTCAATACCAGTAAGCTCTCCTGCATGCATGCTAATATTTGGCAAATTATTATTATGGTGATAATATGAGAATTATTAATGGCTGACCAAAATGTATTAAATACCTGTCTTTTATTTTATTATTTATGATCCTGTATAGTACAGTATGTGCTAAAGGTTGGCTTGAAGGAACATGTCATGCTTCTGTATCACAGCTGGATTACTGCAAGCATTACTTAGTATTTGTGTTCTGCTACTTATGTTACAGCTTTGCATGTTTTCTATTTCTATTTTATGTTATCATAACCCCAGGAGGATTAATCCTGTGTGAGCTGCAGGGTTACTCTATCGTCGTATTGTGCTCTAATCCTATTATACCGCACTCTAAGTGCTGTTCAAATATTATGGAGTTCTTTTCCTGAGGCTAGCAAAAAAAACGCGCCTGATCTTCCTTGCGTCTGTCCCAATGTGTGATAGGAGCGATCCAGTGCTCTGTATACTGACTGCCACACTCTTATCATGTGATAACGCACGTCATTTCTGCGGAACAGTAGAAATATCCATGTGCACACTCACAGTATTGCCCTAATCTCTGCGCTGGCTCACGAAGGCAAGGAAATGCAGGAAATCGGATTTTCATTCAGGAGCCGTGAGAGTCTCAACAAAAGGGCATTTGTTGTTGTGGCCTTGATTCTTTCCATGGTACAGATTCATCAACTTTCGGACCGGAGCATATGAAAACATCTGAGTTTACCTGCGAGATTCGTGTTTTCTAGCAGGCTAGCTTACACTAGACTATTACGCGGTGTACTTTTTAACAAAATAGTTAACATCATTTTATAGATGTTTATCTGTTTATCATAAAATATAACCTCTGAAAGAAATATATAAATTAAGACCGATAAGAGGAACTATTGAAATAGGACAAAAGTAATGGCACCCTATACCCAGGAGTAAGACTTAGTGTGTCTATTTTAGGAGACTTTAAACTGCGTTATGTAAAAGCTTAGCATACGCTCCATACTGCAGGCTCTTCTTCACCTTTAAGCCATGATTGTGTTTCTTGTTAACTTTTTGTGAGCTTTGCCTTTTATGTGGTGTCGTGTATGTGTCTAAATGTAGATCAGATGCGTGTGAAGGTACTTAATGATTGACATATTGTACACATTAGTGAGCAAAAAATCAATGTTAATAAAATATTTGTAAATATTAATAAAATAACAAATTTTTGTTTAGAAAATATTTATTCACAATATTGTGTTAAAATATTGAAAAATCAGGCAATGTTACTCTCTATATACTGTACATTTCTTGCCAGAAGCAGTGGCGCCTCACGCGATTGAGGATCTGGGTTAGAGATTGAAAGGTCAGGGGTTTAGCCCTGTCACCGCCACATCATCACTGCTAGGAGCTTGGGTAAGACTGTTAACCCTATGCCCCACTCAACCCAGCCACTGCTTGCGGTGTCGATCCCAGGCGCTGATATAAATGGAGCAATTCAGCAGAAAAGCTGTGCCAGAACTTGCGGGTCAAACGACACAGTGTGGTGACCCCTAGGATTAAGGGACAAAATGCAAAGAACAAAACTCTATGCTTGAGCTATACAGTCCAAGACCTATTTTCGTTTTTTTTTTCCATTTGTACTTTCATTAAAATTTTGGCTTGAAGTGTTGAAAGCTATAACTTTGTAATTAATTTTATAAATTTGAAAGTGCATTTATCTAAAGAACAATCTAAAGAATTGTTTTCCTCTCAAAGTGCCTCCCAAAGACCAACCCCTTAGCCTTGCTGTGGAGATAGAAACAGGCAAAGTACAGTATTGCTAAACAGGCTGCTGCATGCTGCATAGTCCAACTCTGCCATTACACTTGCTATAAAGGCCTGCCGGCTTCCACCAGGAAAAAATGTGTCATATAACAGTCTGGCTCAGAGTCTTGTGATTCCTTTGTCATCTATTGCTTTAGTCATATCCAGAAGGATTTACCATTTAAACTACCAGGCAAAGGTTTAGCACCTTCTAACTCCTGATTTTTATTTATTTCTACGTTGTAAAACAATGCTGAAGGCATCCAAAATATGCAATAATCTCCTTTAAACAGTTGATATTGAAATGTGTCTGTTACTTCTGCTCTGTAAAGTCTTCATAATGCTTCTAATCTGAGGTGCTGTAAATTTGTGATTTCTGAAGCTGGTAATTCTAAATGAACGTTTGCACAGCAGAGGTAAGTTTTAGTTTTGCTTTCATAATACGGTCTGTGAGAGCCAGTTCCATCATTGTGCTTGATACTATAATACTATGAACGATTGCAGAACAGCTGACCTCAGTGTCTTAATATAAAAATAATTGTTGTTGTTACTTAATTACCTAACGCCATATTTGTTATTTCATAGTTTTGGAAAAATCCAGTATTGTCATAGAATGTAGAAAATAAAACCAACCTTGTGCTCAAACTTTTAGCTGGTACTATAAAACAACAGTTAACATAACAGATTGTCTAATGCTTGGTAGCATGCTACAGAAGTAGGCCAATTACACCAATGCAAAATATTTTAACAAATTTCCTGGCTAGTAAAATATGCATCACTACTTGAGAAGTAACATTAGTGAAGGTACCTAGTTAGTTGGCCATCATTAGGATAATGTTGTGTTATGTTAGCTGTCTTTGTTGGCTAATGTTGTTGTTAATGTTGTAACTATAACTATATAACTATTATTATAACTACGTTTTATTAATGTTAGTATTGAGTCAGTAACAGATCTCATGTGACCTAGCTTGCACTGAGGAACCTATCACTTTAGTGCCACTCGCAGAAAACTAGATCCAGCTTGATGTGGTATAAATGTGTTAAAATGGTTAAACCCTGCTGTCATTCAAGAAATTAAAAAGAATACAATATTTCATTTTTAGCACCCCAAATGATTGTAAGTATGCACATGAAGAAGTGCATACTTTCTTTCTAGCCCAGACTTACAGTAAGGTTCAAACAGCGACCAGTAACAGTTGTGTCAAATCTTGTTCTACTTAAAAGTGAAATGGAATTCAATGGACTTTCAGGAAGCAACTGGGTGGACTTGATGTGGCACATGATCTGGCTCTACTCTCACACACCCACCAGCAGGTGTAGGAGAAGACAAACAATGTAGAGGTCAACTTGTAATTTTTGTACTGAACTTCCAGGAAGAGGAAGAGCAAGCTCCTCAAGGTCAACACAAACTTCACAAACGCTCTCACACTTGGTGGCAAAGTGCTGAAAGAAGTAGATACCTTTACTTTCTTGGGCAGCATTATTGACAATCAAGGTTTTGCAGATACTAATGTGAAAACAAGAATCATCAAAGCTTCATCTTCCTGCAGCTGAAGAACGTCTGCAGGTCTGAGGACCTGCCTCTGAAGACTAAAATAGGACTATTCAATAGCAACATCAGATCAGTATTCCTCCATACCCTCCACATTCACTGACCTGACGCCATCAGCAATGAGCAGCTATTTCACAGCAGAAGAGGGGACTCTCAAATGATGATGGAGGTAGATTGGCCAAAGTCTTTGTGAGCCAACATCAAACACTACCAGGCAAGTGCTCCCATGGAATGCACAAAGCAAGAGGAAAAGGGGTTGACCATGCACCACCTTGTGCAAGATCTAGGGCCAACTGGAGAAAAAGGCACCACTGTTGACTGGAGTTTTGTTGGCGGACTCTGCCTCAAAGGTATTTATTAATGGGACAAGTACAGCCAGAAGTGCAGAAAAAAATGTGAAAGAGGTGGATTTAGTCTTACTCAGATAGCATATCCAGAAGAAAGTATAAGTAGATGTGCTAAGCATACATTGTCCACAAAGTACAAATTACACAAAAGATCTGCAATTTTTGTAAATTTGTTAACGAAAGGTGCGCAACTTTTCTGTTTACCATGTCTGATATTCAGTGGAGACACAACAATGAAGTATTACAGATGCAAAGAAAACAGGTAACAAAACCAACAAATGGAGCTGTCTCTTTCACCTTCACCTTTTGAACCTCTTTAGACCTGAATGTCCTCAAATGAGGACGAGATATTTTCTTTCAACTACATATGTTTGTACGATCCTCATTTGAGGACCACGGGATATAATTCTTTTGTGAAACATCTTACCATTTGAAAACAGTAAAAAAAATTTTTTAAAAAAGGCCATAGTTATCAGGTGCTAAAGAAGAGAAATGGTGAGGAGAAATTGAAACACTTAGCATTTCATTCAGTTGTGTTGAGGTTTTTGTGGCTAATCAGCGCAGCTTGGGCTGTAGATGAGTGAGGATTGTTGTAATGGGGGTAATTAAAGGCTTGTGAGGGTGGGGAGGTGGATATGGCAGTGCAGGGGGTTGTATTGGAGTAAATAGCTCATGGGCTGTTCCTGTCCTCTGCTGCTCATAAAGTGGCCGTGACATGTTTTGAGAACAGTCCCCTCACATCAACACGACCAGACATGTTTACTTTAGCTCCTTATCATTTCCTGAGCATGAGTGCCAATCAAGGACACTGTGAGGCCTTCCTGCCCCCATCTCGACTGGCCTACTCCTCCCCCTCCCCCTGCATTATTGACTGCATCATGAAGCCCAGTTGTGCTCTAAGGGGATGACATGGCTAAAATTCTTTAATATTCCTCATGTCCATGTACCTCAGGAGACTCAAAAAAATATATATATATACTTTATAATTACACTTATATTACCCCCTCACATACAAGGTGTTAGGAAATTTAAAGTTTCTCAAACACGTTGCTCATTCTTGAACTTCAAGAGAAGTTTCAAGCCGATGCTAATATAGCCTTTTGTTGATGTTTGGGGAAAGAAGTGGCTTTCAGTTTTACTAGCTTGTTTTTGCTAATGTTTCATGCTAAGAGAAATTTATTACTTTCAGAATACAAGAACATTTGGTGGTTGTAGTCACTTATTAATATAGCTTCAAAGTAAATATTGCTTCATGAAGTGCAACAAAAAGCTGAATACTGACATTTAAATTTGGGGCTCACAAAATAAAAGTATTTTTCTAAAACTGGGAGGCAATGCTTTGACAAGACAGAATATCCAAAATCTCATAAAACATCCATTAGATCCAACAAAATTAAACATTAGAATATGATGCTGTTTGGCTGAGAAATTTCTGTATGTGATAATTTACTCAAAAAAAGGCCGAGTGGCGCAGTGGTTAAAGCGCTCGCCCTATCATCCGGAGATCGCTAGTTCGAATCCCGGGTGGTGCTGTAACCTCTCGCAGCCGGAGGTCTAGAGAGAGCTGATTGGCCGAGCTCTCTCAGAGGGGAGGGATGAGAGGTACTTAGTGCTCCCACATTAATCACGGCTCTACAGACAGTCAGGGGCGTCTGTGAGCTCGCGCAATGGAGGGAGCGGATAGCGCTGTCCTCCGAGTGTGTTACGCCGTGCGCGAGCGAGCAGTTTGAAAAGATGCGGTCGGCTGGCGTCACGTGGTTCGGAGGAAACACGTGATAGTCTTCGGCCCTCCCGGCTGAGTGGTAGTAGTAGCCTTAATGTGGGAGCCCCCTAGTGACGGGGAGGAATTGGACACGACTAAATTAGGGAGAAAATTGGGAGAAAAAAAGGCATACACTCAGCTAATCTTTTGTTGGACCGCTTTTGTTTTGATTACAGCCGTGACATTGTTTTAATAAGCTTGAGTAATGTCACAACATTTATTTCAGTCCAGAGTTTTCAGTCTCACCAAGATATTATACTGATGTGTCCACTAGACATTTAATTATATATAAGCCAGCAGAGAAGACAAGCTTTTAAATAAAGTTCTTCCAGTGATGATGTGTGATATCTGTGATATGTAAATTTTTGAGTCTCACTTTAAAAAATCACTTAATTCAGACCACATTACCTTTTTCTATAGTCCATTGATGCTCACTAGAAAATGGAAGCCTTTTTTATTAGTTTCACTGATAAATAGTTTTCTTAAGGTTACACAGCTGTTTAGTCCCAGTCCCCCGACAATGTGTTCTACTGTTGTAGTTACAATTTGATTTGATCTCCTATCATACTTATTTGGGATGTTTTTCTGAAAAACATTTCTTCCTCAAAGATGATCACCGCTATTCTTCCAGGTTTTAATATTGCAGTTTGCAGTTCTTACCCCAGTTTTAGTAGTTTCAGCAATCTCTTTAGTTGTTTTCTTTTCTTTATGCAGGCCAATAATTTAAACCTTTTAGCCAGAGAAACATCTTTGCTATGACACAGGATATCATCTGGCATGGTTGTGTAAGAAATGAGAAATTACTCACTGCATCAGTTACGGTTAAATAATTAGTTGCCAGTTGAACTCTATTAATCACAGGGTGAGTCCAGTGTAGTCACCCAAGCAGCCCCAATTCTGCTTGCTTTTAAAGGGTTTTTAAAGGTTTCCTAGATGAAAACAAACTACTGCTCATGACGAGTGTAACCTTGGCACTAATTTTAATTTCATTTGCATTACTAATAACAATATTAATCTAACAAGGCTAGTTTATTAGTTGATATTAGCAGGGAGTGGAGAGTGTTGTTAAGATTATAGTGTACCTATATTGTAGTCTACCATCATAGAAACCACAGAAAATTATGTTGAAAGAAAGAAAGAAAGAAATATAAATACAGTTTATATTTATATCCAGTTTCCAGAACCGTTTACCACTAAAAGACTCGGTGGAGATCCACAGTGCTGAAAAGAGGAGAGATCAGCCAAAACCCATATTCAAAACCATTCACGGAAGAACTTTCCACAAGAAAACACATCTGCTAACATTGTCTCCTTATTAACTGCTTCTACATCATTCCTGAATTGCCTCTGAACCATCGGTGTTGTGTTTCGATCTTCCATTACAGCTAGTTTACGTGAGTACTAGCTTCCTCACACAAGCTGACTGATATCCAGTTCTGTGGGGTTTTGGTAGGTAAACCTTTGTTGCAAAATCTACCAAGTAAAATATGTAGCAGAATAAGATTTTCATAATATTCTGTTTTACTCCAACTGCACAGAGACAGACAGCAGCTCAGACAAGCTGCATGTGAGGTGACCGTCAGGGATTACCTGTATACAGCATGCGCATCCTTCTTTACTTCCTAAAGCCAACACCTGTGAAGGTTGCATTTGACGTATTGTTCTGGGACATTCATTTTTTTTTTTTTTTTTTCCAACCAGAACGCATATTTTAATAATGTCCTCTAACCCAGACAGGAAAAATAATATATATATATATATATATATATATATATATTTTTTTTTTTTTTTAATGTAAACTTATCGTGGTTGCCTGTGTTTATTATTTCTTTCTACTCCCTACAGGTATTAGTATATATACATATATATATTTTTTTATTATTCTTTCAAAGAAGTACTATCACCCTGGCTGTTTTTGAAATTAGATTTTAGCCATTTAGCAAGCTAATGTAGCTAATTATAGACAAAAAAAATACATTATTTGGTGAAAACATCAAATTAAACCCATATGCTTCCCAATCTGGTTTACTACATGTTGGCTACATTGCCTATTTGAGACAGGAGGTTTTTTCTTTCATATTTTTGTATTCAGAACCTAATGAAGGTAAAGCTATTGAGGTGTTCTTTGGGAATTTTTATATTTTGTGAGGAATAAATGTATAAATAAATCATGAAATTCTGAGCACAAACAAAAAGCTCGTGTTTTTTTATTTGTGCTGTAAGGCACAGTGAGGGTTAAGGCTTGTCAGCGTGAGATTTCGACTGCTGTTGTGTGCTGAAGGCCATCTTGGCAGGAAGAGAAGCTCTTAGGCAATGGCACATATCAGCTCAGCGGTTGAATGATCTCCTGGAGTCTGTCCAAACTCAGACCAGTTTCTCAGAAAGCCGGAGGGGAGGCAGGCAAAGGTTGCAATATTGCTGTTTTTGTTATGTTTGTGTTTTTTTCTGGCTTCCTGTAAAAATTAGCCAACGCAAAGAAGAGCTGTGTGCGGCACGCAGATGAAAGCATCGCCTGGCCGAGCACACGTCACCTATGTGACAGACTCATGAGAGGAAGTTGGGCAGTCCAGACAGAACATCTGCCTCCCTGTGATCCACCTCCCCCTCTTGCTTAGTCTTGTGTCCTTCCCTCACTTTCCTTCTTTCTGTGTGTCCTTGATCTTTCAGCACATCATAACCTGAACTAACCACAGGTCCTGAACCACAAGGCTACAACATGGCAGCGGGGCTTCCATTTAACTTCATTTGTTCAACAATGTGAAATTCATGAGACACAAAATTAGAGCAGACAGCAGAGGTCAAGCATCCCTACTTTTGTCAACCATTCAGATTTAACAAATGATATATTACATTAATGGTGAAGAAAGGTTTTGTAAAAAGGAAACACAATAATCAAATTTAGAAACAGTAAATTTTTAATAAGGCAGTGGTGGTTAGTGGTTAGCACTGTCACCTTACATACCTCCAGGGCCTTGTTCGATTCCTGCGTCATGTCTGTGTGCATGGAGTTTGCATGTTCTCTCCGCGCCTGGTGGGTTTCCTCCCACATTCCAAAGACATGCAGATTAGGCTAATTGGCATTCCCAAATTGTCCGTAGACTGTTACCCCATCTAGGGTGTACTCCGCTTTGTGCCCTAAGTCACCTGGAATAAATGTGAAGTTTAATAGGGACGTTTTCTGTGAGCATTTATTAATAAATGGAGTCTCCAGTAGCAGCAACTTGTAAGAGTCCGGGGTAAACCTGAAGGTAATGATTTCTGGACAGAGGAGGTTGTGCTAGGTGGTTTCATGATAAAATGATGAACTGTATTATTATTATTTATTTTTTATCTTAATATGATATAGAGGGAGAAAATACATACTATCTTCTTAAGTAATCGATGTATATATGTGCATAGAGTGGTGACTTAAATCACACCCCTCTCTCACTCATTATTGATTGATTTTATTTATTGACCTCAAAGAGGAAAATCTTTCCCACAGACAGTACCCACATAGCACACATTCTTCATGTACAAACAATAGTGCACACAAGAAAAAAGTGCATACATACACAGGTGAAGTAAGAAAAAAAATAATATTTTTTTTAATGCTACTCAGGAGATAATAACATCCACAACAGGCCTAGATCACGGCACATGGCAGGGTACACCCAGGACAGGGTGCCAATCCATCGCAGGGCACAGACACACACACTACGGGCAATTTGGGAACGCCAATTAGTCTAACCTACATGTCTTTGGTCTGTGGGAGGAAACCCGCCAAGCACGGGGAGAACATGCAAACTCTATGCACACAGAGACGGGAATCGAGCCTGGCCGGGGATCGAACCCGGACCCTGGCGGTGCAAGGCGACAGTACTAACCACTAAACCACCGTGCCGCCTACCCACTACCTTATTTCTGTAAATGTAACAGTCTAATGGCTGAGGGTACAGAGCTGTTCCCAAAACAAACTTTTTTGTACAGTAGCTGTTTATATCTCCGGTCTGATGGCAGAAGAGTGAAGAACAGATTAAGCGAATGGCTGGGGTCCTTTATTATAGTGTTTGCCCTGCGAATAATAGCATTCTCAATGAGAGATGACAGATGTGGGGTAGAAAGACCAATTATTTTTGAAGAAATATTGGTAATCTTGAAAAGCCTCTTTCTGTTAGTACAAGAAATCATGGTCAAATAAAACTCATCATTTTATTACAACTACAAGCTGTTATACATAGAAATGTTATACATATTTTTACTATATTTTTTAACATAGAAACAGCACATATACAGTATGCACCCGGCGTTGAGTTTTCATTTCACTATTCCAGAGAAGGAATCTTTCTGTATCCAGCTGCAAGAAAGGGCTAGAATCTCCAACTTCCTCATCATCACCTCTGCTGAAAGCGAGAGACGATAACAGGGAGAGAGAGAGAGAGAGAGAGAGAGAGAGAGAGAGAGAGAGAGAGAGAGAGAGAGTGAGAGAGAGAGAGAGAGAGAGAGAGAGAGAGAGAGAGAGAGTGATTGGGGGGGGGGAGGTGAGGTGAAGAGCAAACCGGGTGCCAGGGCTCTTCTCTTTTAAGTCTGCTTCCTCCTCTCGCTCAGAGATGGGAGTCTTCCTGTGTCTGGCCTTTGTCACCTCCTGTTAGCCAAGATGAGCTGAAGGACAAAAGGAAATGAAGGATCTCCTTTTTGCCACCTTAATAACACCGGTCATAATCGCATTGTGCTAAGTGGACAACAAGCAGACGCCTGTTGAAGAAGTGAAAACTTTTACAGGATACACGTCTGACAGCATAACAACCGATTCTCATTCAGCTTTAAACAAGCGCTCCTACAGATGATTGAGTAACTGTAATGTGTTAGAAGGTCTAATCTGATTAGTCAGAAGGGATTCATTCAATCCATGTTTTCAAGAGCTGAACTTGTGACGAGTAAAATTCTTGTCTAACTAGGATTTACCAAGTGAAAGAGTGACGTTTCTGATTAATAATAAACCCTCAGGAATAAATTCCTGTCTCAAACGTTGTTATTATTAAGCTATGTAATTTAAATAAAGCATGTTCTATCTGTTTCAGACAAGCCCATTTGAATTGATTAATTTCTATGTTTAATTCTACAGATCAAGTTTTAAGTATTTAACATAGTAAGTTGGTTGTCTAAGATGGCTTCGTTCCACAATGTGTTCAGTGGTGAAGCTTAGTTTATGTTTATGGATGGCTGGAAGTCACACTCTGTTCCAAACCACATGTTACATCACTGAACTTGGTGTAATTTGATATGATTCTTTATACAAAAAGAATTTAGGTGGCACAGACCTGAAGTGCTTGTTGGCAGCATTGGCCTTGTAGTGGATTTCATGATGAGACAGTGGATGTGGAAATTGTACTGTATGTGATTGTTTTCATCAAAACCATTGTTTTAACCTGAGTAAGAACCTCAGCGTGGGTGTGCACTGGGGAAAAAAAATCATAAAATATCAAATAAAATAAAAATCAATTAACAGCAGAATTTCCACTTAAGTAAAATATGTAAGTTGAAAAAAACTATGTAAATAATTGTTTGTTTAAGTTCAACTCGTTACACAGAACTGAGTAGAATTTACATACTATGTAAAAGCTAAACAAGGCCTTTTTGGAGTCTACGTGCATATATTTAGCTGCGCTATACAAATCTCTGCAGTAGCGACCCAGATGCTCAGGCCAGATGGTAAAGCTGCGGTCCTGAGCACATGACCTAAAAATACATTCAAATCAGCTGAGCCGAGCTGAGCAGGCATTTTAACACAAACACAGTACTGACAGGGAATTGGTGAATCTGTCATAGACACACTGACTGTGATCACACTCTCGGTTTCTTCATTAATGCTTCTGTTTCGAGGGGGAACGTGAGACAGGAAGCGCGAGACCCGTCCCTGGCGACTGTGTCACATGACTGCAAATAAAGCTGAAAATAAATCTGTGAGTTAATATGAGGATGAAAACTGCAGTACTGGATCAGTTAATGTCATACAGGACATTTATTCAATCTGTCTGTCTGTTAAAGCTTGGCATCTATCTGTTTATCTGTCTGTCTGACTGTAAGTCTGGATGAGTTCTAGCTGCCACATCCCTGATCAGGATACAGCATTTGAGTGTACATCTTTCTGTCTGTCTGTCAACTACATAAATCTACTACATAACTTGTCTAGCTGAACAACAGTCTTAGACGTTTCGCTTTCGGTTTGTTTGTCAAAGATGCATAGATGTCAATCAAAGACGAACATCTGTATAGCCAGCTGTGCACCTGTCTGTCTGCCTCTCTGACAGTCTGCCTCTTCAACTGTATATCTCGCTGACGATCACTGCCTATCTGTCAATAACCCACAATAGAGTCTAAGCAAATGTCTGTATATCTAGTAATCTATCCGTCTTTCTGCGTTGTCTACAGTACTAATCAATCTGTCCACCTCCCAATCAGACATGTCCATCTATTTGTCTGTCTGTCTAAATGTAACGTTCGTCTGGCTTTCATTCCAAAGTCGTCTGTGTTAAAATGCATCCCAGTGTGAGGGCTCAATAAATGTAAATGTTACTCTTCGGCCAGTGCGAGATAGTGCGGATTAGGTGGTATTTAGTGGGTGTTTATTCATGCTGTCAATAAAGTAAGCTAACTGAGATGAAACCGAGCGACTAGCGATGATGAATGGAGTTTCACACTTAATCCCTTCTTGCAGGCTCGGCCTGCTTTAATCGGTTTACCCAGGAGATTAAAGTGAAGGCGGGGGCGGTTGAGGAAAGCAGATGCAGTCTTCCAGTATTACACAGGGTCAGGGTTTCCAGGTTGGATGGGCATTTTTAATACCAGTAAAGGTTTCCCCCAAATTCACACGTCATTGCAAACCTTAAACAACTTGTATAATCAATCTAATGTGAAATAGCAAAAACCTCTGTGAGATGGGAAATGTCACCAGCCTGGGATTCCTACACAGAGCCCAGTTCTTTCGTAGCTTTAGTCGCAGGTATGTTATACACTATTACACAGCATCATTTCATTTCAGAACATTTCATGAATGTTAATTTTATACCAATACAGCTGATCATATTACTCACTCACTCATTTTCTATGCCGCTTTATCCTGTATTCAGGGTCACGGGGGCCTGGAGCCTATCCCAGGAGACTTAGGGCACAAGGCGGGGTACACCCTGGACACTGTGCCAATCCATCGCAGGGATTACACTCACACATACACTCTCTGATCATATTAGTCAGATAAAGTACTGAATGTTCCGCTAATGTTTTCTATTAACTGGGTTGTGCAAACCTGCTGCTTTATGTTCATGCAAAGTGGAATCTGTCAACTTATTGTTCATATGTTTTTCGATATAACATTCATATATATTCCTACAATGTTTCTGCATTTTAAGCGGTAGGAATGTGAACAACCCAAAACCATTTACAGTAAATTGTAATGTAGTCATTTTTGTTTAACCTGCAGTATTTTATAAGCATCATGAGGCAACAATTGGAAAGCATCAAATATGTAACATTTCTAAATATTCCCGCACCGTTTCTTTAATTGTAGGAAAGTAAACATGAACAAGTAGCAAACATGCTGCAAAAACTCTCAGCTCAATTATCAATTATTCTGGTTCTTGTCAAGCGTTGAATTAAATCTCAAAGCCACGTGTCATGGAGAATCTGCCTCATTTCCTGTATCCGAGGTCATCAGGACTCACATGTCATTTGATACTCCGCTGTAATTCTTCTGCATGTCCTTCGTCTTCTGTAAATCCTGTCATATGTTCTGGGCTCTTCAGTAGGATCTCTCTGTGTTTTTTTACATCTTGCGTCCGTTGACGATCCACACTCATCTACAGAGCTACAGTTGGCGGTAACGACTGCACGTGCAGGAATATTATATACACAGAACGATCTGACCGGAGTTTCAGTCATGCTCTGACCTCCATCCTGCCCCTGCCTTCTGTGATTTGCTTACACAAAGTAGGGCATTTTGAATGAAACGGATGTGACTTCCACATGCACAGAATCATGTGTCTGTGTGTGTGCATTGGATCATATGACTGAGAGTAAGTGAGAGGTTGATGGATGATTGGTTGCAGGCCAGAAGTCTAGGGAAACCACAGTTTAGTGGCCTGAACATGATGCTTTGCATACCAGAAAAAACCATCCCGTACACGCATGTCACAAAAGGCAACACATGAACACAACTTGTGCTTACTTTTAGTCACGTTACACATTATTAAACGCCATGTGTGCCATTGTTGTCTAGTTCATTTTAGGATATGTTCAGGGATTATAGTTAATATATTTATATTTATACAGTATAGATAATTTATATTTGAATAATTACAAAAATCATATATTTCCAAAATCATCCATGTAACCATCAGTTGGTTTGATGGCAGGGGTAATTACCATAGCAAATCCATATACTAGTAGAATTTTTGATCTGGAACAAACCCACAGTGAATCTCTGTTCAATCTCCAGACAGTAAACTATGGAGCTATGACAAGACAAAACTGTTCCACTATGATGCCCTTATGACTATTCATAATTATTTGATATCTATACAGTCCTCTCTGGAAGTAATGGAAAAGCACTAACACGTCCACGATTTGGGGCAGTCCTCCCAATATTTAGCTGAGCAAAAGTATAGGAAAAGATAGTATTAACGTAAGGAGCATTTAATTGATGCATAACTCAATAACTGAACCAAGCCAATCGTCAAACTGTTGCATTCTTCTTATTTTAGGGGGTTTCCTCCATCAGGTCACGCTCGTTTTGGTAAAGATCTCCTGTTTGCCCTCTCCAGTCTAAAACCTTCCATGTTTTCCATACATGAACACACTTTGGGTCATCGGCTTGCTATATCATGCATTGGATGGATTTCTCTGTATACCACTAATCTCATTCTGATGCTACCATAATGAGTTATATCCTTAATAAAGATTAGTGAGACCGTCCCAGAAGCTGCTATGCAAACCCAAGCCATGACACTGCCTTCACTGTGCTAGAACAGTGACCTCATATATTTTGGCTCACAGTCAAATCCTTTCTTTCTTTGGCCTTTCACTTGGTAAAGGATAATCTTGGTTCCTATATTTGTCCATGGTGCTCTTTGTACTGCTGTTGAGTGGTTTTGCATATTGTGGTATGGCCTTTATATTTCTGCCCTCAAAGTCTTCTTTAAACAGTTGATTGTGAGAGCTTCATTCCGGCCTTGCGGAGGTTATTGGTGATGTCAATGGCTTTTTTCCTTTTGGATTTTTCTTCATAGCTTTCACAACGTTCCTGTCCTTATCTGTTGTTGTTTTCCTTGCCCAATCTGTTGAGTGTTAGTGTACCAGTGGCTTCTTTGCTTCCTCGAACATTCCTGATTGTTTTTAATACCTATGCATTGCTTATACGTTGACTCTGATGCATGAGAATTCTCAAAATTCAGAGCTGGTTAAATAATCAACCTAACAAAGCCCACCTGGCCTGCACTTCTGATCTGTCATCCCACATTTAGCTTTTGACCACAAACAACAGTATCTACAGTAAAAAAAATTAAAAATATATAGTCCTTGCAAAATTCAACCACGAGCCTTGTGTTAACGTAAATAAAAAAAAGCTTCTGATCTAGTGAAATAAATCAGATTCAACTAAAATAACAGAAGAGGTGATAAGACTTTGATTTCTGTCATTTTCTTGCCTTGGTATGAAAAGATAAAAGAATACATTGATCCAACAAACAGCAACTGTACATGTTAAAAAAAAAAAAAAAAAGTTTTAATCGAGGTCCTGTGCTTTATAATTTAGTTAGAGAGTAAGTAAACAGGAAGTCTTTAGTCAAGCTGTCTACATCCACTCATCACAAAATTTCTACACAATTACTTTTTATTAGAATTTTCCTGTTCATTTCCAGCCACGTTTACAAGAAACAAGCGGTGTGAGAAGCTTCCTCTGAACATATTCCTGTAAGATAGAATTAAAAACCCCACTATAAGCGGATATATATATATATATATATATATATATATATATATTTTTTTTTTTTATCATACAGGCTTTTAATAAAAACTACACAGGTGGCTTTATGTATCATATAATGTTCAATAAGAAATACTTTATAATTCACGATGAATAACATAAGAATAGAAAGGATTTCTAATGAATGTGCTTATTTTTAATATATGATAATAAAATGATTTGTTATTCATACATGTGATGCTAAGGTGAGATTTAGGAGAGCCGAGGAATAACGATTTCACTTTGCCTCGATCTCGAGTTCCTGATTTCCAGAGGAGTAAATCAGTAATGTGTTGGGACTGGAGCACATTCGAGGGAGGTTTATTGCTCAAACACATAACTCCAGAGGGAATCTGTGACACTCCTTAGAACAGATTCCACAGTGATGGGCACTGCGTGACTGACTTGCTAATCATCAGGAAGCAAACCACAGTCAAGAACAAACACGTGGGCAATGAGGGAGTGTTAATGCTGACATTTCTCTTCGTCATGCTCACTAAGACTCACCTCACATTCAAATGCCCTTTTCCCTCTATCTTGTAATATGTGTATTAAACACCTAATAGTAAACAAGACCAGACAAGCTATGATCTGCCAAACATCTCCATGAACTTCACGGAATTCAGGGGATTTGAGACAGAGTTCCAGTTCACATTTCTGTAGGGATGGAGAAATTTGGCATGCCAAACAGGGACATTAGTTTTTAAACAATATTAATTTAGCAGTTCAGTTTTCTAAACATTAGGCATGTAGAAATGTTAAATTAATGAAATATTCCTCCATTTGGCTCTTCACTATACATATAGAGGTGTTACAAGTGGTTTTCTAAAAATCTCCCAAAAACAACCCACCAACATTTTTATTGACATCAATTTTTAGTGTCTTATAATATTTTCAAATTAATCATTAATCACCGCACATGTATATAGAACAGGGATATTCAACAGAGTATTTCCCTACCGGATAAACGTTCCTACTAGAACCCTTTAGGAACCTGGAACTCTTATTTAATCATTTACTCTTATTTTTGTTTTTTACCAAAACAGTTTATCTAAATGTTAAATGACTGACATGTTGTAGATATTAAAAAGAAAATAATAATGAGTAATTAGTTGGAATCCCTACCCTCATGTAAGTCAGCATAGTTGGGTTCTATAAATATTTTAAATGGTTAAGGGGTCTTAAATTTATATATTCATATATACATAAAAATCTGTCCATAGAGAGGGAAACAGAAGAAGCCATAAGTATTAGATGAAATGTTAGAGTGTTAGATTAAACTTTTTTTTTTTTTTTTTTTTTTAAGAGCAATGGCTAGGGCTTCCTCTGTTCTTTTGGATATTTAATGGTTCTAAAAGGTTCTCAGTGAAGTGTTATGCATTCTTCTATTAGTCTAGTTGTGGTCAGTTCACTTAGTTTAGTTAAAACCTGTTTATTTTTCATGCTCTCTAAAAATCTGGCTATTATAATCTTTTCTAGCTCCTTGGTTATTGCCTTTAGAGCAGGACAATGTTTAAAAGAAAAGATGTTAATGAGGTGTATTTTGTACAGTGTGAATGCTTTTTCAAATGTCCTTTTCAAAGGTGTACAATAAATGCCTATGTGGGTTCATACATTATTTTAAACCCAACCATTAAATGGCATTAAAATTCCTAGCCTTTTCCAAGACTTAAAAAAATTTTGTTATGAATTTTTTTCATTGTTGTCATTTGTAGGTTGCGAATCAAGATCTATGAAATTACCCTATATATAAAGTTAAAGGCATATTTATTTAAGAATAGAAATGTATATAAATACATAAATACACATTTTCTACAAATATGAGTTTTTATTTCTTGAGCTTTTCCTGATACTGGCACTGACCGTCCTTTGCCCGCTAAAGAGTTGATAAAACTTTACCTTAAATAGACGTGGCCAAAATAAGATCGATGACCGTCTGTCAAAAGTCCATCGGGGTGCTTTTTTTGCGCTAAATTGTTTGGCTAATAAGGTCATACCGGCTGTTTTTTGGTTGTGCATCCAAAGTACATATTCATTTGTACTTCTGTTGGTCTCCATTTCTGTTGCTCCGCCAACAGGCCCTGAGTATTTAATACCTTTTGTGCGCTGTACAGCTAGCCACAAGCTTCAGAAACGTGGAGGTCTCTGATTGCCTCTTTATATTATCTTACAGCAGAACAATACACTTTTAATCAGTGTGACATTATGGAGCTAAGATAAAGACTTTAAAACCTATTTCATTTTTTTTTTAAGCTGTTAAATTCTGAAATTGAAAGGTATTGATTCAGCTCGGACAGAAGTTCCAGCTTCATTCAAATGGTACGTTTATGGTAATGCACTTTTTTTTGTATCTATTTTAGAATCTACAGGGACTTGTACATAACAAAATGTGTTGTTATATAACACAGTAAAGGCTAACCAGGTGGTCTGGAGAAGCTGAACGTGTAAACCAAGACCCACCCAAACGCTGGTCTGTGAGAGCGATCCACGCCAGCATTTCTCAGGAGAATGACTGGCCAAGTAACCTCATAACCCCTGAATGTCCGGCAAAGATTTTCTCACCCGCATGCAAACACAGTCAGAGCTTTCATTCTGGATTACAAAGTGGAGGAGGAGGAGAATAAGTGCACAGAGGCTAGGGAATGTGAGTCGGCTTCATGATGGAGTGGTGGGAGGGGATGGAGATGGACAGATTGCACAGGGTTCGGGAGACACGGCTCTAATGAATACGGCAGAAGTGGATCAAGTGACTCATCCTACAAAGCTGAAAACCAAAGCCCTGCCTGCTTATCAGATCAGCTCTGAGAGACAGAAAGAAAGGATGGTGGGCTAGAAGGATCTCAGAGATATATGAAAGATCCCACTCGCCTTTCAGCACACACACAAACACACACACACACACACACACAGTTTGACGTCAAGTGACTGTGTTAAAGGAAACCACACATGTCCGCTGCCACTTCTAACTCGTCCTCGGCTCTCAGCCTCTCCGTGTGCCGTCCCTCTGTTGCTATGACAGCTACCTCAGATTCACATATAGTTCCTCAAGAGAGCACTGTGAACAGCACATGTGCATGGCTGCCATGGCGACAGAACACATGTCATCTTGGCATAGTTTTGCACAGCTCTTCCTCTCTCACTCTCTTTCTCTCTCACACACACACACACACACACACACACACACACACACACACGCACAGCAAACCAAAACCTTTCCACTCTGAAACATTCAAAGGCTCTCATACATAATTCAGTTGTTCTGCAATGCCACACTACCAGCCAGGCCAACACCTTCACCTCCACCCACGTCACAGTGTCCTGGTGAAGGACTAGGACTCAAAAAGACAATCATAGATGTAGGATTTTTTAATTTGATACTCTTTTAGATCATTACTCTGGTATCTTTCTATCATGGCCAGCATCGACTTTTAATAAGCAGTTTGGCTTTTTTGTGGGATTGGACCAGACGGGCTAGACTTTGGTCCCCAAATGCATAAATGAGCCTTGGGTGCATATGATCCTGTCACCAGTTTCCTTGTATGTAATTGATCAACCTTATTATTCTATTCACAAAAAAAAAAAAAAAAAAAAGTGTTACAACAATCCTAGTTAATAGGACTGAAAAGTTTGTGCAGCTTGTGTGTTTGAGCAGCGCATAGTGAAATGTCACCATGAAATGTGCATACCAGCGAAATTCCCAAAAAATACACATTTTTTCACCACCATGCCATCCTCCATCTTTGTTTTTCTCATCTGTGCAAGAAACTGATTGGTGCGTAAGTAATGCTACAAAAACTGTTAGCCCCTTTCACACAGCTTTGGTGTGCCTTCATCACATCTCTTTGTTCTGTTGAAAGGCACAGAGTCGGAATCAGGAGTCATTGTTGTTGTGCCTCTGTGCGGTTGGTGGAGGTAGTCACAGAGGTGAAATGAGGTTTGTATAAAAGAAAGAGCCGCCATTGTGGAACGGGGTGTGACAGTTTGAAAAGTGTGATGTGTTCAACCCACTACTTGAAGATTTAAAAAACAGCAAACAATTAGCAGGTACCCACACAGGGGTAAAACCAAATGAGCATATAAGTCAGAGTGTTAGCTAAGTGGGGAGATAGCAGGGTACGGGAGCTCCTTACCCCTGTGTTTGGTGTGTAAAAATGTCATGTAAATATGCATAACTAGCAAAAAGACCACAGCACTCTGTTCATCCGTTATCATTGTTTGGAAAACTACACTATGAGGGGTTTTCCTAAAGCATATGTTATGGTTCACACTAGCTGTCTGCGCAGTCCTGTTATAGGTCTTAGTTCTTCTGAGTCCGGAGGCATTCTTAATACATGCTTCTTGAAAACACACGCTGCGCTGGAGTCACAAAGCACGTTGAGAGGGACTTCTTTCAGATAATGCAGTCAGGAATTGAGGTACTCCTGCACTTACAGTATACCTCAGTGGGATACAGAATTCGGCCCAGGTGCTCTGCACATGCTCCACAGTTCCCATGACTGGCTTTGACCTGGAACAACACAACCGTTAAGAACACAGCGATGTCGTCTGCCTCTGGGTAGCATGCATCTCATTTGGACAAAATGTAAAGCGAACAATATTTTACGAATATTATACAGCTCAAATGTTAACTGCTAATCGCTGACTTGTTTGTCGAGTGTTTGGTGTGGGATGTTAGGTGGAGTCACCTGAGAAACGCTTCAATACTAACAAGATGAAATGGGCCATATTGCCACCTATCGTAGCAGAGTCGGATATCCTTCAGCGCAGAACAATGGACTCCCCTGCCATGCTGGTAAAATCGGACAAGAACAATCCAATTAAAAGGCCTGGTCCTGGTCGACTTATCTATGCAGGTAAATGTACTGAGTGAAGACCTCTACAAAGCCCATTGAAAAGCTTCTCCTGTTTCTAAGCTTCCTTCGCATCCGAGCATATGCAGACTGATCCATTATTACAGTTAGGATAAAACCCTGTTATCCTTAAATGTGTAGCATTTAGATTTACGGCCCGAAGCAACCTAAACACTCATTACTTACCACATAACAGTACACACACACACAGTACAACAGAATAAAAGAGCAGCTAATGAGCAGTCTGTTAAGGTGTGAGTGTGTGTGTATTCCTCATTCTCTCTCTCTGTCAGCTTTCTGAAGAAGGGTGTGTCTTGTAATAACATTATCACCTCCTCTGTGTGTGTGTGTGTGTGTATGAATAATGACCATGTCCCGGCTCACAGCTCTCGGCTCTCTGCTCAGCCTGTGATGGCAAAACACAATGCAAATGGTGGCAAGTTGTCAATGAGCTTGTGTTAAATCATGCAAATGTTTTCCATTCAACATCCGGAGAGTTCAGAGCCCAGCAGTTCTCTAAATCCAGAGTTAAAGCTAAAGCATCCATGTGGGTGTACAAGTGCAGTACTGATTTTATTAGCAAATAACACAAAATCATGACATTTTTATTGTTTAATGAAGTAGTATTGATGATTTTGTTGGTTCTTCAGGTCCAGTATAAATGTCCTAGCACGAGGTGTAGTCTGGGAGAGAACATTCACCTTTAACTCTTTGGTGTTGGTCTGACTTAATTAACTATTTTAACCACGATTAGTAAACTGTCAACAATAACAAAAAATGTGACGTTTCCTTGTGATAGATAAAGACAGCCTGGTTTCCGGTGACAGGGTTGAAACGTGTGAGGTTTAGACCTGTTTCTGTAGCAAGGTTCCAGCTTCAATGGGCTCAGGTTACAAACATCAACCTCCTCACTCACATCGTATGTGAAATCAGCTTTGGTGTATTTGACTTGTAAATGAGGGACGACACATTCCGAGCCAACCAGTCTGATTTTCAATGAAGAACTCATTCAAAAGTTTGTCTGTCTGTCTATCTATCTATCCATCTTTATTTATTGAGTGTATTATAAATAAATAGACATTTATGGTATTTGAGTTAAAATGATCACCCCCGTGACCATTGCTACACCTTTGTGTCTTGGTTCATTCGTTCATCCATTCATTCTACAGTAGTTGCTTTTACCTGCTCACATTCCATGGATCTGGAGGTAGGAATTCACCATTCTATTACAGACCACTGTGTACTCCCTCTCTCTCTTACACGCACACACACACACACACACACACACACACACACACACGCGCACACACACACGCAGACTCATTCACACCTGGGTATAAATTAGCATAACAAGTCCACCTACTTGTATGTTGTTGGGTTGAAACCAGAGAACCTAGAAACCTCACACAGGAAGTACCTCTGCAACAGTAGCTCAAGCTCATGGTTGAATCTGGAATCATGGAGCTGTGAGGTGACAATGTTATATACTATGTTCATAGATGATGGCTTATCAAAAAAATAAATAAATCAATACAGTAAATTAAATGAGTGTTTTTTTTTCTTTCAGCCTAATCCTGGAAATGTTTATTAAAGGTGTTTTTGAGTTGACTTTCCAAATAGATTATAGTTTATAGATTATAGTTTGGATGTTTGGCAGAAAAGACATTTATATTAAAAGAAAACTGCTGCACTCTGAGAAAAATAATGAAGGTACTGTAGGTTTAGTATTACAAAAAAACACAGTTTTTATTTTAACCAAAGCTAACTAATGACTGATTTCCTTTCTGTCTTGTTTCAGTCCTCTTAAAGAGCCCCTGCAGAGGAAGGTCAGTCTCTTAGCTTTCGCAAAAGAAAGCAATCATTAACCTGTAAACCATTTTCTCTTATCTTTGCTGTTGACAATAAATAAGTGTTCAGCAATAATCAATGTCTTCATTCAGAGCAGTGGACAGTGGAGTGATTGGTGCTGTTCATGGAGTTTAAAATAAAACCAAAAAAAAAGCTAATAAATCCAATGCCTCCTGTAGAGAGTGGGTGGATTTGGGATTTTTTAAATGAGTGAAATCCAGGATGAGGAATTCCAAGAATTATTTTGTTAAGAGAGGAATGTTTTTGTTTTTATAAGTGTACTAATATTATAATTATAATAATAATAATTATTATTATTATCTGTTGTTAGACATATAGGATAGCATTACTGACTCAAAGTTCTAAAACACATTTTAGTGTTTCATTCTTTAACCATTTTTCTTTGTGCTACAATAAGGTAAATCATTTGCCAGCAGAAAAGGGTCCTTTGTTTCTATGGGGTGCCAACAAAAATGATTAAACAACCATCCATCAAAATGTCCTTTCGAGCAGTTTTTCATCTTTTTAAGAGTGAAAATACTTCAGTGTATATACAATTTCACTGACTTGTTTGCAGGAAAAAACATAGAAGTACATATTTAGGGGAAATTAAATTGGTTTAAACAAATTTGAAAACTAGTAAAAAAAAAAATTGTTAATTTGATCAAATAAACTATTTAAAACAAACTACTGCTTTAAAATAGTTTATATTATCGTATCAACAGCATTTTAGGTTCTCAAAATAAGGTTCATGAAGCACAACCAAGAGATTTATTGTATGTCTATGGAAATCATAATCCACAATTAATCCAAAATAACTACATGTATTATTGAGTTTGTTTGGTTATTGCCCAGTTTTGCTGTTTTTTGTGTGCTGTGAGTGAAATCTCCTGGAATAAAAACAACTAGAGGCCAAATAAATTGCCAGATTATAATTATAAACCTAGATATGTCTATAAAATAAATCTGTAATGAGATCTCTGTAGATTTTATTTTACAGTTAAAAGGTCACATGGCACTGGATGCAATGCACTGTGCTCTGAACCCAAAACTCTAACATTTCAAACGTGTTCACGTGTTTTTTTTTCTCTGTACTATACTGTACATGCAATGAAAGCTGGCTTCCTCCAAACAGAAACAGTCAGGTTTTGTATTTACCTCATTCCAATCTAAAAAGCATAGTCTAGAAAATGTGGTGTTTGTCTGTATTCTGCACCTTGCTGCCATTCCTTCCTCGCCTGTTTTTTTTTTTTTTTAATGAATGAAGAGGCGCTCGCGGTTAATGAATGGTGCTAGTAGAAGACGTCATCGCCATTGTGACGTCACGCTCCTTTTATGGAAGCGAGCTCGCCCATTCATAAAAACGGAAAGAGCTTCTCCGCCTGTGGTAGTAATGCTCTCGGGAGGATAAGTGCGCAGAGGAGGCTACGAACACCAAGCCTGTGTTTTTCTTTACTATTTCTTTGTTAAAGCGGGAAAAAAAAGGAGAAGGAGAACAAAACTAAAAAAAAAACAACAACAAAAAAAAACAAAGGAGCTCCGTAGACACTATCGAGATCGACAGCACGGTTAGGATGGAGCAGCTGAGTGAGATGGAGTGCGGAGTGCTGAAGCGGCTGCTGAAGGAGGACGGCGCGGCGCGGCGTCTGCTGCTGGACTGCCGCTCCTTCCTGGCGTTCAGCGCGTGCCACATCCGGAGCGCAGTCAACGTCCGCTGCAACACGATCGTGCGCCGGAGAGCCAAGGGCTCGGTGTCTCTGGACCAGATCCTGTCCGGGGACGACGAGGTGAAGTGCAGACTGATCTCGGGCCTCTATTCGGCCGTCATCCTGTACGACGAGCGCACTCCGGATGCGGCTTCTCTGAAAGAGGACAGCACCATAGCGCTGGTGTTTAACGCGCTGGGCAGAGACACCTTCAACACAGAGGTGTATTTCCTCAAAGGTAAATAAATCCAATCAAAAAGAATAAATAAACCCTGTTTATTTATATTATTTTATTATATATATATATTGTGTTTATATATATATATATATATATATATATATATATATATATATATGAATTCTATTCTATAAATCAGGTTATTCATATGGACAGATCTAGTTAGACATATCAGTATAACTCCTCATGTCATGGACAGTATATAACCTATATAAATATAACCTATTAAAGTCTTGATTTTAATAAAGATTTGATTTCAATTTTATATTGAATATTTGATTTCCTCCTTATCCACTGGTGTGAACACTTCGTCTAAAAAGGTATAGAGATCGAGAAGGCCTACATTCAGTCATTCATTCATTCCGGTTCGTGTCCTGTGATCCGCAGAGAGTTTATTGAATAAAATGGGATATTTGGGTTCCCTCGGTGTGAACAGAGAAGTGGGGCTCCAATCTAAAGAATTCTAGAATAAACCGACATGGATACACAAACGTTTCTCTTATGAAGAAAAGCTTCGGTTTGCTCCTAAATGTCTTTAGAAAGGGAGAAATTCAGCCCGAGCAGACTAGAATATGTTGTCTTATTTCTGACTCAATTTTGCACTCGAACATTAGATTGACACTTTTTTTCTTCTTCTTCTTCTTTCCCACAGGAGGCTACGAGCGGTTTTTCTCTCAGTATCCAGACTACTGTTTAAAGAGCAAGTCTCTGCCGGCGGTCGCGGCTCAGAGCCACACGGAGCCGAGCTGCACCTCCTGCACAACTCCTCAGCACGACCAGGTGAGACTCACTTCCAGCTCACATCCCGTCCCGAGCCGTGTGTGTGTGTGTGAGGGGAACTCTCATGTCCCAACGCGCATTAGCTGACCTACAGTAACCTGGACTACAAAATGGAGCCTTAATGGTCCATCGATTGGTGTCATTAAGCTCTCATTTTTCCGGTAGCTATCTTTACTGGCCTCTGTTTTACTCGCCCATCATTTCCTGGCTTTAGCTTAAAAGCAGGTCAGCGACCTCAAATCAATATGGATACTTCCGGTTCCGGCCGGATGATAATATTAGGTGAATAATCATTTACCTCCAGCGTTCTTGCTTTTAAGTGGCTGAGTGGTAAGCGCGCGCGCCCTCTCTCTTTCTCTCTCTGTTCTACTGCTTGAAAGAGACTGTGAGTTTGAAGCCCAAAGCTAATATTGTTAGGTCCTTAACCCTTATCTTCTCAGCTCGGTTAGATTAAAGAGCCACAGTGTCTGAAATAAGGGTGACGAACTTTACTTGTCATCAGGGAAGTGTTGTGTAAGGTGTACACCTTTTGGCCCTTTGGCTGCATGTGATTTTACATTAAGATGTAAGATTCCCATTAAAACTAGAAATGTCCACATTTGTAACATTGCTGTTTTGCTTATTTTCCCATAGGGTGGACCTGTGGAGATCCTTCCCTTCCTGTTTCTCGGCAGTGCCTTCCATGCGTCCAGAAAGGACATGTTGGACGGCATGGGGATCTCTGCCCTGTTGAATGTATCTTCAAATTGTCCCAACCATTTTGAAGGAGCTTACCAGTACAAGTGCATCCCAGTGGAGGACAACCACAAGGAAGACATCAGTTCCTGGTTCACTGAAGCCATTGACTTCATAGGTGAGCTCACTGATTCAAATCACATCATCATCATCAGACTTTCCCTTTTCCAAGTAAACACTTAGCGTGTGCAAATTGCCTGGGCAGGGATAAATCGCCGGAAGTGGGTTTCGCTCAGTGTCGCTTCTCTTCATTGTTTTTTTTTTTTTTTTTTGTCATCATTGTAAACGGCTCAATGTCAATCAGTGATTAACAGACTCATTTGCATTACACAGAAATCTGTTTAGGCTGTTCGTCTCAAAAACCGTTTTAACCGTTCGCCCATTTTTCCATCCTGAAAGCATCTGCTGTGTGTGCATTGATTTGTGCTTCATTGATGGGTGATGTATTAAAAATGGATAGGACATTTAGAAGCAGTCAAAGATGCTGAAGGCCAGATTTGCATTATGGGTGGTTCTCCCACAGGCAGGGTTTTCTCAGAGTGGGTGGCGGAGAATTGTGGGGTATCCTCAAGATCCGATTTCAGTGCTGCACAGATCATCTGCAACAAAACCCGATGCTGAGAAGGAGGAGGGGGGTGTTGGCTATGTGAGCATGTATGAATGCATCAGAGTGCGGAGCTCAAGGACTGGGCTCTGACTCATCCACCATTCAGCAGCTCTCGGTTCCTTCAGTTATTAAAAACGGTCCCAGAAAACAATCTTTGTAGCCAGATGATAAACAAGAACCATTGCATTTACTGTTAAGGTTGTAAGGAGATATATGAAATTTAAGATCAGATGATGTATATAGTCAGGAAGAAAATGGTTGTTCTCTTCCTTTGTCACCACTGAGTTCTCACTTTCTAATTAATGATAAGCGTCTTGTTAGTGTTAGAAGGGTGTCGATGTTTACGTGTTTCAGTGGGGCATAAGGTGTGAAACACACCCCAGGCAGTATTGTTCGAGTGAGAACTGTTCTCCCACTAGAGGTGTCGCCCACCATTGATACCCTTGAGTTTTTAGAGAGTGTTGGTGTTGCCCAGACCATCAGCTCAGACTGTAAATGAAATATAGGATATGCTAAAGGTCTGTTGAAACCACTGTTGAGACTAATTGTTTTGTCATCATTCTCTCTCTCACAGACTCTGTGAAAGACTCCAACGGACGCGTCTTGGTTCATTGTCAAGCCGGGATTTCACGCTCAGCCACTATTTGCCTGGCATACCTGATGAAGAAGAAACGCGTGTGCCTGGACGAGGCGTTCGAGTTCGTCAAGCAGCGACGCAGCATCATCTCCCCCAACTTCAGCTTCATGGGTCAGCTGTTGCAGTTTGAGTCACAGGTGCTGGCCACGTCATGCTCAGTGGAGGCAGCTAGTCCATCAGCCACTCTGGGCCCCAAGTCTTCCCCATCAAGCAACTCGCCCTTCATCTTCAGCTTCCCTATGGGGCCAGTGGGGCCGCACGGCCAGCCCAGCAGCCTCTCGTACTTGCAGAGTCCTATCACCACCTCACCAAGCTGCTGATAAACTGCTCGGGCCACAAATGGCAAAACCTTTTAAATTGTGGTGCAAACAGAGGCCTCACTAATAAAGGATATTAATGTGGACAATCACTCTAAGTGGGTTCAGGCAATCCGCACCAGTTTTTTTTTTACCCAAACAACTAGAAGTTTTGTTCGCTCCGCTGGTTGGTTGGAAAGGAACTTGAGTAATCAATCATGAACTTGAAGGGACAAGTATATCAGACAAACGAACTCGTGTTCATCTGTGAGGGCAACACATCTCGGGTTCTTCCAAAGCCCTGCCATGTGGTTTGGTGGTGTGTGTGTTGAATGAGAGCTGTGGGGGTAGGGACGTGCACCGCTTCTCCTCACAGTCTCACTTCCTGACAAAGAGCAGTAGGCCCTTCAGCTGTGGCAGGTGCTGCACACTGTGTCCGGGACTGTTGGCTTTCTGTTATCATCCCCCCTCATTTTCCCGGTCAGAAAGAAAACGATTGAGCTTGTCCAGCACATACTGAACCTGTTCATCGTCAGGGGTTTCATGCGGCATGTCTCATAAGTTTTTTGTTTGTTTGTTTTTTGGTCAGTGCCTTGTACAGAGAAGGTACAAGGCACAGACGGGCCCGTCCTGGCAATCGCATTCCCTGTGGGATCAGATCTTTAAAGGCAGACGGACAGGCAAAATGTTCCGACTTGCAATATGTCTCCGCCTCTCAAACGAAACAGAGCAATAACATCTCCCTGCCTCTTCCCAGTTGCCACCAAAGCACTGTTGTGTTTCAGAAGTCGATCACACTGTACACTGTTTTTAATGTCATGATTTCTGTCTCTAATTATTTGTACAGTAGCAGGGTAGGGCGTTACGTTTTTTATTTTTCTGCTGTATCCAGCTGTGAAAATCTTTGCAACAGAAAGTTGTAATTTTTTAAAACATCATTTTGGTACAGATTTGATTTGTAAAGGGTACACAGATTTCCCTAGGTCACCTTGACAGGTCTAACCACTGTAAGATTTATTTCCTGTGTAAATGTGTCGGCGGCTGCAACTCTCCCTGCTCTGTATGACCGCATTGGATAAAAACGGCAAGCGTGAAGATGCCTGCAGTCTCAGTAAGAGACTCTACCATCGGTTTCTTCAGCTTGCCTTGAAGACCAGAGTTCATCTCAAACATTGAATTAGGGGTTTAATAGTTTTACCTTTCCTTGACGAATGTGGGCACCTTTTCTACAGAGCACTTTTAAGTGATGCAATATGCCGAGGTTTTGTTTTGCACATGACCGGAGTAGAGACAAGAGCTGAATACTGTGTGTTTGTAACGCCCGTTAGAGCTTTACTTTGTGTCCATGTAAATTCCATGGTCTGTCACCACATCACTGATGAATGCAATACTTTTTACTGTGTCCGTCAACTGAGACGTTTAGACTGCCAACGGCAATATCAGTTTGATTTTTAAAGCGATTTGTTGTGTATGTATATTTTATTTATTCCTTGACTTCCACTGTCAAATATAACAACGTTCTTTAACAAAAGGCTGGTGTGACTCATTATTACGTTATGTTTAAACGACTGCACAAGTGGATTCACAGCACCCCCTTGTGCAATCAGTTGGCAGCTACAACTTTAGTCACTCATTCACTAATTGTCTATAGCGCTTTATCCTGTATACAGGGCGGGCGCACCAATCCCAGGAGACTTGGGGCACCAGGCAGGGTATACCCTGGATAGGGTGCCAATCAATCGCAGGGCACACACTTTACACGCTCATTGGCGCACACACATACTAATCTGCATCGCTTTGTACTGTGGGAGGAAACCAGGGTACCCGGAGGAAACCCACCAACGCACACAGAATCAAGAATCGAACCCAGAACCTGGAGGTGCAAGGCGACAGTGCTAACCACTAAGCCACCGTACTTTCTCAACTTTAGTCAATGCATTTTTTGCAAAAAAACAAACATTTTATTTAAATTCTTCATAATATAATATAGCCAAGATATCAAACTGTACTAATAAGCTGTAATTTCCCCCTCTGTGTCTGCATGTAGTACTGTGTGAAATCCTTACTACAAATTGTGTTCTACATGTTTATCAGGGCTGCATTTTTCTGAACAAAATCATTCACTCTTTCCAAACATAGCTGATGTCACAAATTGTTACACTTAATAGTTGACCATTGACCATTATCTATCTATCTATATATATATATATTTTTTTTTTACATCAAATATTGACCGTGTTCATTTCATGGCTTTGTAGTCACCTTTATAGAACCCTCGTTTACTTAATAAGGTATTTTTGTTCATGTTCCCAAGACGTTTGCACAGTTCTGTAAGTAAAAAAGCTGTTCGGTTTTACTGAGCATGCTGGAGAATATGAAGTCACTCCTTTATATATAGAAATAAAAATATATACTGTAGTAATTGCTTTAGACATTAAGTCAACTCATAAGCAACAGTTGCTCTTTAAGCCACTGAAAAGTTAAAGTACACACAACCCAGTAGGCCCAGTATTTCTAACACAGCATTCAAGCAGTAAGTATATTTTCAGATATTGTGAAGTGCAATCTGCTGGTGTCCACAATTCATATACATTTAATAAAAAGTTAGGATAATAAATATTTTTTAATTACACTTGATGCAGATCATAATTTCTTATTTAAAATGCAACCCTTTAAATAATGTAGAGCATGTTCTTTCTTTCTTTTTTTTTTTAAAGACCAGTAGGTTTCAACCATGAAACATCTTCAAGGCCTTCTGGAGGCTTCTTATGTAAAATACAAGTTTAATTTGGTGTAAATATAAGCAGTAAAGTAGTAATGACTGATCTTGATTCCTCATGGAGTAGATTTAGACAGGGGCACACAAAAATCTGAATGTAAATATTTCCTTATACAAAACTTATTTATTATTAATTATAACTATTTATATTCACATCTTTTCTTATCCATCTCTATATCGATCCATCATTATTTTGACCTTTGCTTATGTGTTTAGACCCAAGATGGCTTCTTAACTAAAACCATAAAATGGAATAGATTTAGATCTAATAAAAGCACTCAACTTTTCTCTCTGTGGTGATCTGAAGTTGGTCCACTAAATCCACCAAAACATCTCTATATGTAACATCAGTTCTGATGTATTAAGAAATGTTCACCCTTTTTGCACCCCTTCAGTCTGAGCATTTTCAGTCATTTATATTTTGAAATATATTTGTGACTATGGATTCAGACCTTGTATATTTGCACTGCAATCATCTTTAACACTTCTATGTGCTACAGATAGAAAAAGATTCTACTTTCAGGATCAAATCTTTATAAGTCATTATAGTATCTGTGCTTTAAAGGTGCAAATTTTTCTACTTTGTATGAGTATCCATAATTTGGTATGATTGATGCAGGAGTCGTAATGCCATCAGTTTGTCCTCAAGAAAAAAAATCAAGACGTTAAAAGAATGAAAAAAAAAAGAAGCTATTAATATACAAGTGAGAAAACCCAAACAGCAACATCATTAATTAGCTTCTTTAACACATTGCTGCAAACACTATGTATTTTATTTAATTAATTTTTTAAAGACATTGTTCTGACTGATTTCGTAAGAGCCCTGATTATACCACCTCCCCCCTGTCTCGGAGTGTGATGATAATCAGCCACAGCATGCAAACGCTTAGAAACTAACAGGAAGTAGGTTTCAGCCAAAACCTCACACCTGCTGTGCAATCAGCTCAGATCAGAAGAATGCCATTTTCCACAGAACTGAAGTGAAATGAGTCACAAGACCACGCGAGTGCTGAAAGGGGGGACGATGACAAACCAAACATGAGGAGCACACATGACATATGTACTTTATTAAGACTGGTTTACACGACTGAGGACTGTTCAGTTAGTCTGCTTATGGTAAATTGCTCATCCACATTCTGATTAAAGTGTAACTTAAAAAAAGGAAATCATTAGACACAAGTGAAACATGAAGTGGTTCAGGCTTGGAGGCAAAAAAGATGTTGTGCCCTTTTTCAACCAACATGGTGCTGGTGTCAATCAAAATAATTAAAAACCTAGTGTGTGTTTTTGTAGCCGGTTCCCAGCGCTAAACTGCTGCTGGCCTTGAACCAAACACCAGTGATGTCAGACTGCATGTTGCCATGACAACACCAAGTTATTCAAATGAGACATGTACAGTCATGAATGGTGTTTGTTTTTAAATAATTATATAAAAAATCATAATGCATGTATGAATCATCATAGGTCTCTCAAAGAAATGGTGCTCTTACCTGAAAAAACAACAACAAACAAACAAAAAAGCCATAAGACTCCATTAGAGTAGTTTCACTAAAAGAAACAAAAGCATGGATCCATCATGTCCTGGCTAAAGATGCTGAAAGATTTTATTTAGAATGGTAAAATATGCTCTGAAACCATCCTACGCAGTTATTTTTTCCATTAGGAGACGCCTACACCTGGTCATGTTATATAATAGTTCACATCTCTAAATGTGATAAACGTGGGACAGTTATTAAAAAAGGGGGGGAGGGGTGATTCTTTGTACGGCACCAGTACTGTGTTGGTGGAGAAGTGGAATACCATGCAAAAACTAAAAACAACCCCAAGAAACCCCAGCCAAACACAAGCTTCGAGGGGCACGATCACATCCAAGCTGTTTTCCACAACCTGTGTGTGTGTGTGTGTATCAGTGATGCTGAAATGTCAGTAGTGTCTCAGAGGAAACAAATCTCTGCAAGAGATTATGCTGGAATGAGACTAAAAATACAGATCACCCTGCTGTCATCCAAAACCCAAAGAACAACACAAAAATGGAACTGAAAGCAGGGAAGGAAAAGCTCCAGAAATGAAGCCATTCTCCAACAGAAAACAAGAGCACAGAGAAAAGAGCTTTTACCAAAGCACCCATCCATCACAATCATTACAGGAAATGTTTGTTTATGTAAATGCCATTTCTCAGTTTCATTAGAATAAGTTAAACCCTGCCTAAAAGTGCGAGTCTTTTAAAACGTTGCATTTTTATAATCCACATATGCTAACGGAGGTGATGCGTCTGAATGACTTTCCTGTGGAAAGTCAAAAAACAAATTACAAAAAAAAAATCCAGAGTGTTAAACATTTTGCTATTAAAGGCCCAAATGGGAAACTGTTTTCCACACGTGTCCAACTTCCAAAAGGCATTCGCAACAATTCATTAAAAAAAGAATGAGTCAGAGAAGAGAGGCTCCATGGAATATAATAATAAAGGAAAAAAAGAAACATGGCATATCACTAAAGTGTTAACGGTGACGTGGTCCATCTTGTAGTGTGTTAGGCTTAAAATAATTCACGTAAAACATTTTAAAGTAAGGACATGAAAAAGAGGAAGAGAAATGTGTACTGGATTAAACCAGTAATAAGCGAGCAAAAAGCTATGGCAATGAGGTCGCTTGTCTTAGATCACTTCAGCCCTCAATGCTCTGACCTGTGACCTCTGACTTGGGTAATCACATTAAGGAGGGGGAAGGTTGCTTAAAAACACTAACGCTGCAGGTGTGAGCTGTGTGAGATGAGAGACAGGGAGGTCAGGTAGGTGAGAGGCTGGGGAAAGACGAGGATGAGCTGAAGGCCAGAATGTGTGTGTGGTGGAGTGTGTAACAGTCTGAGCAGTGTGCAGGAGACGAGGTCTGGACACTCAGGACTTCTGCTCTGCTGCGGCTGGCGGCTGGGCTGTGCTCTCCGGCTTCACGATCTGGTATGTGATGAGGTACTCTGGGTATGCCTGTGTGAGAACCAAGACAGCGCACAGTGAGGAGAGAGGATTGATTATTTTTTAAGGACACGGCCAGCAAGTTCTTTATTTACGTAAATATTGATAAACCGTAGCCCTAGTACACTACGTAAAACACAACAAATGTAAACTGCAGTGGACCATCACATGCTGCCTTGTAGACACTGTGTGTTAAGTAGTGATCTACATTATGAGACAACTTTATCTCAGCAGCACAAATGGCCAACATTAGCTCAGGTTAGCTAGTCAGCTGACAGAGACTTGAAACAACCTGGGATCCTTTCCCACCCCTGACGTCTACAACAAGGTTTCTGTTCTCTTAGATACGTTAAAGTAGAGGAAATTGAAAATAATGTTATTATTTGTTAATATGATTGTTATTTTGTATATCACAAGCATCATCTTCCTCCTCCACCTCCACTTCATCTGCTCCCCCTAGTGGTCCCTGTATGCAGTTGTACCTTGGGCTATAAAAAACCCTCAAGTTCAGGAATCCCAAATACTATTCGACCTGCTTGCACCTGGTTAAATCATTTTGTATCTGGATCCTGATAAAACGTAAACAACATACATTTAAAAAAAAAAAAAAAAAAAAAAAGAAACATCATAACTTGACATCACAACAACTTGACTTGTTGTGATGTTTGGGAGCAACTCTTACATGCAACACGTGGTTCATATGGAGTAATATCATGCTATTTTGAATTGTGATACGAAGTTAGAATAAAACTAATTCATCTTTAGAGCCTCATCTCAATTTCCTGTTTAAATGTTAGGTGCTGTCATGACTCATCACTGTGAGACATTTCTAAAAGACCGGTGTGAGTGGACACCTGACACATTCATCAGCTATGTTTCAGACACAGACTCAATTATTCATTAGAAAAGAGTGGACTCTGACCTGCTCGCCTCTGTAGATGACGTACTCCGCGTAGGCCAGGCCGTTGACGCTGGGCCGCCCGATGACAGAGTGGTGCCCCGGAGGAGCGTGTGCCATTTTCATGGCACTGAACTGCAGGAAGGATTTGCCCAGGGTCACGCGACAGAACAGCATTTGTCTGCACAACATAGGAAGTGCACAATAATTATGAGGCCATCGGTGGATTATTTACACACACTGCTGCTAAGAGCTCCTGTACCTGTGGCAGACGTAGCAGGAGCGGTCTTTGTGTGTGGGGCAGCCGGTGCCGCCGCCGATGCCGTATACGTATTGGTTGCTCTTGGATGAATTCTCAGCGAAGTAGATCCCCGCTCCGAACATTCCCCCGATGTAGGCGTGTCTCTCATCAAAACCTTTGTGGATGATGGCGTTAATGAAGGGAGACCCTGCGCAGAGAAAGGAAAAGCATGCAAGTTTTACCACACACAAACATTAAGCTTCACATTAATGATTGTTTTAATACAGGTCTAATTATTGTTTCTATAAAGCTGATTATTTTTTAAATACCAGCAGCTGGCTAAAGTTGAACTTTTATAGCTTTTATCATGGCAATGATAACAGGATCCAAACAGTTTATGGACCCTTCACAGCATTTAAATATACCTGTGCATGGATAAAAATGTTCAGACTTTTGATAAAAACATTTAAATGTAACTTTGTCGAGTTACAAGAGGAATAAGGCAATTTGGGATGTGCTGTTACAGAGAAAAAATCAACCGTGGTTGATTTTTACAGTAGCTCCACTGCATCAGTGTCAGTGTCACTGTCCTGTAACTGGACAAGTGTTTTGGTTCATTATGTACCGTCTCTTCTGCCTATAAATAGACCGGAATGTCCCCCAATGTTGTCATTTAAAGTTCTAACACCTGCTAAATGATGCTGTAAGGATGAGGCTAGTGATTGAGTCAAGATGCAGGGATGAGTTTTGTTCACAATGTGTTAATGGAAAAAAAAAAAAAAAAAAGTTTATTTGTTGTGTTTGCGCTTTACATTAGCAAGAGAACTACCATGGAATAGCATGCGCTCGTTGTGGTGGTTGTGGTTTTCGTCAGCAATTTCTTTCTGTCTGTGTGCGTATCTCTCTCTCAGCTTCTTGTTCACCACCTTCTGAATCTGTAAACACGGACACACACGCACGCACACGCGCACACACAAACGTATGCATCCTTGTTACATATATGTATCTACATGTATGTATGCATCCTTGCTAGTGCTGCTCCTATAAGCAATGCAACAGCTAAACATCTCTCTCTTTAATTAATGTGCCTTCAATTACAACATGCCATGTTCTTGGCTCTTGCTTACCTTTAGGATGTTGTACCTGCTGAAGACTCCGCCGGCATTTCCTCCATCCCTGTGCTCTCTGATCGTGCTCTGTAGCTAAATCCCCACAACACAGAGACAAAAGAATTTAACACAAACTACGCCTTTACACCTTTACGATTTCTGTTTAACAGAACTTTAGTTTGAGTGTTTTTCAACAACACATGCAAACTGAGCATAATTGTGAATTTTACAGTAAAGAGTCTCAGAATACAACAGAACATGGCAAAATATAGAACTACATAATAATTAGACTGAGCTCGCATAAAGGACAATATTTTATTTTTTTTATTGAGCAGCTGATGTACAAAATGTGATAAAATAAAAAATATATTTCTGTAAAACTCATTGTTTTTGCTGATATACTTTTTCTGCACCAAGCAGCTTATACTGCCATTTTCCCCTACTTCCTGTACAATGTATAGTGAAAAAATGTTCAGGAACCCTGACTCACCTCCTCTTCCACAGACTGAAACTCTTTATCGTCAGGTGCCAGGTCGATCAGGACTGTGCCCTGACTCGCACAGTGGAATGTCAGGTATGGGTTGGCACCTGTGGAGTTACAGACCACACAGACACTATAAAATTTCAGATATTTTAATATGCAGTAATCATTCTTAGTTCTTGAGATTTACTTGACCTGACTTTTTAAAGAATGCACAGAGTAATCTTGCATCTTTTTAACTTATGCTCACCAATCAGACCTTCACACCACAAAAATACGCTTAACTTTCCACTGAATATGCTCACTGTATATGGTATAGGCAGCACAACATTGCCCATTAGAACTCGAACAACCTTTTCTGTTGAGTGTTACTGTAATCTGACAAAAGTCTGAACTTCTCATTTTCACAAAAAAGTAATTAATGATTTATCAGCAGCAGCACACGGGCATGGAATGGCATTTTAAATGAAGAATAGAACACAACAGGGTGTGATATTATATGCAAATAACAATGCAAGCATGGTGAATTTTTTTCCCCCAACATAAGATCCTTAACTGTTTTATTCTTCTTACACCACAAAAAAAAAAGAGGCAAAATTGCTGTGGCGCAAAAAAATAAAATAAAATAGATCTGTTCTGAATTTCAGGTCAAACATGCATCTCCCAAACAGATGATTCAATAATAAGTTCTCAATTAGCCATGCTTATTACAAGTCAAAAGAAAGCCAAAGGTAAATCACCACAGTGTTCTGACCTTGCTGACCGCCCAGCAGTCTCTCGATGCCTTTGATAAGCTTGTGGCGGTGCCCGTACGCGTTGATGCCGATTTCCTTCAGCTCCTCATGACCCATATCAGCCAACACGTCCAGAGTGATCTACGAGACAAAGCGACAGGCGATCGGACACAGAAACCCAATAGCTCAACACGCTACTATGCAGAACAACATGCGCAGAAGACAAACAGCAGAAATAGGATGGGGATTAAACGGTGTGATGCAGAAGGACACCCTTATCGCAGATTTCTTTCGAGGTCTAGATGAAAATGCCTCCTACACACCAAGATGAAGATTTATTATTAACAGATGCAGCGATGAGAAGCAGAGCGAGAGATGAAAGCCTGCAAAGGAGAGGGATGCTGAGCCCGAGCGAGATAAGGCAGCAGACTGGCACTGATGTGACACTCCTCCAGATTTCATCATTTCTGCCTTTATGCGGTCCACATCAGCCTCCATCAGCAATTTCAGCACATCATCGCTATGATAGGCCTGTTTACAAGCTATCAGGCCGGTTACTCATTCTCTCATTTCTCAGCCCGCTACACACTGAGATGCCCATGAGGATGCATAAAAATTTATCATTATTACTTTTTATAAATACTATTTTATAGAATAGTAACACTGAGAAATAATAAAAAGGCAAAAAATTTAAGCCAGAAAGGTAAAAGTACGCTGATCAGTCATAGTTTTATGACCACTGACGGATGAAGTGAATAACTCATTATCTTGTTACAGTGCCACCTGAAAATGGGTGGGATATACAGTATTAGGCAAAACATGAAGATTGTGCCTGAAGGTGTTGGAAGCAGAAAAAATGGGCAAGTTTAAGGGATTGTATAATGTTGACCAAAGGCCAAATTGTTACGGCTAGAAGATTCGGGCAGAGCAATTCCAAAACTGCAGCTTTTGTGATCTGCAGTAGTCAGGACCTAAGGAAGTAAATGTGATGAACCAGCGACAGGGTTATGGGCAGCCAAGACTTGAGGCAAACTTTACCAAATAAATAAATACCTAAGTGCACCTCTTATTTCTATCTCTATACTACCTGTTAAGAATATATTCACTGTTCATTCTGAGTATGGTGCAGACTTTCCATAGAAGACCACCCAGCACAGCCTAAAACAAAAAGTATCACTTACTACAAAAGTCTGCCTTAATATAAGCCTAATTAAAACTCACAATGGGTTACTTTAGACAAGTCATTTAGATTACAGGAGTCCAGCTGATAGAAAGGAGTTAAACTAGTGCAACGAGCAGCAGAAAGAAGAAAAAAAAGGAACTTGAATAAAAAAGTAAAATGAGCCACACGGCCGTGGCTGCTACTCTGCTCACATGCCACTGTTGGAGCCTGTTCCCTTCATTTATGTGCAAATGAGCGGCCAGTGAGTCTCAGTGTGATTAACTCAGAGCTGAGGACCTTCAGCCCTCCACCCATCATGGCTCCGAGCATCATGGAGGGACCAATCAAGCAGTGCAGTGAAACGGTGCTCTACCGCCAAGAGAATGAAGGGAAATGACGGAGCGGGGATGCGGAAACGTGATGACAGCAAGCCGAATGATGCGATTACATTTGCATAGCTTTGAACACCATGCTCAGATGTTTAAAGTGAGCTGGGGCTTCTCACCTGCTCCCTCTCAAAAATGTCCCGCAGATGCTCGAGGCCCAGACTCTTCAAGAACTGGCTGATGTTCATATCCAGAATGGTAACTAAAAAAAAAAAAAAAAAAAAGGTTTATTATAAATCATAATCATTACTAGTTACTTGATATTATGTATTTATATGATCACTGTTGTAAGTCTCTTTAGAGGAAATAACTCCGAGTTGGGAATAATACCCAAAGTTGACTTGTTAGACCCCATTCACTCAGTCAGTAAAGTTGTGCAAAAATAGTAACAGTGCCACCTACAGCTAATAGTGCAAATGGTTTTGTTTACTATCCCTGAAATATTAATTATAAGAAAGAGCCATTGTTTGCAATATTTGCTATAGATGGTGCTGTTACTATTCTTTTATGTTTATTTAATAAAAATAATAAATAAATAAAACTTAATAAATTGTTATTTTTAAATTGCATTATGCAAGATTAACAAAAAAACACAAGAATCAAAATTGACAATATTCCATAAAAAGAAACTAATAATAATAATAATAATAATAATAATAATAAAAAAAATAGGATTGCAGCTGAACTGTAGATTTTTCAACACTTCTCATCTCTAATCTATAACACAATCATTCTCATTGTGGCTTCACCGTGACAAATTCATTGTGCGCGATTCTGTGTGTCTTGTTTACAGGATAACACTCTCCTCTCACTGATGGAAATAAAAGGGGTAAACAAGCCATGTTTAATTTGCTCTCACTCTCTCCCTCCTTCCTCTCAGTCCCCGTAGCTCCGTCTGCAGGCCCTGACGCTCCGGCCGCTGAGAGCTCAGTTAATGGGCCGGCCAGGTTATCGATGCTGCTGGCAGCCGACAGGCAGGACGGCGTTGAGGCGGGCGAAATCACGGCAGCGCTGACCACCGTGGCCTGAGGTTTAAAGCAGCTGGGTAGGGCATCAGGAGGCATGGCATCAATCAGCAGAGCACGGATATCATCAGCCTACATCACACAGAGGAGACACAACCAAATTATTTAACCTGTCTATGAGATACAGGACACTATATATGTTAGACCACAAAATTGTAGATACTGATTAGTCAGGATGTGGTGACGGTCCAGCTGCAAAGGACAGCTTTATTAGATGCTGAATTAATGCTTCGTCACGTATACGTTACAGCACAGTGAGATCTTTTTCTTTGCACATCCAAGCTAGTGTCAGCCATGATAAGGCATCCCTGGAGCAGAGAGGGTAAAGTGCCCAGCAGTGGCAGCTTGGTGGCGCTGGAGCTTAAACTCTTGACCTTATGATCAGTAACCCAGAGCATTGACCGTTTGAGTCACCACTGCCACACGCTCAGCCCAATACTTTAACGTTTTTAAAAGCTTATTCACACACATGTGTATGTTGGAGAGTTTCCAGTGTCAGCTTTCTGTAACAGTCAAAGGTAAAGCGGTAACGTTTTCTGACATGGAACATAAGGATTCGTGCTTTAAGGTCACATCATGTGGTGTCTTATTAACTCAAGACTGAGGAGGAAAGAGAGGCTGGAGACGAAACAGCTGCTTAAAAAAAAAAAAAAAAGGATATCTGGAACTAATTTGTTAAACAAATGCTGATGAAATGTAAATGGAATGTAAAGGATGACAGGTCCTATTAATTAAAATATTTTCATGCAAATTGCTGTGGTTTGAAACAAATAAAACATTATATGAAAATAATACACCCTGGGTGCTCTACTTCATCACCATGATGTTGATTATTGTCCTATAACAGCATGCAGTGATTTATGCTGTACAAGTAATTCCACTTTTAATAATTTTTAAATATCATCCATACAATTTAAGGCATTTTCAATTTCTAAATTATAAATGAATAAATGATTACAAGAGTGGATAGTGAAGATAATTGTCAGCATTATCGAGTTGTCCTTTATGCAAATTCATAAATAAAGATGAATAATTTGCCTCATTACTTTTACATTTAAAGCAGTGCATTATGTCACATGAATGCAGAAGCAGGTGTTTGTATTATGAACGCGCGCGCACACACACACACAAACACACACACACACACACACACACATCATGTGTCCTCTAAGGATTAATGAGACAGGTGGTATTTGTTGTGTTGTGTGAGTCTATAAAAAATAAATAAAAAGACAAACTCCTCTACTGTGAAGTGTTCTCAAGTCTAATTAAGTCTAATAATAAAAGGTCACAGGGTATTGGAGCACATGACATGCTAGCACCTGCAGTCTTTCTCCAACAGATATGATAGCATGTGGTTTTAAAGCATTCTGTGCAACAAGACAAATGTCCAAACTATCCCGGGATTAACTACCATCTGCACAATCTAATTTTTATACAGCCTGTTTGGTCTGATCCCACAGAAAACTCACAACTTGCCAGAAAAAAGGCAATGCTGGGCCCAAAAGGCAAACAGCCCAGGAGTACCGACCTGGCCTCCAAACTCCCAGCATCCCAATCCGATTGAGACTGGAATTGCATCAGACAAGTCCAAAGTCCAATCCACGAACAGGAATAAAAGGAATAAAACATAATGGACCATACTGTTGTCTAAAAATTATCCATGTAGCACCGACTAAAGTGTGTTATTCATCTTAAACTTCATTAATATAATTATTAAAATTTCTAATTAATTAATGAAAAACGCATCATAACATTTTAAGCTCTTATAGTCATTTCATGTGATGGACTGGACACAAGACAAAACTGCAGCTCCTCATGACACAGAGAAACTGTGAAGTGCATAAATGCCTAATCTGAAGAAATCGCTGGTTAAAAAAACTTACTGGTACAAAGCATGGACAGTGGAGACTTCTTAACTCATAACTGTTACATAAAACTCACAGAAAACTGAATATTTATTTATCTCTGTTAAATAACAACAAGATTATGTGAGGCTGAAGTCCCTGTGTATGTTATTATTGAAAAGAAAGGGAGCGTTTACATATACACAGACAAAGCAACATACTGATTTTTGCATTCATTTGTACTGTAATAAGGGAGTTTGTGAGCGTTTTCTGCAGTGGCTGTGTTAATCGAACAATGCTCCTTTTCATGTAGTTCTTGACATGTACAAGACTCGGTAAGGGTCAGTAACTATATACCGCTTACTGTATACTTGTACAGGGTCACGGGAAGCCTGGAGCCTTTCCCAGGGCACTCAAGGTACAATCTAGACAGAGTGCCAATACATTGCAGGGCACAAGAACAGACGCACACTGCGGGGGATTTGGAAACACCAAGTGTACATGCAAACGCCTTGCACACAGATACGAGGCGGAATCAATCCCTCAACTATGCCACCCTGCAGTCACCCAAAAAATAACTGTATTCAATTCTGTATAACTGTATAATTCAATATTTTTCTTAAACCCTTGAAAAAAGCTAAAAGGCTAAAATGCACTCATACCTCTACTGCCTTTTTTGCCCCTCGCTGTGCCGATGCCTCGATGATTATGGACCAGAACAGATCACACAAACAAAAGCTTTGATGTGCATGGTTTCTGTGTTAAGTAATTTTGGGAAGGACTGAGATACATGGAGAATTTTAATTTCAGTCTTAACAAAACTGTACTAAAAGTCATAGTAAACAACTGTAATAAACATCATATCGGCTATATTAAATATTTCTTCTGAGAGAGAATGTAAACCGTAAATCACATCACAGGTTCAGACAGAAAAACTTTAAAAAATAAATAAATAAATTCAAATCATGATGACGACGATGATATTAGGATGATTGTGATTACCGTGGCGAGGTCGAGGGGTGTCTGGCCCTCCTGGTTTTTCATGGTGGGGTCGGCTCCATGCGCCAGCAGCAGGGCACACAGCTGCGTGCGCCCCTTTTGCGCAGCCTCGTGGAGAGGAGTGAACGCCCACTTATCCGTGGCATTTACACACGTGTTGTATTTAATCAGCAGAGCCGCAATATCCACGTGCTGAGGACAGACAAGAAGCCGTGTTACAACAAAGCCAGCACTTATTTCGCTGCAAAAAGATTAACATTAACATCTCAATGCAGATTTAAACTGAGGCTGCATATAGTATGTCGTGATTAGATGAAAACACTAACAATTTCTTTTCCTATTTTGAAAACAACAAACAGTAAATGGGAACTAGTTGCAAATGGAAAGTAAACCTAGAAAAAGTAGACCTGAAAAAAAAAATCTTTCACTTGCCGCTGTTGCTAAAATCACAACTCAAAATAGAGATTGAAGGTCACAGGGACTCCGTGGAACAAAGGAAGTACAACTAGAGCTATTCATCATCCCAACCTCACACCTTCTACAGGCATTCACAAGCCTCTGGGTGGGCTGTTAGATCCGTCCCCGGATTCCTGCTGCCAGTCGGCGGATGGCACGAGGAAATCTAGCTGTGTGCGCGTGAGAGTGCAGACATGCTCCCAGAACTAACTCTGTCCAGTTCAGCTCTTATAACCAGCAAGCTGGTGCCCGGTCAGTCTCATCACAGCTCTGTTGCCCTCACCAGAAACACACTGCCAAGCACTGTTAAAGGAATGACTTCGCAAAAAATAAATAAATAAATCTGAGCCAAACAATTGTGCCATCTGATCTTTACTTCTTTAGTTTTGCACTGCAGCAAATGTAGGACATGGTGGAACTATAAACATGCACTAAACCTCAGTGTAGTTGAACCCTGCAGCATTCACACTTTCATGAGCTAATATGTTGAATATAATTCCTGTGTTGGAGAAATGTCAAAAGATTAAGTATATATCATTTTGTATTATAATTTAGTTTTCTTTAGATTTGTATGCGAGATTAATTTGGAGTAAACGTCTTTTGTGCATGTTTGGAAGCCCTGTTTCTTTACTGCAACTTACAAGCGTGAGAAAATCATACTATTTCAAGGCTAGAATTCTTTTATTTATTTTTATCTGAACCTTGTGGCTAAAAGTGAAGTAAACATGAATGAATGATTGGTTGAATTGTGTCTCTAATGCACGTGAACGACCAATCTAACTTCACCCTGAGTTAAGACGCAGTGTATAAACCTATGTGCCCCTATGTGGACTGTCTCCATGCTGAAGCAGTGATTCAAATGCATTTAAATAGAACATTTTAATCTATGACTGCTCTGCTTCAGAGTGTGTGATAACTTCAATTTCCACAGCATGCTGGTTCCGTCACCTGGATCAGGATCTTTTTAGCCGACAGAACCGCTCAACACTATAAATGGGGAGTCTGGGACTTCAGAAAAAGTCCTCCTCCCTTCTGGACATACTTGAGGGGTTTGGATGCTTGTGAGGACAGTGGGGTCGGCGGTATCTAAATCGCTGTTGAAGATTACAGATCGAAGAAAATACAATATCAGGTTTGTCCAATTCAGTGTCCAAGCGCAGGGAACTTAAAATAACTTTTTGAGAAATACTACACTGTTCGAGAAACAGTAGGTCGGAGAGTAAATTGTTATTCGAGGAATAACAAACTGTTCAGGGAACAGAGCGCATGTGGTGCATATAAACTCTTTAGAAACTTTTTCATGACCTTGAATGAAAAGAGATAAAGCCTTAGAGCGGTGCAATCTGGTTACTTTCTGTTAAGAGAGCAGAAAGCACTGAGAGTGGCATACTGTAGGATCGTCGTGAGAAAATGGTGAAAACCTTTGCAAGGGTGAATTGTTTGAGGAACAACTAATTCTAGTACACTGACTTGGGATGTTGATCAGAAGGGACACCTATCACTGTTTGAGAAAAACCAGTAGCCTATGCCAAGTTAAAATGTTAAAAGAACAACTGATCTGATCAGAAGATATGTAGCTGTACAGTGTAAGAAATATGCGGCATTGTGCCAGTGTCCCCAACCAGAGTTACTGGGGGAGCTGTGGGCCATACTCATGGTAATTAATTAATACTAATAGTATTAATAAGTACAGGGAATATCATTCAAATAGCTATATACACACAGCCATTTCTAATGCTGGAGAAAAAAAATGCAAAACTCACAGAGATGAGAGAAAATATGGGTTGAAAGAGTTTCACCTGTGGAAAATGAAGCTAAGGAAAGAGATAAGCAAGGTTCATGTACAAAGAAAAGGAAACAGAAATTAGAGGGGGAAAAAAACAAATCACTCTGGAGTAATTTAATCTCCAGAATCCATTAGTTTTTCAGATGAGGATGAAGTAGTAGTGGTGAATGGACAGTCTCGTCCAGGCGGACCTCGTCCGTGCTCACCCGCGCTTGCAAAAGAGAGACCTGCCACCATATTCAGCGTCTGCAAACCTCTCGAGGCCATCACATACAACCACGCACAGTTTTGGCCCAAGAGCCATTTCAAAAACAGATGAGAAACATACAGCTCCTTTGGAACATATTCAGTCTGCGGACACTTAATTTCAAATGTATTCATCGTCTTCTTACCTTCAGAGTGACACCAGCATGCCCTGCATGCAGTTTTCCAGAGGAGGGTTTGTAGACTAGATAAAGTTTCTTACACCTCACGAGTGGTCTTTTATGCAGAACAACCATTTCGAGGCCTCATGCAGTCAGTTCAATGTATTGTTCTTGCACTGAAACCCATTTCAGTGTTGCATCATTATGCCCAGTGTCGTATCATTAGGCAGATATCTTGAGCAATGTTTATGCTGATGTCACTCATGACGAGTGATACAGTAAAACTGAAAAGAAGCATTCACACATTCAACCTGTGCAAAAAGCCTTTTAAAATATGCAAGCTTTCAGTCAGAGATCATCTTCGAGGCATAAACAGACAGCAAGAGGTAATTGTACTACAGAGGTTACAGCTAGCTATTACGCTCTGTTTATGCCTCAAAGAAGGTGTCTAACTGAAAGCTTTCATAAACTGTATTAATACGCTTTTTGAACATATTCAGTGTGCGGATGCTTCTTTTCAATTTTTTGTTTCATGTTTTGTAGCTCCAGCACTTCAGCAAAAATCGTTACGCCAGGTGAGCCGTGTTTTCCTCTTTTATTGAGGAATATGAAGACTACATATAAGCCTTGTAACAAATTACTTAAATCATCTTGCTGTTATACCTGTGAGAGGCATACCAGGGGGCATTTTTAAAAACAAATGGTCTTTATGGAGCATGAGAGAAATGTAGAAGCACTGACATTTTTGAAGAATCACTTGTAATATGGTGTGTTACACATTATCACACAAACAGCATGCACTCCAATATCTGTCAGGAAAACAGCGAAAGGCACAGTAGGGGTTGGCTAGTGTGAGCTACACCCTGGCTTCCCTTTAAATTCTCTTATAAGTAGCTTGAGAGATATAATTAGCTTGTCCGTTGTGGCATTTCTTGTAAATACGGGATGCAAAAAATCATAAATGAACCCCAGCCATTTATTTACACACTTCCATAATTTTTGGAAAAAGGAATTGTCTGTGGAAAGAAGACTGTGACTCCATCTTTTTAATTCATTCTTATAGATATTCTTTCATACTGGTGACTAGGACACTAACGAAGAAGTAAAACAGCTTTTACAGGCATTCTGTCCTGCCTTAGGCCTTCTGCAGCCGATCAGCATGCAGCTCAGAGCATGCCGCCTCAGCCTGAACGTTATCCTGTATAATAAATATGTGCTCAGGCACAAACACATTTTGGATGATTGTAAGAAGAAGAAAAATGTGCCATTGAACAGGGCAGACAAAGATGACAGGACCATCCCTTGTTTAGAGCTTGGCACAATCATCTGGCCTGGACTGTCACTAGCTACAGGGTATCATCACACACTCAGGTCTTCCTGAACAAATCGTGCACCAGATTGTTGCATTAAAAGTGCATGAGCCGGGACGCTCGCGGCAGCCAACAGAGACGCCGCACACTTCAGCGCTCGGCTATAGGCAGAACAGTCAGTAGCTAGTGGCATGAATGGAAACTTTAAAACGTACGTGTGTGTGTGTGTGTGTGTGTGTGTGTGTGTGTGTGTGTGTGTGTGTGTGTGCGCGCATAGATTATTCACATCTCCATCTGTTTTTCTAGTTGCTATGGCTTGTCCTTGTTTGTTCGTTCTGCACTTAACTGCCAAGTGTCTAGGCTAATCTGATACCAGAAACTGCTTGTTTATCAGCCATGTTTAATTTGTACACTCACTCCGTATGAGGCTGCGTTGTGGAGAGGAATCAGGCCGCCTTTGTCCTGTGCGTTCACGTCCGCACCATGCTCCAGAAGATACTCCGCTACCTCCAGGTTGTTATAACCCGCTGTGGAAGTTAAACATTTATACACATGATCAGAACACACTGGATTTGAGTCCTGAGAGAGTGAGCTCAATGGACCTGCACTAATGAACACCATCTTTACAGGATGCAGCTTGATGTTCATGCAACTACACTCAACACCCACACACACGCGCGCACATGCACACAGCTTCATTTAAATGTTCTCCACACTGGTCTGTTCCTTTTCCCTTCCATGCATCATTATGCAGCAAAGAGGTTATTTAGGGGTCATGGTCTTATTATAAAGAATGCTTTTGCTTGCAATTTTTTTTTTCCATTAGCTCGTTTCCTACTTAATGACAACAGAATATAACATGCAAGGAAAGTGAAAAAAAATTAAAGCAAAATGCAATAAAACTTTCATAATTTTTAATTGTAAAGCTCTAGAAAAATAAATTTGCTTCCCTTCTTCTGAAGTTGTACTGCACTGCCTCATCCAAAATCTTATGCTCGGCATTACATTTTCCAATGCTTCACTGTCTTTATGCTCCCTAGGAGTTTGAAGCCCTTTTCCCAGATTAGCCTTACTAAGAAATGGTTTTCTTAAGACTACACAATTGTTTAGTCCCAATCCCTTGAGCTCTCTCCTCACTGTGTGTGGGGAAATGCTCTTACTTTCACTATCAAACATAGCCATTAGTACTACTGTTGTTTTCTTTACGATTTGGGTTCAGCAAACATTTAAGTGATCTCTGATCACGATCATTTAATTTGTTTCCAGCCACATTCCTTGACCAAAGATGATGGTTCATCACTATCCTTTCAGGTTTTAATAACGCATTTTACACTAGTTTGAGCAATCTCCTTAATTGTTTTCTTTGCTTGATGCAAGACGATAATTTGACCCTTCTGAAACAGAGCAACATATTTGCCATGTCTTCTGACATCATTGTTTAAGAAATGAGCAGCTAGCCCCTGCAGTTGCCAGCTGAACCATATTAATCACTGCAGTAATTATCCAATGGAAGGCTCTTAACTGTGTGCTTAGCTGATGACTTTTGATCTGTACAATCTGTGCAATCCCCGATCATACAGACTGCTCCCATTCCGAAAAGATGCACCAGACTGTCCAAAATGTTTCTTTTACACATTCAAAACTTCAAATATGTCATTTTTTAAAGCCTAATAACTGCAGCATGAAAAGTGGAAGTGTGAAAAACAATCTGTGCGAGAGACTGTGTTAGTACGGAATGCTTAAAGAGAACAACTCCAGGACTTGGGTGTCCTAGCAGACATGCCAATGCTGTCTACAAGAACCTGGTTATAGTGAAAATAGTGCAAGTCAAAATGTTTTCAGGTGTCTCCCAAATCACCAGAGCAACAGATCAAATAACAGTGCTATAGTTAAACCTGTACTTCAACCCCAAAATACATATTGATCTTTGTTTCATGCAAGCATTCTGCATATTTCTTTACATTCTAAGTGATTATGTTATCAGTATTCATGTGAATGAAAGCAGTTCAAGCTTAAAAGCAACTGCTACTAACGTTAGAAACAAAAAAGGCAAATTTTAGCAGATGCATGGGATTTAGAGAAAATGGGAATTGGGATTCTGTTGCTTTTCTCCTGTTCCTTTTAAGTCCCTGACTGAAACAGCCGAACACATGTGGGAGCAGATATAATATCTGATCGAAAGTGTACAATGTTTTATGTTTTGTTCAGAAAAAAAAAGCCTAAAAAGGCTGGAGGCCTGCTCAGAACTGAATTCAGGATAAAAGAGATTTAATTGGACATGTCGTCTCTGCCTGTTTTATCTAGCCACATCGCGAGGGAGAAGGGATGCTGTTTTCCAAAGTGCCACACAGCTGTTAACGCTCTTAAACACAGTTTCAGACTAGAACAATATGGTTCAGAGGCATTTCACAGCTAAAAGTGTGACTAGTGTTATTTAAGCAGTGACTGCTGACGAATTATGGGACATGACAGGCAGAAACCGCACTGTACTAATGACATGTGTCAGTCAGAAACCTCTCCTAACACTCTCCGTTACCTGCCAGGTGTAGTGGTGTAGAGTTGCGCCCCTGTGTGTCTCTGCAGTTGATGTTCTCGGGGCTGCAGAGTTTCTGCACGCGGGCCAAACAGCCTTTCTTCGCAGCATCCAACAGAGCAGCGTCTCCTCTTAGCAGGTCCTGGATGTCAGTATCCCCTTCCTTCACCATGTCAAGGGGTGTGTTCCCGTCACGGTTCTTCTTCGTCGGGTCAGCGCCGTGCTGAAACACATACAGCCTTTGACATGGAAGCTCCCCTTTAAACTAATCCACCATAATGAAATAGGCAACAAAACCAGAGAGCTACTCTGCTAACAAATAAGGCTTTCTCACTCCTAACCAAAAACAAGTCACAGACTCTAAGGTATCATTCAAGCATCTTTAGCTTTGATTACAGCACACCATGTGGTGACCAATTCATGTGTGGAAATTATGTATTTAATAACTTATGCTTCCAGAAATACTCTTTCACAATTTGAGTCGTGAAATATGTCTGTCATCAGGGAAGACTAAATCAGCTGATGCAAGTTGTTGAGCCTTGTACAGTGGACACTATGCATGATGGGTACATCGCTTCATGCACCTCGCTTCTTACCTTGACGTACCCATCGCTCTGTAATAAGGTCAATCTGAACTCATCGAAACATATGATCTTTTCCCATTGCTCCCAAAGTCAGTCTTTATGCTCCCTAGCAAAGTGAAGCCTTTTTTTCTTGATTAGTCTCACTAACAAGTGGTTTTCTTGTTGCTGCACAGCTGTTTAACAATTCTCATAGGTCATCATAGTGTGCGTGTAGGGAAACACTTACTTTAATTTTAAACATGGCTATATGGTCTTTACTGTTGATTTTTTACCATGCAACTACCCACCCTCCCACAGAGTTTAAGTTCGACCACATTCCTTTCACATATTTGACACATCAGCAAAATGTGATGTGTTTTAAAGGTTATTAATTCAGTTACAGTAATTAAAAATATCTTTAATTGTTTTCGGTACTTGATACAGCCCAATAATTTGACCCTTCTGAAAGTGTCGTTTACATAAATAAGCACTACTGAGTTTATGTTTTTGCCTGAAACATTGATCTCAGTGTCCATCTTCATAACACTGGGAGTCTCACTGGTTCCTAAAACACCTGCACTTCTGTGCGACATCAGTGAAGAGTCAGATGTGGTTTGATGCAGATATTTACATGCATATTTGCTTTAGAAAAGCCACACCCCAACACAAAAATCTTAAAACTGGATATGGTACACTTTCACTTCAAGGCTTTAAAAGTGTTAAAAAAAAAAAAAAAAAAACAAGTGCACAGGATTTCAGATTTGAAGGGGTACTCGGATACACTGCATATGATGCGAAGAGGCCACTTGACCTCTCATTTTAATAAATATCGAAATATCAACTCGTTTAAAATGTGCTGCTCTCACCATTCTTGAGCTGCACAGGAGCTCCGCTGAGGAGATGGACGCGGAAAGTAATAAAAGTGGGTTCATCTCTAATAAACCCTAAGCCGAAGCTTTTCTGCAAAGGTCAAAGGTCAGGCCTGTGTTCCATAAAAAGATTCCATTTGAATTAACCAGGCAGGCAGGAGGAAATGCTGAGTCACAGCGCTCTGTGTGCGTGTTTGTTTCTAAGCCGGAGAGCGTACGTGTGTGTGATGCACCACACCTTTAGAAGAAGTTTGCAGATCTCATATTTGCCCTTGGCAGCAGCTTCGTGCAGCGGTGTAAACTTCCACAGGTCAGCCACGTTCACCGACGCACCGTGTCTCACCAGCAGCTCGGCCACTTCGTAATGCCCGTATGAGCAGGCGTTGTGCAGCGGCACCAGACCCCTGAAATACACAGAGGAAAAATTCACTATTTATATAAATGCTATTCACTTGTTAAACATAACAGGCTCTACTTAAACATACAAACTATTATAAACATTCTAAACTAAACCTACATGAATCATTTAATGTAGGAAAATATCAATGTGTTCAGTGATGAAACTTTTTTTAGATTTCATCTGCACCACATTGCTGCTGAGTTTGGAATTCATAGTCAGAATGGTTAGGATAATTATTTATTTTCTATGAGAGTAGTACAGCTTCAAATAACAGGTTAATAACCACTACGGAGTGGTGGGGCTTTTTTTCTGTGTCCCCTACAGAAGGCCATTTGTCCTAACCTTGTGTTAAAGACTTCAATAAAACAAAAGGATTCATGCACGTTAATGACCGTGTGCTAAATCGTTCAACTAGGAAGCATTATTGTAGAATACAACTGCATGCTCAAATAATGATTTCATGTGTTAAACAAACCTAATTAAAACAAACAATCTGAGATCTGAGGATCTAAGAGGACCCTGGAAGATCGCGCTCACCCTTTGTCTTTGGCGTGGACATCTGCACCGTGATGGAGCAGGTACTCCACCACTGCCACGCGGTTGTAGCCTGCCGCAAAGTGCAGCGGCGTCGAGTGACGTCCCTCCAGATCCCTGCAGTTCACATTCTGAGCAGAGCACAGTTGCTGCAGAGAGAGAGAGAGAGAGAGAGAGAGAGAGAGAGTGCATGCACACACACAAACACACAGCACTAAATAAATATGAACACATTTATTTATGTTCCACTCATGTTACGAATATACAAAACAACATACAGTGATAAATACACAAAATAGACTGCAATAACAAATTAAATATATTACGGAGGTACATTTCCAGCACTTGTCTTCAAGACTTTGACTGGGGCAACTGAGGTAAAGCCTTGAATGAAGTCAAACCTTTAGCTTGAAATTATCATCTAGCGGTTTATCAGCTAGAGTTTGTTGCCCCCTAAAGGAAGGACTGATCTTTTTTCAATCTCTCAGTTCTGTCATAGTCCACAAAATGATTTAGGACATGTAGTCTGAATTTATATGATAGGTCAAGTGAGACATTTGTATTTCTCTGAAACTTGACAATAGTTTAAACTAATCTAGACTTTAAATTTACTGGTTTAAAAGTTTACATTCTGACGTTTTGGCTTTGTACAGCAAAACAAACAGAGGCTTTGAAGTTGGGTTACTCAATGACTACAAAATCAAAGGTAACATTTTATACGGGCTTTCAATATCAACATGTTTTAATACAAATTAATCGTATGACAAAGTTTAACCCTAATGGCTTCCCATAATCACAGCGAGGTTACCAGGGTGCGTGTGATAATGTCATGTTTAACACAGATATTAAGATGACGGAGGAAACATCACCCGGTGTGCTGAACAGCAAGCTTCATTATAAAAAAAAGCTAAAATATTTTTCCAAGAATAAATGGGAGAGATGTCTCGGATAGCTAAGGATCCAGGTTCGAGTCCCATCATCGGTGGGTTGCCACAACCCAAAATACCCAGGCCCTGCATGCAGTGCCAATTTGAGATTATTTAATACTATAAGATATTAATAGATATTATAAGATGGCATAATCTGTTTCCTCTAACCAGTTTGTCATCCATTTATTTATTCCAAAATTGCATGTTTATAATATAAATCACAGTATTTTAAAATTACTATGAGCATGATTCCTTTCGCAAAGAAGAAACCCTGACACGGCTACGCTGCGTCTTTGCCGCTCTCTGAAAGACTGTCCTTGAGAACTTCTTTTACATGATTCAAAACCAGCAGAGTTTTTTCCAAAAATTTCTTTCATCTTGAGTGAAAAATAGTGCCCGTTGCATTGTTAATTTTTTTCCCCCCCTCCGGATAGACGAGTGCATTAGTCACCTTCACAGTGTCCAGGTCTCCTGCTTTAGCTGCCTCTAAAAGCCTGTAGTCTACATCAGAGTTCCTCACGGGAATGTTTTCTACAAAACAGAGTTATGAATGTTAGCAATCCTCTAATGTCCACATACAATACCTGGTGCTGTGAGCGTGCAGTAGGCTTGTGTTTACCGTTGAGGATTTGCTGGACAGCCTCGTTGCCCATCTGTGCGGCGGTGAAGCCCTGCAGCGAGACCACGGCTGGATCCGCGCCGTAACTCAGAAGCAGACGGCATGTCTGCAGGTGACCAGCGAGAGCTGCTCTGTGCAGAGCTGTCTGTCCCAGGGTGTCCACAGCGTTCATCTGTGTTCAAATAAAACACACATATATATGGATACACACACGTGGACAAAATTGTTGGTACCCTTTGGTCAATGAAAGAAAAACTCACAATGGTCACAGAAATAACTTTAATCTGACAAAAGTAACAATAAATAAGAATTCTATGAATGTTAACCAATGAAAATCAGGCATTGCTTTTCAACAATGCTTCAACAGAATTATTTTAAAAAATGAACTCATGGAAGAGGCCTGGACAAAATTGATGGTACCCCTAACTTAATAGTTTGTTGCACAATCTTTTGAGGCAATCACTGCAATCAAACGATTCCTGTAACTGCAAGCTGCTCCAGTTGTTTCCGGTTTGAAGGGTGCCTTTTTCAGACAGCATGTTTCAGCTCCTTCCAAAGATGCTCAATAGGATTGAGGTCAGGGCTCATAGAAGGCCACTTTAGAATAGTCTAATGTTTTCCTCTTAGGCATTCCTGGGTGTTTTTAGCTGTGTGTTTTGGGTCATTGTCCTGTTGCAAGACCCATGACCTGCGACTGAGACCCAGCTTTCTGACACTGGCCAGCACATTTCTCTCTAGAATCCCTTGATAGTCTTGAGATTTCATTGTACCCTGCACAGATTCAAGAGACCCTGTGCCAGATGCAGCAAAGCAGCCCCAGAACATAACAGAGCCTCCTCCATGTTTCACAGTAGGGACAGTGTTCTTTTCTTGATATGCTTCATTTTTCCATCTGTGAACATAGAGCCGATGTGCCCTGGCAAAAAGTTTAATTTTTGTCTCATCTGTCCATAGGACATTCTTCCAGAAGCTTTGTGGCTTGTCAACATGTAGTTTGGCATATTCCAGTCTGGCTTTTTTATGATTTGTTTTCAACAATGGTGTCCTCCTTGGTCATCTCCCATGTAGTCCACTTTGGCTCAAACAACGACGGATGGTGCGATCTGACACTGATGTTCCTTGAGCATTAAGTTCACCTTGGATCTCTTTAGAAGTCTTTCTGGGCTCTTTTGTTACCATTCGGATTATCCGTCTCTTTGATTTGTCATCAATTTTCCTCCTGCGGCCACGTCCAGGGAGGTTGGCTACAGTCCCATGGATCTTAAATTTCTGAATAATATGTGCAACTGTAGTCACAGGAACATCTAGCTGCTTGGAAATGGTCTTATAGCCTTTACCTTTAACATGCTTGCCTATAATTTTCTTTCGAATCTCCTGAGACAACTCTTTCCTTTGCTTCCTCTGGTCCATGTTGAGTGTGGTACATACCATGTCACCAAACAACACAGTGACTACCTGGAGCCCTATATATAGGCCCACTGACTGATTACAAGATTGTAGACACCTGTGATGCTAATTAGTAGACACACCTTGAATTAACATGTCCCTTTGGTCACATTATTTTCAGTATTTTCTAGGGGTACCATAATTTTTGTCCAGGCCTGTTCCATTATTACTTTTGTCAGATTAAAGTTATTTCTGTGACCATTGTGAGTTTTTCTTTCATTGACCGAAGGGTACCAACAATTTTGTCCATGTGTGTATAAAGTAATACACTAAGGAAGTGATAGATCTGCTGCTACTGCTGTGTTCATTAGTGTGTTCAGTCAGGCATGCGAATCCAGGAATTATAGGGTGGTTACAGCTTATTTAAACCATCCTATAAAGTTTTTTTTTATACAACTTTAACAAACTGACTGTTGTGGTAATTTACAACAGTTTATTTAAAACCGGTTATTTAGAAAAGCTCGTTATAGAGGGTGAGCCCCACACACTGATCCTTAGTCACATAGCCATGACCTGAAATACAATTTGTTTGCACTGTTGCGCACATAGTCATTTAAATGCGACTGCCATCAGTCTCATGTGTGAACCGTATACGGCCCTGAAGTGACCCGCATGCGCAGAAGAGGACGTGACGTCAGACTCAGCGCACCATGTTTACGGAAATAAAAATGGATGGGGCTCGTGATAGCATGTGTGTTGCGATTTTTAAGTTAGTGTGCAATCGAAGCATGAATAACGAAGTGATAATTAGAAGAATTTTAAGAAGAAGGAGAGCACAAATTTCGACTATGGCCTTTTGTGGAGCAGTGGCTGCTCCCTCTGTACAGAGGAATGTGTGGGTGCGGAGTCGGAGCCAGGACTGGTGGGATTCTTAGGTGAGGGGCTTACTCTCAAACACGGCACGGTTCTGATGGCACCCTTCACGTTTAGCTTGAATAGAATTTTCAATTACACTGACCACCTACATCACCGTTGTCTGCCATTGCGATTTTAATCTTCCCCTCCTCCAGCGCAGGACATCTGTCGCATTTCCATGACATAAAAATCACGTGAAATGCGACATGACTGAAGTCACATTGCAAAACATCGGATATGTATCCGATTTAGGACTGCATATGAAAGTGACTGAAGATGACGGTCGTAAGAAAATCAGATATGGGTCACAATTGGGCAATAATAATGTGGGATTTGGGCCTCTTCAGCCGGTAGTGTGAACTAAGCCGAAGTTACCTAAAACCTTTAAAAGGGTCATTTCTCAGACACGTCCTTTTAAACATCGGTTCTATTTGATTGTCCTGTGCTTTAAAAACTCATGTTTTCTGTTTCAGTGGACGGAGAAAAAAAAAACGAGGGTATTTACAGTGGAGAAAATGTGCAAAGCGTCTTTTCCTACAGGATATAACAATCAAACCTGATATACAGTATTATCACCAGAATTATTTCTACTGGCCTTTCATTTACCTTTTTTCTTTTTAGTATGGTTAAACATAAATATTTACACACATGATTTGAAGTGGTCTGTGTGTCCATGCATGCATGCTTTTCTCCAACCTGAGCCCCAGTTCTTCACAACGTCTGACACAGCGTGTACGTGAGATTCAGTCTCAATTGTCAATTCCGGTCTATAATTGTAAACACAGTGACAGCTGGACGAGTGCATGCCGCATCCCGGCACGTAAATGGTCTGGCGGTGGTTGGCTCGTCCAGTCTCTCGCTCGCTGTCTGTCTCGTGTGTAACGAGCTCCCGCCATCAGTGCTGCTCTGTGCTGACTTGTGGTGAGTCGAAATAGTGTGTTTACCTCCCTGCTCCCTGGTCTGCTTATTAGTGTGACACTGCCACACCATCTGTTTACACACTCACCCCCTCTCACACTCCACCACTCATCATCACCCAGTCTATCACAGTGAGTCAGGCGACACAGCCCTCAGGTCACACTGGCTGTTTATAACTCGAACAGAGCAACTGAAATGAAGTGAGTTCACGCTTTTGACACTGGGAAAAAATACTGTAGGCAATCATCACCTGGTCTTTACTATGTTTTGTAAGGAAACAAAAAAAACACTGAAATGTGCAAGAAACCAAACCAAACACTATCTCTGCTTTACTTTGTCTCCCTTAATATCAACCGAGCCAGAAGGTTTTTGTTAGATTTCTACGCTTACTGTTCCTTTCCCCTGGCTGGTCATGCTCGCTGAATAACTTGCATTGAAAGCACAAACCTAATAATTCCACTTAAAATTACTGTAACATGCATCAACAATCTGAAATGGATCTGTCTGAGAAAAGTGTTGGTTGCACAATATAGAACGAACACCTGCAAAAAACAGAAAAGCTGACAATAACAACCAACACAAGTGTTCAATTAAACACACTGAACACAACTCTCTTGAAGAGTACAACATGATCGTAATCTAAGTGTTCTTAGTTTGCACAGTGAACTAGGCTTAAAACAGACCCAACAGTCAGACAACACTGCGCTGTCTTAGCCAAGATTAGCCTGGCACGGTTAAAATACTTTTAGCGTACGACAAGCCTAAGAAAGAGTTGATTAGATAGGATCGTTAGGAGAGCAAAAAAGGGGACATTTTTGCAGCAAACACAGCAGAGCAACCAGCCAGCACGGACATCCTGAGCTCCATCTAGAGCCTGAACGGCTGTCTAATCAGTCCATACATATCTGATTGGGCTCGTGGAAAAGAGCTGCATTGATCTGGCAGTCTCTTAAGCACCGCCGCTGTTGCTCCCGCTCCGGTGCTGATATAAATGATTTACCTCTCTGATAGTTTCCAGACCCGCAGAGAGAACTCAGATTTTGACTCGCCGCCAAAAAGCTTTAGCTTCACAGCTTTCTGGCACGGATTTCACCTCAGAAATGTCACCTTAATCCTTCACAAGGTGACATATCACCAGATAAAGACCCCTCCTGTGATTTACACGTTTAACCGTCCAGTCTTTCAGCAGAGGTCCGCGTTCATACTGTGCGCTCACTGATTGAATTAAATGCTGCATTTGAGACTAATGTTTTTAGGACGGTAAACAGACAGCATCCTAGATGTTAGAAGCAACACAGGAACACAGCAATGACACGGAAAACCTGAACATTAAAATCAGAAAGCGTGTAGAACTTCTTCTCAGGTCACTAGCTGTCTTTTAGGTCCAAATTTAAGAGTGATACACCCATATCCTTTTGAAAAGCTTAAAACAATGTTTAGATATTGTGGACAATTTGAAAATTATATCTGTGATCATCCAGATATATGGGGATACCTACTGTAGCATTATTTGCACTAAATTTCTTATTTATAAAATTTACTTTGACTCTGTTTTCTTTCATGTTCTATATTTAAATTTAATTGAATATTCTCCACATCATGCTGTACTGTATATACAGTGTATATATAAACACTAAGAGTGTTACAATGAAGCAGAGTTACTGTTACAAGCAAAAAGGTGATTATTTTCATTTTATTCCTCTTATACCACAATTGGCACACAATCGGCATTCCCAAATTGCCTGTAGTGTGTAAGTGAGTGTGTGTGAGACGGACTAGCACCTTGTCCTGGTATGTACCACACCTATTGGCCCAAGTCCCCTAGTCGCCTCCTGTCACCTTGTACAGGATAAGCATTATAGTGAATGAGTGAGTGACTGAGAGTGATGTCGTGGAAGATCATTTGTATTACAGGAGCTTTAACAGCTGCTCCTTCACTGAAGTCTTGAATTCAATAAGCCAAACAAAATGCAATTGTTTATGTATTTATGGACACATTTTGTTCTCCGTATAACATTGATACAGGTGTACAAAAAAAGTAAAAGGTTTGTTGCGGTTTCGCTAATAATAAGCTGACCAGGCATGGTCTATGACCATAAAAAAAAAAAAGAAGAAAAAAAAAGTCATGTTCTTCCCCCATGTCTCATCCATAATTTGCAGACAGAGACGCTTTGTTAGATGCATCTCTTACGTAAGGCCCCATAAACACTGGTTCTCATTGTTTTCATTATCATTAATGGACCCGTGAGTGGAGAGCGGACGGGCGGCTCCACATTCTCCTGCCCATATGAGGTGAGAGAGTGAGCGGAGTGCTGAGAGGCGTTCGTGTTTGTCTGTATGACAGGAGGAGACGTGTGAGTAATCACACTAGCGATGTGTTCTAGCGCTCGGTTACAGTACAGACACTCCAGATGGCCCATGATGTGATGTGAGGTGATGTACGACAATCACTGTGTGTGTAGTGTACGTACCTTGGCCCCATGTTTCTGCAGCACCTCCAGGATGTCATTGTGAGCTCTCTCAGCTGCCACATGCAGAGGAGTCATAAAGCTGGACATTGAGAAAGGCAGGAAAGAGTGATATTAAAATGTGCGCAAGCCCAGCGTTCACAATTAACATTCGCGTTGCTCAAGATTTCATTAACGACGAAGAGACCCCGACAGTACGTGAACAATTTGTCGTTACATCATATGTTTAGTGTATGAGGCCAGATTTTCTTTCTACGATATGAAGGACAAATGTGGTCCTTTAAACCGTAGACACCTCTCTTCTGCAGGATCATGGTCATGTGAAAGAGTCACATAATACTGCCACGTGGACTTTTAAGCAAAAGTGACTAGAGTGACTCAGACACAAAGCTGTTAAGTTTGGGTACCATCAGATTAATGCCTGATATAGGCCATGGCTCCCCAATTAGCAAGACAGGCATACCAGTGGCTTGCTCCCTGAGACAATATGAGCAGGAAACCTTAATAGGAACCAGGATGAAAAAGAAAGCCATTGTTTTCTGTCCACTAAGTTTAATAAGCGTGCAGAAATGACGATCTGCCTGAGCAAATCGTGAATAAGACTCCTGGGAAGAGCACAGAAGAGTCTTACAGATTACTGCAGCAGTAATACTATTATTAACAGTAATGCACATGTGAAGAACAGCTGTATGCTCTGGCCAATAATGTCTTATGTAACCAATCACTTTGTTGGACTTTGTCAAGGTCATCATCAGGATTCTGACTTTGGCTTTGGAGATTATATACTAAAATTGCAAAAACACTTAAACTGAAATACATCTAAAAGAAAGATGTTTTGTTTTAGGGTGAAAATCGAATCCATAACATTAAACGCCTCATTGAACTCACTCTTTGTTCTTCTCGTTGACGTTGGCGCCTTTCCGCAGCAGCAGCTCGGTGACCTGCTTCCTCTTGGGGTGGGGCGAGGCAACGGCACAGTGCTGCCACAACAACACACCAATAAACTCAAATCACATCATGTCAAGCACCTGGGCAAACTTAAGTAACACAAATCTAGACATATCCACTGAAGTCTGTCTGTATTTGAAACGAGCTCTATATTCTTAACTGGTTGCTGTAGTAACATTAGAATGACAGCAGAAGCTTAAAGGAGCAAAGTGTGTGTGCTGAACATGTCTGAGCTGACCATCTAACTCTGCGATAAAGGGGAAATCACCCAGAGACTCTTCAGGTGATATGATGGTACGGGCATGGAGGCAAGGCTTCTACATGGTCAGGTAATATCAAGCTCCAAAAGATATGTTAATTCTCATGAAATCTACCATCTGTATTGGGGGAACAGAGTCCTCACCTTTTATTATATTTTAAGTTAACTATACATACCAGTGCAGTCTCGTGGGTCTGCGGGTGTTTGAAGTTGATGATCTCCAGAGCGAGCGTCTTCTTTACTTTTGCCATGTCAGCTTCCCGTGCCGCCTGGAGCAGAGAGTGACCCTTAAACTCGTCTGATGACGAGCAGAACAAAACAGAAAATGGTTGTGAGTGAGGAGATGAGATCTGCGGGGATGATGGCATACTCTGGAGGGGAAACACACGACATCATCTAAAATCCAGTCATAGCTTTTGTCTGTAGGATTTGTGCTCTGCTTTTCAGCCAAAACGGTGATGAGCTCTGAGGGTTTTTTTTTTCCCCCTTGCTTCATTTGTCAGAAAGACTACTTTGGGTTATAGTTATTCAAGAGCAGAAAGTGTAGTGTGAGAAGCTGACCTAAGGAATTTATAAGAAATTCATCAGCGAGATAAATAACCTGACCCGCAGCAGAGTAGAGACCTCATCCAAAAATGAATTGAATAAATCCAAAGCGTGCTTACTTATGTTGGCTTGGTTTTGGAAGATTTAATATGTAATATGCTATATTTCAGGATAAAGTCTACAGTGGACAAAGGTGGCCCATGTGTTAATCCTGATTCGTCTCAAAACCAAAATCAAACAAAAATAGTGCTGTTTGCTTGTTCTAGGGGAAAAAATATATATAATAAGCAGAAGAAGCAAAATAAGAAGAGTAACATGCTCACAGGTGAGTCTCTCTTTGAGCTCGGGTGTAGGTGCCATGTCCACCGCGCTCTTGCCGTGACAGTTGACCAGTGTAGGATCGGCCCCGTGACTCAGCAGGAGAGAGCAGACTTCTACGCGGTTCTTGGATGCTGCCTCATGCAGGGGGGTGAACTGCCACAGGTCCATGGCATTCACACACGCTCCATGCTGTAGACATACAAATACTTTTTAATTTCCAGCAGAAAGTAAAATAAAAATCAGGACTGAAGCAAAAAATATAATAAAAGCATAGAAACAACTTCAACAACACTAATGAGATGAATACTAAAATACACCGCATCCAAAGCAATAGAAGGCACTATTTCAGACAGTGTGTGAACATGGGAAGTAGAAATGCCTTCTTTATTGTGAGCTGGAGAACAATGCGACGCAGGCTTCAACCACAAAGCAGATGGAATTCATGTGGCAGTGTCTCACACCATCCTTCTTTGAGGTAGAGAATACTTTTTGCGTTTCATTTGCTTTTAATTAATCCAGGATCCGCACCCACCCAAAATCAGCAGAAAACCCCGGATCGGTTAACAGAGAAAAGAAAGAAAGACTAAGCCTGATCCAAATCTGTAAAAAATTCATTAAAAATGTTATTAAAAATTGAGCCTGTAAATTGACAGAATTACTTGTAGCACTAAGTACCATAAAGTTACATAAAGCTGGTCGTGTAGTGATTAAGCTTTAAACTTGAAACTAGGATTAGGCTATATATCAGAAACACACATGATTCTTCATGACATTTGTATGATAACTGCTGTAGTATAAGAGAAATCAATCTCTTGAGGTTGTTCAGTTAAAAGAATCACATCTTTGAGGTGGAACTACGCCGACCCCTGTGTGCTACCATTACCTGCCAATGGAGTGTGTGGTCAGCTCGCTGCCACTCCTCATGCTGCTCCACGGTGCTTGCTGTAGGCGCTGCCTACTGTTACATCCAGGCAGAAACGCTTGTGACACGCTCACAATATAACATAAAAGTGGGCTGGTGACAAATGTCTTCCTTGGAAAAAGCTATTTTTTTTATACGGCATTAAACAGAAATACCTTTTGGCCTGGCCATGGTTTGTCTGGCCGGTGTAGCAGTGGCAGCATCATCATCGACTTTTATAAGAGAGTGTCACACACAATGTAACAATAGGCAGTGTATACAACAGGCAGAATTAAGCACTGATGAAACACTGGAGCAGCATGGAAGAGCTAGTTTCCCGCACACTCCATTCACAGGTGATGGTAGCACACGGGTGTCAGGATCTGCATGAGGGCGAAGCCGCAGGTAAATCTCTAGTGTTAAATGAACTTCTCCTTACAGTAAACCAGCGGCGACGCCATATGGCCTTCAAGATCAGTGAAGGAATTACAAATATTCACATTCCTGCAAAGGTCTGTGTCATTATGGGCCCCGAATGCAAGTTAAAATGAAAATTTTCTCTGTTGTTGCTACGGGGTTACAGAATGCTACAAGCTTCCTCTTTGACTTTCAGAATTTAGGATGAAGGCTCCTGCGTTGTAAGTCAATGATGGCACTAATTAAATAAATTAAACAGCCAATAAAATTTTGGAGTGCACTTGGGTGGTGTACTTTTCTTTTTTTTTTTTTTACTTGATCGGCGCAACATTACAGCTTCACCAGGACCGCAGAGTTTATTTAGTGTCTCAGCAGAGCAATGTTAATTAACTTGAAGTATTTTTCTAGTTAGATAGCTGTGTTTAACATAAGATTTTGCTTCTACCATCCCAATGTAAAATAAAAGTGAGACATAATTTTGTGCAAATATTTTTATTTTCTAATTAAGGATGCCACACATGCCTTGCTGATGAAAAAACCTTTATGAGAATCAACAGTGTGTGTCTATTAAAGTACAGTAAAGAAAATTCCTGACCAATGAAAAAAACTATTTAAGCATCTGACATTTGCACCATATAGTACAAGATGAACTAGGCCTGAAAATGTATGGCTCAGAAAAATATGAAATCAACAAGTCAACACTTTAGGGACTAACACTATCTAAATGCAAAGAGACACACATGACTGACAAACACTGCTCCAGCATCTGCAGTGACAAATGACCTTAAAAAGACGACGGATGAGGGAAAGATGAGCTGTAAGTATCAGCCTCAAACAGCTCCGCTCTGATAACCCTGCTAACACGTGTTAACCACAAAGCCGCTGCTGATAACAGGATTTTTAATTGTCCTTTTGATCCCTTACATGGCATCTATTAATCGGCTCTGGAGTCAAGCAGCTGGAGCACACACACTGTGGGCTTAAGGAGATATCAGGAGCTGCTGATACTCCTGGGGGAGAGCTGCTCTCTGTGAGCCACCAGTTAAATCCTCTTAAACCTCAGCGCTATGGGATTCTGGCTTCTGATTGGTTAGAAAGTGTTGATTAATTTTTTTTTCGATAACAGCAGCACAGCTGCAATTGACCGGTATATATGAATTTGCATAATTTTATATGTAACCGGAAAGGAAAAAAGGAGAAGTTTCCATAATTCGAGGTCTATAAATATTTGGACAACGTTATTGAATAAATTAAATAATGAGACAAATTCCTTAATTAATTCGATTGAAATCCACAACTGCCTTCACAATGTACTATTATTTATCTTTCTTTACAGTCTGGTAGGATAATAATAACATATGAATGCTGTAAATGTTTTTTTTAAAACTCCATACGTCCATGGGCCGCGGTAGCTTGGAGCACACTGCAGTCACTCTGTGAAGCGAGTGAAACAGCTCATCTTTGAAAATCAACATAACTTGTCGCTAACTTGCGGAAGACACATCTGTCTGTGAGAACTGTATAGGGACAACACCTGCAAACTCCACTGGAAGTTTTTGCCATATTCCCAGTACAGTCCTGACCTTGCTCCAAGACATTTATACATGTTTGGGCCATCAAAGTTCCTGGGAGGCCGGAGTTTGAGTTGAGAAGTAGGGCGACATATCATGGCTGCAGTGCCCTGAGAAAACTTTCTACCTTGATGGTATCCAAGCACTAGCAAAATGCTGGAATATGTGCTTTAGTGTAGCAGGGGATTATATAGATAAATAAGAAGAGATTGTATTCTTATACTTGTGTTCTGTTACTCTGCACAATCAAAGATCCCAGTCAGATTTGAATACCCCTCACATTTCAAACAGGACCTGAGGGATGTTATTGTGTGCTTACCTTAAGCAGCAGCTCTGTGACTTCATAGTGGCCGTAGGAGCAGGCGTTGTGCAGAGGGACGAGGCCACTGAGCAGGAGAGAGAACACACAGAAAAGAAACGCATAATTAATTCCACTTTATAATCCAGACAAACAAGCAGGACATATCTTCAGTACACCGGACATTCACATGTGATCTGCCTGAAACTTTGACTGCTCTCACTGACATGTTTAAACATCATGCCTTAATGCTAATAGTCTCTGAGGAAGTGCAGCACATCAGCCAGTTGTGATTTTAATGCACAAATTGTAACAAACAATTAAATAAGTGTGAAATATAAGTAAGGCTTAGAATATGCAATTCTTTTTCATCAGGGTAAATATGAGATAATGTACAACATAATCATATGACTACAAAAAAAGTTGAATGCAAATTATACAAGTAAATTATATACATAAATTATAATAAAATGATATGATCAGTAAGTAATATGTTCCAAATCATGATGGATGACTGACAAAAAAAAATCATATATATATATATATCAATCATGATTTCTTTATAATTGTTTTTGAGATATCATCAAGCTCTAATGTTCATGCACTCAGATGTGATAATGGGGAAATGAGTCAGACCAATAATCTCATTTCCTTTAATAGGGATGCGACAAAGAGTAAAGTTAATAAAGTAAAACAGTTTGCTATAGGGGAAGAAAAAAATTATATATTATATATATATATTTTTCCACACACAGACACACACACACACACACACACACACACACACACACACACACACACACACACACACAGGTACATCTTAATAAATTAGAACATTATCGAAAGTAATTAAAGTAATTTAATTTACCAAGTGAAACTCGTACATTATATAGATTCATTACACTGACATTATTTAAAGTGTTTCTCTCTTTTATTTTTTTTTTATTATGGCTTATAGCTAATAAAAACCTCAGAAAATGTAAATATTACTTAAGACCAATTTTAAAAAATCAAATAAAAAAATTAAATAAAGATTAACACAGAAATGTTGGACTACGTATCAGCTGTAAATCAAAATTAAAAAATAAAAAAAATTAAAAGAAACCTCAAATACATCAGTCTGTGTGTAATGAAACTATATAATATAGGAGCTTCACTTTTTGAACTGAAAAGTAAAGAAACTTTTTAATGATATTCTAATTTAATGAATTGCACCGGTGCGTACATGCACGCACACACACACACACACACACACACACACACACACACACACGCATACACAGATTTCGATATCTACCCCTTGTCCTTGGCGTGGACGTCGGCGCCATGCTGCAGGAGGAGCTGCACGATTCGGACCCTGTTGTATCCCGCTGCCAGATGTAGTGGAGTCGACTGGAGGGAGGCAAGAAAAAGGCGATGTTTTAATGTGATTATTTATTTTAAATGAAGTTTGAAATCATATGATGAGAATAAACAACGGCTACATTAAGTTGCACTGCAAATGAGTTAACACGGCAGTTACAGTGCAGTCTGGGGCCAAATTCAGTAGCTGAGCACGAAAATAAACCAGGTTTTCAGTCTCCCTGAGGAAGTGCAGTAACAAATAACCTTCTCTGGCCATGATTCCCTGGTGCAAACTCCTTCAAAGTCACTGCTTAATTCAGGCGATTTAGACTACAGCCATGTTAGCAGCTGCTGCAAGTCATTCATCCTTCTGCTTAACTGTTATGCAAGCTAATCGCTGACCTTCCAAAGATGTCCAAACTTAGCGGAAAAGAATTCTAAAGAACGAATGTGCTAACATCATGAATAACTCACTGAATTAAAATAATAATAATAATAATAATAATAATTTGGGCCCGTTTCCTCAGCCTCGGCTGATGTCCACCTCAGCATCCCAGTTATTGCTAATCTGTGCTAATATTGTTAACAAGCCTGCATTAGGCTGTATCATTTATAGGTGATCTTGTCACAACGTGGCCAAAAAGTTTGCCCAACTCTGTTTTATTGAAATCTTAAAAACACTTGGATAATTTGATAAAATAAAATTTTCATTTGATAAAGTCCTGTCTTTAAAAAAATATATTATAATCATAATAATAATCACTAAACCACCTGCACATCAACATTTATAATTAAAGCAAATCCAATATTTATTCTTCAAGGGCATGTAAAGTTTCTGATAACTTCTTCGTCACTTATACATTGCCTGGCCAAAAAGTCAAACTATCTAAGAATTCATTCAATCACCTTTAGCTTTGATTATAACACACAATGTGGTAAAGAGTTTTTGGGAGGAAATGATTCCCCATGCTGCCAGAACAACTCTTCAAAATTTTGAGCCATGGAACATACCCGTGCCATCAGGAAGAAAAAACTCCAGTGATGTGATTCCCTGGTCAGGACATCAGCTGACTGCATTTTTTTCTTTTGCCACATGATGATGCTGAGCCTGGCCCTGACTAACTGAAGCTGCGCCAGATCATTGTACAATGATCACTATGCATGATGAGTGCATTTACTTCTTGCACTTCACTTTTTTCCCCCTGACACACACATCACTCTGTTTAGGTCCAATCCACTGAGTTGTCATCACATTGTGTGTGTATGGAAATGTTCTTACTGTCATTATTATAAAAGTCTATGGTTTTTACTGTTGATTTTTACCATGCAACTTTCCCAATTGTTTACTTTGTTAATGTGTTGAGGTGTTCTTAACCCAGTTCCAGTAATTTTAAGTCTACTTAGTTGTTTTCCTTGTTAGATGCAGCCTAATAATTTCAGCGTTCTGAACTGGTGACTTGATTTTTGGCCAGACAGCGTATTTTCACAACGATTTCCAACATTACCCACAATTCTCTTCTCTAAGGCAATAAGGAAAGCAATGGATCAGATCTTTTAGTCCTCAGATCAGCTTGCACTGTTTCCACTTAAGTTCTAATACCGCCGTCAACACCGATGTCCAAATCTCATTACGCAGGTTATGACAGAAAGACAGCTGACGTGATGTAACTAAAAGTCCAAGTTTGAACCATGGTTGATGGTGGGATGCAGGAACAAGTAGCAAGGCTACGTTTATAAGATCAGAAAGATATCACCAAAATCATGCTAATCCAAATACATGCTAATCCTAATCGGTGTTAGGTTGTGAATGATGAAAAGGAACACAAAAGTGACACCGCATATTATCAGCCTGATGAGTCACTCATCTGCCTGGCAACATTTTATAATAATAATAATAACAACAACAACAATGTACAACTCACTGGAGTCCTGCCCACATGTGCACAGATGCTCAAAAGTAATAACGAAGAGATTCAAAGCCTGTGTTGTAGATGTTTTGAATACGGGCCACCGTGTGCATCCTGATCGTGCCTTCTTGGTGTTAGAAATGTGCGAGGACTCATCTGATCAAGGCTGCTGGTCAGAATGTTCTTCTACACTATGACGTGTTTGTAATTCGATTTCGCTCTGTATCATTAATTCCTTGTCCAGAAATGATGGAAACCATTATACACATTGTACTTCACCTTGATCTGTGGCTCTGCTGCTACGAAACACACTACAAACAAAGATTCTGGATAAAACCCAGGCAAACACCGTGCATGCATACTGTATGTAACACAAAGCAGCAGCTACAGTACACCTTAACTTTTGTGCACACACACTGATCCTGAGTGTAGGGCTGCACGATTAATCAATGGGGAAAAAAAATAATCATAGCCTCGATTCATACATAAACGTGATCTTAACGTTTGACTTGAATGTGTTTCCCTGCAATCAGATCAGGCTGCATTCGCGTGTTCACTTATTTACTTGACAACAATGCCAGATTGCTACATCAGTCACACTCACACAGTGTAAAACACTCTTAATTCACCAATGAGGCCAGGGATTAGCGGATGATCCAGTCATACAACTTGATCGCTTCTCGCATCTTTCTTCCTCATTTACGAAGTTCTAATATTAGCGAGTGCTGAATATCACAACAAATCAGACACTGGAGGGGTGGTACATTCAAACGGCCTGTTCTGGACTAACTCCTCTTGATGCTCTTAGTGTCCCTGAAAGTGCATCCTTCAGATTTTCTTCTGTTCTTGTGTTTAGCAGCGAGTATATACTTCATAATCGCACGCGTTTGTCTCTTATTATTATAATCAGAAAAAATGTCAGTAAGATAAATGCGTCACACGAACATGCAAACACAAAATTCAATTTAACCTGAGGCGTTGATTCTAGCTGTTACACAGCGACTCTGAGAACAGAGTGAAAACTCTACAAGAGTTATACAAGACGTGTGTTAAGACTGGAAGCAATAAAACCTTCCAGCCAAATAACTGTTATACTGAAAAATATGTATTTAATTTCAAACTATAGAAAATATAAACTAACGCATGTGATAGTTGGCTGAGTGTCCAACAAGCACAGGAACTATGACTTATTTTTAATTATTATTAATAACATAATATTTATGTTCAGCAGCTTTCTAAAATTCTAAAATAAGGGAAAATACTTTTTTTCTTCTTTTTTTTCTCCTAGAGTTGAAAATGCTGTTTTTTTTCTTTTTGAGTGCAATAAAATGTTTTGGTTGAAAAAATAAGAATAATATGAGGGAATCATGATCTGACTTTGCATGGAGAAAATTGTGATTTACATTTTAACAAGAATCATGCAGCCCTACACGGTGGTCATTTTTGTTTTTGCTGTGTTTTCCCCTAACACTTAAGTAGGTCTTATTGCTACTCGCGAGATGTTTGACATACCCATTTATTTAACGCTGTGAGTTTTATGTGTGCAGATCAAAATAAGAGGGTACTGATCTGTCCACTCATGTGTTCTGAAACTTCACTTAAACAACTCCTGATGCTCACTTTCGGATTAAAGCGTCTGCAAAATTCATTAATGGACGGGGTTTTCGAATGAGAGCGAGCCAAGCGAATCACATTAAACTGTGTTTCAAGTCAACAGGCCAGATTAAGTTGAAATAACAAAACAAGAGCAGGAGGTGATGTGTGTTAAAGCAATGCGGTGATGAACAGATCAGTGATCAGTGCTCATGCTATGGGCATCTGAGCTGATGCAAAGCATGACCGGACAGACGGTCAAAACATGGACGAAGCTGTTATAATACAAGAAATGAAAAGAAAAGATTGCAAAGCTGAACTCCCTGAATATCACCTCGTACAGATGCATGGAAGGGATGTACGGGAGTACAATGCTCACGCTTCACACACGGCCCGCTCATTCCGTCAAATTGTATGGATCGTTCGGCCAAGCATACAAATGAAACACACAAATCAGTGCAAAATCAATGCTTGAGAAAATGAGACCTTCGATTATTTCGGCTGACGAAATGCAGAGGCAAGCTGTTGTTTCGGCATGCACGTCGTAAGATAGGGCAACTAAGGAGGGATGGTAAGGAACTGAAAAGCCAGCTGGAGGAAACAGTCTGCGCCATGTTAGAGAGAGTGCACAGAGATTAGACTTGAACCAAAAAGCTGAAATAGCAATTGTCTTATTTAAAAATAAATAAATAAAGAAAAATAAAGAAAATAATAAAGAATAAAAACGGCAGGCAATGAGGCATGGTGTGATAATCTGCCTGAGAGGGAAGAGGGTCTGCTTACAGCAGGGGGAAAGTGACACATGACTCATATGAAAATATAAGAAAAGAAAAAGAAAAACTCCAAACCCATCCATAATGTGCATGAGGAACCCCGAGCCAGCACACTGATGAGCAACACATAACTCAAAGTGCAATCTAAGAACTTACTGAAAAGAACTTACCAGCATTTTGTGAGATGTCGACTGAGACAATGTCGCCAGAATCACAAAAAAAAAACATAAAAAAAACACAAACAATGATATAATGATAGCATCATGTAATTTCAACAAAGTGCTTAACAGCCATGTTAGCTTTTCCTCCCTACTCCCCTGCCTCTATTATTTGTTTTTGACATCTCCGAGGATGTGCCGCCTGTGTGAACTGTGTGTACACAAAGCCTGCGGGACTACGTGACTCCGTACTGCGACAGTGATCAATCGCAAATCTAACTTTCTACACTGAGATGAAACGCAGAGCGGAGTGAAGCCGGCATCCATCATCGGCTCTCTGAGCTCCAACGCGGCTCTGCTTTCCCGTGGTGGAGGAGCAGCCGTGCTGAGCGCCAAGCTCCGACCCAGACAGCTGTGGCTTACTGGCATCTCTCTCACACACACAGAGTCTGTAGTAGTATAGAAAAGCCTACAGCCTGTTCAATTTGTCACAGAAAGGCAATCTAAACAGCTACACACTCTCACACACACACCATTTATTAATAAACGCTCAGGAACCGATACAAAGCCCTTAAACTTGGTTGGAGGCAATTATTTACATACAATTTATTTATTAAACATTTATTCATTTCCTTTCTATCTTCAGTTTAATAAAAGAAAAAAAACATAATTTAGAAAAAATAATTACAGTCTGGTTGTTAAATGTGCTTTAGGCCACAGCATTACTAAATTCTGGGTTCTAATCAGACCAGATGTGATCAGATCTCGTCAGATATTGATTACTTTTCTAGAACAGCAGCTCTGACAATAGTGCTGCTTCACATGTACGTAACAGTAGGTGAGGGACGTCTGTAACACTTTCACATGCAGTTAAAAATTCACAAAAAATTGTCCAAAAGTTTAATGTAGTTACTAAAAACAATAGGTATAACAAATGCTTTTTTACTGAAACCCATCAATCTGTTTGCTGAACATGTGTGAAACTAATTTTCCTGAAATAATAATAAAAAAAAACAAAACAACAAAAGCAGGTATTTTGTCCACAGTTTGTCGAGTCAGGATCACTGTGAGGAGCTGTTTACAGTAGATTTACAGTTAACACAATGCCCATACATGATGTGACAGATCCCAGAACTGAATCTGGCAGGCTGTTTACAAATCGAGCAGCAAGGATTTTTCCTCACTTAGGCAGGAGTCTGGGTCAGGTTCATTTTCTTCAGCAGCGCTTCAGGCAGGAATCAGGTTAAGATTAAAAGTGGGATGCAATAAGGCTTTTGTGCGAGTGGAAGGTTTTTACTTTCAGGATGTTTATGCTCAAGAGCAAGGGTATGTATATAAAAAATATGACAAATGAAAAAAGTGGTAGGGTTCATATTTATTTAATATATATATATATATATATATATATATATATATATATATATATATATATATCAATCAGTCAACGCAACACAATAGTGACGTTAAATCAGAATACACATACAACAGATGAAGAAAAACCCAAGCAACAAGGGAAGGTCTAGTGTAGCACTCTTTCTGTAGAAAGCAAATGCATGCTCACACCTGGATGCCTTGTCTGCAGAGACAGAAGACAACTCAGTGACAAAGAACATAACAAGAACTTGATGATGGTGCGGGAGAGGGTGGGTAAGAGATGTAAAATGCTTCACTGACTCACACACGGAGCCGGTGATGGCTGCTGCCATGCTCAATATCGTCCCTCAATCAAGATGAAGCTAAAGTAAACACAAATCCAGAGATGAAATGAGAAATGTCTAACTAAAGGGAAGTGATTTAGATGCAAAACAGCTACAAACGTCCCCGCTATGTCGCTGTGGACAAATTGGTGTCGTATTTCAGCACGAGAGCAGATGGACGCTTCCTTACGTTTCCCTTTTCCTGCCATGGAGAAATTGTGACCTGTAACCATGCCAACAGCGATTCCCCATCCCCCCTTCCTGCGGTTTCCATAGCATGACAGAGGATAGGTCTGGGTTTTAAAATAAACCTTTGGACCCAGGAGAGACGAGAGAAACTGTCTGGAGGAAAACAACAAGCTGAAGGCATGGCACTGCTCAGGCCGGGCAGATCGATAAGACATTAGCCTGCTCTGCTAACGCTCATCTCTTACCTGCTCTCCAAATTACACTATGGACCCCGTTTACTGCACCCAGGTCAAAAGTAATAAAGCAGCCTCTTCTCCCCATGCCATAACTCTCATAAACAAGGTGCTTCTTTTTAAAAAACAGCTTCACAAGAAAGATTTTAAGCTAATCTGAATCAAGTGTAAAAACTACTTTTGCTAAATGTTCCTAGGATTTATTAGCATTTGTCTCGAAATCTGTAGCAACATATCAGAATCTGGATATTTATCAAAAACATGTTTTTCACAAACACAATCACGGTCAGTTGTTGAGGGGACAACGCTTTAACATTATTCAAACAGCTATGACTAAAATTAATAAATTTTAGCCACAATCAGCCAATCAGATTTCAGGAAGTGTTCAGAAGAAAATACAAGCAGCTTCCTTTCTTGAACAAGCCCTCCTGGAGAATTAGCTTTACAATATTATTTAAAGGAGCCCTGCAGGATCCAAACAACATTTCAAAATTAACTTCATTTCATTTCATTGTAGACCTGGCACACGGTTTCTCCCAGCCTCAATATTTTAACAGAATTATTTCACAGATGTGTCTCTGGCTACAACACTACTCAACAAGCAGCTCATAAATAAAACATTAAACATTTGGGAATGCCAAGAGCTTTTCCTTCACCCTTTTCCATTCCAGATTTCTGACATTAAAGGTGAAGGATATAAAAAATGTATGTCCTGCAATTCACTCAGCAAATGATCCATAAGCAAGATTTTTGGAAAAACAGGTGTTATACTACCAGTATTATTCACAGGATGGACATGTGGCCGGTAGCATCAGTGATATTTTTGCTTTACTGCAAAATGAGGACCGACTGAGATGATGAAAGTTGCTAAGAAAGAACAAAGTGGTTAAGCAAACTTTTTATTTACTCTTTTATTAGTAAATTATATACATTATTAATATACAGACGTGGACAAAATTGTTGGTACCCTTCAGTCAATGAAAGAAAAACTCACAATGGTCACAGAAATAACTTTAATCTGACAAAAGTAATAATAAATAAGAATTCTATGAATGTTCACCAATGAAAGTCAGGCATTGCTTTTCAACCATGCTTCAACAGAATTTAAAAAATGAACTCATGGAGCAGGCCTGGACAAAAATGATGGTACCCCTAACTTAATAGTTTGTTGCACAACCTTTTGAGGCAATCACTGCAATCAAACGATTCCTGTAACTGTCAATGAGACTTCTGCACCTCTCTGCAGGTATTTTGGCCCACTCCTCATGAGCAAGCTGCTCCAGTTGTTTCTGGTTTGAAGGGTGCCTTTTCCAGACAGCATGTTTCAGCCTCTTCCAAAGATGCTCAATAGGATTGAGGTCAGGGCTCATAGAAGGCCACTTTAGAATAGTCCAATGTTTTCCTCTTAGCCATTCTTGGGTGTTTTTAGCTGTATGTTTTGGGTCATTGTCCTGAGACCCAGCTTTCTGACACTGGTCAGCACATTTCTCTCTAGAATCCCTTGATATTCTTGAGATTTCATTGTACCCTGCACAGATTCAAGACACCCTGTACCAGATGCAGCAAAGCAGCCGCAGAACATAACAGAGCCTCCTCCATGTTTCAAAGTAGGAACAGTGGTCTTTTCTTGATATGCTTCATTGAACATAGAGCTGATGTGCCTTGGCAAAAAGTTCCATTTTTGTCTCATCTGTCCATAGGACATTCTCCCAGAAGCTTTGTGGCTTGTCAACATGTAGTTTGGCATATTCCAGTCTGGAATTTTTTATGATTTGTTTTCAACAATGGTGTCCTCCTTGGTCGTCTCCCATGTAGTCCACTTTGGCTCAAACAACGACGGATGGTGCGATCTGACACTGATGTTCCTTGAGCATGAAGTTCACCTTGGATCTCTTTAGAAGTCTTTCTGGGCTCTTTTGTTATCATTCAGATTATTCGTCTCTTTGATTTGTCATCAATTTTCCTCCTGCGGCCACGTCCCGGGAGGTTGGCTACAGTCCCATGGATCTTAAATTTATGAATAATATGTGCAACCGTAGTCACAGGAGCATCTAGCTGCTTGGAAATGGTCTTATAGCCTTTACTTTTAATATGCTTGTTAAAAAGTGATGCGAATCTCCTGAGACAACTCTTTCCTTCACTTCCTCTGGTCCATGTTGAGTGTGGTACATACCATGTCACCAAACAACACAGTGACTACCTGGAGCCCTATATATAGGCCCACTGACTGATTACAAGATTGTAGACACCTGTGATGCTAATTAGTGGACTCACCTTGAATTAACATGTCCCTTTGCTCACATTATTTTCAGTATTTTTTAGGGGTACCATCATTTTTGTCCAGGCCTGTTCCATGAGTTTATTTTTTTAAATAATTCTGTTGAAGCATGGTTGAAAAGCAATGTCTGACTTTCATTGATTAACATTGATAGAATTTTTTTAAATTATTACTTCTGTCAGATTAAAGTTATTTCTGTGAACATTGTGAGTTTTTCTTTCATTTACCGAAGGGTACCAACAATTTTGTCCACGTGTGTATAACTAATATGAGGGTGAGTCAAAAATGATGTGCATCCGGTTATTAAAACTTCTGTTACCTGCATTGTCTTATTTTTAATTAGACTTACTGTTTAAGCTACATTGTGCTTTAAATTGAGCATTCCATTCAAAGCTACTGTCTTTGCAGCCACTGCTGTGCAGGTGTGACCGTGTTACATCGGTTCATTTGTAACTGTGGTGCGAGCTTGAGATTTGCAAGAAAGAGCAGCTTGCAGAGATTCGTTTTTTTTATGTTTGGATATCTGCTTACAAAATGTGGACTGATACTCTAAGGAAAGTGAAAGTTTCTTAAAGAGAATCATTACTGGTGACAAGACATGGAGTCATCACAACGAGCCTGAGAGTAAATTGCAGAGTACAGAAAGGAAACAAGGGCCAATATTGGAACATCCAACAATCAACGGAGAGATGCTTATTGAAGAGGTGAAGCCTAAACTTCACAATAAATACAGAGGACGGTTTTGCAGTGTGTCATGGTGTGTTACAGTATCTTGCTGAAAGAGGACACTGTCATCAGGGAATACTGATTCCCTGCACCGATTATTTGACCTGTGACTGGAATCAACCTGTTATCAGTTTGATCAACCATGAGCGGTGACCAGTCTCAGATATTTGATTCTTGTACATTAGCCCCATCATCCAGAGATGGCATGTTCAAATCACGACTGGCATACTTGTACTCTCACACGGATAGTACTTTCCTTCTGTCCCATAACAGTGCCAGAGCAGCACATGATGAAAAGATGAGTTTTGCTGAAATCACAAGCTTTGGAGAAAGAATGTTGATGGCCTTTGCCCTCCCTGGTTATATTTGTACAAAATTGCTCGGTCGAGTTCCCTGAAGCACAATTTTATTCTAGGATTTTTTTTTTTGCGCACTTTTAGAAAAAAAAAGAAAAGTAATATAAAGAAAATGTAGAAAAAGGTCATTTTTACTACAAAAACAAAACTGAACGTTTTACTATATATTTAAAAACAGATCTTAGAGCTCCGCAAAAGTCTGTGTCTTTGGGGGGTTTGTGTCTCCTTATACAATGTCACAAAAGAGGGAAAACACTAATTTGCTTCTTTAAGTCATGTCCAATAGAAAAAAGGAAAAAAGGACAAAAAGCAAAAAATGTATGTTCGGACAACTTTTTATCAGAGGCAATTTGTGTACAGTAGCTTTTCTTGATCAGACCAGATGGCCTAGGATTTGAACTCCACATGCAACAATGAGTCTTGGGCACCCATGACACAGTCACCGGTTCACCAGTTGTCCTTTCTTGGACCAATATTACTAATTACTAATCATTACATAGCACGGACATCCCACAAGACTTTGGAGATGCTGGAAATATCACTCGAATCTTCACGCTTTGTTATTTTTTCTTGCTTCCAAGACATCAACTTCAAAAATTAACTGTTCAATTGCTGCCTATAAACATATCCCTGTAAGTAGTTTTAATGTTATGGATGATGGATGCATAAATATTTACCTGTGAATAAATGCAACAGAAATTGATATTTACAAATCTTTGATTCTGACAGCAGAGAAATTCTATTGTTGATCTGAATACAGTTACACAACAGTGATTACATTTTTGGCTTCTCTGCAGTGATTCACTTAGCAGCAAAACAATTCCCACAGCAGTCCCCTGATCCACCACAATACAATTTTCATCCTTTATCAAAGTGCAATTTCTCCAAAAGAAATTCCTCCCACGTCTTAAACTTGGCAAATAATATTTCTGCTGGTGGAAGAGAAGGCACCTTTGTCCTGCTCATATCTATTAAAGGCAGTCTCCACAGACCACTTGCACCCTTTATCGGCACAATGGGACCAGCAGTGATGTGATCGTAGCACTCGCACTTAGGGTTTGCTCGTCCCTTGGGTCCGTTTCAGACCGGTGTCGACGATCATGGCCGCTTTCTGTAACTACAGAAGTGGCAGTGAGCGAGAGAGAGACGGGAACCACTTCAGGTGCAGGCTTCAGTAGCCGTCTACGTTCGTGCGGGAGCATGCAGACAGACAAAGAGAGCAAAAAGGGGTGGGGGTGTGGGGAGGACTTATGCCACAAGATTTTTTTTAATCTGCCCAAGGATGAAGAAATGTTTAATTTAAAACAGCATGTTCCCAATAGCCACCAGTTTAGGCACATGTGCATGCATACACACAAATGAACTCGCTTGCATCTACACATCTGTGTGTGAGCTGAGGGCGAAGAATAGAAAGGGACGAAAGCAAAAAGGTCGACCAGTCTCCATAAACCTCGGCGATGTAATTGATGGGTTCTGCAGCAGGTATGCTATGAGTGATCTGCCACTCTCCTGGCGCTCGGCACACGGCATCGAGATAACGCGCTCTACTGTGCTGTGTTAATGAAATGCACTCCCAAATGATCCGTTATCTTTCAGGGGGATTCAGTCCGGATCTCATGCACTGGAGGGGAGAGGGAGGACATTTTTACAGATTTCCCTAAAGCCTGACATTCCTGTGTCGCATTCCTGCGTTAGTCGTCTCAGATCTTGTCTGAACATCTCTCAGTTTGATTCTGAAGGGAAGCAGCGTGGAAGCACGAGCAGGTGGTGTGAGGGAAACTGGGGAAAATTTCGAATCATTTACAGAACATAGATATTTACTGATCAGAGTAGACGCTGCACGATAGCTCATTCATTAGCATGAGTGTAAGGAGGATGGAAATAAAATAAGCACATAAGAAAAAGAAATATTGGAAAAAAAGAAAAGGCAGACACAAAGAAAAGACACAAAGAATAAAAACACAGACATGCACTGGGTGTGAAATTCACAGCAGCAATGAAGGCATTTACCTGCCGTGCCTTGACCAGTTTTTGCGATGCCCTATTCATTTCAGAACCCATAAAGGCAATAATTTGCTGTGCCCTTTTCTTGTGGTACCTCGGTGCCGTTTTAGGTCCTCTCTTTTGCCACCCAAACTGTGATGAACCAGCATTAACCTTTTCAGCAATTTGAGCTACAGTAGTTCTTTTATTGGATTGGGACCCACAGGCCAGCCGTCGCTCCCCACACGCATCAGTGAGCCTTGGTTACGTATGACCCTGTTGCTGGTTCACCGGTTCTCCTTCCTTCATCCACTTTTTGCCGGTCCTGACCACTGCGGTGTGAGAACATCCAACAAGAAATGCAGTTTTGAAGTTGCTCTGATCCATAACTGCAGGGCCGAATTTGCATTATGCGAGCCTTTGTATGGAATGATATCCCGGACATTTTTCAAAAGGAATTGCAAATTGTATTTGCAATTGCGTTTTCCGTGTGTGGACGCATAAAGTGTGACATAATTCAAATGCAATTGCAAACTTTGCTTTTTCATTTGAAATTTGGCAGTCAGTGTGCATTCGCGAAGGCAAAAAAGCAAACGGTAATGCAAAGTCCATTTGCACTTGTATTTGCCATGTCTTACAGGTCATGAGCCTGTCATATTTAAATAGCAAAATCAATTAGCACGTCTGCTTTTTCACTTTCTCTCCGTCGCGCATGTAGCCTGCCAAAACTCAAACGCACTCGCTAATCCAATTGCAATTGCATTTCCAACACGTTACATGGAAACCTGTCAATCAGCGTCAGGGGCGGGTCTATACTGTGGGGCGTGATTGTATGGGTAGTGACATCACTCGCAGTCGCCGACCAGGAGGAGGAAATTTGAGCAATGGAGGTGAACCGCGGTAAAGTTGGTGTTGTACGCTAAAATGCCCCCTGCCACGGATTGCACTCCCACAAAATCTCTATCAAATATATTAGGACATCACAATCAAAAATTTATATTATTATCGAATATATTATATTTTATTATTAAATATATTATTACTATTATAATTAACCCTAGGCACGTGACAAATTAAGACAAAAATTAAGAAACAAATTCTCATATAATGTTTATTTTGTGGCACATTTATTTTGCAGGAGTTTGTCGTGTAATACAAAAATGTATTGTATTATATTGTTTATAATGAAAAATTACACGAAAATTTTTTATTATAAATAAGCAATATAAAAATATACATGTATATGAAAAAAATATATAATTTATATATTTTTTCTCTATACAACATGTCTTTTTTTATATTGCTTATTTTATAATCAAATTCATTTGGTGCAATTTGTAAATCATAAACCTACGAATTTATGTTCTAATATAATATTTGATAGAGATTATGTTGGGGGGCATATCCGTGGCAGGGAGGCATTTTAGCGCATAACACTGGCGGTTTATTGCGATGGAGTCACTAAGGGACCGTCTAAAAAGTGCATGACCAAGACCCAATCATTTGTTGGGTACAGATAAATGAAAGGCTGTTACTTTATTATTTTAAAAAAATTACAAATAATAATAAAAAAAATGTAAAAAACAATTTTCAAAACTTTTTCGTTATGTGGATTACACATGTAAAATAGTACTATAATCCACTCTATCACTGCTAATAACTACAACCTTTTTCTCATTCAGTATGATTTCATTTTGCTTTTTTTTTTTTTTTTTGCAAAAAATTAATTTAAAACAACAACAACGGAATTAATATCAAACAGAATATTGCAAAGAGAAGGGTTGTAGTTATTAGCAAGGATAGAGTGCATTATACACAGTTGGTTTTACATTTGAAATTTCTATAGCAAAAATGTAATTGAATTTTGTTGTTTTGCAACTTATAATAGACTGTACCAAAGTGCATTCATTTTCATACACATCTTTACAATTATTATTATTTTAATAATAAAAACACCCCAACTCTCATTAACAAATTATCTGTTTCATTGTTGCAAGAATTGTCTGTGTAATCATTTATTTATAAATGTACATTAAAATAATTATCAATCAATTAAACAAACAAATAAATAAATAAATAAACAAATAATCCATACTGTAGCCTAACAGTGTACTATGTTTGATGTCCTGCGAGGTATTTATCTGTAAGCTTGTGTATTCTTCTGTAAACAAACGATTGGGTCTTGGTCATGCACTTTTTAGACGGTCCCTTAGTGACTCCATCGCTAAAAAGCGGCGGTAAGCAGCGTTTGACAGATTTAGCTCCAGCAGGCTGTAACAGGAGAAGATTAAAAAAATATATTTATATTTATAAGATATAAAAATATATACAGCTTCTCTGTCCACTCCATAGTAGGAAAATATGTGATTTTCAATTTTTTTGTGTTTATTTCTTGATAAACAGCTCAAATTTTCCACTATTGGTCGGCGACTGCGAATGACGTCACTCCCCATACAATCACGCCCCAAAGTATAGACACACCCCTGACGTTAATTGACAGGCTTCCATGTAACGTGTTGGAAATGCAACTGCAAATGGATTAGCGATTGCGTTTGAGTTTTGGCAGGCTACATACGCGACACAGAGAAAGTGAAAAAGCAGACGTGCAGAATTGATTTTGCTATTTAAATATTACAGACTCATGACCCGTAAGACATGGCAAATGCAAATGGACTTTGCTTTTTCTTTTGAAATTTGAAAGTCAGTGTGCGCTCGCAAAGGCGAAAAAGCAAATGGTAATGCAAAGTTTGCAACTGCATTTGAATTATGTCACACTTTATGCGTACACACACGGAAAATGCAATTGCAAATGCAATTTGCAATTCCTTTTGAAAAATGTCCGTGATATCATTCTCTACCTTTGCTCTGTGCATAGTTTGGATGAATTGTAGTGCTAGTCCAGTCAGCATCATGTACATTTCATGGCCATGTACAGTACCATGGCCATGAAATGTACATGATGCTGACTGGACTGTGAAATGAAAAGTGGTGTAAAGGACAAAATTGTTATCTCTTGCAGGTAAATGCAGAAAGGTTTCTAGCTTTTTCAGCCGAGAAATACAGAAATGATCATATATGAGAATATTTTAATATTTGTTACACAAAAAACATTGGACTGTTGTGCTTGCATCAACTGCAAACATCGCCACACTGACTGAAAAAACAATAATAAAGAAAACCTTCATTTACTGATTGTCCCCAACAAATGAGTTCTGTTCTGTGATTATGTTCGTAAGTCTGATTTGTTCTCATGTCCGACTTGGTGAGTCTTATACGCCTTTGACACGAATATTTATAAAGCATTATTAATATTTAAAGCATACCGATCCACTTGACAATCTACTTTCCCAAAATACGTAACCATGCCTAGGGAAATGAGTCTCTCGCAAGGGGAATCACGGACGCCATTTTGTTTCCGAGCTGTTTTCCACCGTTTTGTACTGTGAACTCTGTTTTAAATTAGGATTATTCACCATCACGGCAGCTTTACAGGACAGGCATTTTCTACTATTGCGCTCCTGGACTGATTCATTGAAGGTCAATTAATTTCTTCCGCACACTCGCACGTGCACACATACAATATATCGGATTTCCGGTCATATCTGCGGAAATTCGTAACTCTAACATTTCTAAGTCGGGGACTACCTGCTTATATTTTTGCATTTGAAGTGGTAAAATATTGCCATTCCTCTATAATTCTACATTTTTAACAAAATCTAAATAAAAGATCTATATCTAACATTAAAAAAATAATATTAAATCAAGATCTTTATAAAATCACAAGACAACTCTAATCGACACCTACTGTAGGTATTGTGATACGATATTATCAAGTGATCCCTGGTGGTTCCCAATCGCATCTTATTTTCCATAATCTAACTGACGACAAGCAAACTCAGGGTGCCTTCCGTTGTTCTTAACTTTTATATTTACGAAATTATAAATTATAACTAACTAAATTAAATTTATATGCATCACATTCTCTTGTAATGATCTGCTGTGTATATATGTTCCTGATCTTAGGTGCGAGGGCGAAGTTGCCTCAGTGCCCCTTGTAGAACCTTAATGCCTCCTCAGGACATGGAATTCATACGCTGCATGCAGACAGAATGACAGAAAATAATTAAATAGACAGAAGAAGAAAAAGAAAAATATGTACAAGACAGACAGAGGAAAACAAATAAAAGAGAGGCAGGAAGAAAAAACAGTGAGAAAAAAAGAAAGACGTAAAAAAAGAAGAAAAAAATAGAGGCATACAGACACAAGGACAGAAAAAGACGAGGATACGAACAAGAGAGAAAGAAGAAACTGAAAGACAGACAAAATGTAAAAGGAGACAGAAATGGAAGCCTTCATTATCATTACATTACCCAGAAGTCTTCTTTAATTAACTCTGGAGTATAAAAGGCATGTAGAGTAATTAAAAGCAATAACACGCAGGGTTCCTCTGGGGTTCTTTGGGTAGTTAAAGGTTCTTTGCTTGCTAAGGGTTTCCCCCCCCCATATCTGAAAGTAAACGCCTGCAACTTTTGAGAATGATCCATGATTCAACCGTTTATTCTCAGAGTGTCCTGTAATTGACTAATTTTATTATTAAGACCAGGAATGAGGTGCAATCTACTGTAGACACACGGTGCCTGACGAAAGCCAGCTTGTTGGACAGTAACTGTGGAACACCTGTTCTTGCACGCGTGTGGAAAAAGCTGCTCGTCCAAACTATGCAGCAGAAGCGAGTTCTGCAGAGAGCTTGATCAACCCATCAATCTCCACTTCCTGTAACAGCTTCCTCTATTTGGTTCATCATTATCTTCATCATCTTTAATTAATTCGCTTTTAACTTCACCTGACCACCTTCATTCATTTTATTTTATCCTTTTGATTTCACGAAAAGAGCCACAGATACGAGATGTCTTCAGATGTACCAGAGATTTTAGAAGAATGTTGTTTTTAACCTTTTTATTGATTAAGTGATCACCCTTGAGCAGCTATGCACTGCCCGAGTGTGTCCTGTAGCTACACCTCCAGCCAGAGGGACACGTGGCCCGTTTTTAACAGATATGCTACATTTGGGCCTCCGAGTGGCGCAGTGGTTAAAGCGCTCGCCCTATCATCCGGAGATCGCTAGTTCGAATCCCGGGTGATGCTGTAACCTCTCACAGCCGGAGGTCTAGAGAGAGCTGATTGGCCGAGCTCTCTCAGAGGGGAGGGACGAGAGGTACTTAGTGCTCCTACATTAATCACGGCTCTACAGCCAATCAGGGGCGTCTGTGAGCTCGCGCAACGGAGGGAGTGGATAGCGCCGTCCTCCGAGTGTGTTACGCCGCCCCCAACGGTGCGCGAGCGAGCAGTTCGAAAAGATGCGGTCGGCTGGCGTCACGTGGTTCGGAGGAAACACGTGATAGTCTTCGGCCCTCCCGGCTGAGTGGTAGTAGTAGCCTTAATGTGGGAGCCCCCTAGTGACGGGGAGGAATTGGACACGACTAAATTAGGGGAGAAAATCGGGGAAAAATCCAAAAAAAAAAAAAAAAAAAAAAAAAGATATGCTACATTTTTTGTCTATCCATGCCTGCATCATTTCCTAAAACTCAAACTAACTCTAAATGTCTAGTTTAGCAAACTCATTCATCGCCTTTTGCATTTTAAAATGTGTAGATAAGTGCTTTGTTCTTTGATAGGAATCCATTCTCCCTTTCTCGTGCTAATGACGTCGATATCTGCGCTTTAAGGGCGGTCGTAATCAACGAGATAGAAGTCTTTCTCTGGCGTTTCTCACAGGCTTGTATACGAGTGATCAGCGAGGGTAAATGCGGGTTTGTACTGTCAGTCAGGGGGAATCGCAGAGCGTAAGGCACATCTTTAAAGACAAAATGAGGAAATTATACAGTGGAGGAGTGCAGAGCTGCTTGCACGTCTAAGCCTACTAAGCTCAAGCGGCTGCATTGCCAAGCTGAGATGCCTGCTCATCATAATGTATTGAGGTGATGTCGTGAGAAGGAGGTGCTCAGCTGATGAGACTAAATGAACAGGTTCTGTTGATATCGGGACAGAATGCGTGTTCACAAACAAACAGTAATCAAAAGCCCTATTCTTCTTCTTTAGCAACTCTGGGTCTTTTTCAAAGTCTTGTTTAGGTGATAAGCTTGAAAGTTGAGTCCATAAATTAACCGTGTCTGTGGGTCCCACTTTAGATAAAGAAGGGAAGCCAGATACGTGATGAGAAGAAGCCTCAGTTGTACCGAGTAACTGCCATCGCAGTGTAATTAGTGCTCTATCAGGCACACCAGTTCTACTCCACACAAAAGACGTTCACCACCCAAAATGAACAACTCGCAGTTCTCCAACAATGGCTTTCCATGGATAGGAGTTCGGTACGTCACAGACCAGCTCTACAATCAGGGCTTTTTACATGCTGCGACATCCTTTTATCACCTTTTACAATATTGTGGGTTCCATAGGGCAATGTGATCTTCATGCCGTACCAAACTGCGACAAACCACGTGTCACTTCATGTGCACAGGGCAGAAAAGGGGGGGGGGGGGAAAGGGACAGCAAACCAGGGTGTGAATTCAGAGCAGTTGTAGGGGGTACACATGGCATGCGAATGCCTCGGAGAGCAGGAGCTCCTCCAGGGTTGTGACGCTTTAAAAAAAATAAAGGGGAAAAAAACAAAACAACAACAACAGTACTGATGGTTCTGTAATTGCACGCTGGCAAAATGAGTCTGCTTTGAAAACGTAGCCTGCCGATGATTATCAAAATGTACTGGTTGCACTATTAATGTAAAGCAAAGAATTGTGATCTATCCCTGTGGTGCCTAAACCAGAAACCCTTGAAATTACATTGCTCAGAGTGAGACAGTGCCTGAAGAAAGCAAGTTTCAATTCCGAGGATAGAAGCCGAGTTTCAATTTGGAGCAAGGAAAATAAGTTTCAAGACCTTTGGCTTTCATGGCCAAAAAAAAAAAAAAAAAAAAAAAGACGGAAACTCGGCAGGAAAGTTGTTGCAAATTAAAAGAAAACCAAATCCTGCTTAGCTCAGGGCCTGAGTACAGATTTGTATTTTTAAGGGAAAAAAAGTAGCAACATTATCTGAGACAAACACAACAGAGGAACCCATCTGTAATTCCATGACAAAACAGAAAACCAAATTATACCATCCAAGGGCAAAGTTCTCTTAAACGACTTCCCCTGCGAGCTCGCATTAGCTCTGATGATTTATGCAGCTATCTGTAAGGCATCGCTGGTGACAAATGGCTCTGTGAGAACAGAAATTAGATAACGTCCTCCCGATGTAGGCGGGAGCGACAAGATATGTTGATTGTATCGTCAGGATCACTGACTGCATGTTGAAACAGATTTACAAAACACCACGCAAACGACGAATTTAAACTGCGCATCATGGAGCTCATAACACTGCATCGCTACTCTGCTGAATTCTTGATTCTGATTGGTCAGAACTTCGGTTACTTCAGCTCTGACGACTTTAGCTCTGGCTGCATCTCAAATGAAACTGCTCGCTTGTTCTAATGCGTTATTCTTCAGCAGCTTGTTCACAAGGATTTGTATGACAGAGGTTCTTTATAATCTAATCTAAAAGTCTAATAATAAACAAAACTAAATACATGCCAAAAAGAAAAGTTTGCTGTAAGGAGACATTTAACATTAATGGAAGGAGTCTTCAGGGGAAGGAGTCTCCAGTTACGATACTGGAACGTCTTTTGGAAATGCCGCTTAGTGTTTCACAATAGCACAACGTTATTTTGTGTTATTAATTTAAAAGGAAAAAAATGAGGAGAGAAAAAAGGATCCAAAACATTTCCATCGAATGTTCCACGACAAAATTAAACCTAACAAATCAAAAGAAAAGAGCTCGTTCTGCCGTCCCGTGACCTTTTACAAAGTTGAATCCTGACTATGCTGCAAGCATCCGTCAACTGAAGTATACGATAGCAAAACTGGCAGTGCTCTTTGAGTAGAAGTGGTGTCGGGCTCACTCTGCCTGTTCAATCAAAAAGCAAAACTGACCAATCACCTAAGGCTCTGAGCTAATGCATGCATAATGGGGTGAACAGCTTTCCTCTAAATGCATCACTGCAGCTCAAGGTGTGGTCAGCTGATCCTCGGATGAAGCACATGATAGCTTTTGCATCATAGGGAAGAGAGCAACAATATGTCTGGTGCAAAATGTAATGTTTAGTGTGACATAAGTGAAACACATGCTGTTACTGTACAATAGTCAGCTCTGGGCCTGCATTAGTAAAGCCTGATTTATGCGCCTGAGTCATGTCTACATCAAGGGTCTCGAGAATAGGTACTGCACTACTACCGTATACCCCTTAGCCAAAGCTATAGCCTGATGTACACCTCGCCAAAAATGCAACTAGACGTTGTGGAGACGCAGAGCGCAACAACTGTGACAACAGTGCATTTCCGGCTTCTTTCTCTACGCTTTCATTTTCTAATTGAAAGTCGTACTGACCATGTCCTCACCTCCTCTCAGATCTGCATCGCAATTTCAGTCAAAGTAACTGTTGTTTCATGTCGATTTGATCCAACTCAACTAAGATTGCTTGTAGTACACCATAAGAGACTTAGTATAGTGGCACAGAAACCATACCACCAACTAGTGGTTTGGCAATGTAACACCAACGGACAATTCTCTCGACACTGTAGGCCGCAAATCAGGCTGAACTCACACCATAACGTCACTGGTCATTTTGTTCAGAACATAAAACTATATTTTCAATTACTGTAATAAATAAACATGAAAATATATTTATACTAAATGTTTCATTTTTCACGTCATTTCCTCATTAGCTATTTTAAGTGTCAGAAATAAACTCTGAATTTTTGTTTATGTTCTGCAACCTATTCCTTAATGCACATATAACTTCTAACTATTCAGTTTTCAGTGAAACCGTGCCGCGCCCTGTATCATTAATGTCAAAAGTTTTCCTGTGCATGACCGTATCATGCAAGTCCAAACATTTATTCAGCATCATGGATAATCAGCCATGCCAAAAAAAGAGCACAAAAACAAAGCCTTTTTCAATTTTTTTTTTACTATGGAATGCTCAGTTCCACCCAAATGAAAAAACATCACAAAAGAAGCCGCAATATAAATTCACTTAAACCTTCATCTGAGCCAGACGGTGTGTTTGGGGCTCAGACGAACACTGTGCTCTTGCCTTATCACCTCTCATTAGAGAAGCGACTGAAAGCAGTACTGGCTGGTGGCTACATGGCGTGCAAACTAATGAGCACACTCAAAAGTGGCCAAACACAGCAGAAGCTTGCCACATAACGGGCTATACTAGTACAAAGAGCATGCACTCAAGCCCAAGCCCTAGCCCTAGTACTGTGATTGCTGCAACCACGTTTAGCCATGTAATGATGTCATAAACTGTGTTTCTGAATTCTGATTGGTCCGGAAGGTGTCCATTAATTATCTAACAGGCACCCTGCCAGTAGTGCAGATATATATTAATGCACTTGATCTACAACGCTACTGTTTCTATAGTAACAGCCGATCTGCAGAGATTCGTACAGGAAGGGCTTTGTGTAAACAGATCTAAAACAGACTTCTTTGGTACTACAGTATTAGTTAACAGCAATCGTCATATTACAGTTTGGCCTGATACAGTACAGTTTATATTTATATTTAGTGCTGCATTACTTTTATACAATTACGGCTCTATCAAATTGTGTTTTATTTCTTGTGATATAAACAAAATAAATTAAAAGGTAAATATAGTTCATAGGGATCAGGAACAGATTAATTCTATTTCCATTCATTTCTAAAAAAAAAAAAAAAAAAAAAAAAAAAAAAAAACAGGCCACAAACAGAATTTATGAACAAATATGAGTAAAGAGTCATCAAAAATGAATGAAAGAAATGAATGTGTGTGTGGATTTTGAGGACTTTTTACATATGGTGCAGTTTTATGAGGAAATTAGTTTCTAAATTTTACCGAGCATCTTGAAGAACCACTCGCAGTTCTTTGATGATTGCACACACTTCTTTATTGCATGCAAAACCCAGCAGCTTTTATTTAGTATTTTTTTTGTTTATCTAAAAAGTGGTCGGTTATACAATATGCTGTTTTCTTTTATAGCATACTGATGTTTCCAAAATCAGAAAAGTTTTTGTACTGACTCAATAATAAAGCCATGTCAAGTTTAAACAAATCTATGACAAAGTTTGTACAAAAAAAAAAAAAAAAAAAGGTGCCTAATGTTTTTGCACCGTACTGTATATATATAAATATATATTTTTATTAAAATAACAGGTAAGAAAACAACTTACAATAAAAGCCTTTTTTTATTTGCTAGTTGAATTTTAAATTTTATATGAGAATATAACTTAAAAGGGATCAGAAGGTGGTGATGAATGTTAATCATGAGCCATGTGGATGAAATCTGCACTACTACAAATATATTTCAGCTTCAAAGATATTGCTTTTCCACCCTCAGTTCCAAAATCTAGTTTATCAACTAATTTTTCCTTTTTTATTTATTTATTTATTTATTTATTTATTTTTAAAACACCCCTCATCCTTGGAAAGGCTTGAAGAGCACTGGATACCCATGGTGTCTAATAAAAGCTAGAATATATAACAGTGACCTCATAAAAGTAAGAAACAAATAAATAACGAAATCAATATCCGCTTCTAAGCACACTGGCTCAATCACTAATCCACACAAAAGAGGCATGGAGAGCAAATAGCAGGCAATAAATTGTAGCCCCATGGATGTCTACTCTGTCTCACGCACATATGAACACACACACACACACACACACACACACACACACACACACACACACACACACAGTAACCACTAAAGCAAAAAAAACAAAACAACAACAACAAAGAGGTAACAAAGCAGGAAAGAAATGCAAAACTGATTATATGACGGAGGTGTTCGCTAAGTAAAGATGGCGTTTTTGAATAATTAAGAGACAGCAGGAGTGGACTCCTGGAGCGTTTCTCCTCTCCACCCAGAACAACTAAGCTGTGTGGGGACAAAGGCATGCCCCAGTGGAGCACTCTGTAGCATGCTGCTGAATAACAGTGAGCATCATAACCTGCTGGGGCTTCCACTGCCTCCATATGCCGCTCCCGCATTCAGAAAAGGCAGGGGCTGCGTTTCCTATTTCTGTTCAGAAAGAATCTGGCAGGCCGGATCACCCGCTGAGTTATGGGCCACAAGAAGAGTTTCTCATTAACGGGGGGAGAAAAAAAGAAAAAAGAAGCCACACGAGCGGTACGGGAGCGCTGCCAAATACATCCGTCTAGTGGTGCGAGGACAGGGGAGAGAGTGGACCCGAGGATTTATTGCCTCTAAAAACGTAGCAAACATTTGAAGACTACAGAGAAAAAAGGTGGTGATGAATACTGCGGCAAAGCGAGCGAGCGAGCGTTATCCCAGTGAACAGACATTATCGTTGATGCTAACGTGACCTTAGACGACTGGAAAAAGCTTTGCAGATCAAAAAAACAGTCTTGCTGGTGTTCATAATAAAATATGATCCAATTAAATTAAGCTAAGCAAATTTTACACAAAGATTTAATCACCTGCTGGGAAATAACTTGCGTATAAATTACATCACTGTCTGCAACTGTCAGAAGTGTTACCACAAGACAAAACTTTCTTGCTGTACAATTAAATCTAAGCATTAGAGGCTAAGTACCATGCATTAACCATTCAGTCATCACCGTTTCTCTGGACCGTTTTCACTAAACATTCACTCGCTCCGCTTATGCCTGGACAGGGTGGCGGAGCCTATTCCAGGGGATTCGGGCACTAGGGCAGGGTAGACCCTGGATGGAGTGCCAGTCCACTGCAGGGCACGCAAGCCTACACTCATTCACACGCTACGGGCAATTTGGAAACGCCACTCCTTGAAACAGTGGAACAACCTACCGTGCAGCTCTTTGGACTGTGGGAGGAAACCCACCACGAGGCAGGAATTGAACCCTCAACCCTGGAGTGCTACAGTGCTTTCCACTGTGTGCCATGCTGCCGAATTTCACTAAACATTCAGATGAAAAATTTATAAATAAATCCACCTGGTTTAAAGTGTCAAATAAAAATTAAAATATTTGTTTTTAAAGTTAATGACGTTTATTTATGATGGAAAAATGTCCCTGTTACTATATTTTGATTTTAAGAAACTTTCACAAGCCTTTAAGCACTGCACTGAGCTGTGAAACAGCATTTGTAAGAATTCAATAACCAACTAATGATGTAAAAAAAAAAAAAAAATAGATAAATAAATAAAGAGAGGGAGATCAATATGTCTCAGTGCAGAGCGGGCATCACTCTGCCACTTTACCTTGAAGAGCTTTATTCATGATGATTCTCAGTAACAGTTGGAGTGGAATAAAGCTGGCAGCTAGCAGGAGACGAGTGACTGATAGATACTGCCCTCTCTCCCTCTTCCCACTCTCTCTCCTCTCTGAAATTCTCCCTCTCTCCATCGGTGGCAGCAGGCACGTCCTCTAACTCAATAATGCTAATCTGCAGCTCCACTGCGCTGCATGGCGACAGACCAGGCTCGGTCAGAAAGCTGGCTAACAAAGAGAGGGACATGAACCTGCCCTGGTTTATACTCCAGAGCTCCTGAGGGCCGTACAGGAGGAAAAATCCGGCTTCTGCATGCTGGGTAAAGTGACGGCACGGTCTCTTTACAAGTTCATCTGATGATATGTGGAGCTTTTCTGAGGCTTCAGCGGTTTATCAGAAGGAGACTGTGTACAGTCTGCACATGCGTAAAGCCAGGCTGAAAGTCTACAGCAGATGGGACAGACACGATCCCAAAGTAATATGTACTGATTAGTGCTGCAAACCAATGATAATGTTAGCCACGACAAACTAGGCTCAATGCATGAAATGTTTATTTATAATATTTCAAAAACCGTAAAAATAATTTACAGTAAACTTTTAATCATGTGTTTTTAATAGTTAATAATAGCTATTGTTAATAATTATTCTCTCCTAATACCCAATGTTACACCCACTCTTTTAACAGGACATTATAATATATAATTATTACAAAATGATTGAAAGTAAATTAAACGCAAAATAATAAACTTTTACAACTGGGCGGTGTCAGTGTCACAGAAAGGGCTTTGAAATCTTGGATGACAGCACACAAAGCAGGAAATATCGCCATGACAACCAAATATTCTAGCTTAGCGAGTGTTTTGTCCATCACTGGCAGTATAATGTTGGGGGAAAATAAGCTCTACTACACAACTGCAGGTTCCATACAAAAAACAAATATGTGAATGTGTTGATTTACTACTGTGCCTTTTTTTATTTTTGTTCAGAAAGTGGCTGTTTATTTCTAAGAATCCTGTGAAACTGCAACTTTGCAAAGGTCAAAAACTCTACAGCTTGTGTGTGCACGTGTGTGTGCATGCACAACTACTAAGGATATATAGGTGCAAATATTTGAATTCGTAACCCTTCGGTGCAGGATACACGATTCAGTGTGTTAAGTTAAGCCAAGTTGTCACATATACATTGAGATCCCTTCTTTGCATATCAGAGCGCAGGGTCACCCATATACAGCGCCTCTGGAGCAGATAGGGTTAAGGGCCTTGCTGAAGGGCCCAACAGTGGCAATCTGGTGGATCTGGGAATCTTCCGATCAGTAACTCTGTGTCTTAACTCTCTGAGCCACTACTGCCCCTGTGTGTTGTGATTCGAGTGAATAGAGTCAAGCTTCACTGAGTGCTGTGGGACCTGCTCTATTAATTTGGTTCATTCTGAATAAAGAAACAGGTGGCACGTTACTGATGATTTGTAGCTAAACATTTAAATATCACTTTAGAGATACTGAATTTGTACAAGTTTGAAAAGTATGAACAATAGCTTAGTTGAATGGAACACTGAATTATATTTTAAATACTCATTAAGTTATGAAAGTTTTTCAGATTAAGAAAAGATTGATCCGTTTGACTGTCTGTTGATTAATCTAAAGCTAAATGTGTATTTACAGTCACCACACTGGCAGTAAATGGTTAAGGCTCTGGGTTACTAATCGGCAGGTTGATGATTCAAGCCATGGTGCCTTGGTTTTTATTTTAGATTTTTAAGCTGCAAGCAATGGATGAAGGGGAAAAAAAAGAGTAAACTCAGAAACAAGTATATTGAAACTGTTTAGTTTCCCAAAGTTAAGCATATCTTACCTGAGAGAGAAAGTGTTCATTAAGATGTTTATTCTTATTGATCTTTGCGCTGAAACGCATTGGGAAAACTCAGCCCTGAAAAGGTTTCAGAGATATTTTCTCTTCAAGTTTTTATTTAGAAGCCAGTTAAAGCAGTGGAGGGAGGGGGACAGAGTGATTAAATACCAGGTGTGATAAAAAGGCGATTCTGAAAGCAGGTTCACGACCCTGCAAACTCAGTCCTGATAAATTCCATTTGAACTCTGTTGTCTGAACAGCTGAAACATTTTCAAACAGGGCTTGAATAAAGTATTAAATGTCGCGAATGTAGCGATGACACGCTTTTGTACGGTGTGCAAAACAAGCAGCGGCAAGTCGCACTGGGACGTTTTTTCATGAGCTTGGCACCAGCAGTAAAGGGACAGTACTCAGTACTTATCACTGTGCCTAATTTTCATATGACATTTTAGTGTGAAAGCCTAGGAAATAATCACTTTGTGATAAATATGCATGAGAGTGTCTCAGAAATGGCCACGTGGACTCGTGCCCTCTTTTGTTTAAAAAAAAAAAAAACCATCTCATGCCTGAAAACCTGGCCCGACGGACATAATAAATATTCATAAAGATCTAATCAGTCGTTCCTAAATCTTGCAAAGCCTTTGCGTACAGACATTAAAATAAAATGAACACGTTCAGCCATTGCAGGTGGAATTGAATGATATCATTATTGGAATGAATAATTTTTTTTACATTGTATTATTGTAATAAATTTATTTTTTAATGTTCTTTGCAATTGTCTTACACTAACATGCCCTCCGTCGGTGTGCACAGTGTCACCCTTGGTGTAAAAACTGGCACTACAAAATCTAAATCAGGTTGCTCTCACTCCTGTTAATCAGTTTGCTGCACATAATTAAATTATACAAAAAGTAAAAAAATAAATAAATAAATGTACAGGTCTGCAACTTAAACTCTTTCATTCAGTGGTCTGAAATATAGCGAGTGGAAAACTGTCAAATCTTTACGCGGTGCAGAAATAACACAAAACAAATAAATAAAATCTCAAGAGCGCAAAGAACACAGAACCAGTGCTAAATTAAAGATAATGATGCAAATAATTTAATTTAAGAATATTTAATGTAATGTAGAGTTTATTTTGTCTTTTTTTTTTCCATCTGTAGGAGACGAGGCGTCCCTGCATTGCTACGGCTCTGCTCTCTAGCTCAGTGCGTCAACCCGACAGCAGCAATCCAAAACACATGGCATGTCTGGCGATGCGGATTTGCATCACTAATGTAAAGCAATATTTCTGGCACATTCTCGTGTCTTTGCTGTACAGTGCAGTGGTGTCATCCACAGACACGTGTTATTGCTCTGATGCTGCAACTACTTTTCCCAAATGTGTAATATAGTGCTGGGAGAACTTGGCTGTACAATGTTTTAAAATTTAATAATTTTTCCATGAATGCAAAGACTCCTCTAGCCGAAGTCAGCAGCTACATTTACATGGACGGTAACTGATTAGAGTCCATCTTAACTGTTTACATGGATACCAATCTGATAAAAGGCTCAAAGCATTTAAATCAGAACATAACTGTTTTGATTCTACACACTGTCGAGCATTTGTTCTTGCAGAAGATGTAGAAGTAGTATTTTTCTCTATCTTTGAGATAGCGTTTTCTGATAAACCCCACCTTCTGCATTATGATTAGCGACTATAATTCAGTCTCAATGATTGGATGCTTTATTACATCAGAAAATAGCCAATCAGTGCCCCTCCCTCAATCAGTGACACAGGGGATAAAAAGTAAACACTGGTGGGAGAGAGCTGCTCGCACTGAGTTTACTGACCGGGAATGAAAGCCATAATTTTCTCCAAGAAACCCATCATGTTTCATGTGCCTCATGTGGGACAGACATGTGCAGAAAGAATAAATGTATTGCAACAAGAGAGAACCGTTCGCGTCAAGTGTTTACGTGTGTAATACACTGCCTGGATAAAAAAAAAAGTCACCACTCAATTTATTGACTTGCATCAAGTGCTAAAACAATTAAGGAGATTTGAAATGACTGGAATTGGATTAAGAGCTGTCCAACACATTATTAAAACCTAAAAGGATTGTGCTGAACCGTGGAACTTTGTGGAAAAAAGGTGATCAGAAAAAAAAAAAAGAAATGAGTGGAGTGGAGATCACAAACATTTAGTAAAAAAAAAACAAAAAAAAACAAACCTGACAGCAGAAATCAGAAGTAATGTCTAATAGTGAAAGTACAGTACGAGCATTTCCACATGGTATGTGAAGTCACAACATTGGAACTAAACAGTCATGTCAATGAAATCCTGGAGTGTGCAACACTCTGTAAAAAGTCTTTAGGTTTACATTGCCCCTCTCATTCCGACTAAAAATTCATTATCACCACTCATTTATTATGATTGGGAAATCATTCCCATTATTAGAGGAATATTACAGTCCATGCAAAGGAAGCTTCTGACTGGGTGAAGAAGAGATTAGCCAGTGGAGAACACTTATGCAACACTTATGCGCAACAATTTTGCAAACTTGCGCCCAGTTCTGTATTAGGAAACATATGTATTTATGTATATTCCACATATCTAAAGTGGGTGACGAGATGTGGCAAAATTGTAAAATAATCAAACGAGTTTAGTATCTAGGTTAACACTCCTGTTGGGCCAAAAGTCCATCTCAGACTGGGGATTTTTCCCTGCATGAGTCAGCACATCATTTAATGAGCTAAGGCAGCTAATTGTAAGCTAAATCAGGTGCGTTAGTGCAGCAAAATTGACGTGTGTGGTGGAAAAGTGGTTTTACCTTTCGGCCATCGCTGGCGTGGCAGTTGACGTTGAGCGGGGTGAGCAGGGCCATGAGCTTCTCTTCATTTCCGCTCCTGAAGCAGAGCAGCAGTTTATAAAGAACATATAAGAAGAAAGGGGGGGGCACCAAAACACAACTGAGAAGGAGGAGGAAGAAAGCATGAGGCAAACAAACAAGTGGGAGAAATGCAACATCCTGGTAAACACAGAGAGATTGAGGGAGATGGAAAGCTAGAGGCAGTCTTCTCTTGTGGGACCTTGGAGGAAAACAATAACACAGTGTAGGGACTCGGAGCTCAGTGGGGCAAACTGAACTAAAGGCCTCGGCATTCTGTTAGGATTGTGCAAAAAAACCTTTTCAGGCTTACAGGCTCACACTTGTTTTATCGCCCGCTGCAAGATGAGGTCTCCTGTACTGAAGGTGGCGCGATTTACATTTGTCACGATCACAGAAAGAGGATGATGCAAATTGCTGACAGGATAAACTATGGCAAGTACATGAAAACATAAGGACGAGAAGGAACTACGTATTTTGTATAAAGAGAATAAAGCAAAAAAACCTCAGGTGGTACGGAGAGAAATCGTTACAGAAGCGGAGGGTTGAGCATGGCGAGTTTAGCATGCGAGTGAATCTGAAGCTGTCTGAGCACATTTGAAATGACCAATCACTGACTTGGGAGCACAGTGTGTTCATCTGGTTGCCATGAGAGTGACACGGTGAGTGAACCCCCAGATAAGGCTCATTTAAGCTGATGCTAAATCGTTGTTTGGTGATCCTGGAACATCTTCATATGAATATGCCGAGACCTGGGTTTCTGAAAGAGTCTGGCGTTGAGATCATTATTACAGCTGTTGAGTGACTTTGGGATGAAAACGTCTCTGGGATTCATCAGGCACGGTGTCACACTTAAGTGAATCTTTTACCCAATTACCCTTTATCTTTAACTCCCTGCTCCTCAGCCAAGCTTATAGGTGTTGAGCCGTTTGGATTTATCAAACCAAGTCTAACTCCGGCCAGCACAGGACAGCTGCTACCGTACATGGGCAGTGGTGGCTCAGTGGGCTAAGGCACTGAGTTACTGATCGGAAGATCGGCGGTTCGATTCCCAGCTCAGCCGGGTTGCCATTGTTGGGCCCTTGAGCAAGGCCCTTAACCCTAACTGCTCCAGGGGCGCTGTACCATGGCTGACCCTGCGCTCTGACCCCAGTTACGCTGGGATATGCGAAGAAGGAATTTCACTGTGCTGTAATGTATATGTGACAAAATAAAAGGCTTTACTTTACTGGTGCTCCTCTCCACTTAAAAATAACTTTTAAAAAAATTTATGGGTGCGATACTGAAGGAAATAAATAACGCAACCATGCCCTCGCAAAACCCTTTCATGGTGATTAATTTCATGTGCATGTTTTTCATGTTGGCCCACCTCACGCCTTTAAAAAGCGTCAAGACTGATGTGCAGTAAAAACGTACACATAGTCCTTAGTGATGATGTCTAGCTGTGTTTTTCACAACTAGCTATTGTTAAACCCACTAGTTATGAATTCAGAATGTTTATAATGAGCTATATTGGAATTTTTTCTTTTTTAAAAAAAAAAAAAAAAAAGAACCGCTTATAGCCTGAAGGATTTCATGAAAACAAGAAACCGCAGGTCTCTATGGGTGTTTTCACATTATTCATGGTTGATTTGCACCGTGCTCAGGAACGACTGCTTCCACCTTCCCACTCCCCCGCTGGCCAGCGTTCACATTATTGTTGCTCTCCCTACTCAGGTGCACTTGTATATTAAAACACTCTCCGATACAGAGGGTGGCAGTATAGTATGCAGCAACTTGGTTTATGAGCTGACATTAAACAGAAAAGAAGATGATCATCTTTCAAGGAGGTCAATCTTTGTCCTATGCCTGATATTACTGATATTTCCAAAAAAAAAAAACCACCTCCAGAGCAAGGCTCGGACATTTTGGGGGAGACGTACAGCACTGATGATGTCATTTCTAAACAGCGATATTCTTCCCTTCTCAGGTATGATTGGCTTGTCTCTCTGATTCGATCCACGATTGTGATCTCACTGATCAAAATGAACCGGGAAAACGGCATTGGGGTCAAGTGTTCTCAAAAATTACCTCTGGGGCCCTAATGTGAAAACCCTACGTATTCTGACCCGTAGAGTCTAAAGGTAAATAAGATCCTGCAGTTTTTTAAATATGTATTTAATACATTTATACCACAGCACTACTTTATTGAACTGCACTCAGAGCAGCACTGTCAGTAGCACCGCGGCTAATCAAATTTATATCAATTTATATTAATGTACGCGTATTATATTATATTATATTAACATTATCTTTTCTATAGTAACAGCTTATTCACAGGACTCAATATATAGATGCTCTGGATTAACATGTGACATGGAAGACATTGAGATTTCCGTAAGATGGCAAATGCTTCACATTTATGGAAGGAGTCTCCAGTGACGGTGCTTTATACCAGGCATTTAAGTTTAAAAAGATATTGGGGAAAAGTCAAGACAGAAATTATGAGCTGACGTTTTCAGTGGCGGATCCTTTCGGTGCTCCGAGTTGCCTCTATGGATCGGATCTGCTTGTCCTGTGCATTTCGTGGAAGCTTGGCCGATTGACGTGGGAAATCTGGAGGGCGAATCGACAGCCTTGAGCTCTTTGCCTGTGCGTGGCAGGCTGTGGTGCACTGGGTGTTCTGGTGCCTTTCTATCCCGTCACCATGCCAGCACTGACATTTTTAAGGGCAATTGGCTTCTCTGTGTTATCAGACGAGACTGGCATTTGGTCCTCACAGGTATTAATGAGCCTTGGGTGCCTGTGATCCTGTCACCATGGTACAGAGTTGATAATGAATGTTATTTAATACACATGGTCGCAGCAGCGTTATTGCTGATCGGAGTCTAAATTATATAAATAAATAAATAAATAAATAAATAAACAATGAAATGTTCTTGAATTAATTCAATTCAATTCATTTATATAACACTTAACAATTGTTGTTGCAAAGCAGTTTTACACAAACAAAAGAAATGATATGAAATGTCAATGTGTATGAATCAAAATGATAAAACTGTCCCTGGAGAGCCAGCCGAGGGCGATGGCGACAGTGGCAAGGAAAAACTTCCTGAGATGGCGGGAGGAAGAAACCTTGAGAGGAACCGAACACAACAGGGAACTCATCCTCACTTGGGTGATGAATGAAAACTAAGCAGTGGTATAAAGAAAATGGTCAGCTCCAGGGTGGGAACAGTAACTCCGCTCCGCCTTCTCATGCAGTCATTGATTAATTTCATTTAATAGCACATCACTGAACATTCTGATGCTTAATAAATTCCCTCCTGTACACCTTTTAATTCCATTTTAAAAACTGATGGGAACAAATCGATACTGGTTCTTGGAGGAGGATTATTTCTGGGAATCTCTCTATTTCATCCTTCAGCAATGTTCCTTCTCCACCTACTCAAATTTGCCAAACTAGAAAAAAAAAAAAAAAAGTCAGCTTTATTCCTCCTAAGCTCCTTCATTGAGATGCGTGCTTCATCACAAACGCAGGAAAAGGGATTCGAAAAAGCGTCAAAGTGGCCTTCGTTACACTCGCTGGTCCACATTCAGAATGAATCTTTACTCAAAAGCAGGAGAGTCACCCTGTGTGTGTGTGTGTGTGTCTGTGTGTGTGTCTCAAGCCTGCCTGTTAGACGACTCTCAGAGCTGCTGTTATGGGGATAAAGGGATGCGAGGCTCATGCTCTGGCCTGATGCTGGTGTTGGATCGATTTGTAGTTTTTCCTTCGCGCCCCCGATTCATTACTAAACAACACAAATCCTGACGTGCGCTCGGTCTCTCTCTCTCTCTCGCTGGAGGCTACGCTGAAGGCTGGGTTTTAAAAGGCGGGTAAGACGCTGCAGAGACCAGCAGCCAGGACATGGGGTTTAAAATTTATTTATTTAAAAATAAATAAATAAATAAATAAATTCCAGCTCAACACCAAATAGCTTTGTACAAGCTTAGAGAACGCGACAGTCTCTCTCTGTAGCGAGGACAACAGGTAGGGGACAGGAAGCGAGGGGAACGGTATGAACATGGCTTTATTTAGTGAGTTAGCACTATGCTACATGCAAGCCTTGTTGTGTTTACGGGGCTTTCTTTTTCTCAGAGGCAAACGCTGATCAACACAAAAACATCCCCAGTCACTGAGTGCATGCTCTGAGGAAGACGTTCCAGCCTGCCGCCCCCCAGTGATACCTGAGAGACACACATGCATGCATATACACAGAGAGAGAGAGAGAGAGAGAGAGAAAGGGGAGGGGGAGAACAGAAAGAGAGGAATACACAGAGGAAAGGTGCGCGGACTCACCTCGCCGCTTCCAGCAGTTCGTCCTTCTTGTATTCGCCTAAATGGTTACAAAAAATCATGGTGTCAGAGGCAGACAGGATGAAGGATGCACAGCAGCAACAGCAGGAAGCCAGAGTCACAGAGCAGCGCTGGACCAGCGGCAGTCCAACGTCCAGCGTTAAAATCCACACGGACACACACACATCCACGCGCATGCAGAAGGAGCCGTCTGGCTCGCAGATCTCTCTCTCCCTCCCTCTCTCCCTTTCTCTCTCAGCTGTGACGTTAAACACAGCACGCTCACATCATCATCATCATCATCCTGGAAAACAAATCGACCTGCATCGCTTGCATTTCCAGCTAAACTGCTTGCCCCACACACACACACAGGGAAAAAAAAGAAAGAAAAACACGACACACTTGTCTGTTTTCCCGTTGGCACGGGAGGGGTTTTGCATTCTCTGTGATAACACAAGATAACACAGAAGCAAGAGGGGGGGACGGCCCTTTTCTCCTCCCCCTGCTCACACAGTCGGTCCTTCTGACCAATCAGAGCGGCTCTTGTGATCCCCCAACCACCACCAATACCACCACCATCCTCCCACATGTGCTCTCTCTACAGGAGCAGGAATGTAAGAGAGACGTGTGCGCGCGTGCGTGCGTGCGTGCGTGCGTGTGTGTGTGTGTGTGTGTCAATCAGATGGAGGATGAGGATGGGGGCAGCACTTCAAAAGCCAGAATTGACAAAATGGCTCTAGGGAGAACTACAGGCGGAGGAACATTACAGTGAAAATGCAAATAAAGCACATTAATAAAACAAGGTGGTGTGTGTGTGTGTGTGTGTGTGTGTGTGATTGCATGAGAAAAGCCCTTGTGCGTGCCATATACATGCACCCGATCTGACAGAATATACTGTAATCCCTATATATCGCACAGCTCTGTGTGACTAACACCATCATCGTCGTCGTCTTCGTCATTGTCTCCTGCTTCCTCGCTCCATTAATCACACAGCAAGCAACAGTTCAGCTCATTAAATACTGAAACACGAGGGCGAGTCAAAAATTATCCGCACTCCGGTTATACCAACATTTCTGTCTCATCAGCACTTTCTGTTCAATGCTACGGTCTCCACATTCACTGCTGCTCACGTGTGAGCATCTTACATCAGTTCATTTGTAACACGGTGCGAGCGGAAATGGATGCCACACTTGCAATTTGCACGGACGTAGAGCTGCGTGCAATGATTTGTTTTGTTTTGTTTTTTTTGGTGGGTGTATATACCTGGTGCGGTTATTTATCAAATACTTTGTGCGCAGCATGGACAAAGCGTTTGGATATCTGCAAACAAAATGTGGAGTGATAGTGTGATGAAGATGAAAGTTTACTGGTGATGAGATATGGTTTCATCACTACGAACATGAAAGTAAATACAGAGTGGGCCATTTATATGGATACACCTTAATAAAATGGGAATGCTTGGTGATATTAACATCCTGTTTGTGGCACATTAGTATATGTGAGGGGGCAAACTTTTCAAGATGGGTGGTGACCATGGTGGCCATTTGGAAGTCGGCCATCTTGGATCCAACTTTTGTTTTTTCAATAGGAAGAGGGTCATGTGAAACATCAAACTTATTGGGAATTTCACAAGAAAAACAATGGTGTGCTTGGTTTTAACGTAACTTTATTCTTTCATGAGTTATTTACAAGTTTCTGACCACTTATAAAAGGTGTTCAATGTGCTGCCCATTGTGATGGATTGTCAATGCAACCCTCTTCTTCCACTCTTCACACACTGATAGCAACACCGCAGGAGAAATGACAGCACAGGCTTCCAGTATCCGTAGTTTCAGGTGCTGGACAACTCGTATCTTCACATCAAAGACAATTGCCTTCAGATGATCCCAAAGATAAAAGTCTAAGGGGGTCAGATCGGGAGACCTTGGGGGCCATTCAACTGGCCCACGACGACCAATCCACTTTTCAGGAAACTGTTCATCTAGGAATGCTCGGACCTGACACCCATAATGTGGTGGTGCACCATCTTGCTGGAAAAACTCAGGGAACGTGCCAGCTTCAGTGCATAAAGAGGGAAACACATCATCATGTAGCAATTTCAAATATCCAGTGGCCTTGAGGTTTCCATTGATGAAGAATGGCCCCACTATCTTTGTACCCCATATACCACACCATACCATTACTTTTTTTGTTCCAACAGTCTTGGAGGGATCTATCCAATGTGGGTTAGTGTCAGACCAATAGCGGTGGTTTTGTTTGTTAACTTCACCATTCACAAAAAAGTTTGCCTCATCACTGAACAAAATCTTCTGCGTGAACTGAGGGTCCTGTTCCAATTTTTGTTTTGCCCATTCTGCACATTGTGTGCGCCGATCTGGGTCATCCTCGTTGAGATGCTGCAGTAGCTGGAGTTTGTAAGGGTGCCATTTGTGAGTAGCTAATATCCGCCGAAGGGATGTTCGACTAATGCCACTCTCCAGTGACATGCGGCGAGTGCTATGCTGTGGGCTCTTGCTGAATGAGGCTAGGACAGCCACTGATGTTTGTTCATTAGTGACAGTTTTCATGCGTCCACATTTTGGCAAATCCAACACTGAACCAGTTTCACGAAACTTAGCAAGCAGTTTGCTAACTGTAGCATGGGAGATGGGTGGTCTCGTAGGGTGTCTTGCATTGAAATCTGCTGCAATGACCCGGTTACTGCGTTCACCAGATATCAACACAATTTCGATCCGCTCATCACGTGTTAACCTCTTCGACATGTCAATGGCTGTGAACAAAGAGAAACTTGTAAATAACTCATGAAAGAATAAAGTTATGCTAAAACCAAGCACACCATTGTTTTTCTTGTGAAATTCCCAATAAGTTTGATGTGTCACATGACCCTCTTCCTATTGAAAAAACAAAAGTTGGATCCAAGATGGCCGACTTCCAAATGGCCACCATGGTCACCACCCATCTTGAAAAGTTTGCCCCCTCACATATACTAATGTGCCACAAACAGGACGTTAATATCACCAACCATTCCCATTTTATTAAGGTGTATCCATATAAATGGCCCACCCTGTATAATGCAGCACGGAATGGAAAGCTAATGCTCAAGGAAAAAGTTCAAAAGTCAACCATCAGCTATAAAATTCATGCTTGCAGATTTCTGGCATTCTCAAGCGGTAGTTTTGGAACATCATCAGGAAAAAGGTTCAACAGTCAACAGCGGGACGATTATTTAAGAGCTGAAGCCTAAACTTCGAATTAAACGCAGAGCACTGCTATCCAAGTGCGTTGTGATCTTGCATGACGATGCACGTCTGCACACTTCTGTCCACACTGTCGACGCTCTGCAAATACTTTGTTTTGAGGTGTTAAAGCGTCCTTCCTACAGTTCTGATCTCGCTCCATCAGGCTTTCACCAGTTTGGTCGCCTGAAAGCAGCACTACTATGACGAAGAGTTACTTTCTTTGGTGAAACATTTTTTATATGAGGTTGTTGACAGATGGACAGTGTGTTGAAAAGCAACGATTATGTTGAAAAATTATGTATTTGTCTTAAGTTAATTAAAATACATTCTACAGTCAGTGTGAGAATAATTTTTGACTCATACCCTCAATACTCATGGTAAATATTTATACAAATGTAATTTCTTGATTAATGGCCTAAATTGAACATCTGGTATATTAGCAGGACTTAATATTTTCTAACTCCGTGGTCGTTCCTGATTTTTTTTTTCTACATTGTAAAGCAATGCTGAAGGCGTCCAAAATATGCAATAACTTTGAACAGTTGATGTTGAGATTAGTATCTGCTACTCATCTGTAAAGCCTTCATAACGGCTCTAATCCGAGGTGCTGTTTGTTAGTTGGCGATGTTTGAGGCTGGTACTGTAACTTAAAATTAGCTTCTCCTCTGCAACAGAGCTAAGTTTTGGTCTTGTTTTCTTGGGATGGTCATTATGAGAGCCAGTTTCATCACTGGTGGGTTCTGCAAATGCACTTGACAAAACTGTTCTTGCCAGAACCATTCCAGAAAAACTGACCCCCGTCTTAAAAGAACAACAGACTGTTGTGGTTACATAATTATCTAATTCCATGTGTTGTTTCATAGGTTTGAAATCCCCACTATTGTTGTATTGTTGTAGAATGTAGAAAATAAATCATTGAACGAAAACAAAGAAATTTACAAGTGTTTGCAAACTTTTGAGCGGTATTGTATATAACTTTATAAAACTTAAAAATTAGACTTGGTTATTAATATGAAATAAAAAAATATTTCATAGTGTGTAATCATTGCACTGTGCGAATTTAATGAAGGAATAATGTTTAATATCAATAATAATACTAAATAGATCATTTAGATTAGGTTTCATAATAGATCTCATTATGAGGTCTACTAATAGATTTCATTATAAAGTCTACTATGTGATATTATATACCAACCTAAAATGTATTATTATTATTATTATTATTGTTATTGTTATTATTAATAATAATAATAAAAATAAAAATCTATTTTATTTTAATTCAGTATAGTTATGTTAATAACCAAACAAAGCGGTACTTGATAAAGCGTCAATCATTAGCATTACTGCATTAAATAAATAATTTCACACATCACTGCTCAACATTACATTTGGACTGACAATTGTTTTCATTATTTAACACAAATGTGTTATTAATTATTTGAATGATTAATGTGTACAAATGATACTGTTATTCAAATCAGTGGGGTGATGCGATTACCCTACACACATGTAAATTATATAAATATTACCAAGTGATATTCGTCATTGATCAAAACGGCATTCATTTATTTTACACAATGCCTTAACAGTCCTGAATTTGTAAAAGAAACCCTGTTCCCACTCTTCATCTGGATGAGCAGATTCAATCTGATTGGTTAGTGCGGTTTCAATAAAACTTTCAACTTGAAATCTAATTTATATCAGCATTGTACCAAAAATGCAAAAAGGTGATCAGTGCATTATAAATGCAAAGGAAATAAAAATTATTAAAAAAAAATTTTTTTAAACCGAGCAGATGGTGAGGCAGAAAGCATGAAGGCTTCGGAGACTGTTAATGAGCAGCTTGCCAGGTTTAGCGATCTCTTCATAATAGACGTGGCGCAGATGCTAGAGAGACGGAGACGTTTTTTCTGCACGGAGACAGGAATGTTTGCGCTGCTTTTAATTGCACCAGAAAGCTCATGAAACCTTCATGTTAAAGAACGCAAGTCATGTTAGGCTAGAACTAAACACGGACTGATTTAGTTAAAGCCAGAAACCTGGTTATAGCATTTTCAGTCCATCAGGTAGGAGGCGTGGCTTCATATTCAAAGGCAGAGCTGGAGGTTAAAAATGCCTCACGGTGATGGCTCCAACTCAAACGTATGTGCATTTAAAAGACACTACGAGTGACGATGCTTCAAACCCGTCGTCCCACAGGGGATAAGCCGCGGCTGCTCGGTTGCTGTGCGGATTCTAACCTCACGTGCGATGCCTAGGCGAGGAACACTTCTAACCTGCACAGAGACACGGCTCTCATCAGCTTACATCACAGGTGATGACGGAAGAGTTGAGGGAGGAGGTTAGATTTACTCCACTCGTGATCAGTGTGTAAAGCCTGATTGTGTTGCACACCACCGCTGTTCCCGTATATTCAATCATGCACACTGTAAACCCTGTAATTATACAAATAAGCCAATGCTTATTTATATAATATTTGCATACGTCACTGCAGCACGTACAGTATGTTTATATTTATTTAGTTGGTGATGACTGAGACGCTCATTTGCAGAGTCATCTGCAACTAATATATTTCGTACCACATGCTCACGTGTGTGTGTTCAGGCATTGACAAAACAACACTGCTTCTTTCTAATGTCAGCAGTTCGATTTTAAGTAAAGTGCATTTGCTCCCTCTCACAGGTCCTTCGGGTTGAGAAGGTCCAAGTCAAGTTTAATTCCATATCGGTAGAGTGCTTCTGTGGAGACGTATAGAAAGAAGGTACTCTTTTCTCTTTGTTGCATCAGAATATCTTGTTTCACACACAAAAAAAAAAAAAAAAGAAAAAAAGGTGGCTCATCATCAAGAACATGACGCTTGGTATTTCAACTCACCTCACGTTGTCTGTAGTCATTTTTTTCTCGCCTAGCCAGCATTTCCGAGGACCTTGTGCTGAGTTTTGTGTTTCTAGAGGCTGTAGTTCCTCCTCTTGATATTATCACACAGCAGTTGGCAGGGTGCTAATCGTGAAACTGTCATGTCTCTGTTTGTTAGTGTAACAACACACACTTCACTTACTTACTTATTCACACAGCGTCAACTGCAATCTGAACGCTTTCATAAAGCTGTAAACGAGCGCTCTGGTAAACATCAGAAAAGCTGATGATTGAATCACGAGTGTCTACGGAGCCCAAGCACCGACACTTGCCTGCACTTTTTCCATAAACAGGATTTAAAAAAAATTAGGAAGGACGGGACTGATCACGGCAGAAACGACTCAACGTTTAGAGCTGTGAAAAAAACAAGTAGTGATGAAATTCCCCAGGGAAACATCCTCAGGGCTGGTGTTTCAGTAGGTTTACACGGATACCAATTCGATCGCGATTATTTGTTTGTTCTGTTTAACTTGATTTGTTTCTAGCTCTCGTGATTTTACTGACTGCACAGCACTTGTGTATTAGAAATAAATCTGCTACCTACCCAATTTCAGCAGGTACCAGATGCTTCATGTAAATCAGACTGTATATTTTATACTGAATTACAGCCTCAGGAAATTATTTTTAAAAAACCTTGACTGTAACGTGGATAATGAGCTCATTTCGACACTGACGGCTAATTTGATTTCTTGATTCCCAGCACCCGAAGCAGCAACACAAAAGAGCTACTGTACCGAAATTAATATTAAACAGTAAAGCAACTTCATGATAAAAAGAAGTTGTTTCCCAGTTTTATGTTTAAACTTTACACATTTAAAAGGGTTGATAGGTATCTGGAAAAAAGTGTTTGTGATTGTGATAATTCTTACCTAAACATTCCATATCGTAAGGTAAGATTGGTCTCAGCGCTCCCAGTGTGTGTGTGTGTGTGTGTGTGTGTGTGTGTGTGTGTGTGTGTGTGTGTGTGTTAAAGCATCAGCTGAAATAACCCTCAGACTCCCCTTACTTCACTCCTCCTCCAAACATGCCATTTCAGTGTCTAAGTAAATGAGCTGCTGCTGAGCCACGCTGGGAACTAGACAACAGAGGAGCTGAGCAACAAAATGTGAAACGGGTATCTTCTTGTATGAGACCACAAGAGGGGGAGATCTAATTGGTTTGTTTAAACCCTGATTTTTTCTGAACTCTAGTTCATTCTACATTCAACATCCGTGCACGCATGTACTGTTTACTATAACAGTGACCATGTGTGTGCATAAAACATTTTGTTTTGTTTGTATGTTATACTGTTTTTTATAACACACGTGTGCACGTGTAAAGCAAAAAAGTCTCAGAGGTTAAAGATCAATTTTCTCTCCCTCTCTCTGTGTCAGCCGGCACTGCACGTGTTATTGGACACCATGCCTCTTCTCACACACACGCACAAACGAAAACACTTTAATTTAAAATTTTTAAATAAAAAAATTTTTTTTTTTTAATTACATTTTTTTTAAAGGTAAAGTGCAGGTTAATTTGTTTTATTTTTACTGCATTTTGTATAAATATTTTTTATTTAGTTATTTTTTTGGTATATGGAACAAATAATTTGAGTTTCCATTATTTCCTATGGGAAAATTCAATTTGGTTTATGAGTGTATACGAACCCGCTTCCCGAATGAATCATGTTCGTAATCCAAGGTTCCACTGTACTGTTCTTGCAAGGACTATTCCAGAACAGCTGACCCTCGTGATTCCTTTGTGTCAAACTACTGACCTCTATTCCTAATTACAGTGACATCGCACGGTGCTGTGAGGGCAACACTGACTACGGTTCTTGTTCTGTATACGTGTTATTTCACAGCTTTGAAAATTATCCTCGAATGTAGAAAATAAATCCATATTTCTGTCCTGGTACTGCACATGTCAAAACTATGTGATGTGACAAACCATTAGCGGTACACACAAACGTGACCTGATCTTCCTGCACCAGCTTTCTAGTTAATACTTCAAAACTGAGTGATGTGAACAAAATAAGCTAACTTTCTTCACACTTGGATAGACTTGCCCCTCATTCCTGGCTCCGCTCTCAGTAAGGCTGATTAAAGGATCATGCTGGAGAGAGCCTGTGGGCTGGCGAGACTTCTCAGCATAAACATGAAAAACCTGAGGAGAAAATACCCAGGCTTCAATCCAGACTGCAGAGTCATGCTGTAAGATCCATGCTCCTGAAAAGTAAGTGTGTGTTTTAGCTCAGCGGAGTGGATGTAGATATTAGCTGAGGAAAGGACTAGTGACCTTTTACCCCGGTGTAGAATAGGATCTAAGAAGCAGCATGACCTTTCTTTCTCCAAAAACCCAGTGCAGACCTGGAGAACTAACAGGATGTAAATAAGACAGTCTTCTGTGCTAAATAGATGGTAGAGAAGAGTGCGCTTATGTCATCAAGTAAAGTTACTCAAGGTATAACGCATGGATACAAAACGAAGGGTTGCACAATGATCCAGTTATTTTATTTTTTATAATATTCTTCAATTGCATTCAAAAACAAAAAATGAACAAATTTCTACTTCCGTCTTCCCTGACTTTCGTAATAGCCAATCTAGATATGATTTACAGCTCTAACGTTAGAGATGTCTGAACCATTAATAGATTTTAATTCACACTAATGACCTCCAAAATGCCCCAATTCCCTTGATGACACACTGCATCAAGAGATTAAAAGTTTTACATTAACTGACTCCTTCCTGCATTTTTCTGAGAAGAAAAAGATTGAGAACTCTGGTAATCCAATCAGAATGAACATCACTAGATATTATGGCAGTTTAATAATGATCATTGTACAAGCCTTGTGTACATGTACAGAAATTGCAGAGAGTTTCTTAGAGCTTATAACGTGCGTTAAGCCCCGTCGATGCATGCGGCCCCTGGTGTATAATTACGCCAAATAAATTGCACATTTCATTATTAACCCTATTAGACAAGCGGTGTAAGCGCTGAACAATCAATAGCTTCCTCTGATGGGAAGATCCAGAGGGAAACACACATTCAGTGCAGATGAACTCGGAAGATAAATAACTGGATAACTAGCATGATGTAAACTGTTGATATGTGACATCCTGGATGTTACTTCCCCATGTGAGATCTGGTAGAAGCACACTTTACAGGCTTGAACACGCGTTGAATCGATCACTCGCGGCCTGTACATTTCACACTGGACCAGAATACTTTCAAACAAGTGATGCATAAAGAGATTGAAGCAAGAAGCAGCACCGTGAACATGACACACTCGCACGCTTTCTCCCGCTGGCCAGCAAATAATACATTTTCCATTCGATAACAAGGGGTTGTCATGTAAAGCAAAGAGCCATTCTTCTTGCAGAATAGTGTCCAGGTCGCTACGTGATGCTGATGGAGAAAAAACGTTTCCTAACTCGCTCCTCCAAAACACCCCAAAGTGGCTCAATAATATTTAGATCTTGCTGTGTGTATTAGTAAAGTGCATTATCATCCTGATACACGGCACCATCTTCAGGATACAATGTTTGAACCTTTGGGTGCACATGGTCCTCCAGAATGGTTCAGTAGTCCTTGGCAATGACGCGCCCATCTAGCACAAGTATTGAGCCTAGGGAATGCCACGATACTGCAGCCCAAACCATCACTGATCCACCCCCATGCTTCACTCTGAGCATTCAACAGTCTGGGTGGTACGCCTCTTTGGGGTTTCTCCACACTGTAACTGTGATGTGGGAAAGACAGTGAAGGTGGACTCATCAGAGAATAATACATGTTTCACATTGTCGACAGCCCAAGATTTTCCCTGCTGGCACCACTGAAACGGATGTTTTGCAATGGCACGAGTGAGCAAAAGTTTGCCTTTAGCAGCCCGGCCATGTACATTGACCCTGTGGAGCTTTCGACAAAGTTTTGGTGGAAACACATTTAATTCTGCAGGGAGTGGGGCAGCTGTGGTTTTATGTTTTTTTGGATACAATGCAGGTTAGCACCCGGACGTCCCTTTCAGACAGCTTCCTCTTGCGTCTACAGTTACTCCTGTTGGGTGTGGTTCGTCCTTCTTGGTGGTATGCTGACATTTAGCCATGAAACCTCCAACACTAAATTGGCCAGTGTTTCAGTTTCATTGTCCAACCCCTGTATATATAAAAGACATACTAGGAAAGAAAAGGTGGTTAAGCACTGAGAAAAGGCTCTCAAGCTCTTATCCCCATTATATATTTAATAAACCTTTATCAAGCTTATTTTTCCTGACATCAATACACAAAACTACTCCTACACAAACATCCTGTCTGTAAAAGGTTCTGCGAGTTCTGCCAAATGTTACAGGAGGCGCTGTGTCTCAAGGCTGTTTGTCTCCCGTGTTCACGTCAATCAACATCACATTCTCAGCATGCATACATCTGATTTAATACAAAACATCATCTCAAGCCAGACTAATAAAGAAAACGTTATGAACTGCAGCATTACAGGAGTCAGACGGTTTAAACACTAATCGAATCTATATAAAAAATAAATGTTTGTTTTTTTTAGCCACCTGATGTACCTGAATCTTTTAAATGCGTACTTCCTAAAACTTGATTTTCGAATGCACTACTTAGGGTCGCTGTGTTAAAAACATCCTGACATCATGAATCACAATACAAGTGTGTGATTCACATAACACGCATCAGGGCTCTATTAACGCATCCGGTGTTTAAACACCAGACAGACCAACATGCACCAGCCATCAGATTTAATTTGGGGACCACACTGGTTCACGATGCTCGGCATGCACTAAAGATAATCTGATTATATGACCATGATAGAAAAGTTCGATCAGGCTCTTCACTTAGCTTTTAAATGACACCAGCTCCACGCTGCTTCAATCGACAGCGGCCCAGAACGAGGTCACGGAAGAATGGCGCTTATTTCATTTTTTTTTGTTTTATCTATCTACAGACCTCTATTTTTAGTTATAATGACATCTCAGGTGCGGTGAGGGCACTCGTTATGGATCTATCCTTCATTGTCAGGCCACAGACGTCTATTTATTTAATTTTAATAAAATGGAATTTACAAGTGCATTTATTTATTTAGAACCCCCTCTAGTGAGTTTGTTTACAAAATAAACAGCCAGTCTTTATTTTTATATTTATTTAATTTTATAGAGACAAAATTGATATTATTCCGCACTGCTTATTATTGAGAAATAAAAAAATAAAAACCTCAAACTCAGATTTAGTCTTAATTCATTCACAATAGGTTTCAAAGGGCTCTGAATCAGGAAGCTGATGTCACGAATGAAACTGGACAGTTACGAATGACAGTGACTGACCCTAACCCACCTCTTCCAAGAAAAAAAAAAAAAAAAGGTCACTGATTACACTTTATTCAACAGAACAAATTTTTACTTTTATTTGTCTCAAACTACTATATTTCATAAAGGTTTATAAGTATTTAATGAACAAAATACAAAGGTTAGAACAGAGACATCTGATTGGACAAGAGGCATAAGTGGTGATAACAGACAGTAACAGCACTGGGACGTTTACGCATGAAAGTATGTCGGTCCGGTCCCTCATACCGAGGACAGAGCAGCTATCTGCCAAATCCAACATTCAAAACCAGTCGCAGAGACACTTTCAGCAAGTAAACACATCTGACTGCATTTATGTCTCCTTAAAGGACACTTTGCTTCCTTAGTAAGTGCTTTTAATTAATTCCAGAGAGCTACAAAGCTAACCAGCTTCTAACACAAGACTGAGCCCCACGCCTACGACTGCATCACAACCGTGATGATAACCAGCACAACAGGACTTAACATTTTAGATAATTTTACATTTTAACAGTTTACCTAAATAGTCTAAAAAGTCTGAATCAATTCTGCATTGAACACAGACCCACTGATTCAATTAACCAAATTGATCAGAACCAAAACCAAACTCTGCTCACGCTCCCTCTGTCTCCATCACGGGGTCTAAGTAAGGGGGCTGATTATAGTGTTGTATTTTACACAGCCTTTGGAATCACTTTCTTCCCCTTTCTTTCTTGCCTTTAAGAAGGATTTGTAATATTCATGCTGTTTTGTTTTTTAAAATACATACAGAGTAAAGACCAGCATCATTAGGCCCGTGTATGGGTATACGGATAAGCTTGTAAAACATTACAGCGTCAAAATATTTTTCTCTTCTGAAATTACATTCTCCAATTACACCAGGCATTTCACTTGGCTGTGGTTACTGTATTAGTGACTTCTGTGCTTCACTGAACTGCTTGAACTTCGTGCAAGTCTGACTTCAGTCTGACTTGCAGCTCAGATTCGAGCATGGCGACTGACAATCCGTTTCTTTTTCTTTTTTGACTAGATGGAGAAAGGTAAGTCTTAGCTTTCAACAATACAGAGGCTCCGGTTTCCCTGCAGGAAAAATAAATAAATAAATAAATAAAAACAGACTCACTTCGAGTTAAGGGAAAGGACTGGTGCGGCGACGTCAATCACTGCATTTGGGATCACGTCATCTTCATCACCAGCCAGAGATTCTATTACACCTGCACCTCTGAGCACTGCACTGATTTTCTCACATCCAGACCAAGGTGAGCAAAAAACCTGGAGACTGTCCCCTTGATACAATACAGCCTTCTCAGAGAACTTCTGTGCCATGTGCCAGCCACGGGGTTGAATGTTTCTCATTGCCTTCTTATAGTTTGTTTTGTTTCCACTCAGCAGAATTATTCAGAACAACGTAGAATTTATTTGATTGCGTAACCTTGTAGACAATCGTTACACACGCACCTCTCCATATTGTAAAATCTGAGCGTTGTATCACATTATGCACGAATGACAGAACACACACGGCAATCGTGCATCCATCACAGCGCCTTTAGTACCAAATATGGAGGTCCAGCCTTCACGTGGGTAATCCTCTTTTATATGAAATGAGATTTTACAGCCGGCCGGCGCTCTGAAACCTCTCGGCATCGCTGGAAGGAAAGTGGCGTGTGCCTCGATATCTCCCTGTACTGTGTAGCAGGGAATTTACAGAACTTCTCAAGGGCATCATCTTTCAGCAGGCAAACTCAGCATACACTTTCAAAAACACTCCCTCAACATCACAAGCTGCTGCACTGAAGATTCGATTGGTGGTTTTCTAGTGTTGGTTATATCGGCATCCTCAACTGCACTGCATAATGTGCCATGTTGCTTCTTTCAATTTCTAGACCACCATGTTATGCTTCCTGTATTTAATAGAAGTATTATCTGCAGCATACTATCAAATCTCACACACACGGGTTATGTGACATGGATCCGTAGCTGAAAAGCAAATGGGAAAACGATGGAAAAAGTTGAGATAAATCAATCATGGTGATTGTGTAGAAAGTTATGTTGCTATGTTTTAGGAGGTCCTGGTGCTTTTGGCACTATTACTGCCAAGTTTGGAAAAAAGCATTGCCCTTGAAGTTTCTCTGCAGCTAAATTACCCGTGTTTTCAGAAGAGCGCTCGGCTTAACCGCAGTATGGAAATGGAGAACAATAGTCCCTGAACAGAGGACAAAATTAAATGACTGTAAGCAATTTGGGGGATGCATCAGCACAGGCGATGTACAGAAACAGGGCTATATGTGAGGAAATACAGTGCTGCATGTGAGCCTCTGGCGTTACCATGGCAACCAGTGCAGACAGGTCAACAACGTGTCGGATTTGGGCTGCGAGTCTGAAAAGAGGCAAATCCAATCTGATCACAGCCAAATAACAGACAGTGTTAAGGTCAGATTTCTCAAAAAAATCGGATTTTCCTGCAGTCTGAACGAGGCACGAGTCACAAAGTTACGAAGGTCGTATTAAAGGTGATGACAACGAGCAAAAGTAATTAATAAGATGCTGATCTTATGAAGTTAGCAACTAAAAATGAAGATTACATTCATCACGCGCTACAATAACAAAAAAATTATTCTTTAATTCTGTCATTATTGTAAATGCACCATTTTGAGAAAATGTAAAGCACTGTGAGAGTCTGTATTTAAATTTAAAAGTGGTCTGCATGTAAAGTATTCTTATTAAGGTACCATCCTGTCGCTCAGCTGCTAACATTCGCCTCCTGGGGCAGTCATGTACCTCGGCTCTTTTTAAAATGCAGCATTAAAGAAATCTTAAATAAGCCCCAGCAGTGGGGAACAGATGGATGCTGAAGATATACCTACAGGGTTCTCTCTCTCTGTGCTAGCAGAGAAAGAAGGAAAGAGACTGAAATGCTTTAAGCCAGTGATGAAAATGTTTCATGAGCAGCTATGCACTAAGTGAAGATAACAGCTGGAGACCCTGGCAGCCGGCATGAATTTAAAGGGATTTTTTTCCCCCTCCCTTCATTTTTTTTTCTTTTCATTTTCCGGAAAATGGTTGGATTATTGCCAGGGACTGCTGGAGGAGGAGGTCACTCTGAGCTGAGCAGCAGGGGTCATTTCGGTTAATTTAGCTCATCTTCGGGAGCACGGGAGGTCTCGCAGAGCTCAAAAGACGAACACGGCACAGCGGAGAAGAAGAAATGGATGATGCCTAAATGACAGATGTGTGGGCTGTGAAGAAATTTGACACAGCCATGAGTGTTAAAAAAAAAAAAAAAAAAAAAAATCAGACCAGAGAAAACTCGCTTTTCCGAATTGTTTGATTTCTAACATAGAAAGGCTCGCACACTGGACACAGAAGAATCACAGTTTAGCGAGGGAAAAGTGAAACCCTCCTGGTTAACAGAAGGCCAGGGATTGAAAGTTTCGTCGATGAGAAGCATCCAGCTGAGCCTGACTGTCACTCAGCTTTGCTTGGAGAGTTCAGCCATCAATCAGTTTCGGCAAAATTGATGAAAACATGGTGAGCGAAAGAACAGCGCAGTGGATGAGCGTCAGTCACTGAAGCCATATGTTAGTACTGTGAAGTACTGCTGATAACATACGACGCTGAAAGTTTGCAACAGAAAAATCCCTTTTTTCCTTCTTCTTCTGTTAGGAGCAACGTACAAATTCCTAAGATTTGGCAAAGGTTTTAGTCTAGTCTGATGCACCACTCCCATCAGTCTGACCCCGCGCTCATCTACTTGTACTATTAAAATTGTGCGGATACTATTGCACTATATACTACTATACATCCCTATGAAAGGGTTAGGGTTATCAATCACTTTTCTTTCGTGTGCCATTTCATGGATTGCATGGATTCACTGATTCCAAAACCAACTTTTAAATGATTTATTACCCTTATAATAGAAATGCACCGGACCAGTGGATCAGCCAGTGGCCGGAATTGGCTGGTTGTCGGGTTGATTAGTCATGACTGCAACCAAAACACATTTCTATGGCATTACATTATCAAAAGTTGCATGTGTAAGTGAATTAGTCTCAAAACCCCTTACTACACACGCTTACATTAGTCTCCAAGAAGAGCTTAAAGTACCAAGAGAATAAATTCAAGTCATGAAACATTTGTGTCAGAATCAGCGCGCGTTAGAAGCTGTGTGCTCACAATTGCTCAACGTGCGCTCATGACCTCAGAGGCATTTGAGGTGGTAAAACATCACCGTTTCTTTACAATCCTGAACGTCATACGCTCTAAACTATTCACACACTAGCATCGCGCGTTATAGGAGTGTATTATTTACTAAATTTGTTTAGAAATATTAAATAGTAAATAAAAATCCAAAAATTGTATCCACAAATTTTTTTTTTTTTTTTTAATCACAAACTTTTGTATTTAAAGTCTGGTTGCATAGTTTATACGCAGCAGCTGTTTTTTAAGTGATAAAACAAATTTTATAAGGAATGGGCTACATTTAATTTCTCATGTTCAATTCAGTTGTGAATCTGGTGAATAAAGATAAGGTATAAAACTTGCAAGTTATGACTTTTATTTATTTATTTTAAAGGTTCGAGGTCTTAAAACTGCACACGGCGCTCTGGGACAACACCCGTTACTGGTATCCGTACTTGGTATGATTAAGTATACAAAGAGGCACACTAGGGTTGTAATGATGCCACTGTTAGTCATGGCATAAGATGATAAAGTTACCTCTCTGCTACCTTGATATTATGATTAAATATTGATTAAACTCTATTTCATCTTTTACCCAATAAAGTTTCTTACCAAAGTGAATCTAACTGCTTTTAAGTCTGGCCTTAACTCCCTGAACATTTCTCAACCTCAAACCTCTTCGCTCTGCTGAAATCACCCAACACACCCCTGTTTCTCTGTACAGCAAAAACAAGTAATTAAACAGAAGCTGAACGTAGACTGTAGATGTCTTTAATGAAGTGTGGTCCTGCCCTCAGTCGCACCGGATGGTAGATGATGCGTAAATGAAGAGTTTAATAAGACCAAATTAAGGATAAAGGAATTGGGGAGTTATGGTTTATTCTTTGAACTAGCTCAACTATGAGCAAAGATTCTTGGTGTACTGATTGGCGCACCGCGTGTAGCTAGTTCAGTTAACTTTCTGCCCACAATTCTAATACAATTCTTAGCACATTGCATTCAAGCATTCAAAGAAAAGTCCTTTCTACACCGATGAGTGCAGAATTCAACATGTGCTTAAGGGACACCTGTGGCAGTCGGCGCCCGGCAGCTGCTCCATGTTTCAGCTCTGGATAGGACACAGTCAAAACGCAGAAGTGCACCAGATAAATGAAGTTGTCCAGTATAATACAGTCTCCTTGCTGCGAACAAAGACTCTACACATCGTTCCATTCTTTCGACGAGACAAACCCGTACTGTCGAGCGAGTCTGTGAGAAACTGCTCGGCCATGTGAGAAACAGATTCCAGCTGCACAGGAGCAGGGGAAGATTAATCACTTCCCATCAAGGTGCTAGAGAAACATCCAGGCCAACTGGAAGCATGTCTTTACCTGAACATACTGCGGGTTTTCTGCGAGCGCAGGTTATGAAACACATCATCTGTCAGTTCAGGCAAATGAGTTTTAAGACTTTTTCCCCCATCGAGAAATGGTGGTGTTATGCAGAACACGGAGGAGGGAAATGGAGAAGGGTCTGAGAGTTGACATGTTCTCATGGCAACGCTGAGTAAGATGGATAGATGGATGGATGGGTGGGTGGTGATGGTGGTCTCAGGAAGCTGAGGGGCTGACAGTCTCGAAAATCAGGCACATCACTCAGCACACACTGATTCAGCCACAAACCAAACCTGCCTCTCCACACTGCATCATTACTACTGAACATCAACACAGGTCACTGAGACTACACCAGCTTCAATGTGTGTGTGGGTGTGTGTGTGTGTGCGTGTGTGTGTGTGTGTGTGTGTGCGCGTGTGTGCGTGTATATATTATATATATATATTTTAATATAATAAAATCAGAAGCCTGTGTGCAGAAAACCCACATAAGTAATCCTTTCACAAATCAGACTCTGGCTAATAATTGCAGTTTTCTGTTGCTATGGTTTTTATAATAAAATAACTGTAATGCATTATCTGAACACAAGGGATAGTAGTAAAGGTTGAGTAAAGTCAATATATCAACAAGTATCAAAAATCTGTCCTTGATCGATTAAATATTAGCAGTCAGGTCCCTCTCACGTTACCGCTCCCGTACCTGTCTAATCTGCTACTGCGAGGGCGGTGTACTGCTGCCGTAAAAAGAATGAGGACCACATACTGATGGTCGGACATGTTTTAACCCTTAACACTCGAGCGGCAGCAATCTGTGCGACAACACTGCATTGTCATCACTAGCCGATTTATAGAAAAATAATAACAATTGAAAACTCCCTATTCGGGAGCATGTGTTTATTCCGGTGTGTTTAGTTGTCATTCATTTTGAAATGCATAAATTGTATTGTTACCGTAACATGGAAATTACGTGGATATAATAATAATAACAACCATAAAAACATCTTACAAATCTGTGCTATTTCTTTACCTATGTAACTCTTTCTTTCATCATATTGCCTAGGTTGTGCTGAAAAAAAAAAAAAAAAAGGATGTGTCTCACTATATTTCACGACACATTTATTAACACAAAATAATGCAAAAAATGGCTTACAATGTTCTGAGAAACACTGCCATCTCCATACACCAAAGAGTGTTTAGTTCTAAAAGTTTTTACTTCATCTTCTATCTCACAAGTGGGTAGATGAAGCTCTAAAATGTGAAATTAATAGAAATAGCAAATAAATAAAGATATTGTGTTGAAGGCCGTATGTGTTTTCATGGAGTAGACTACTGTTATGCAGGCATGTAATGCTGATCTGTTCCGCTGGCTACCGCTGAAAGCATATTTCAGAACAGGAGGAAACACTGTTAACCCTAAGACTAAGAAGAACAAATCAGTAACGCTATAACGTCATCAGTAAATAACGTAATCTTCAGACAAATATAGCTATGCCAAAACTAAGCAGGTGGAAAATCGCAGCCACTTTCACACAATTCTCAATTTGATCAACAGCTGATATAATTTTTAAATCATAGGAAGTTCAGCCAGAGGTCTGTCTCACTTTTGAAAGAGAAAATGTAGGGAAAATATAATTTTTACACCACGCTCAAAAATGTAAAATAACCAATGAAAAAAAAAAAAAACGGAAAGAAAAATCGTATCAGTTTGTAAATTATTCGAAGGCGGCTCACAGACCTCGTAGGTGCTTTACAGACTTTGAAGGAGTTTGTGCCTCTCCGGAATGAAGCACAAACTACAAAATTATTCCGCATTCCTTGTTTTGTTTTTGTCGTGGACAAATTCTCACCCAGGTGTTGGAGCAAATCTGCTAAACCCAAGCGTTCACACAAAAATACTAAACATAATGCTCTAATATACAGTACTCTACATACAGGGAGTATCAGAGATCTAAAACATGGGAAGCGCTTTGCTTACCACTTTAAATGTAATTATGACTCTAACGTCACAGAGTCGAGAAACAAGAATTTCACTTTCCCCTGCTCTCATGAACATTTTTAAAAAATGCCGGGAAAATGAACACTGAAACATTTTACTATTTAATATTAAAACATTATGGAATTTATCGCTAATCAAGATTAGATTAGCTCATGATCATTTAATAACTTGGTTGTGCTCTACTTGGTTTATAGGTTTCTTCCTGCAGTTAGAGAACGAAGCTAAACCTGCTAGTGATCTGTAATAAAATCTGACCGCAGGCTCACTAAAAGGATTATGCTCCTGCTGTAATGAGGTTCTTCCCGTTCAAACCAGCCATACGATTTAACGGATTAATGCAAGCAAATGAGCGTGCAGGGAATCTTTAGCTCATGACAATAAACTGCATCACACTGGCCTTCTCTCCGTCTCTCCCTCACACTGTCTGTCTGTCTGTCTATATTTCACTTCCTTGCTCATTTCTGAAGATAAACTCCCTGGTGCGAACGTGATGACCGCCTGAAAAAAAGACACTAAGCCTGAAGACAACAGCAAAGCCGTTCATCGATTCAGTTCCCTTCTCACAGGTCCATGGTTCCCTCACACTGGCTTTAGCCTGTTTACAGAGGATGGCTCTCACAGGGCTGCATCCTGATCTGGCGGCACAGAGGACCCATTTAAAAAGTTGCTGGCTTTGAGAAATCTCGGGATATAAGCTGTGGGGGTTGTGCGCCACTCCAAGCCTCTCGGCGATCCGCTCGTTTTCTCTCTGCAGAGCTGACGGCGATAAGCGCAGCGGCGGCACCTGGCCGGATCCAGGCAGCTTTCCCAGAGCGCTCGGGACGTGTCCCGCACCATCAACTACACCACAAGGTGCCTGCTCTTCTGCACAAAGTGGTGTTCAGGGGCAGGGCTGTATGAATCACAAATTCACCAGCAAGGGCACTTGGCAAGTCAAAGATCTAAAGTCTACTTCCCAGTCCTGGTTTGGGTTGCAGAAAGCTGATTCACTCAGCTTAGATGTTATAAACTCTTTTACCCTAGTGAAATAAAGGCTCTGTGCAGAATTCTATGCATTTCAGGCGGACTGCAGTAAAGCCACAAATCCTACTGAATGATTTCACAGATCAGAATGATGGAGTGTACACTTTTTACTCTTTAATCTATAAAAATGGAAAACAAACCTGGACATGCATGAGTCACTATATAGAGCTACACGACATACGAGACTCACTATATACACTCACTGTCCATTTTTAAGGTGTACACTTGGACAATTATGCAGCTATCTATTCAGGGAATCGAGCCAACACATAAAATCTTCCATTTTACAACTTAAAAGTTTGATTAAACAACTTAAAGTCTCGCTAAATAAAACCAAACTTTCCAATATGTTTCTGGGATTTGTAGAATCCAAAGTAAAGTGTGTGTGTGTGTGTGTGTGTGTGTGTGTGTGTGTGTGTGTGTGTGTGTGTGTGTGTGTGTGTGTGTGATGAATGAGATGTCTTTCCACTTCTCTGTAATGTTTTATTTATTAAACACTTAATGAATATCAGTAAGACGCTTGTCCAGAGAGATCTGTGGGTCAGAGTGTGCCAGACCCACAAGGGGGCGCTGTGAACTTAGCATACCCTCAACGAAAAGATCAACAGCACACCAGCGTTCAGAGAGAAATGAGATATCAAAGGCCAAGGTAGAGTCAAAAGCCAAAGCCGCCCCTTTTTTAATCAAATGCGTTGGTAATTAACTCAGAAACGAGACGTGGACCTTTAAAGTCTCCCTGAACAGGTGTCTCACTTTAACCTCAGCCCGTAGAAGAAATTACTCACATCTTTCCCACGTTGGTCCGATGTGTGTGCTCAGGTGGAACAACAATTCTCACAGTGAATAATAAGCAATCAGGGGTGCACTGTATTTTATGTCACCCCTAACTGTTTTCAAGTTACAACCATTTCTACAAATATCTTTCATCTAATCAAAGACACCAGGAAAGAACTCTGATGATGTCAGATGCTTAGTCCTAGCGTGTCACTACAATTGAATAGTTTATAAACAGCGCTTGACACCCATGTTCCACAGAGAGAGTCTGATTAAAGACATTCCCATCCAAGAAAAGAGGACACAGCTCCTTTGCAAAGCGACCTTTCAATACCATTAAACAAAGCAATTAACTGAAATGAATGCTGCTTAAGATGCGCTCTAAAAAGCTCCACCGAGTGCTTCATCAGCAAAATCAATTAGCTTCCTTAGGAGAACATCACGAACATGTGCTTCTCCCCTAATCAGAGTACCCCCCCCCCCCCTTCCCTTGCTTTTTTTGGTTGCTTTTGTTCTGTTGTTGTGCTTGGGTCTTGTTGAGACTTGGATTAGCTTTCCTGTTATCTCTATTGGTTTTTCTTCCGTGCTTTCACTGGACTGCTTTCAGTTGGGGTTTTACTTTACGAGATTACTTTCTACACCCTCGGGCTGCACAGCAAGAGCTGGAAAAATTAATCACGGTAGTTTACACATCAGTTATTCAAATATTACAAGAGTCTAATCATTTTGTTTTACTCCACTTTTTTTTACCATTTAAAAATAACAGAAAAACAGTATTTGCTTTCATATTGTACAATCTGGGGTGTAAAAAATAGTGCCTGGTCCAACATAAAAAATCTCAGAAGGGTCACATTTTTGGGCTGCGAAAAGCAAAGAAAACGACTATAGAGATTTGGAATTACTGAAACTGGGTTAAGAACCCTTAAACCCTCCGAGTGGCGCAGTGGTAAAGTGCTCATCGTATCATCCGGAGATCGCGAGTTTGATTCCTGGGTGATGCAGTGACCTCTCGCAGCCGGAGGCCTAGAGAGAGCTGATTGGCCGAGCTCTCTCAGAGGGGAGGGATGAGATGAGATGTCCTTAGTGCTCTCAGAGCTCTCTTTTTTTTTTTTTTTTTTTTGGATTTTTCCCCGATTTTTCTCCCTGGATTCGAACTAGCGATCTCCGGATGATAGGGCGAGCGCTTTAACCACTGCGCCACTCGGAGGCCCCAGTGCTCTCACATTAATTCACGCAAGCAGAAGGAGCGGATAGCGCTGTCCTCCGAGTGTGTTACGCTGTCCCCAACGGTGCATGAGGGAGCAGTTCGAAAAGATGTGGTCGGCTGGCGTCACATGGTTTGGAATGAATGACTGAGTGGTAGTAGTAGCCTTAATGTGAGGGCCCCCTAGTGACGGGGAGGAATTGGGCAGGGCGGAATAAAATTAAATAAATAAGGTTAGGGTTAGACACACATCGTCCAAACACAAACATCCAAATCTGGAAGGAAAGCGTGTAAGAAATATGGTTGAGGGGGGGAAAAAATCATTAGTTGCAAGACAACCAATCAACAGTGAAAATTAGCTATGTTAAATAGTGAAAATGAGAGCAATTCTATACACACACTCATGGTTGGGACTAAACAGCTCTGTGGCCATAAGAAAACCACTTGTTACTGAAACCAATCATAAAAGCAAGGTTACTTGGCACTAAAATGAAGTCAGCGGATGAGGTGAATGTACTGAATGACCCAGTTATCGCATCCATGGAGTTTTTCTTCCCTGATAGCACGGGCGTATTCCAGGATCGAAATTATGAAACTCATTGTTACACATGAATTCGGCCACCACAGTCTGTGCTATAATCAAAACTAAAGGCGACTGAATGAAAACTCAATAGTGAATGCGCAACTTTTTTTTTGCCCAGGCAGTGTATTAGACATCAACGATGCATCACTGAGTCTGTGTGTAAAAAGACTGAGTAAAAGTAGGTATTATTAGACAGCAACAGCAGCTCGGTCAATAGCACAGCTGTAAATCCACAGGTCTACAACAACACCTCGTTCACGGGAACGCGTATGGAGAACGCTCTACATGAACAGATTTTAAAAGGAGTGCGAGTATCGATTATGTTTTCTGGAAGGATTTGTTTAACGTTTCTAGAAGGAACATCTACGAATCAGACAGAGACTAAATCAATTCGATTACATTTTTGATCACTGATTTTTCTATTCTAATTGACTCCACACAGTTTACTGTCTGTTTTGTCTGAAGCCGCTGTATTTCACACATTTTAAGGTACAACAAAACTACCAAAAGTAACTAATAAGCATTATACAACAGTTAGTTCCAACTAAGCTATCCGATTGGACGAGAAGCATTCAGCGAGTGCTGATAATAATCGATAACAACTTTGGGATATTTAACTATATGCATCACTCCGCGGCATTGGTGCTCTACAGTCGTTAATTACACTAACTGTCAAACTCAGCACGGGTGAAAGTATGTCAGCACGGTCTCCAGGACTGAGCAGCTACCTGCTCTGTTTTTTTTTTCTTGCTTCTGAATTTCAAATCTTGACATGTGAGATGAGTGAATGTACACTTTATCACACTGGCTTTCCATTTAACGCTATTCAGGAATTAACCCTGGAACCTTGACGTTAACAGAGCTGATATTCTGAAGAGGAAAAAGTGAAAATATAAAGAGAAACTTATGAGATTTGCAGACTGCCCACCACCTCCATGGTTTATTCTCCTCAACTTTTAACAACGTAGTGCCAGTAAGAATTTAAAACTACTTTCACCGATGTTAATTAAACTAACCATCAGTCTGTCAGTCGTGGTTAGCTAATTCTGCCAGGCGCGGAAGGATTTGTGTTGGCGAAGCAAAATAACTTATTAAATAAAGAATCAAATCATAATCTGTTGATGATAAATGATTTTTGTGGAGCCTTCAGCATTCAGGCTGTGCCCTTGAGCCCACGACTGCATCATACACCGCACTCCCTTGTGTGTGACATTGCTATGTATATGGCATAACTAGCACTTTCATTAGTAAAAAATTAAATCTGAACTTGAAACATTTTTGTGGAACATAAAACTCAATGTTTTATTGAAGAGAAACTACAAAAAAATGTTCGTATATGCTCTCACTCGTAGTTCACAGAAATTAGAATCGAACAAGAAAACTGCAAGAGAATATAACAGCTCGGAATGTGCTGCTACAGGAAAACAATCAACACAACGTGTTTATTCCTTACAGAATTCGTTAAAACTTCAAAAGACGGCTTTGACATTGAAACAGACAACGCTTTAACGAAAAACAAGAGCACAGCCATGTTCCAGGCCGTCTCACGCCATCCACCAGCGCCGATACACGCAACTTGACTGCTTTTAAGGTAGATGAAACGCCGTCAGCTCGGTATGTTTACAGGCAGACAGCTTTAACCGTTCGCTGTTTTTCAGACTAAGCTGATCTGCCAGCACCAGGTTTCAGGGGGATCTGTGCATTACACACACAAAATGGATAAAGCTCTTTAAATTCAACATACATTATTTATAAATAAACAGACTACTACAGGCTGAGCTGAATACAAAAGCTTCAAGTCGCATGGCACAGCAGCGAGAACAGACAGCTCAGATCGATGGGTCGTGCACGGGTCATGCGTCTCTGTCGGTGTCGGAGCTTATGCTTCCATGCAAAAAAAAAGAAAAAAGAAAAAAAACAAACAGAAAAAGCTCCAACAATCCCTGGAGGCGTTATTAGAACGTAAGAAAGCAGTGAATCGGTGTTGGCACACTGCGCAGGTTGCACGCGTGTCATGTGCGATGCTGAATGTGTGCTAGTCTTGTGCAGTGAAAACAGACGCTCTCCCCCAAGTCACAGCTAATGAAACCAGACGTGAAAATATCCCAGTGCTGAGCGGTGAAAGTTAACTCAAAAGAAAGAGAATGATGAGCCTTGTGAGTCCTCTCGTCTGCCCTTCCCCTTTTTTTGTACAAGGACTTTCTCATCTCTGCTGCTAATTTACTGTTTTTTAAATTTATTTATCATGCCACTTGCACTACATCAATCCACTATAACAGTATATCACAGTCTATTGCATTGTGTCACGTTGTCGCTCCTGTTTGCACATTTGCACATGCACTTTATGTTGTCTTTTGTTGTCTTTTGTATAGTAATGTCTCTTGTATAGTTTTTTTACATTATGGTGTCAATTTGGTTTGTCTTAGGAGTCCTAGTTAGCTAGTCAGTTTCTGTAAAACTGTGTTACATGCATGTAGCACCTTGGTCCTGGAGGAAGGCCGTTTCGTTTCACTGTGTACTGAACTGCATGGTTGAAATGACAATAAAAGCCTACTTGACTTGGCTTGTTGTGTAGTTCTGAGGATAAGATTGGGGAATGCTGCGAGCACATGGAGACGTGGGAGGAGACAAATGCCATGATGACGCTGCATTCTAAACAGCGGGCCACTTGTGAGTTGAGGGACTGTTGGCCTTCATACTTGATTCTCCAGTACTGAATGCTCATAATATGCAAATGTACAAAACATTGCGGCCGAGTGTACCAGAATCTGTGCTTCGGCCTGTAGTGTGACAGCACCCTAAAATGTTCGCTCCACATGTTCTGTTGAGCATCAAAGTAGAAAAAGTTTTCATAAATACATCATTTGTAGACGTTTCCAAGGCATCAGTACAACTATGATTAAAGTCACCTGATCATCTCAGTTCAGCTCACAGGTTGTTTGATCAGAGAAATTTAAAGTTCACAGGCGTAGCTTGATAATTAGCTAAAATATATTATACAATATACATTTACTTAGCAAACCCATGGAGCTACTAAACAACCTACAAGAAACTACCAAGATAAAGGCCAGACTTTAAACCTGAATCATAATGACTTGAATCACCACGGATCTGGTTTCTGGATGATTTTAGTCAGCTGTCTTGCAGTGTGAGCAGGTCCATGGTCTGATTTTACTCAATACTATGTGAACACCTCCAATTCTCACTGTAAAATACACACACCATACTCCCCATGTCGCCTCAGCCACTTTCAGGTTCATGCTTGGTTTCAGTACAAAGTAAAACTGCCAAGACTAACTCTGTACTTTTTGCACAGCGTCTGCCCGGCCTTACAAAGGACTTCATGGCGCCTGACTGAGAAGCAACTCCGCTTTTAGAGTCATGACGTCCTCCGCGTTGAAATCGTAAAACATTACTCCCACATACCATGAAGTTAAAAGCATCAAGACTCTTACTGCCTTTAATTTCTCTCAGGTATAAACCTTTTTTATTTATTAATTTTTTTATGAGAAATGTATATGTCTGGCCATTACCAGCTACGTCATCACTTAGCATCATTTAGCAGCTGACAAGACGCCAAGCAGTAAAGGGCTTCTAAAGTTACTCCATTTGAAAGCGTGAGTTTAGCGCAGGCACACGCTGTCTTTTAGTGGTGGTCCATAATATTAAGTGGATAAGGATTAAGCTAACGCCCATCCAGTTTTCAAAGAAATAATTTTTGATTGACTCTTCAGTCAGATTATTACATTATTATTAGTAGTAGTAGATCAGGTGCTAGGGTTTATAAGTAAATTTTCCTAACAAATGTGCCTGATAAAAGGACAAAAGGTAAAATATAAGAGATTAAAAAAAACAAATGCTTGTCTGGTTTGTCACTGCTAAGAAGTTTTACAGCCTAAAGATTCCACATTTAGTTACCAGTTAACAAGTAAATTTTTGCACAAATTGTACATCCTGCATAATTTGTATATTTTTATATATTTCATTTTATAACTTTTGCAAATTTGTATATTCCAACCCACTTTTATTTTTTTTATTGGATTGAATTCTCCCTTTAGTTCATCTTTAAAAGTTGTTTTAATAGTCTACTCTCTTTTTTTTTTGGAATAAGTCATGCTCTATCGCTCTCGTTTCTGTTTATTCCACACTCTCTGTCCATACACAGTAATCCATCATGTTGTTTGGCTCTGTTGATTGGTGCATATAGCCACACCCACTACCAGAGTTTACCACTCTCATTTATCAGAAATAGCATAAGAGAGAACCGTCACTCGGCCTTGGTCCGAACCGCAGTCTGCCATAGTGATGCTGGCATTTTTTTCTTTCTTTCAACGTAGCGAAATCTTTCAATTCTAACAGTCCATTTTAGGTCACAGACGGTCGTATATGCATTTCTCTGTGTATTATACTGCGCATGATTGTTTACGTGATGAATACAATTTGTATTTGAACAAATAATGACACAGAAGTTGTCTAGCAATAGTCTTCAGCAAAACAGTAGCTAACTAGATGTTAGATAAATTATTTTAAAGAAACGGATGATGCAGAAGAGGTGGACTGAGAAAGATGACTTACACGGACCCTACTGTCTTTACCCTCTACTTAGGGTGCTCAAGTGAAACGTGTCAAATTTTTCGTTAGATTTGTGAAGAATTTTTCATGCTGCTTAACAGCCATTTCAGATACACATGAACTTGACAGACCACCAAGCTTCCCACCACAGCAGAGTGCAGCCCTTTTAGGTCAAACGTAACCTTTGAGCACTAAGCTTGTTGCAAGCGTGTGCCAGGGCAGGAAAGACAAATAACAGCATTTAGAACAAAGAGTGTTTCCTCAAGCACTAGGAACGCAGCTAAAAGATGATGCACAATACTCCTGAAACCCACTGCACACCCAAGCACACATTAGCATTAAACAGGAACGGATGTGAAATGATCACAACCCTTTTTTTCCGGTCTCCTTAGAATACACAAATCAGTACAGAGTCAGCGGGTCACACAAAGCGCATTAGCATAGCTCGCTTCTTTTATTTTCGGTGGCTGTACTGCTTTTAAAAAAGACCACTCGAGTGGTTGATCGTTTAAAGCCGCTTCAGCGAGTGTGTACATTGGTTACACATTTCAGTACGGCTGCAACAATTAATCAACCTAATTAAATCGACTGTTAAAAACGGAAAATCACTGATGTTATGTGCGCAAGAATATTTTCGCTCCAATTACCACAATGAGGAAGAAATAAAGAATTTCAACACATTTAACAAAAGTGAACACAAGAGGACAGGCTGGCACAGCAGGTGGCTATGATGCCTTTTGGCTCCAGGGTTCCTGGTTCAATCCTGAGTTAACTCTGCTGAGTTTCACACATTCAGCCTGTGTGGGTTTCCTCCGGAGGATTCCGGTTTCCTCCAACCTCTTTATACCAGGCAGTGGGCGAGCTGGTGGCTTTAAAAGGGTAAGCATATGCAGTGTCAGAGTAGCATGGGAAGTGTGCCGAGTATACCGGCCCAGCAGCGTGGAATTAATTCTCACTTGGTTTTTACAGGTCAGTGTGCAGGAACTAGAACTGAATAAAAAAAGAAAAAATGTTTGATTATTGGGCTGAACTAAAGTAGCTGGCAGGTCAGGTTGTGGCAGGCTGATGTTTGCTCGGGTGTGCTCGGTTTACTCAGAAACGCAGTTTTCTTACTTCTGAAGCTCCGGATGGAACAAATGTCCAACAGAAGCTTTCACTGTGAATAACACACCAGGACTCTGTGCAAGCACACAGCACACGCATCCCATGAGCGCGCTACGGCTCATGATGGAGGAGCAACAGGCAGAAAATGCGAGTATAGTGGGGTTTCAGTGCTTTAAGCATCCCGGATATCTCTGAAGAACTGAAGTCCTTTCACTGTATGTTTTTATTTAGTATAAAAAAATAAATAAATAGGAAAAAAAAAAGAGCTGCTTAATGAGCCAGACTCGCTGCATATGGGAACTCCTATATCTGCTATAATTGGTAGCAGATGCACCGGTTAAAGATGTTTAGCCTCGCATGAATGTAAATAGACACTTCATTTGAGTCTACAGCCTAAATCAAGCCATCCCCGTTATATATGAAAGGACGGGTAATAACATTAGAGGATACAACATCCGATGTTAAAAAACAAAAACGTCAGAAAATAAACACATTAGTAGAAATTTATTCCGGTTTATCATTTATTCATTGTTTCAACAATGGCTGCTTGAACACTTTTATGATTGACTATAAAAAGATATAATGTATGTATAGCAGGTAGTGTTGACAGGCACATATTAACACTCCATGACTATCAGAGAATCAGGCAGCACTCGGTAACGAGATTTATCTCTCTCATTTACTGCATCTCAAAAGTGTGATGGATAATGAACGGTATAAGGATCATTCTTTATCTTTTATTCATTCATCACCATCATCATCATCAGTGAAGAGATGATGATGATGATGATGATGGTGATGAATGAATAAAAGATGAACGGTATAAGGATCATTCTGCTTCAATGATACAGAAGCACGAAAACGAAGACCACAGCGTCTTTAAAATTGCCATGGAATAGGAAAAGTAGATCTATAACAATTATTATAAGTACTCGAGTAGCTGGCAAGGAACAGTGTGCACTATATACACACAAACCAAATATATATATATAATATAAAATGGCGAGTCTCTCATCTGCCATTATCACCAAAGAGTGTGCGCGAGTCTCTCAATAGCTATTTGTTATCCAAGTTCAAGGCAGACTCGTTTATTGAATGAAGGCCGCTCTAAATGCATTTACTCCTCATGTGGAGCTCAGAGTTGATTTTTCCATCATGGTGAGTGATGCAGAGACTCGACCCTCAAGCACACACTGTTTGATATGGCAGAGACACAGTGATCTTTATTTATTCATGTAAACTTTGTGCACTGCGACTTCAAAAAAAAATTATGCCTCCATCAAGTTAAACACAAAATAAAAGAAACAAACAAACAAAACAAAAACAAAAAAACGGGTCAAGTGTCGACACCTGGTTGGGGTTTCAGAATACTTTTGTCTGTTTTTTTTGTTTGTTTGCTTGTTTTTAATGTTTTTTATTTCTTTAAAATTCAGTCAGGTCCAAAATAAATATCATCTTATTTAAAGTTTAACAGTAAAGTTGAAGCAAAACTCTCACACCCATGTATACAAGTTTGGACACAAGTGTGGATTTTCATCCTAAAGTATCTTCTACATTATGAAATACTTTCAAAACTATGAAATGGCACATACGGCATTAGGTAATTAAATGATAACAACTGTCAGCTGTTATTTTTAGACAAGAAGGTCAGCTCTACTGTGATTACAAACAGATTCTTGAAAACAAACAGTATTGTCGAGTGCATTTGCAAAACCCATCAAGCACCAAAAAGCAAACTGGCTCTCGGCAAAAGTTATTTCTGCTGCAGAGGAGAAGTTCTCTTAGAGCATCAAATATTAACAGCACCTCAGATTATAGCCGTACAGATTACTGACCGAGCATGAGCAGAAGACACATCTCAGCATTCACTGTTCAAATGAGATTATTTTATATACGGTGTGTATATAAATTTGCATACAACTTACTTATGACCCTAATAAACAATCAAACTGACATAAGGTTGTTTCCATTCTTTCGTCAACCTAGTTATACATTATACTTGCATTTTTACCCCTAGACTGTTATTTCTAAATGTGCACACGCAAGTGAAAACTAATATGGATACATGGAGGGATGGATGGATAGATAGGGAGAAATATGCCAACATGTTTTTATGCCCGAGTGATAGAGGGATTATGTTTTTGTTACGTTGTGCATCCATCTGTCCAAGATCTCATTAGATGCTAAATGTTTTTATAAATTATGGAGTGATATCTCTGTAACCAGTAGATGAACTGATGTGAATTTAAATCTGATCCAAGCGGTCACGGTCACAGTGAGTGCAGACGTCTGAAATAGTCTTGCACCCCCTCCTACACTGCTGACTTGTTATTCATACTCTGTTTCCTTCTATATATGGGTATATATTAGGAATGTAACCGAATACATCAACGAGAGGGAACAGATAAGGTGAGTCAAAAGCTTGCTAGAAAGCCTCACAGGGCATTTGATGGAGGCTAGAGGCTAGCATTGAGACTGTACACAACAATATAAACAAAAATGTGCAGTATCCACATCATCACAGGAGTTTAAACTGGTCTGCTAGCTTGCTTTTAGTTTTGGAAACAAAACCAACAAAATTTAATAGAAAATATAATGGGCGGCCTCCAAGTGGCGCAGTGGTAAAGTGCTCGCCCAATCATCCGGAAATTGCGAGTTCGATCCCCGGATGATGCCGTGACCTCTTGCAGCCGAAGGTCTAGTGAGAGCTGATTGGCCGAGCTCTCTCAGAGGGGAGGGATGAGTGCTCCCTCATTAATCACGGCTCTACAGCCAATCAGGGGCGTCTGTGAGCTCATGCAAGCGAAAGGAGCGGAAAGTGCTGTCCCCCGAGTGCGTTACGCTGCCCCCAACGGTGCAAGAGCGAACAGTTCGAAAAAAATGCGGCCGGCTGGTTCGGAGGAAACATGTGATAGTCTTCGGCCCTCCCGACTGAGAGGTAGTAGTAGCCTTAATGTGGGAGCACCCTAGTGACGGAGAGGAATAGGACACGACTAAATTAGGGAGAAAATCGGGGAAGAAGATGGAGGGGGGAGTTTGGAGGTTCTACGCACATCTGTAGTTAAGACCAATTATGAGGTAAAGAACTGAGCCAGAATTCCCACACCGTTGACACGATGACATTTCAACATCTGGGTTTTTTTCCCTCCCACTGAGTGCGTATATATAAAGCAATACATATAAATAAAGCAAGACATATATATACACACACACACACACACACACACATACACACAGTATATGAGAGAGAGAGATTGGTCTGGGTCTTTCATAAAAATCCTCATGAAAATCAATAGAGACTTTAGTTAAAATATGTCAGCTCGGTGAACGTTTCAGCTTGCCTGAAAGAGAATGTCAAAAACAAATATAGAGAGAAAGGATCCAGGTCTTTTCAAGCCTTCAAATATTGATTTTTTTTCACCTTTCAGAGATTCCATTTAGGTTTTTGTGCTATTTTTAAAGGTCATTAATGGTAGCATGAAAGGTGCAAATGTAAAACGTGCAGAAAGATAACAGACTGAGAAACCGAGCAGGGTTTCACATGGACTTTGTTCACTAAATTCTGCACCAGACTGGGATTTATTTTTATGATTGCATCTTGTCTGGTCTTTGCGCTGGGTAGAGCAATAACCAGGGGGCATGCATGAGTGTCCGGTGATTTAGTCAGGAACGTGACAGTGTGTTTTGATGTCTTTGGTGTCTTATTGTTTCTCATTAGGATTGCACCTAACGATTACTTTTATATCAATTCATCTATTGATTTTTTTTTTCGGTTACTGTAACGATTATTTTTCACAGGTAATCTAGCGATAATTTTCTGGTTGGATAATCGATCCTTATTTAGTAGCCTGCCAGTAAATAATATCCAAAACTTTGATGATTACGTTTTTTAATGTTTTATTCAAGCATTTGTCTATAAAAATATTTTAGTTTTAATTTTTTTGTTTATTATTATTAGGTTTTTTTCATAAAAGTGACGAGAATTAATAAGTCCAATGGCCATGTCAGTCACGCATACACTGACAATTTATATACAGTTAAAATCGACAATGACCAAAAATGTAATTGTCGATTAGTTCATGACGTCATTGCGCTTGACTCTTGCACGAACTGTGAGCGCTCTGACATGTAGGTGTTAGACTTAATGGAGTGAAGTGAGTAACAGTCTTTTTATTAATACATCAAGTAATACGAAATACAGAGAAAGCTCTGTTCCAAGATCTCGTTCTTAAGTCCAATTTGTTCTAAAGTCCAACAAACATTGTCTAGGTACTAGGACAATTACACAACTGGCTGTACAGTTGTGTTCGTATAGAACTAACACATTTCCTTGTTCTTTATAATCGTGCTGATGGTTAAAAGATTTATTTTAAAAGAACAAGCTATGTCTTCCTTTTCACTTCGCTAACAGCTTCATCACCGCTGCGTTTACGCTCGCTTCCTGACATCCTGGGATACACGTTGCACGCACGTGACCATGTAGGCCGTACATGTGATCCAACTCTAGCAATTCAGCATGAGCGAACGCATGTTTATATCTTCGAAAGTTCGTAATTCGAATGTTCAGATGAAGGGGTCTTCCTGTGATAAAAACAAACTTTGCATGCAGCTAGATGGAAAAACCCACAAAATAAAATTGGTGACATTTTACCGTATAAATCTATGAATATCATCAACTGTATTCCTCTCAGAAAAGCTTGTGAGTTTATCACTTATTTTAACATGCAATCTGTGCAGGAAGCAACCGTTTCCAACTTTAACTCTATGTCGCTTAAAGAATATATGCCCATATACAACCTGTTTACAATTCCCAGACGTTGATATCCACCAACACGGAGACTAAACTCACTCTAAAGCACTATTCGGACTGGGGACGTTTCAGTTGACCGACGTCGGTCATTTCATGTATGGATTCGGACTGGACAAACATCTCCGTGTTTATTACGGAGGTGGGCGTGTCTGTGTTTTTCATGTGGGCGTTGCGCAAGACCACGTGTTGAGGATGAGGATTTCTATTGGAGTGTAGAAGCAGAAACTCGAATACCGGCGCGCTAGAGATTGTATGCTAGTTCACCTTGACCAAAAAACACAAGAAAACGCGTTTCGGAAAAAAAAAAACATTTTCGGCAGACACAGACATTCGCATTCGGACAGGATTAGATTTCTCAGTGGACCGCCGAGTTTGTGGAAAAACAGTAGGTAATTTGCTCTGGAATTTTTACAGAGGTCGTGTGAGAAAAAGACAGACATGGCAGATTCGGACGGGATTAAAATCACAAAGTACCTCTGTGAAACAGAAATTTCTCTAACGTCCCCCAGTAAAACTAGTCCCGTCCGAATAGTGCTTTATACACACTACAGTAGCTGTCGTCTTGTTCTGAGTTCAATCAGAGAGAACCAGTGTTTTCTTTTGAGATGCTCATGATGTGTGCACGCTGTGGTGAGCGATTTTACTTTAACGAAGTGTGTGTATTAAATGTTTCTTAACACACATCAGGTTTGGATTTTGAGGATAAAGTCTCATTCATATATCACGCCGAAAATAAACATAGCGATGCAGCGACACACTCCACAGAAGTCGACCTATTTAGGTAAATCAACATAATATTTGATGTCGACTGAAGTCATAGTTCTCATACAGGTTGCTTTCCCCTGAAACCCGCAAGGTAAAAAACATATCTATAGAAATATCGCAAAAACATTACAGTTATTAATGAGCAGTTAATAACGTGGCAATATTATCCATAATTTAGAAAAGTAAAAGTAGGAGATTAATAACCAGCAGCAGTAGAAAGCAGTAATCAGGTTATTCTGTGAACAATCAGATTGTACAAACATAAAAAATAAAAAAAAAACAATAAAAAATAAAAAAGCAACATGGTGCTGCGTGCTTAACTGTAACCAGAGAGACTAAAGCACGAAGCACTGAAGAGCTCGGGGAACTGAATTTCAGGGGAAAGTTTTTTTCTCTCTTTTTTAATGGCAGTCTATAGTGCTTTAATTCATTTTCAAACCAGATGATTTAAAATTCTCTCGCAGGTTGCTATATTTTTTATGAGCAAAAGAATCCCAAGTTTATCAACAGCAAGTCTGCAAAAAAAAATGTTTTAATCTTTGTCGAATTATATTATAAAACAATGCACTGCTGGCTCAGCATGTGATGTCAAGTTAAACCTGGCTGCTCGGACCAGGAAGCGTAGCTGAAGTAGCACTTCTTACCTTCAAATGAGTTACAGCATGTTGGATGCGGGAGATGAAGGGGGGAAAAAATTGATTGGATTCTGTATTGTGAATTTTATTTTTGTGGGGCAATTCATGTATCCTATAGGTGGTAACGCTCTAAACTAGTCACAGACTGGCGGGCAGCACAGCATCCTGTGTGGTAGAAGCAAATTATTTGGTAAGTTTTCTTTAGTGTAACAAAATCTTTAAAAAATATATATATATTGAACTGGGATACATCAGCATCCGATCCATCAACATTCAGAACTTCCTGCTTGTGAAATCTGTAACACTGACTGTACAGATCACTGAACCATACTCCACTCGTCAGCTGGCAAGACAGAAAGACGCAAACGTCTGACTGGAAAAAGAGCCGACTGACTCTTTAATATTCTCGAAAAAATCTAAAATGATTTCCTGCCATTATGTTGTTTGGAGCACGTGTTTGCTCCAACATCATTAACACACACGTACCAACATCAGGTGAAAGCTCTGCAGTAAGCAGCACTAACTTCATTTCGTTTCGGGAGGTCACGCTCACTGTCGGCTTTTTCTTCTCTGCTCGGCTCTGATGAGCGCGGTGTCTTATTAAATCTTACCGTGCGGCGTTATCGCTCTCGCGCCTTCTCGGTGGGGAAGAAGCGCCTAATATCCGTTTCATTTCATTTCACAAGTTTGTCAGGCTGATTTGCCCAGCAGGCGACGGCAACGTGAACCGCTCGGAGGACAGCTGGAATACGGCGAGATTTTCATGGAAGAGCATTTACAAACTCATTAGCGCGACGCGGGCAGGTTCGTGAAAGGTTTAAACTCGCGCTAATCCATTCAGCTGCAGGTAAAGCTTCGCTAAATCACTTCGCAAAGTTCATTAGCTTAGAGTTATTATTTGAGTTAAAACCACAGGGATGTTCATTCGCTTTCTAATTAGTTTTATGTCGAACTTCTTTGGTGCAAAGTTGAATAACTGATGACAACCTGATGTCTCTGTGCACTTAGAAAAATCCTTTCACATTCAATGTCAAAGCGCATGAAGTTAATCATGGGTAATTGACAACGTTTTTTTTTCGTTGTCCTTAATTAATTTTCCATCCAGGTCCACCAACAAGTCCTGCACGCATTCAGGATATTATTACTCCTCTTACCACTAACTGTGACCAAATTAACAAGAACATGCCACATAGGCATCATTTCTTCATCCTTACAGATTCGAATTTGTGCTTAGCCTTCCTGTTACAATGTGACAAGAGCAGGTGTGTAAGCGCGTTTGTCCTCTACAGCCTCCAATAGCATGCGGCTACTTGTTGATGCAAGACGGTGAATAATCTTGACAGGGAATTACACGCGGCCACACATGACAGCTCTGGCATCGGTCGACGCTAACGTTCGAGATGTGATGCAACTCCACGTAAACGTGGGGAGAACGTGGATGAGGAGGGACACAATGTGAACGGGGAATGAGAGAGAGAGAGACTCCTGCTTTGTGCATCAACAAAAACAACACTGAGTATCACTGCAATCAGTGAGGAGCAAGAGAGAGAGAGAGAGAGAGAGAGAGATCAGACTCCTGCTGCATGCATCCACAATAACATCAATGAGCATCATTGTAAGAACACAGAGAGAGAAAGAGAGAGAGAGAGAGAGAGAGATGGAAAGATACACACATACACGTACACAGCATTCACCCATAAAACAGTGAACATGTGAGCAGCAATCAGTGACAGACAGAGAGAGAGTGATGGACAGATGAAGAGAGAGAGAGCAGTCGGCTGTGTCGACTCACCGGTAAGCACGGCTTTGGCGGATGGCTCGGCCAGGTCCAGCGCTGATTTGCCGTCGGTGTTGCGGATGTTGGCGTCGGCGCCGTGCTGGAGCAGGACTGTGCAGGGGAAACACAGACAGTAGCGTAACTCAGGCAGGCACAGGCTCGAGCCCAGCGCTCTCCTCGACATCACGCTCACACACACGCACACACACATCGCACGGCACGCGGGCAACGGACGAGGAGACACACCATGCGCTACGGTTAGGGCCAGCAGAAAAGCCCATGTTACTCGAGCTCCAAGATACGAGCGCGTGTGTGAGAGAGAGAGAGAGAGAGAGAGAGCGAGCTGGAGAAGAAGACAAAGCGAGCAGATTCGCCGCTCACAGATTTTTAATCTCCCGCTGCCAAGTGAACAGCGCAACACAAACAGCGTCCAGAGTCTCCAACTGCCTGCACTCCATCTCACTCACTCGCTCTCTATCGCTCTTATAAAAACAACACGCGCTCGCTCACTCGCTCGCTCACACACTCGCGCGCGCACCTCGCGCACACCTTCTGCCTCCTCACCATCACTGCTAGTTAAAGGAAATTTCAACTGTACACAATGTTCCCTTTCACCCGAACCGTACGCCATCAGCCAAGACGGGTTTTTACATGTTTGCTTTGAAACCACACACGCACGCGCACACAGAAATTCCTGGTCTACATCAAATAATTAAAAAATGTACTTACTTATATAAATTATTAATTCATATATTCATTATTAAAAAAATAATAATAAACTTTTATATTAGATCAGACTGGATGGGATGTTCTAGTCACTGTTGAACATTTTACTTTTGTGTCTTTAACTAAAGCTGCTTGTTTTTCATTACTATGAAAAGACAGAGATAAAATACACACGCTAAACATTTTTACAAATAAATGAACTTGTCCTCAGCTTGATAAATGAGGCCCGGTGTTTTCGGGGCAGAGAAAAACAACCTCTCCTTGATTACTTACATTAAAGACTGTTTAGCGTGAGCATGGACGCAGTGTTGAATTGATGTGTCCTCTGGGTCTAAGGCTGGAATATACAGCAGTCTGAAAGCCCCTCACAAGTGAAACACGCTACAGTCACGTCTCCAAATGGATCACAAGAGATAAGCTTTTAAACTCAAACCTCCCATCGACACGTTTTCACATCTGTACGCAGCAACAACCAGCACCACAATAACACACACAACGATCGATTAAAAGGCTCGGGTGCACCTCAGCCCATTTCATCATCAGTAACCCGAGGGCTGGTGTATTAAAGGTCACCTATTGTGCAAAATTCACTTCATCATTCTTTTTACATTTATATGGGTCTAGCCTGTGTATACAGACACAAAATACAAGAAAAAAAATCCCCCCCCTATTCTTGTTTGAACGTGCTATGTGACATCACAACGAGCAAAATTAGTAATTTGCATAAACCCTCCTCCAACTCAGTGCTCAGCTCTGTCTAAGAGACCAGTGCTCTGCTTTTGCCTGTAGAAAAATAAATATATTTCCCCCCATCGTTTAGGAAAGTGTGGACACCATGGATGTCATCTAATTACAGTGGAAATGTTCCAGCACAATCCCTGAAGTCCTGTATGTGAGGGTTAAACGTTTCACATCAGACAGTTTTCTCAAAGAGGCAAACGCTGAATTCACACTTTCCAACACTTTCACTATTCCTACTGTCCGTTACTCGACCTCAGATCCTGAAGCTCTAAGTGTTGCTTGAATGCTTGTTTATAAAGTTAGCTACATAACTTAAACCTAACCACAAACTGTAGCAGGATAAATCTTCAGGCTTGTTTTTCTAACTCAATAATATAGTCATAGCCAATACCTACCCATCATTAGGACACTCCTCCATCAAGACTACAACTAACAACCAGGGAGGGCAAAGGAAACGCATGACGCCAGCCAACCACATCTTTTTCCAACTGCTTGCTGACGCACATTTGGGAGCGCTGTAACACCCTCGAAGGACAGCACTACCCGCTCACGTGAGCTCACAGACACCCATGATGCCGTGAGAGAGTGATTGACCTAAGAGCGCTCGAGTGCTCCCCCCTCCCCCCAGGACACCTTGCTTTCTTGTGTCCGCTTATTAACTTGAAAACAATCCCAGATGCTGTATGTCACATTCACTGATCAAAAACTGACTACAGGTCATCCCCAACTTACAAACTGGTTCCGTTGCGGGAGCACGTTCGTAAGTCGGATTTGTTCCTAAATCTGACAAAGTGAATCATATACGCCTTTGACGCGAATTTACAACGTCAAGTATATCAATCCACTGGACTAAATCTCTGTCCCCTTTCCCCACAATGCCATCATGTGGTCAAAAACCTTAACCTCGGCTAAGGAAATTAATCTCACATGTGAAATAGTGAGTGTTGTTATTCTTAGAAATTAGGATTATTCACCATCAGGCCATTTTCCATCAACGTGCACCCTGACTGATGAAACCGGTGAGGCCGACACCCCGCCCAACACACACACACACACACACACACACACACGACTTTAGACATTTTGTTACATTCACTTGAACACTGAAAATATTGTAAATATTGGTACCTTGTTTACTGCAATGTATTTTTTGTACAATACAAGTGAGCTACTTCCATGAATTGTTCGCATCTACGAATGTTCACAAAACCGTGGTCCGTTCGTATCTGAGGCAATCCTTAACTCGAATGCCCCTAAATCGGGGACTACCTGTAGGGTTTACGTGCTGGAGTTGGAGTTTTATGCCGTTATTTTCATGCCAGAAATACCTGAGCATAAAACTCGGGTGTTATTTTCGTTCGGTTAAAATCCCACTTGTGCATGCTCAAACTGCATTTACACCCTCTCTCTCTCCCTCTCTTTCTCTCCTGTGTGTGCTCGATATGACAACTCTCACTCACTTAATACCAGCCAATCAGAAACTGCAAGACGGTACATTCTGATAACCTGCATCAGATTTTCTACCTTCAATTCTTTCTGTGTCTTCTCGTGCACATGTGTGAAGCCATTACATTTTTTCTGCTGCTGCATTTAGCAGCTAGCATACTTTCTCATCACATGTGTTAATTTATATCATTATTATTTTTATCAGCATATGGTAAATGTCTCCCATGTGCGTTTGAACGCACGCACAGATTTTTAAAAAATAATTAAATTAAAATTAAAAAATAAAAATTGGATGGAGAGACATGTACAGTTCTCATTGGGATATAACTTAGATTTAATTAATTTTATTAGTTAATTAAACCTGACTCGTCGATTCCGGCTGTTACACACAGATCGAAAGCTACAGAGAAGTACACTAGACGTATATCAAGACTGAGCAATAAAACCTTAAGCAATAAATTCTATATCATAAACTATGTATTTCATTTCAAACTACCTAGCAAACTCTGACGTTTACCATATGGTGATAAAAAATAATAATGATATAAACTAACAGATGTGATGGTGAATTGCTGTAGTTGGCCGAGCGTCCAAAAAGCACAGGTGCTCATTATTGATTTATTTCATTTATTATTCTTAACCTGCTGTTTTTCGATTGCTTTCAAGTTGTTCACTTAAAGGGAGTTAAAATAATGAAAAGAGAAAAAAAAAAATTTCTTTTTTTCGAGTGCAATAAATGCTTTGAATCAGGTAAAAGAATCATGATCCCAATTCCCATGAATTCCCATGAAAAGCCCTCCGCTTTCCCCACTCCTGAGGAGCGATCTTGCCCTGGACTTAATAATCTCCATACAAACAGGATCACCTGTGAATGTGCTCCGTTTAGGGACTCTTCAGAGTCGAATGTATTCAGGCATGTCTGATTTTCTCAGACACGATTTTCTCTGAGTAGCGTGAACAGCTCTGAAACTTGTACGACTAGTGAGAGGAAATCAAATTGAGCAGCCGTCGTGTGCCACTGAAAAAAAAAGTTATTCCCCCTGTCCTACACAGAAATTTGTTACGAACAGCAAATGTGTTTTTTGTTTGTTTTTTTGTTTTTGTTTTTTGTTTTTGATTTTTAAAAATCAGGACTCTCATAATCATATTGTATTAAAAAAGATTTGTACCATATCTCCTGTTCTTATTGCAGGAGAGATGACTTGCTCTTGCATTTATTATTTAAGGGAAAGTGGGATTTGTGGATCAGCTGCGATCAGTGGGATCTCCACTAGTAGGCTGCTGTCACACTAAGGACTCTGACATGGCTCCGAGTACACTTGACCCCATAGTATAGTTTGAACGGTGTAAACACTCCATACTGTGCCTAGGCATGGATCAGCATGCTTCAGTCCACTTGAAAATGTGGTCTTGAGTACAGTCTGGCATATCCTGGCACGATTAGAATTGGACATGAAATCAAATTTTTCCGACACAAAACAGTCTGTTTGAGTAGTGAAAACACTGCTCTGTCTTCAATACTGAACATTATCCGGGGGCAACTGGATACCAAACGTACTAGCCTAGGCCTCTCCGGACCCACCTGCCACTGGATGGCGCCACTGCGCTAGGACTCATCTCGGGAAAAGACAAAACAATAAGTCCAAGTCCCGAGACTGGATGTGTAGCGATCAGAGAACAACCTTGTGTGGAACTGATCCACCATTCCAAAGGATCCCGACTTTCAGCTTCCTTGGTACGAATGTCGCCGGTGATCTCTCCTAGACCACAAACACCACAGCAACAGTCAAAAAGACTACTTCCTGAAGATGCTCAGGAAGGAACAAATTGTACGAGAAGCTGCGCGTGTCCCACTACCTCCGCTTCTTGTATTACTGTATAGCACACCAGCTGCTTGGCACAGCTTTCACAGGGTCATCGCCACTTCCCAAAAAGCATCAGCTGCTCGATACCCTCTCCCTGATAGAGTTATTCAGCTCTCTCCAACACAGGAAGTGGAAGAGCACAAAGAGCTAGCGATTGACATATGATTAGATTATTCGCAGTCCTACAGCTTTTTCCCTTGGCTCTTTTTTTGCTCTTCACAGCTCAGATTTGCAGTTTACTCCATTAAAAAATAAAAATAAAAAATAAAAATAAATTAAATAAAATAAAAATAAAATATTTAAATTCACTTCCGGCGGTTTTCCTTTCCCGTTGCATTATCCACAGATCGGTTATTTCAGTCTGCACCTGAGTGCTGTGGCCTCACCTGCCTACATGAATCACACCAGAGAGGAAAGCACATCAGGTTTCTAATCAAATATATATATATATATATATATATATATATATATATATATATATGAATATATGAATATGAAAGACTTCTCCATCTACCATCACATCAAGACTCTGCAACTGACAAGAACTTTCACAAAGTACACAATTTCTTTGCTTTTTTTTTTTTTTTTTGACAGAAAGCAGCAGCAAAACTAGCTCTCTAAATTATCCTGACGCTGCTAGAACACTGGTGACTCATAGGTCATCCATTACTCATAAAAAAAAAAACAGAAACGGCAGCTCAGTGCTGCTGTGAAATACTACACCTTACCAAAGCAGGTGGGTACCGCTTTATAGAGAGAAGGAACAGAAGGAAGCTGAGATGTTAAAGGACAAGCTGCAGCACATCGTTCCTCTCGGTTGAAAGAAATGAGTGCCCGAGTGCCGCAATGGTAAAGTGCTCGCACCATCATCCAGAGATGGCTAGCTCGATTTACAGGTGATGCTGAAGCCTCCCGCACAGAGTTTGTTTGCTTGTTTGCTTGCTTGTATTAGGGTTTATTGCCATATCAGCATCACAGGCTTTCTTTGCAGATACATATTAATCATTCAACCAATTTATACAAACCAATATAATATAAAGTAAGGGATTTAAAAGGTAGTAAAATAAATTAAACAAATCAGATTTTAACATCACCTTGGACAGAAGAACACGATTTTATACAAGATTCTTTAAATGCACTTTCTAAATAGAATTAGAAATTGTAACAGTCTTTCTGGTTTCGTCTTGCAGAATAAGTTCTTTAAAGTTCGTTCTAGTAGAGCTCGTTTTTCTTTTCTCTTTAAAACTCAGATCAAAAGTATATGGGTCTAGAGAGAGCTGATTGGCCGAATTTTCTCTCTCTCAGCAGGGTGGGATGGGAGACATTTAGCGCTCTCACATCAATCACGAGTCTACACTAAATCATGGGCGTCAGTGAGCTCACGCAAGCGGAATGAGTGGATAGTGCTGTCCTCCGAGGACGTGTCCAACGGTGCGTGAGCGAGCAGTTCGAAAAGATGCAGCCGGCTGGCATCACATGGTTCGGAGGAAACGCGTGATAAGTCTTATTCACGGGTAGGAATTGGATACGAATAAATTAGGGAGAAAATCACTGAAAAATGAATTTAATTAAACAAAAAGCTAAACTTTTCCTGAGCAGCATGCACCTCTGTCATCAACCATGATTATTATAATTTTTTTTTTTCCCCTGAATTTTCTCCCGTCACTAGGGGGCTCCCACATTAAGCTAGAGAGATCAGCTCTCTCTAGGCCTCCGGCTGCGAGAGGTCACAGCATCATACGAATGATAGGGCGAGCACTTTACCACTGCGCCACTTGGAGGCTAATGATTATTATTTCTAAATAAACTTAGCAACACAGGACGAAAATGTGTACATAGTTCAGAGTGCACCACCGAAGGATTATAAAGAAATCTTCTGTTTTAAATACCTCCAAAGTCTCAAAACTCAACCTTACAGTGAGCACACAGGTGTGTGCGGCTTCTAACGGATGCGATTTTCAACTAATTTGCGATTGTGGAGTTTTAAGACTGGTGTAAACATGTGTAATAAGTGGGATTAAGACCAATTCGCTGCCAGAGTTTGAGAAAAGGGGCAGATCGGCAACATTTAACACGCATGTTTTTTGGAAATGTAAAAAAATATTTAAAAATAGATAAATCACCACTCAAAAGAAACAATTTATAACTGAACGAGTCCACACACACACACACACCATCTTTAATATACAACTGTCCTGGAAGCACTGGGGCGATTAGCTGTCGAGTGGAAGGAGCAGATGACAGAGAGGAGACAATTACAACACACAAGCGTGACTCTTACAGCCAGGCTATCCGTCAGCTGCAAAGTCAGGTGGAGGGGGAAAGAAAAGAAAAGCGCCTGGCTGAAAATCTGGACTGAGTGTAGCTGGAATGAGATTTGAGCCCGATTGCAGGAAGTTACAACGAGTTCGCTCTCTCCCTTCAGGTTGTTAGGGTATGTTACATGACTGTTGCAAAACTGAAATGTTTGGACACAAGGGCAGCAGATAAATTTCAAAGCCTAAAAAAAAGAAGGCATTTTGAGATGTTTGCACGTACATGTCGAGTTTTCTGGTTTGTTTAACATATGGGCTGTATGAAACGGTTTGTGGCTTAATATTAAAAAAATGTTATTTTAAAAACATGCACACACTGCATAATCGCTGGTGTGTGAGCATCACTGGCTGCATCGTCTCCCGCGTCAGAGCTGTGTGTCATGGCCGACGCTGCTGTAATCGTTAATCACGCGCGCAGTAAAAGCCATGACACGTCCTTCCATTGAAACACTGCCGTGGCCTCCATCACCGCCATCCATCTTTCGGCTATGGATCTGCATTAAACTACGCGATTTTTAAATCCCCTTCAGCAGCTCACGGTAGACCGGACTGGAGTTTCAGCAAACTCAACCAGAGGCGACATTAATGAGATGATTTATTCATCATCATTAAAGAGCAGAGGTGAGGCAAGCACTGGAGTCTGACCGCTATATTACAGTATCAAGCGACGCCTTCTATAAAACATGAACTGATCTGTTCAAATCAATCAGCAGTGCAGAACTTGTTTAGCAGACGGCCATCAATGCATAAATGAAAATGCTGGCAGAAAAAAAAAGGGTAGCCAAGGAACATAGCTTTGCAGGTGACCTGTGAATATTCTCAGTTAGCCAATTTGTATTCAAACGTCTAGCGGCTTAGCTATAATTTTTTGGATGCAGACAACAAAGACTTGCCTTTCCACCAAAAAAAAAAAAAAAAGCATGAACATTGGGTTTGTACAAATACCACTCATATCACTATTGACAGAGAATTGTTTCAAGGTCAACTAAATAATCAAATCAAAAATAATCATGGTCTCAGTGCGAATGTATTAAATAGCTGGGAAAACCTATTCTGAAATCTGATTCTTTGTGCAAATGCTTGTTTAGGCAACCACACATCAAAGCAACGGGGCTTTGTGAATATCAGTGGAATGGGATGGGGCAACTTCCTTGGTACGAATGTCACCCGTGATCTCTCCTGGACCATGAAAACCACAGCATTGGTCAAGAAGGCACAGCAGCAAGTCTACTTCCAGAGAATACTAACAACTTTCAGGAGAAGCTGTGCGTGTCCTGCTACCTCTGCTTCTTTGAGAGCGTTATGACGTACTGTCTTACTGTATAGCACACCAGCTGCTTGGCCGAGCCTTCAGAGGGTCATCGACACTTCCCAAAAAACATCAGCTGTTCATTACCCTCCCTGAAAGAGTTATTCAGCTCTCTCTCTCTGTGTCAGACATTTCCTGAGGCAGACAGCTAGCAACTGATTTGATTATTCGTATGAAAAACATAGCTAATCTTACCTACTGCACCTTTAATCCATAAAGTTTAAAAGAAGAAAAAAAAAAATCAGACAGCTCATGCTTTTAGCTCCGAAACACAAAAGACCATCTTTTTTTCTTATTCAGCAACTACCGAGAATACGTGAAAGTTTAATAGAAGAAAAAACACAACACCACTGTAATGCCTAGCAGTTGCCTGGGCTGCCAAAGCAACTGCCATGCAGCACAATAAGCAAAATGGAGCATATCACAGTAATCATCTGCAAGACCAAAGAAAGTGCTTAGCAACAACCGGGATCATCCTACCAAAACCAGGGGACAACCTACACTGCACAACCCCTCTAAGGGCGTTTTCAAATCATTTCCGAGAACAATTAACCCCAAGAACCTGGTTCATTCTGATCAGTGAGAACACAAACGTTCCATGCTCAGGAACCGTGCTCAAGTTTCGAGCACAAAACAATATACTCGGGGCACAGATCAAATCAGATATGAAAGTCAATCATACTTGAAAACGGAAGTGAACATGCTGTTATTTGTGCCTTCCAGCTCCTCTAAAATCGGTGTGTGTTTGTGGTAAGCACCAATCTTAACCTCCGACCTACATAGCCATAGCTGATATAGTATCAAAGCAAAGCAACTAGGTGCATGCTGCCACCTGCTGTATCGGAGGGTGCAAGTGTACCCAGATACACAAATAAATAACACTGGACAGTAGGGAACATGGGGGGTTGGGGGAGGCCCAAAGACACTTCCCTGGTTATAGTAATGTTATGTACAGGGTAGGGGTGCTCCGATCAGGATTTTTGGGGCGATCTCCGATCACTAGAAGCTGTATCGGCCGATACCGATCACCGACTATAGGGTGTCACGGCGTGCGCCTGTGATGGGCGTGCGCCCAAATCTATTATCGCCCCTCGCTCACTTCGTAGGCTCCCTAAGTAGGCGGCACCCCTTCTGCAGGTGTGCAAAGGGACGGGGCCGCCTACGCGGGCCGGCTGGCAGTGATTAATGTTAATAGGATCTCGGGCTTGCTCCGCATTATAAAAGCAAGGCGCGGAGTTTAGTCCGGGGTCCGAGAAGAGCGTAACGCGGTGGAGCGCGAGAGTGGCATGGGAGTGGGGCAATGGAACGTGCCCCGAGAGACTTAAAAGGACATTGGATTTCCGCCCCTTTGATGAAAGAGCTGCACGAGCTCCCACGTTTATCCTCCGTTCCCGCGTCGAGCCCGCCTTCGCGTCCCCGCCGCCGAAGAGGAAAAGGCCGCGAGGAGGACAGCGTTAAGGCCGCCCATCCCAGCCGGGAAAGCCGCCCAGCCGACGGACGTCCGAGCGAGACTCCCGCCTGAGGCCGCGCCCACAGAGAGCTGGGAGGGGACAGGCCGGCCATCGACAGCGGGGAGGAACCGAGAGGGAGCGTGCAGGAGCGCTGCCTCGCGTGCTCCGTTCGGCCACTCCGCCCACCGCCGCCCACCACCGCCAACCGCCGCCAGCCGCGTGCCCGCATGCCAGCTGGGCACTGCCTCGGACCCTGCACGTGCACACTTTATCCCTTCCCTTTCTTTCCGTCCTCCCTCCCTTTTCCCTTTCCTTCCCCTATTTATTCCAAATAAATTATCCTTTTCCCCTAAGATCTCGCCTCGTGTCTGTGGTTCATGGTGCCGCCCGTGCAACTTTGGGTCAAACCCGCTACAAGGGTCTACTTGAAGCCTTATCATGTAGCATTATTTATTAAACTATATCTAACAACAATGTAAATTAATTATTGAAATTACAAGAAGAGGAATATCATGAACTGACAACTGCATTTATTGGCAAGCAACATGTGCAACACGTCAACTTAAAACATACAAGCCTGTGCTTGGTTAGTAATTGGGAACAGCTTAGATCTTGACAAATACAACTTTCCTGTAGATTGTATAAAATTAAATTAAATAACAGACAAGTAGGATGCGAGTCGTCGGAAGTTCTGCAAGGTCCGGCAAAAAATTAACATGTTTAAAACATGTTTCATTTTTCGCGAGGAAAGATGGAAACATAATCACAGCGCCAAAACTCGCAGTGAATCATGATGAACCATACTTACAGCCACCGCGCGAAACCCCGTAGGTGAGATAGGGGAATTACCGAAAGCTGAGTGAGTGGCAGCGCACGAGTTACTGAGCTCTCCCGCTCTCTTAGCGCTAGCCAACTTTGAAAACTGCTCGTGTTCCTTTATGTGACTAACCTACAAATGTCTGATGAGGTTCGTGGTGTTAAAATGCTTTGGGTGCTTCCCGGCTCGTGGAATTGGCTTGTTACACAGGTTGCCGATTGCTAATGTATGAAGCCATTTTAGCAGCGCGCAAAAAAATGCCCCGCGGGTTTTGCGTCATCTGATCGGCTTTTCTATATCGGCCATTATAGAGACTGCCGATCAAACTTCCCAAAGCTATTATCGGCGATTACGATCGGCGACCGATCAATCGGAGCAACCCTAGTACAGGGACAGTTAGGATACATTTTACTGTCAGGACATCTACCACCTGAACCCCCCCCCCTCCCACTGCTCATTCATAAAAAGCAGGTGAACGACAGTGATCTATGAAACGAGATATAGAATCTGATTTGGTAGAGATTGCAAAAATGTTATTGAAGTTATGTACAAGTCATGCTCTTATAGAAATGTATTATTTCTTTGGTGCAAGTATCAGGATTTGAAATATCTTGTTTCATTATCTTCCCCACTCTTTCTCGCTCTACAGGAAGATGGAAAATTAATCTCGAAACCTGCGAGCTATGGAGTCTGACTGAGAGACTGCACAGCACTAATCTCTCTTCATTTCAGGGGAATCCTTTAATTATTCTAATATTGCAGTCGTAATACAACTCGATGTGAAAAAGCAAAACAATTACAAAAATAAATGAAATCTCAGAGATTTAATTAGTCGACAATTATAACAGATGTGTGATTTGGTCTTATAGGCTTAACATCGGGCTCTCAGTAAATTAATGTGGCATCACATGACGCTGCCATTAGCTGCTTTGGTTCAACTTTGTAAACAGGAAATCAAGTGTTTGTCCTCTCCTGATTACAGCAGCATCTCATGGCTTTGTGCAACACAACACCACAACAGTATCAAAACACCACAAAGTGATCGGCCTTTAAAGATACAGCAGTGTGTGAAATTAAGAGACCATTCTGTTATTTTAAATCAAACAGCCATTCATGATTTAAAGCTCACTAACTGCACTCATGTTTAAAATAACTCTTGGAGCTCGCCAAAATGTGACTTAATGTTGCAGCAGAGATCTGATCTTGTATTCTTTCTGTTTCACTTCTTTTCTAAACCTATTGTGTCAGAGTCTGTAGTTTTAAATAAACTGCCCTTAAACTGCCCCTTTGCATTTTCTTAGCCAATCAGAACGCATGAACCGGAAACAACAGGGGAATATACACAATTTTAACACATTCAGGATATTATATAAAAAGTCTTCTTTTTTTTTTTTTAGGAGCAATTGTTTTAACACGTTTATGACTACACTCACATTTCATAATGTAACTACACTGAGTTAAACTGGAAACAGGAGTACAAACGAAGAAAATGGCTGTGTTCAATAATGAGAGCGCTTGTGAAATGTTCGTGGAAGTACAACAGTTGAAAGGTCTGACGAAGTGTCTTGTGTTCACGAGCCCCCTCTTTATTGAACACAGCCCTGCTGTACTATCATGCACGCTCCTAGATATATCCAGTATAGGGCCACATACTGTGCGATAGTGACTCAGATTAGAGCTTTCAGACAGCCTGAGGAAGGGAAAAAAAAAAACTATCACACTGTGGTAAAAAAATATAATTGAGCTAGTTCAGGCTGGTGATGTGAACATAGCCTTTGTTTGTGTGTATACACACAATACACACACACGAGACCCATTTAAATATTTAAAAATGACTAAAACCGGAATTGTGCATAATAGGTCCTATTTAAACAACAACTAAGTGCTGAAGAAGGATTGTTTAGCCATTAGCGTTTCCCCCCTCAGTAACATTATGAACATCACAATTTTAAAAAAAAGAATATGAACAACAGAATTTTTTTTAAAAAGAGAAAAGCAAGAAAAACACAAATTTCAAGAGGAAATTTGAATGGAAAAGTGTTACTCATGTTTTTTGTATATACACACAAAATCGAGACCAACGATGACCGTCCAAATTTTTTTATTTATTTTTTTTTAAGAATTCTGCATAACTGGTCCCCTTTTATTGTCATATTTTCCTTTTGGGAAATATTTATGATGAGAAAATATAAAGTACATTAGCTCCGTTTTCAGTAAGACAGCCAGGCTGTACTCACTGTATTTATGCAGATGAACATTAAAGCTCCCATATATTAATTTTTCTTTAACAAATTAACAGCAGTCTCAGAGCTCTCCCAGTGTGTGTGTGTTTATGCCGCAGCTGAAATATTTTTCAGATAATGCATATTTTCATACCTCAATCCCTTCTTACTCCAAAAGCACCACTTCATTATCTATGTAAAATATCTAAAGGGGAGTCACCGCCCTCCAGAGAACAGCAGAGCTGAGCGACAAGCCTGAAGGAGAGATGTCTACTTATATGAGGTCACAAGATGGGAAATATTGAACGGGCTTGTTTACACCCCAGCCAATTTTTTTTTTTTTTTTTAAAGGACAAAAAGGAGGAAAAGCTTCTTCTTTTTTTATGTTCTCTTACACACACCCACACCCACACAGAAGACCCATTTAAATATCCAAAAATGACTAAAAAGTACATTTTGCATAACAGGCTTGCTTTAAAGCTAAATGGATTTGGAAATGTAAAGGACTTACTATAATAATAATAGTAATAATAATAATAACAATAATAATAATAGAATTCTAATATAATTAATTTAATAATAATAATAATAATAATAATAATAATAATGCTGTACCTTTTCAAAATGTTTGTGTGATTTATAAAGAATAACGATGATGAACAATATTAAAGGGAAAATGTATTTAAGACTGCTTAGATGAGCAAAAAAGTTCATAGTCAACTGTCAAATATCCTAGCAACCACATGGAATACCATAGCAACAACATTCCAACACCTAAAACCCATAGCAACTACCTAGCAGTACCACCACTTCTGATCGGTCGACATGGCTTTACGGTTAGGGTTAAATCTCTAACCCTGTTGATTTGGCATGCTCCGACAGCATGTTTCTGCCCTTTCATTTAAATAATTTTTAGGAACAAGGGGGATTCACATATGAATGTTAGGACACTAACCATAACACATTTAGAAAACACTGCATCTACCTAAAAAGCATTACTCTTATATGAAACTGTGTTACACACTTAGCAAAATGCATACAAGTTTTTAAACAATGTTTAAAGCTCTATAAATCTGATGAAAAAAGTGCACACACACAACTGGCATGGGCAAACGGAAAAAGCAAAGTTTTACCAAGTTTAAAATGAAGGCTGAACTCACGTGACCCAGAGAAACCATTAAAAACAACACCACGAACACAGCACGGCAAAGAACTGATTAATTTTCTGAGCAGCGAGTAATACCAGTGCTAATCAAGAAAAATGACACATGGTTAACCCTTATTGAAAACTGCTCCTCAAGCAAAACAGCGAAAAATTAAAGCCATACATCTCCTGGACGTACTGAGACAGTTTTGTTAAGTACCGTATTATATGGACTATAAAACACATGCCTTCACTTATGGCTTTTACAAAAGGGGAATTAAAATAAATAAAAGAAAAATATCAATATACAGTTGATTCGCCGGGAATGTCTAAAATGTTTATGCTGTCTCTAAAATGTCTTCCATGTTCCACTGAACCCTTATGACTTCATGATACTCAGTTTCATTTCATCACTTCAAAAGCAAATCAAACACCCACACTGTCTTGGCTGATGTGCGATTGACCTGACATCTATGATCGATTTAGTAATGCAGTCCCTCACCTATACAGACGTCGATTTTGCCCTTGATGGCTGCCTCGTGGAGCGGCGTGTAGTTCCAGTTGTCTCTAGCGTTGGGATCGGCTCCCTGGCACAGCAGCAAGCTCACCACCTCAGCGTGGCCGAACGAGCAGGCGTTGTGCAGGGGAATCAGACCACCATCGTCACGAGCGTGCACGTTTGCCCCGGTCTGCAGAAGATGCTCCACAACGTCCTTCCTTCCAAAACCTGGAGGAAAAAACATGCATTTAGCACTATATACAAGAGAATTAGATAATACATACACCACCAAACTAGTGCCACGTGATGGCAATGTTAGTTTCCCAAAGGGGGCCACTCAAGCCTGTGCCTGCTGATGGGTAACTGGGTTACCTTGGAAACAGCTCACAGCTACAGCAAGTTAGTTTGCTACCAGTTAAAAAAAAGATTATAAACAAACATTGTTGGTGCTGGTCAAAGCAGCATGAGCAGTTCACTGAAAACGTGTCAAGAAACCCAACTAGGAACCTATTCAGTCATTTGACAGCAAAGTGCAGGGACAGCGCATCACCGCATCATTGTGCTTGGAAAGTTCACATCAATATTGGCCTAAAATGTAGATAGTGTGCATTCTCCAAAACAATTTTAATGATACTGAATAATTATCATCATCAGTACAGCCTTGCTGAAATGTTTTTACAACTTTTTCATATGGACAGACATTTTTAGCGTGGACAGAATTAGTTTTTATTGCAACACTTTTAATTAATCTCTTACTCATCGTCCATATACTGTATATGGTGTCACGGTAGGCCTGGTACCAATAACATCGCAAGGCACACACACACACACACACAGACACACTACAAGCAATTTGGGAATGCCAATTAGGCTAATCTGCATGTGTTTGGACAGTGAGAGGAAACCGGAAACCCCAAAGGGAACGCACCAAACACAGGGAGAACATGCAAACTCCATGCACACAAATTCAAGAAGAGATCCTGGACTTGCAAGGTGACAGTGCTAACCAATAAATCGCTCTTTAAGCCCTCGCTTAAAAACTATGATTTAAAAAAATATTTGACTGCAGAGATGAGGCCTTAGGCATGGGGTGGCAAAAACAAATCAGGATTTTATACATCAGGATATGGTTTATACGGAGCCCTGGAAGTCACCTAGAGGAGAAAATAAAACAATCTGTGGCAACGGCTTTGCAATTCGTGCCCTCAGTTTAATAATCCGTTCCCACGAATTCTTAAATTGTTCCCTCAGTTTAACAATCTGTGCGCTCAGTTTTTGTAATCCGAACCCACAAATTCATAATTCCGTGCGTACGCTTTCGCTATCCGTTCACACAGGTTTGTACACAGACTCCTTTTAAAAGAACAGGAAGCTCCCCGGTACATGTTAATGAATCTTATTGTATGTTGTGCAATTGTGGATTATTAACTGTAATACATCAAACTGTCTTAACTGCATGCTTTCAGTGATTCCCTAGCTATCAATTGTAGCAGGTTTAAGGTAGAATACTACGATTTAATAAAAATTATTTGCATTAAATCTTGTGATAATTTGTGATATTATTATTTAATAAACCTGGCATTGTGTATTATTACTGACTGTTGAGTAATTGCTTTCTTCTTCTTTTGTAAGTCTTTTGGATAAAAGCTTATTCTAAATGCATAGCCTAAATGTAACAATAACAATACTAGCAGTAGTAGTTGTAGTAGTAGTTATTATTATTTTATAACTATAAAAGAGTACATTTAAGTACACTTATCATAAAATAATTCACAAATGCTTTATTTATAAATAATCTGGCAATTAGTCCAAATCTATCCATCTTATAGGGTAAGGAATAAGTGAGCTCAAGGTGGATGGAAGCCTAAGGGTAGACAGTGTCATTAGGTAGAAATCCATATGATGTATATAAACCATAGCATGCTGAATGGTCTTATTTACTTTTATCTTTTAAAGTCTTTTTTTGGGAGGTGGGGGCCTTAGTATAATAAAATTACTAAAACAAGTGACCTCTTTTATAGTTATATAAAAGTTATATAGTATAAAAAAATTTATAAATAATAATAATAATAATAATGTGCTGATTATCACAAATGATCACAAGATTTTAATGCAAACAATTTTTATTAAATCGTAGTATTCTACCTTAAACCTGCTAAAATTGATAGCTAGGGAATCACTGAAAGCATGCAGTTAAGACAGTTTGATGTATTACAGTTAATAATCCACAATTGCACAACATACAATAAGATTCATTAACATGTACCGGGGAGCTTCCTGTTCTTCCAAAAGGAGTCTGTGTACAAACCTGTGGGAACGGATTGCGAAAGCGTACGCACGGAATTATGAATTCGTGGGTACGGATTACAAAAGCTGAGCGCACAGATTGTTTTTTTTTTTTTTTTTTGTGGATTTTTCCCCGATTTTCTCCCTAATTTAGTCGTGTCCAATTCCTCCCCGTCACTAGGGGGCTCCCACATTAAGGCTACTACTACCACTCAGCCGGGAGGGCCGAAGACTATCACGTGTTTTCCTCCGAACCACGTGACGCCAGCCGACCACATCTTTTCGAACTGCTCGCTCGCGCACCGTTGGGGGCGGCGTAACACACTCGGAGGACAGCGCTATCCGCTCCCTCCGTTGCGCGAGCTCACAGACGCCCCTGACTGGCTGTAGAGCCGTGATTAATGCGGGAGCACTAAGTACCTCTCATCCCTCCCCTCTGAGAGAGCTCGGCCAATCAGCTCTCTCTAGACCTCCGGCTGCGAGAGGTTACAGCACCACCCGGGATTCGAACTAGCGATCTCCGGATGATAGGGCGAGCGCTTTAACCACTGCGCCACTCGGAGGCCCTGAGCGCACAGATTGTTAAACTGAGGGAACAATTTAAGAATTCGTGGGAACGGATTATTAAACTGAGGGCACGAATTGCAAAGCCGTTGCCACAGATTGTTTTATTTTCTCCTCTAGGTGACTTCCAGGGCTCCGTATAAACCATATCCTGATGTATAAAATCCTGATTTGTTTTTGCCACCCCATGCCTAAGGCCTCATCTCTGCAGTCAAATATTTTTTTAAATCATAGTTTTTAAGCGAGGGCTTAAAGAGCGATTTATTGGTTAGCACTGTCACCTTGCAAGTCCAGGATCTCTTCTTGAATTTGTGTGCATGGAGTTTGCATGTTCTCCCTGTGTTTGGTGCGTTCCCTTTGGGGTTTCCGGTTTCCTCTCACTGTCCAAACACATGCAGATTAGCCTGTGGGAACGGATTATTAAACTGAGGGCACGAATTGCAAAACCGTTGCCACAGATTGTTTTATTTTCTCCTCTAGGTGACTTCCAGGGCTCCGTAGGTTTATAAAACCTGAGCAAACTGTGTAAAAGTAATTGAAGTTAGTGCAGGAGTGGCAAAACTTATTTCAAGAGTGGCAGCTGCCCGCTTGTGGCCACGCCCCCCGTACCAAAACGACAATTATAACCATTTGTATTTTTTTTTTTTTACAAGACACATTTGTACACTTATTGTAATACACAGTTTGTATAGGGAACAAATCAGTCAATCTGTCTATTATGCTAATGCTGCTTCTGAAACGGCCCCTGAACTAAATCTCAGCTGTACAGTAGCTAGCAGGCTGCAGTTACCTAGCATTAGCGAGCTACGTAGCGGAAGACTGGGTCATAAAGTCCCGGGGACGTTATTTACCTGCGGCAAAGTGCAGGGGAGTGGATTTGCGCCCGGCCATGTCTTTAGAGTTAACGTTAACCGAATCCACGAGCCGTTTGACCCGAGACACGTCTCCGTTTCGGCAGGCCTCGAACAGCTCCCGGAAAGCGCCGCTGCTCGCGCAGCCGCCGGCCGGACTCGTGCCGCCTGAATCCGGGCTCGAGCCTCCCGTGGTGCTCGGAGAGCTCGCGCTGCTAACGCTGGTGCTGCTGCTGCTGCTAGTGCTGCTCGCGCTGCGGAGCGGAGCGGGGGAGGAGGCCGCGCTCGGGTCCGCATCTCCGGCCGCGTCCTGTTCGGCTCCAGCCGGGGGGGAGATGTTCGGGACGCTGGCGCCCGGAGGAGATCCAGGCGGAGTGAGAGAAGTCGAGACAACGCGTGGAGGTGAAGATAAAGTCTGGTGTTGCTGCTGAGAAGCGCGACGAGACGTCGCCATTTTTCACCACACTCTCTCTACTAGCAACAAAAACAACAGGCTCTGAGGGGGGAACTTCCGGGAAGTGTCGGGGCCAGCTTCCGGTATCAAATTGCAGTTTGGTCAGAGTGCCGTGCAATAACACACATCCTGACGAGTGATGAAATAAATGGAAAGCGGAATGATTTGCCTTCACTTAGATGCTAGTATTCCTTTTCAATGGCAGACAGTCAGTGCGTGCTCAAAAGTCTCTAGGTGGCGTCGTACGTTACATAGATCTCCACATTAATTGGGCATAATGATTATATTGGCATATCTAAACGTGTGCAGTAGAATATAAGTTATAGCACACAAAGAGCTGTTTTGGCACAGCGTCACAAACTCTTTATTTACCACATTCTAATATTTTCTTTAAAGAACAGTAAAGTATTGGACGATTTCGATGGAGTAACTCACTTTTATTTGCTTCATATATCGTCAGCAACAGAGTTTTAAATTATGAACAAATAAGTGATTCAGTGATTGGTTTTTAGGAACAATGCTGATCAGTGATTGGTTATTGGGAATGACGATATCCAGTGATTGGTTGTTGGGAATGACGATATCCAGTGATTGGTTGTTGGGACTGACGATATCCAGTGATTGGTTGTTGGGACTGACGATATCCAGTGATTGGTTGTTGGGACTGATGATATTCACTAATTAGTGTATGGACCAACGTGATCAATAAGTAATTGGCCATTGGGAGGGAAGGTGGTCAGTAATTGTTGTTAGGATCAATGGTGATGATTGTCCATTAGGATATAGGATTACACAAGCACAAATTAAGTCATGAATTGATAGAAATTAACAATTCATAAATACAGCACATATAGCTGTCTAAAAAGTCTCTGAGTGGGCCTCCGAGTGGCGCAGTGGTTAAAGCCCTATCATCCAGAGATCGCTAGTTCGAATCCCGGGTGGTGCTGTAACCTCTCGCAGCCGGAGGTCAGCCGGAGGTGCTGTAACCTCTCGCAGCCGGAGGTCGGAGGTTGATTGGCCGAGCTCTCTCAGAGGGGAGGGATGAGAGGTACTTAGTGCTCCCACATTAATCATGGCTCTACAGCCAATCCTCCGAGTGTGTTACGCCGCCCCCAACGGTGCGCGAGCAAGCAGTTCGAAAAGATGGCGTCACGTGGTTCGGAGGAAACACGTGATAGTCTTCGGTCCCGTTACTACCTGAGTGGTAGTAGTAGCCTTAGTGTGGGAGCCCCCTAGTGACGGGGAGGAATTGGACACGACTAAATTAGGGAGAAAATCGGGGAAAAGCATCGCTGAGCATCGCTGCACATCAGTACATGATGATACAAGATGCTTTGTCCAAAAGAACTTGTGTCCCCTGATAATGCTCTAATGAGAATAAAATTATATAAATGAAATGATATGAACACTGGAAAAGTTGGCAGGCACAGTGGCATAGTGGTTAGCACTGTTGCCTCGCATCTCTAGGGTGGAGTATTTAAGCTCTGCTTTGGGTCTATGTGTGTGGAGGTTGCATGTTCTCTCTGCTTACTGGGTTTCATTCCTCGGCCCACATGCATATGGAGTAAGTGAAATGGCATTTCCAAATCATCCGTATTTTGTGACGGACCTATTTGTCCCAGGATCGCTTTGATAAGCTCCAAGCCTTACCTGACCCTGTGCAAGATAAGTTGTTTAGACATGTACAGTAGAGTGGTATAGGGAGGTGAGTAGACAGGTTTAACACTAAGCGTTTGTCTCTAAACCTGCAAAATGACCAACAAGGTACTCATGTGAAGTAAAGTGTAATACAATTATACATGGCTGTTTCTGGTCTGCTAGAACCAGCAGAGCAAAGAGGAAGGAAAGTGGACACGGTGGTCCATTGTCATTGATTTGGGTGGACACTTGTGCAAGGCCACAGATGTGTTACAGTAAGCAAGTTTACCACAAAAGTGACCTTACATGGTACAGTAGGTGAATGTCACAGTGTTGTGGGGTCTTAGAATGTCATACTTTCAAAAGATGAAAAAATCTGAAGGGATTTAGACACAATGTTGAAATTTGCTCCACAGCGACCCCTGTTGGTCCAAAAACCTCAACAAAACTCTGTACACTGTGCATGTCCAGTCTCATTTGATTCCTGTTTATCTCGATGGCCCACTCTAGCCGTAATTAAGTTCTAATCCTAATTCTGCTAAACATCACTGTTGGGTCCTCAAGGTTCACCCTTAACCTTCAGCTGTTTAAACGTGAATTATACTAGATAAAAGTGTTAGGCAAATAAATAAATGTAAATAAATGCCATGGACTGGTGTCACCTCAAGTTTATTTTCCTGCATTGTGGCCAGTGTTTGTGTAGTAGGCTCTGAATCCATAATAAGCAAGGCCAGAATTAAGCCCTTACTAAAGATTAATGAATAAATAAATGAAGTGTCCCAACCTTGAATTATCGTCTCTGTCATTTCTGTGCTAAAACTATCAGTCAAATTTAGATTAAGTAGAATGGGGTAGGTCTCCTTTTTATGAATGCCAACAACTTGGGAACAGCACCAATAAATATTTTATATGGAGTTTTAGATTTAAGATGACTTTATTGCCTTTAGTAGCACAGGTGCACTGCAAGTCTTACACGGTTATTAGTTATCTATAACTTAGGTGCCTAGACAGAAAAGCAAAGAAAATACTTTAATAGCAGAAGAGAGGGAATTGTTTATGAGAACAACGACACATTTTAGTGGATTAATTTCGCACACATATTTTGGCCTCCAGTCTGCGTGCATGCATATTCTCCACATTGTTGGTGGGTTTCTTCTTGGTACTCCAGTTTCCTCCCACACTCCAAAAAGATATGGTGTAAGGTGATGTGTTTTAAATCTGTATCATATGATTTGGTGCAGGTCCAGCACCAGGACTGATTAAACATTTCTTCAAAATCTCTCCTTCCATCAAGAGCTTAGTGGAGTTCCGAACAGCCTGACAATGAGATACTAAACCAGACCAATCAGAGACTGGAAGGTCAAGGACAAGGAAACAGCCAATCAGAATTAACCGTCTTCCACCATTCACTGTAAGATCAACTGTAAGATGTTGAGAAAGCATAAGGATTTGAGTGAGCCAAAATTCAGACATGCACATGATACAGATACAAAGCGAGCAAAAAAACTATTTTGTGTGCTTGAAATGTTTTTGCTGAAAAATGACAGAAAAATTCAAGGTCATATTTGGCAGCCACACACAGAGCAGCTCATATTAAAGCAACATATCCTATTTTTTTTATTGTCTTCTCTTTTTATATTTGTAGCCAGATAAGGTCTCGTAGACATGGTGATGTTTTTTTATTTTATTTTATTTAACTTCACACTGGTATCACTTAACCAGGCAACCATTGGCTCATAAGAGTCGGGTGGGGGACAGGGAGGGAGATGGCTATAGATGGAGTGTGATTGACACATTTCTCAGGAAATCATTGAGCTTATAGAATTACAAGTCTACCGTTATTGATTACTCCACGATTATTCATTCACACACCGACACTAGATGAAGGGAGAATATCAGGTGTTAGTGGGTCACATGTGGCAGGTGGGAAAATTGACAAAAACACTGCCTCCACCCATGCTTAGACCCAGCCTCGGCTGGGTGCATGAGTGTTTCTCCTGAGATAGGTTGGCACCCCATTCAGGATGTACCCCACCTTGTTGGGTGTTCGCCTTAAGTTCCCTTGGATAGGCTTCAGGTCTCCTGCAACCCTATACAGGATAAGCAGTATAGTGTAGATACTGAATGGATGGATATTGCACATATACTTACTGATCATTTTATTAGTTACACCAGTACACCTGTTCATTCATGCAATTATGCAATCAACCTGTGTGGCAGCTGCGTCATGAATAAAAGCATGATGAGCAGGAGAGCATCATAGAACACACAACACATGAAGTTTTCATTGTTAAGTTTGTGTATGCATATAAGCTTTAAAAAGAAGTGGATGTGGAAAACAAAACATGGTAAGTGATCTGTTAATTCAGATTTATATATTGAAGTCAACAGGCTCCTCTTTACATTATACAATCAATACAAAAATATGCATTAAAAACAGTTTCTTATACTGGATAGGACAAATGTTAGAAAAATAAATGTTCAGAAAAAAAACATACTCATTCTCACTCATTCTTTATAACACTTATTTTTTGTACAGGGTCAAGGGAAGCTGGAGACATGGGCTGGAGGCAGGATACACTCTGGGTTGCATGCCAGGCCATTACAGGGCACAAGCACACACACACACACACACACACACACACACACACACTCACACAGGAATTGAGATGATTTAGTTTTGTTTAGTCTGAAAGTTCATTGTTCTGTGTATTTTAAATGCATTCATCTCACCATGACATTGTGTTACCACCACAGGTATCTTTATTTCATGTCATTTTAAAGTAGGTTTTGTACTGTATTATCCACGAATGCTCTTTAAGACCATTTAGACGAGCCCTAATTACAAAATTACGAGCTTTAAAATAGCCAGATTTATTCAATACATGCATATTGTAATGTCAGCCAGGATAGAGCACCCAAGGACAAGGGCCTTGCTCAAGGGCTTAACAGTGGTAGCTTGGAGGTGCTGGGGCTTCTGATCTTTTAATCAGTAACCCAGAGCCATAACCGTCTGAGCCATCACTGTCCACCCTCTCCAGATGGTTGTGGTCGATTTGTAGTCAGTAAGTCGTAATTGTGTGGCTATCCGTAAATGCAGATTCGTTCTGGGTTGCAAGTTAGCCGTAAAAGTTACTAGCGTAGGCCTAGTGCAATTTCTGGGTCGATTTTTATGAGTTGAGTGCATTCAGACATGAATCTGTCCCCTTAAATCTCAGTAAAAGTTACGGAAAGGGAGTGCATGTCTGAAAAGGGTTCAAAAGAAAGCATTTGAATTTTACAAGCATGTCATAAGCAACCTTATTAGAATTTTCTTTTAGTTTTTGGTCAGAGTATATTTATAGTTAAAAGGAAAAAAATTACTTCATACTACTATACTGATTCTGTTGTAATCTTGTATGGATCTATAAAACTTGCTAGATGCCGTTAGTGTGTGAGCGCGTGTTGTTTTCTGGCAGTGACCCCAGTTCATGCACTTGGCATGTTTTGACAGACTTTATCGGAAAAGCTTTCTATTAATAGAATCTATGCAGAGGCATAGTTCAAAGTCCCTCCCTGTGTCTGGCTAGCAGCTATTTGTAAAACGTCACATGTTTCCTTGAACTTCATTAAGCAATCCATGCATCCCTGACCCAATATTGACCAACACAGCTGGTCCCAGGCAGTCGTGTGCTTTGAGAGATGATGAAATACGCAGACCTGATGGTGAAAAATTCTTTGCTAAATGTTTGTTCTTTTGCTCAGATGAGAGTCAAGGTGAATGGCTTCAGTCACTTTCATAATTTGCATGCTTAATTACTGTCTAAATGTGACTATATCGTTACATAATGGCTGTATTGATGTGACATTTGTCAGTGTTTGTGTTGATTATTAAATACACACTGTGTGCAAACATCAGCCTTAAGAGTTGGGGTTTTTTTAGTTGTTTTTGTTTTTATTCAGTTTTTTTTGCCTGTTATCTGCACTATTTTATGTTTATCTAATATTTTAACTGTTTTGTTTTTTTATTTTAAATCAAATTATAATTTATTTCATTGCAAGCTGTTTTTATTTTTATTTTAAATAAATTTTTCTTCAAAAAGTTTTATCGCTATCATTTTCTATTTTTAAAACGGCAACCTACTGAAAACAACTGAGAAGCAGCTGTTGGGCAGAACATTTCAGTGAACTTTTAAACCGCCCTGTCCTGGAAGAACCTCCAGACATTCCACCGGCAGAGACAGAGCTTCCCATCAACTGTGACAAGCCATCGAAAGGTGAGATAAGAAAGGCCGTCAAAGCACTGAGGAATGGAAAAGCGGCCGGTCCGGATGATATTCCAGCAGAGGCCATCGAAGCTGACATGGAAAGTACTGTCAACATTCTTCACAGCCTCTTCAGTAAGATCTGGGCGAAAGAAGAGGTGCCAGCCATATGAAAAGAAGGAAATATCATCAAGCTACCTAAGAAGGGTGACCTCAGTGTCTGTAGCAACTACCGGGGGATTATGCTCCTTTCAGTACTCGGCAAGGTTCTAAACAGAGTCATCCTGGAGAGGATGAAGGAGGCAATTGACCCTAAGCTCCAAGACCAGCAAGCAGACTTCCTCAAAAACAGGTCATGCGCTGATCAAATTCCAGTCTACGCATTATTGTGGAACAGTCACTGGAGTGGAACTCCCCACTCTACGTACTTCAACTTCAAAGATTATGAGAAGGCATTTGACAGTGTGGATAGAGAGACCCTGTGGAAACTGCTGAGACATTATGGAGTTCCACAGAAAATTATTGTAATGATCCAATGCACGTACAATAACATGAGCTGCCGAATTATCCATGCTGGGCAGATGTCGGACAGTTTTCAGGTGAAGACAGGAGTACGTCAAAGATGCCTACTCTCACCATTCCTCTTCCTGCTGGCCATTGACTGGATAATGAAGTCTACCACGACAGGCAGGAAAAATGGGATCCAGTGGATACTCTGGACTCAGCTGGATGACCTTGACTTTGCTGACGACCTTGCGCTCCTGTCACACAACCAAAGCCAAATGCAGGACAATACCGACCGTCTTGAGATCATATACGCGCACAGGACTAAAGATCAGTAGGAAAAAAACAGAACTGATGATAAACTCCACTGCCAACACCCCTATCACTGTTGAGGGAGATCCTATCAAGGAGGTAGAAACCTTTGTATACCTTGGAAGTGTGATTGACCATCTGGGAGGCACCGACCGAGACGTCACTGCTAGAATTGGAAAGGTGAGAGGAGCCTTTGTCATGCTGAAGAACATCTGGACTTCTAAGCAGATCACCATGAAGATCAAGCAAATGTAAAATCGGTTCTGCTTTATGCTTGTGAGACATGGCAGACTACAAAAACTATTCTGCGGAAGATCCAGACATTCTTGGACCCCTGTCTGAGGCGCATATTCAAGATACGTTGGCTTGATAAAGTCAGAAATGAAGACCTGTGGCAAAGGGCGGGACAGGAACCAGTGGCCAAGCAGATTCTGCGAAGGAAGTGGGGCTGGATAGGGCACACACTCAGGAAGGAATCATCCAGCACCTCACGCCAGGCCCTGACTTGGAACCCGCAGGGGAAGAGAAAACGTGGCAGACCCAGAAACAGCTGGAGGCGAGACACTGAAGCAGAAACAGAAACTGAAGCAGAACTGAGACAGCATGGGATCACCTGGAGTGAAGCAGCAAAAGAAGCCCAGAGCCGAGTTCACTGGCGGAGGGTCGTCAATGGCCTATGCTCATCTGTGGGCTAAGGGACTAAGAGAAGAGATTTTCTATTTAATTTTATAATAAATAAAAGAGAATATTTTTATGTTTATGTTTTATCTTCACTTTACCATTGTGCATAAAATGCCCTTAAGGCCCTTTAAGGCCCTTAAGCCTGTCTGCTCCAGGGGCGCCGTAAAAATGGCTGACCCTGCGCTCCGGCCTACTAACAAGAAGCTGGGATATGCGAAGAATAAAGAATTTCACTGTGCAGTAATGTATGTGTGACCAATAAAGGCTGACTTAAAAGTGCTATACAAATAAACTTGCCTTGCCTTGCCTATTAAGATTCTTAGGAAAAATTTTACTTATTTAAATTCCTTTAAATTCAGTGATGTTTAAAAGAAAGAGTTAGCAGAAATTTCATTAAACAAGATATATTTGCTGTGTGACATTTTATTTTATTTTTTTAATTTGCACAAGGCTAGAGTAGATAGCAAGTAATGGAATGTGTCACTGCAAATCATTCTGTAAATCGCCACCTCAAACCACATCCAGGTCTTCAGTGATGTCAGAAATATGCTGATGTGGTTTAGGACACAGTGGGACTTCCTGTCATATACTGTTCATGTTGTACAACTTGAAACCTTGAAAATTATGTGTGTTATGTGGATAAGAGCATTGAACAATGGGTTCACAGCAAGAGAGGCAATTTGAAGGTTATGGTAAGTCATTTTGAAATGTATTAAGATTTTTACTTCGACTTTAGTATCATTGTGTGTACAAACTATCAAAATGTAAGTATAGCTTACAACCTCGGACAAACCACAGCATATAACTTTTTTTTTCCTAACGTGACGTTATTTATTTAATACAAATGAAGACAAAAAAAATCGTGAAAAATACTAATACCCCCCATGATTCAATAGCTTGCAGATCCACTTTTATCAGCAATAACTTGAAGTAATTGTTTCCTGTATGACTTTATCAGTGCCTCGCATCGTTTTGGTACATTCCTCAAGGTTGACTCAATAACTGCAAGGTGCCGAGTTCCTGTGGCTGCAAAAACAAACCCAATTCATCACCGCTCCACATGTCTGCTTTACAGTGAGTCAGATCTTGCTGCTGAAATGTTGTTTGATTTTCGACAAACATGGCACTGGGCATTCAGGCCAAACAACATTGTTCGTCAGTCGTGCTTCCATATACATTTTTAGACAGAAGAGGCTTTCTCCTGGCAACGTTTCCAAACAAACCATACTTGTTCAGTCTTCTTTTAATTGTGCCATCATGGACTTTAACATTTAACATGCTCAGTGAGGCCTGTTCAGATTGATATGTAGCTCTTGCCATTTTTCCTATTTCTCTGAGCGTTGCACAATCTAACCTTGGGGTCAATGTGCTGGGATGTCTACTCATGAAAAGGCTGGCACCTCTCTTGAATGCTTTCCGCTTGTGAATAATCGTCTTCTCTGTAGAATGTGGAACTCCCAATTCTATGGAAATTGTTTTATAACCCTTTCCAAAAACTTTTGCAGCAACAATTGCTTCTCTAAGGGCCTTGTACCTCTGCTATTGTGTTAACACAAACCTGAATGCTTCAGACCAAGAAACTGTCAAAAATGTCTGCTTTTATAGACGTCTACTCACCTGCTGATTATCAATGAATCAAGGGCTGATGCCCCACTTTTTTCCCTTTTGGATTCATTTGTTTAATCAATACTGACACAGTGGAAAAAGTTAGATGTTATTGTCCTTTTGAGGTAGTATTTACCGAATACTAAAACACGCTAGGAGTTTTTACACACTAACACTCAAACAGAATTAAAAGAGGGAGCACTAACTTTTACACATGACTGTAAGTATAAACTCAGTTAAGTCCACTTTAGCCCCAGAGTGTGATACTACACAATGTGGACATGTTAAAGAGGGTCAATATTTATGTAATCCACTATACAATAAAGGAGAAAGAAACCCAGTATGTCCTCCTAATCATTTACCTTCAGTAAGCATTCATCCAGATCAGAGTCACTGTGGATCTCGGGAACACACAGCTTGAGTATGCTCTGGGCGGAACAGTTACACTTAGGGCAATTTGTCTTAGTTAATGCACCTACTTATATGGTTTTAGAGAAAAAGGAAGAGGAATCTTTTCTTCACCATGCGGAAGAAACTCATATGGGCGCCGGGAAACAGGCAGGCAGTTACTTGTTATATCAAGGATGTAAGGATATTTTGAGATTATATTTTTTTAAAGAAAGCTAGCCAGCTTCATGGACTAATATCCTGTATAAAGGTTTTGAGGTGAGGTTTTACTTTCTTGTGGAGCTTGACAGAACATTTTGCTCAAGCTTGGGGGAAAATTAGGAAGTTCAGTGAGTCTGCACTCAGGGTAGCCTCAGATCCTGCTTCGTGGCTGACAGGAGTGAGACCTGACGTGATCTTCTGTGGCTGTACCTCATCCACCTTAATGTTTGATGTGTTGTATGTCCTTTTCTCACTATAGTTATAGAGTGATCATTTGAGTAATTATGAATGACCTGGCAGCTCAGACCAGGCTGGTTATTCTCCTCAGACGTCCTGCATTAAAAAGGTGTTTGACTCTGCAGACCCTGTGATCTCTGGATGTTTTTTTTTTTCTGTGCAAACTCTAGTGACTGGTGTGTGAGAATCCCAGGAGATCAGCAATTTCAGAAATATTCAAACCAGCCAATCTGTTACCACCAACATCCATGCCACAGTTGAAGTCACAGAGATCACACTTTCCCCATTATGATGTTTAATGCCAGCATTATATGAACAGTGGAACCTTGGATTGCGAGTAACTCAGTCTGGGAGCGTTTTGCAAGATGAGCAAAATTGTAAAATAAATTTTAATGTAATAAACGAACAAGGTCTTTCTGTATAAGTAGTATGTAGGCGCTTAGTAGTATGTATGCACATAATCACAATTGAGCCAATGGTTCTTCTCTCTCTTGCGCGCTATGGGATTATGGGTAATCATCTCCTATGCTCAGTCTCGGTGCATGTGCGTCTCGTATTGCCAACATCCGTGCGCACGTGGAGTGTTTATTATAAGTAAAGCTTGAGTAAAGCAAAAGCAAATGTTACCTATTAAAGACCCAGAGTTTCTCTCTGTGAGGAAGCAGTGATTTCATTAGTGTGTGTGCACGCGTTTGTGTGAGTTTGTTTGTGCTCACATATACAAAGAGGGCAAAACCATGGGCAAAGAGCCCAAAGTTATTGATCCAGCCTTCAAATACCCCAGTTCTCAATCTCACTGAGCATCCATGGAATGCAGCAGACACATCATCCAAATAATTTCTCTTTTATTTTACATAAAAGTAATATTTGTTTAAATCTTTTTATTAAGGTAAATAATCCAACAGATATTGTTACATACCAAGATTTAGTTATAAACAAAAATAAACATACTGAAAAACAAACCGCAAAATAATAATGAACATACATACACCACAAACATAAGGAACAAAATAAAACAACCCCTTACCTCCTTTCCCACCCAAACAGTTGTTTTTGAGGTTCTTGGAGTGACATGATTTTGTCAGAGATTCCAAATATCACAAGAAGTGGATCATGCTTTAAGTCGCTATGTAAAATATCAGACAGAGTTTTAAATACTTCAGTCCAGAATAAGACTAATTTAGAACAAAGAACATAACTATGTAAGGGAGTGGCTAAATCTGTCTGACATTTGTCTCAGAATGGGGAGATATCTGGAAAAAATCTGTGTAATTTTGTTTTAGTATAGTGGAGTCGATGGATAATCTTAAATTGAATAAGGCGATGCCTAGAATTGACAGAGCATGTATGAATATTCTCTAGTGCATCAGTCCACAGTTCTGAACATATCTCCTCCCCCAATTCTTGTACCCATTGCAGTCTGAAACTCTCTGTAGAAGGTAAATTCTTTGATAATAATGAGTTGTATAATAGTGATATCAGATGACTGACCTCACCTCCAAGCCCCAAAAGATCACCCAACCTAGCAGGATTAGCCTCACTAAAGCAGGGTATATACTTTCTCACATAGTCCCTGATTTGCAAATATCTAAAAAAGTTATTTGCATGCAGACCATATTGATCCTGCAACTGCCTGAAGGATGCAAACGTGCCATTTATGAATAGGTTTCCAACATTATCAACACCTAACTCCTTCCATCGTGTAAAAGCAGAGTCCATAATAGAAGGGCTAAATGATGGGTTCCCACTAATTGGTAAAAGGAAAGACAGTGGCTTAATATCAAATTGTGATTTGATTTGGTTCCAAATACGAACTGTACTATGAATTATACAGTTGTAGTTATATACTGCCTTGACTATCTTTACAGGAGACAGTATGACTGCACCAATATCATAAGGGCTGCATGCCTCTCGTTCCAATTGGATCCAAGTTGAGTGGGCTACCGTATGATCTAGCCATATTATAATAGTGCAAAGAGCACAAGCATAGTAATAAAGGGCAAAATCTGAAAGGGACATTCCACTACAGCTTTAGGTTTACAAAGGTGTGCCTTATTTATTCTATGGGCTTTGTAATCCCATAAAAATGGTATAATAATGGAATCTAGTTGTTTGAAAAACGTCTTTGGTAAAAATATTGGGATGTTTTGAAAAAGATATAGAATTTGGGGAAGAAATATCATTTTAATAATATTGACCCTTCCTACTAAAGAAATAGGCAGGGATCTCCAGAACTGAATATTATCTTGCAATTTAGCCACTAAAGGGGGGAAATTGGCTTTAAATAATAACTGAAAATCTTTTGTGACCTCGATTCCCAAGTATTTAAGTTTATGTTGTGTTATTTTGAAAGGAAAGGATTGGAGAACAGAAATATCTCTGACCTTTATTGGCATTAGTTCACTCTTAGACCAGTTGACCCTGTAACCCGAAAATGTACCGTAATGACAGACTGTTTCTAAGATTGTTGAAATAGTAATTTGAGGTTTAGTGATATATAACAGAATATCATCAGCATACAATGATATTTTGCTTAATGTATTCTTTGTGCTGTAACCATGTATGTTGGGGTTAGACCGAATAGACTGGGCAAGGGGCTCAAGGGCTAAAGCAAAGAGTAAAGGCGATAGTGAGCAGCCCTGTCTAGTACCTCTATATACTAGACTGAATGGAGTAGAAAGAATTCTGTTAGTAAGAATCCTTGCGCACGGCCTATGATAGAGAATTCTTATCCACTTTTCAAAATTATCGCCGATTTCAAATTTTCTTAGGGCTGCGAAAAGATAAGGCCATTCTAATTGGTCAAAGGCTTTCTCTGCATCAAGAGAAGCAATGACCAGATCGTCTGAGTGTATGTTTTGAGAGTAAATTATGTTAAAAAGACGTCTGAGATTTGAAGATGAGTGCCTGTTTGGAATAAATCCGGTCTGATGAATCCGGGATGAATAAGTTTGTCCATTACAGAGCTAAGTCTAATGGATAAGGCCTTAGTCAGGATTTTTTGATCACATGGTAAAAGTGATATTGGCCTATAACTACACACTTCTGCTAGGTCCTTCCCTTTCTTAGGGAAGACTGTTAGAATGGCTTGATTTAAAGTAGGAGGTAACCTGCCACTATTATATGATTGAGTGTACACTTTAAATACATAAGGTGAGAGGATATCACCAAATTCTTTATAAAACTCACTTGGATAGCCGTCTGGACCAGGGGATTTGCCACCTTTCATCTTCTTAATAGTATCTAATATTTCTAAAAACCGAGAGCTCAGCATTGAGGGCGTTACGATCTTCTTGGGTTAGAGTGGGAACTATCCAAAAAGTTTTTGACAACTGAATCATCATTTAGGGACCTAGAAGAGTATAATTCCTCATAGAATTGTTTGAATCTCTCATTGATTTCATTATGTGATGTTAAAATATCACAATTTTCTGACTTAACTTTACTTATGGTTTGATCACTTTCTATTTTTCTAATTTGCCTTGCCAGCAACTTGTGGGGTTTGTCGCCAAATTAAAAAAAAATTTGTTGTGTATATAGGAATCCTCTGATGATGTGGTCTGAAAGTATCTGATTATGGTCAAATCTTAAAGAAAGTATTTTCCTATAAGTCTCTATGGATGGATGTGTCATAAAAGTAATATTGTATGTTTTAATGTTATGGCTGATTAGTGTACAGCCCTACATACCTATAGGGAAGTCCGGCTGTACTGTGAGGTTACAAGTCCACATGTGTTGCCATTTCTTGTTAGCCAAGTCCAAATAGGAGTCTTTGCAACCAGACTCTACTACGGCTCAACCTATACCATTAATATCACATGCCTACGGCTGCGCATTGGGTATTTTGGGTGGTAAACAGAAACCCAGAGGTCACACATTCTTTGGAGAAAGTAAAAGGTCATAGACCAGTCCTTCTTTTTAGGCCCATTTAGTTCTGGCTACTCTAAGCACAGATGAATAATTAAACATCTACCGTAAAGCAAAGGTTTTGTACTTTGTTGTTGTTGTTGTTGCTTAAATTACTTAATTTTAAAGGTGAAAAAACTATATACGCATGGAGAAATGTTCATCATTAAATGTTTAGTTTCATTAAGAAATGTTGGAAATAACTATTTTCTGTATCTAATATAATGCAAAAAGGCTACATTCTTTATTACTCTGATTAAGCTCTTTACTCACGTGCCATATTTAGGTTTTACAGTTAATATTAGTCGTGTCTATGAGGCTTTAATCTATTGGTATAACAGCTGTATCTCTAAGTTCACCTGCCTTTAACAGAGCATTTATTTAGATCCACATTAGAGGCTGCACGTGCTTTCAATAAATTACAAACTAAAAAAATAATTTTAATCACTGTATCATTGTTTTTTGGTGTGTAATAATAATAGTGATTAAGTAAGGGACAAAACTCTTACAGTGTGTTGTTATAGTAAATAATAAAGAGAAGATTATTTTACCCCCAAATAATCGATTCTTTCCCTATAACAGCATGGTTTTATTCCACAGCAATTTGACAATAATTAAAATTTTATTCATGAACCAGCAGCTCATTACATTTAATATTGTAGAACGTCAACAAAAAAAAGTTTTTAAAAAATCCTAATTTTTTAATCCATTTATTATCCTGAAATGTATTAAGGTTCTGACCATCCTGTGAGTATGAGCCAAATGAAAACCTATTAGAACAAGCACATTACCAGAAACATGTGACAGGACGCTGCTTTTATAGAATAATACAGTCATACTTTTCCATTAAAGCTTATTTACAGCTTTAATGGAATCAGTTATTAATATATAAATTATTATTTCATGTTGAAGCCCACATACTGTACATGTCTGCCTGTCTTTCTGTATGTCACAACTCTCTGCCTAACTTATTAATACAAAGAAATACACTGTTGTAAGATCGAGTAATTTAGGTATTGCTTACGCCATGTTTGTCTTGTTATCAGCCAAATACACTCCCTGTTCAGTGAATCACAGATGAGCAGTCAAAAAAGTAGATTGGGGAAAGATGACGTTTTGTTTTAAAATGTCTCCAGCTCATTAAAATTCACTTATACCACTTCAGCACTGTTATTTCAGAAGTGAAAATAATAAAAAATTTCAGTAAAAAAAAAAATTCAGTTTAGCTTTTTCTAATTAATATCTATTGGTGCAGGTGTTTGTTTACATTGAGCAAGTAGCTTATTAATAGCTTATTTTAAAGTAGATTATTAAATCCGTCACATAACTGTTCATAACATCACTTTTACTCAACATTTTGATTTAATTTATGGTGCAGGTTAAACTTCAGACAGAAGGAAAGAACAAAAAGGTGAAAAAGTGGCTAAAAGCTTCAGAAGCCAACAAGGCCAAAATAATAAACTAAATTCCCTCTATCTAGTCCCGAAGTGAAACACCTAAAGCTGCACCAAAAGAAACAGAAATACAACACACTATCCATACTCCCATACTAACCACAACCAGGAGAAAACGAAGGTTGAACAAAATGTCGTTGATTTCCTACTAAGCCACTATTCAGCACCAGCAAATGGTCATGCACGGGAACGACTATCAAATACCAATCAACATCAAAGGGGGAAAACAGAGCGTGGTCAAGAAAACATAGCAAGGGGCCATACACAGTATAATTTTCACATCAGTCACAATATAAGCAGTAAGCAAAGGCACAGTCTGCAGCATTGTAGTCTGAAGGGCCAATGTAGGCCTCTGGGTCTCCTGGTTAACCAATCGTCAGACAGGAGGCGGGATCAACAAAGGCAGAGTAGTTGAGCAACCAATAGATTGCAGGAACCAGTTGCAGTGGGCGGGACCTGAAACATTAAGGGACACACCCCATCCCACCACAGCAGAGACACATAGCAAGCACAAAATACAAATAAACTCCATATCGTAATATATCTAAATACTATAAAAGTCTCATTAAATTTTAAGACGTGCCCCAGTTTCAAGCATGCGCAGTACACTTTCAAAACTTTATAATTTTGCACAAAACTGCTCATAATTTCGCTTCTACTCAACATTTTGATTTCATTTATGGTGCAGGTTTAACTTCAGACAAATATACAGACATACAGACATTCATGCCGACCTACAAACTTTCGTGTCCTCCAATGTATGAACCTTAAAGATATCATTGAAAGAGCGAGTTCTGACCGATGTACAGACAAAACCTTTCTTTTATTTATATATATTAATCATCCTGTTTCAATCAGTTAAACTGGCAGACAGTAAAATAAATCACAGAGTTTAAAACATTTAATTTCAGTAATTATTACACTGTTTGTTTCGTTTCGAGCCTCCTCTGAGACTGTAGTTCTGGGTGAAACATAAATGACTGATTAATATTAATGCGCTGATTTTAGAATGTAATTGTAACTCATTCATGGGGAACTTTACAGCAGATGACCCACATAATCTGTCACCTCAGATTATTAAGACAGACTTAAAAAGAAAAATCCGAACTATCCCTTTAATGCTCTGTGATATATTGGAAACATGTTGCAATTTTGTCTTTTTTTATTTCAAATGCAAGAGTGCTAAATGTATTTTGTGGACATTTTTACACTTAATTAAAAATCTATGTATAATCTTCATTAATAAATAAAAAATATATAATTCATGGCAAATTGTTTTATTTATTTACATTTTTATAGCCTTATTTTTTTTATATATAACATTTATTTTATTTATATTATTTTAGTAATATTCACCTGAATATTATCTGAATATTCATGCATCTGAGCCACCTCACAAGTGGGTGCTCCAGCATTTCCTGTGCCCGGTTTCTTCAGTCTAAGGTTGAGTCCATTTTTCCAAAACAAGGCTGGCTAAAATATATCCTGATGTTGAGGACAGATGTGACAGGTGTCATGCCTCAGTCACGTGTTTTTTGTGCCCAGGAGTTCTCGACAGATTTTTTTTTTTTTTGTATCGTGTCCACTATACTTGGAGTACATTTGCAGCCATGTTAATCAATTGCTATATTTGAATATTTAAATATGCACTGATTGAATATTTGAACTAGGTCATGCATTGGAAGATATGTATGACCTGTCTGATATTCACAGATCTGTGTGTGTGTGTGTGTGTGTGTGTGTGTGTGTGTGTGTGTGTGTGTGTGTGTGTGTGTGTGTGTGTGTGTGTGTGTGTGTGTCTTTCTGATTGTGTTGTGGGTGGGTGGGTGGGTGTGTGGTTCTGTACATTTCTTTTTTTCCTGTGTTGTTGTATAAACACAGTATAATTCATTCAGTGATTTTCTTGAAATGTTTTATATATGATGATTATTCAATAGAATTATTCTAAAGTCGGAGCTCATAATTACATAAGTTTTAGGAAAAAAAGTTTGTCTTTTGTGAGCAACCAGCTAGCCATCTAAGTGTAATGTGTGTATTGTATGAGTACATGTATAGTTTCCTTCTACAACCAGTGGATGAAATATTTAACTAGTTTTAAAGATTTAACAAGCAGATAGGATATGTATGTTGCTTTATCTCAAGCAAATATTTCAGATAAATTAATCAAAAAGTTCTGTTTTGCAAACTATTTATGCCTGAGCAGCCAGGTTGATTTGATTTTGCTTGCTGAATAAACCTATTCAGCTATTTGGATCTTTGTAGGAGTTGAGGGGTGTTGTCTTCTTCCTCTCCAAAGGCTGCACTAGCCTAACTACTATTGTAGGGAATGTTTGCTCTCCAGCTTGATCTTCAGGTGGATAACTCATACTGATTTTGGTGGCACGGTGTCTTAGTGGTTAGCACTGTCGCCTTGCACCTCCAGGTCATGGGTTTGATTCCTATGTCAGGTCTGTGTGCATGGAGTTTGCATGTTCTCCCCATGCTTGGTGGGTTTCCTCTGGGCCCTGCAGTTTCTTCCTACATTCCAAAGACTTGTAGATTAGGGTAATTGGTGTTTGCTGAATAAACCTATGTGGGAGCACTAAGTACCTCTCATCCCTCCCCTCTGAGAGAGCTCGGCCAATCAGCTCTCTCTAGACCTCCGGCTGTGAGAGGTTACAGCACCACCCGGGATTCGAACTAGCGATCTCCGGATGATAGGGCGAGCGCTTTAACCACTGCGCCACTCGGATGCCCCAATCATTGCCATTGTCTTGACCAAGACCCTTAACCCTATTCACTCCAGGGGCACTATATCATGGCAGACCATGTGCTCTGACTTCCTACCAAGATTAGAATTTAACTGTGTTGTTAAAGTATATGTGACAAATAAATTGCGACTGCATCACAATGTTTTCTATAACAAATATGTTTCTTGTATGTCATAGATCCCCCCCCCCTCCCCATTATTTTTTTGTTTTTTTCCCCCAGGCTCAGAGTTGCTTCTTACGCTTCCACTAAGGTTTCCATCATCCTTAGCTTCATTTCCTCTCATGTGTTACGTCTCACTTACTCACTGGAGCTTAGAACAAATCCTATTGATGCCACATGGGGGCGAGGAATCCAGCAGAGTAAGAGTGTCCTGCTCTGTGGGTGGGAACGACCCACCATGACCCACTTTTCTCCATCCATGGCCAATTAGAGAGACAATGCCTGGTCATGAGAAAAGAGAATTTAGCATATAATTAGCATTCTCCTCTTTTGACATTACATAATCAGCTCTTTTGTATGTATACTGATGCATTTACATTTGTCTGTGTGAGCAAAAATTAATCGTATAAAAATAAACCAACACCACCACCACTATTACCAGCCCCCACCCCATCCCCCAATGTAAATGTGGGCAATAAGCCGAAACATGCTTGGTATCTGAAGATTGCTTCTTTAATGTTGCACTAGAATCATTTACTACATTTGCTCGATTAGTTACTGTATAGCACTGTTTTACATCCTCAAAACTATGACTCACTTTTAGCTCGAAATCTGAACATGAATATACCTCAGAAAACTTTAGCAAGCCACTTGTTTAACAGAGAGCCAACCAAAATAAAAACCACCAGATTAAAAAAAAACTTTCTGAAACTCTGATGTTCTTCCATCTTGTGTGTGTGTGCGTGTGTGCGCGTGTGCGTGTGTGTGTGTGTTGGTTAATGATGTAAAAGTGTTATGTTATGATACACAGCTGAGGGAACCATTATTTATTTATTTATTTATGCTTTATTTTAATGATCTAGTTTTATTTGTGATAATTGATAGACGATAATAATAAGATTCCTAAAGATAATATTAAGATAATCATGTTCCCTGAGTCATTTTTTATGTTTAATTTTAGTGATATTGTGGTACTGACTAACAAGGCTACTTGACTGGAAGTGCAAACCTTTTTACAATTATTATTATTGGCTTTTTAATTATTTTTTTACTTTCTCCAACTCTGATGTTTTTCCATCTAGTGTATGTGTATTATAGTAAATTATATAAAAGTGGTATACAATATGATGCAGAGGCTGTTTAATTACCTAGTGTTATTTGATTTTATTGTTGGATTAATAGTTTGTCTAGCATGGTGGCCAGGGTCCAGGTTCAATTACCGACTTGGGGTCTGTGTGCTCCATGTGCTTGGTGGGTTTCCTCCGGGTACATTGGTTACCTCCCACAGTGCAAAGTCATGCAGATTAGGCTAATTGGTCTTGCCCGTAGTGTGAGAATTGTTGACCAGAGGTCCTATAAATTGTAATAAATTCTGTGGTCACTATTGGCTTCCACGGTCCCAATGGAAGTAACTGGACTTGCTTTATGACTTTTCGAAAATTTCATGCAAGTCCATGTGCCACTAACAGCACCTAGGTAACAAGTATACACGTTATACGGGACTGGGACTGAACCAACGTTGGTTGTGACCGTTGCAATGTCACGTGATCGGCCCCTTCCCTCCTCCCTTCCACCTACTTTTCCCCATGCGGCTCTCCTGTGTTGTGATTGGCTAATGTAGCACGTGCACGTGAACACCGAGTGATGTTCATTCTTCCCAGATGGAAAGCCGACTACTAGAAGCGCAAGCGTGTGTTATTAAAGCTTGTGCACGCGGAACAGCGCTGGTTTACTTCGCAGCAAAATAAAACAACACACATTCCTTCAGTTTAGCTGGTGGTCGGTCAGGTGCTCACCTTTACTGTGATGTTTAAATGCACCGAGCGAGGTAAGAAACACTTACTTCCTATTTTTCATTTGTTTTCATTCATTGAACAAAAGATGATGACTGGTCATTTGAGAGATAGATCAGTGAGCACCATGTGTATAATGTTCACACGTGTTTTTACTTTATTTATTTAAATTCAGTAAAATTCATTATTTATTTATTTTATTTGTTTTTTTTTGTTGTTGTTGCAAACAAACACGAAGGCACTGAATTTCCGGTTTTAGTTGTAACTACACACCGGACACATTTGTTTCCCTTTACTTTTACAGGCAGGAAGCACTTCAGGTTGGCTTTGGTTTAATCTCAAACTACATATTGTAATTCTAAATTTCATAATTCATGATTACATTCTAAATAAATACACATTATGCTTCGTTTATTTTACTGTTGATGTTTTGTACAAAGACATGTATCAATGGCCCATTATCTGTGGTCAGTATTAAAGCCCCATGTGCTGTAAAGAAGGTATGGGTAAGTTATAGAGGTCTGTCTTTGCTAATGTCACCTGCATTAACTGACCTTAACGTGGACTTCTAAATGAGCTCCAAGGACACGAAGCAACATAGTGAAAAGCACACACACTACTTTCATAATAAATAAAAAGAAATGCATATTATTTTCACCTTTCTGCTAAAAAAGTTAATTTGTTTGTATAAAATCTCTGCGCATTTATTCGACCTGTATCTGACTCAGACTGTGTATCCTACAGCCTTTACGTAATTCAGTTACATAACACCAAATGTCTACATAAGCCCAAATTGTTTATGGTGATAAATGCTGTATATCTGATGTACTGTATTTAGATCCGTCGTTGCACGTTTTATTTGACTATATTTCCGGAATAGAGCTTTTCAACAGTATTCACAGCTCAGCTCTTTGCCCGGGCTTTAATCACCAGCTGCCAAAAGATTTATGACGATTTTGACCTTCTGGTGGAAAAGGCAACCTTGTATAGCCTTTCAAAATGTTCAACCTCAGGCTGAGATTTCTTTTTCTTTCTTTTTTTGAATAGCCTGGTGTTGTTTTTCATGAATACCGTAACACTAATCAATTTTCCCATCATAAGACGTTAATGAGTTTTCTCAAACAGCAGCTCTGACATTGGTGCAGCTGGATATTAATGCGCTGGGTTTAATAACGTCTCGGCGTTGCCATGGTAACCGCTCCTTCACAGGGGCTTGCATGACAGACGCGCTGTAAAACCTGTAATTGTCGATGGTTTAAAAAAAATATATATATATATTTTGTTAATTGAACAGTGATGAAACGAGTCTTCAACAGTAGTGCTGTGAAACATTTGCGCCAGCACAAGCTTCACGCTGTGTTCGAAGCGCTGTAGAAGTGTTTAACGACGTTAAGTCTCGGGGTGTAATAAAGTCCGAACACGTGAACTGGGGAAAAACATGGACGCCATCATGAAAACGTGCTTTCTGATCGCCTTTTCGGAGCACTTAAAACCCATAGAAAGTTGTTACCACACTATTCTGATTTTAGGTTGTGTTAGTTGGTGTTTTATTATATTGAGTTTCCATTGTTCGTGGATAGAAATTGCACGGTTCAGCAAAAATAGCGAGTAGCTTAGCTACATGCTAACCGGCTAACTTAGTGATAACGCTCCAGTGTGGTCAGTGTTTTATTTATTTACCAAGCTCTGTGTCTGAAACGCCATATTAACCAATCTAAACACAATGCCGCTTTAAATTTAATCAGGTACTTTGTGCTAAAAAGTTCACATTTATTAATCTAATCCACTAAAAGCGAATGTCTTACAATGTATGTGGAATATATATTTGCAGTTACAAGTAATTGTACTCCAATAAAATTTAATTTTTAATATAATTGAATTGCGTTCATTTTTTATTGTTCAGTTTATTTAGCTCTTTCTAGTACTGTATCGCAGTGCACTAAACTTTTTCTTCCAGGGGGTGGGGCTTAGAAGAATGCGCTCCTCTAGCATCTTGATTGGCCAACTGATTTTGGAATGGGTGGTGCTCTGAAACCTAACCACGCCCATCACACTTAAGGTGCCGTGTCCTCTGTATAACATGGCGGAGTAAACTGAGCTGAGCGCAACAGGAAACTATTCTGTAGTTCAGTTCAGTATCTGCTAGTGAACTTTATTAGTACATTTACATATGCTTTTTTAACTGTCTTCATTCCGTTCTGGTAATACTTACAAATAATGTGGTTGGTTTTAAAATTGGGATTTTATGTCACACCTCATATGTTATACATGAGTTTCATGAGCTTGCACCGGTAGATGGCGCCATACAATACAACGAGCTGCAATACAGCTTGACTTGACTTTTTTTTTTTTCCTTTTTTTTTTCTACCTACACACTTAATTGGTTGGGTGTGGCAGACGTTCCAAGCACTTCCCACTCCAAAATCAGTAGAAATATCAAAATCAAGGTGAACACCCTTCTTCTACGTTCCACCCCCCTGTAAAAAATGTGCCAAGTCAGAAGCAGGAGATTGCAGAAACAGGACTGATATCACACGGAGAATAACATGTGGTTCCTTATTGATTGAAAAATTAAAAAATGGTCCTTTGCAGATAAGATTTAATACCCTAGGTCTAGTCCTTATCTCTGGCCTTCTTTCTGTTTTGTATTTGTTTAAGTCTCACCACGGCGTGCCATTTTGCTGAACTCGTCTGAACTTGTCAGCCCTCACCTGACTTAATGGTTAACATATTGGATCAAAATCTGGACTCAGATCTTTAAGTTTTTAAAATGAGGCTATTTGTTAAGCTGAATTAGCCTGTGCGAAGCTAAATGTCGCTTTATGTCAAATTCATAGACAGAAATACATTACCAAGAGGTGAAATATGAGAGTCTTGTAAGTAGACAACTTTCTAAGCTAAATCAAAGGAAAGTAGTTTAGAACTTGTTTAGGACAGAAATCTATAGTTGGGATCCCATGGGTGGACGAATGAGTTTAAATAGAATATTTGACACATTTAGAAAGTAGGTAAACCATTTAATCTGATAATTGTGTTATTTTCCTCATCTTAACACACATACATGCAATTAGACAATTTGTTATAATGTTTATGAAAGCATTCTCCTTTCAAATGATCAAAATGAAAACCTCTCTCCCCTTTTTTATTTGCCTGATAGTACAATTTTTTTTTACTCAGTTGTAGTTGGGATTGTGTGTTTTACAGTGTAAAAGTATATAATCAAATATTGAAATAAAATTAATTCCAATTCAGATTAAATATTATCAAGTAACAATATAAATTTAAATATTAAAGTAAATCACATTATAAGCAGGTGTTTTACAGTGTATGTATTTTTGTATAATATTTTAAAATTGTTATTAGACTGTTTGTGTTTAGAAGTATTCAATATAATATTATTGTTTAAAAACATGAAATTAATTACTAGTATTATCTATTTATTTATTCAAACCTGACTCCTTTCATGTCTTCTCTTCCAGTGTGTAGGACAGTCCCATCATGCCAGTTGAACTGGTGATGCCTCTTTACCTGTCGAGCGATGACTTCCAGAGCAGGATGTCTGGGAAGTGTAAGATGCCCCTGCGTCCGTGTCTGCACACGAGTACGGTCACTCAGTTTGGCTTCCACTCTCCTCTGCTGCAGTCCGAGTCTCGGGAGCGGGCTTCCGGCAAGATCAAAAAGCAGGTGTCGTTTGCTGACCACAAGGGCTTGGCCCTTGCGGTGGTGAAGGTCTTCTCTGAGTTCGACGACCCCATTGATATCCCGCTCAGCATCCAGCAGCTTTTTGTTACTGCACTCAACGTCTCTGAGGAGGATGACAAGCTGGTGCTGGGCTTCTCTCAGCCGAGCGCAGACTATCTGCAGTTCCGCCAGCGGCTGGAGCGAGACTCAGTCTGCCTCGAGCACTGTGTCCTGAAGCACAGGGCTATTGCGGGGACGATCAAGGTCAAAAACCTGTCCTACCAAAAGGCTGTAAAGGTGCGCATCACATTCGATGCATGGAAGAGCCACGTTGATATCGAGTGTCAGTACGTCAATGACGCGTACCTGGGCTCTGAGTGGGACACCTTCTCGTTTGAGGTGAATTTACCAGGACGGATGCTGCCGCATGAGCATGTCGAGTTTGCTGTGTGTTACATGGTGGAAGGTAACACGTACTGGGACAGCAACCAGGGCCAGAACTATAAAATCACCCACTTTGCTTTGAAGAAGAAGAGCACGAACGACATGAGCAATGGTGATCAGCACTACAGTGACTGGGACGCCTACTTTGATGGATTCGGCAACCCAAGGTGCTCAAACAGCATTTTTCCCGAATGGCCAAGCTACACCGGGTACGAGGACCTCAGCCCATATTACTGACTTGTTTGTCATGAGACAAATCCAGCCAGCATAGATCTGTGAAGAATATGAACTCAGGAAGTGATATTTTATGTTGAAGTACTATTTTAGCCAAAGTATTCAATCTATAATTTTTTTTCTAAAATGTAGTCAATCAGTAAGGCCATGTTTCCTGACTGCTTATTTTCATTTTATGAACTTGTTCTGAGAAACAGGCGATTAACTACAATACCGACATGAAAGCAAACATCAAACATGCCTTGACTAATCAACTTCATTTCAGGAAAAATGTGACCGTTTTGTTTACACCAACTGGTGCAATAATGACCTCTAACATCTGGATGAATTATCCATCCGTGTTTTCGAGTTGTATGCAATATACAAATATGGAATATGTCTAAGAGTTTGTGGAGTGAAGGTCAGTTTGCTGCTACCCTTACCGAGGGCTTGGGCATCTCCATGAACTGTTCAGTCAGACCGTTTACTGAGATGTGTGGGTTTATCCAATTATAGAAGTAGCTTTAATCGAAAAGCGCACATAGAGAATAATGGAGAATAGTCATTTAGGTTTGAATAATAGATTTTTTTTCCCGTTACACTGGAAGATGTTTGTTGAAACCTTATCTTTTATATTCAGGCCAAGATAAAATCTGTCAATATGCAAAGAAAACAATTATAATGTTAAAATATCCACAATGTCTGTAATGAATAAAATTTTTGTATGTTTGTTTGTGTAATCCAATGGGCTTCTGAAGTGATCAGAACTACAGATGTTCTTTCTTACGCAATATATTATGGTCTAAATAATGACATGGAAATGGCAGCTTGGGTCTGTGTGGTGTGATTTTGTTATTTAATTCGAAAGATGATTTCCCGTCATCATAAAGTGCAAGATATGAGTTTTAAGCATTAACCTACAGTATCATCCCTGTCACATAGAAGCAGTGTTTTAAGTCACAGTTTTGGCGTTTTATCAAGATTTTGTTCCTTTGTTTGAGTGACTGTTTGATTATTGTTTATACGCAGACCTCACCTTGTAACATAGTTTTGTTAATGTTTTGGGATGTTCTGTTAAATGCTTTTTAGTATTTTAATTCACTGCTGTCGAATAAAGTATTGTATTTATAAAGTAATGAGTCTAAGAGGTCATCATTAAAGAAATGTTTAAAGAGAAACTTCAGTGAAACTATTAAATGTGTTCCACAAATGGAGCCAATTGGTTCAGCGTGACTTTGGGAGACCGAATTTAGAAACAGTTTTATTTAAAGTTTCCTGTGTGACATCACTGAACAACTGGCTGAAGATTGATATTTATATTGATAGTCATTGATTATTTTTTAAATTAAACCCCACCCAAATGCATCCATGCTACAAGCAAAACACTCCTTTGTCACATTGCATGTGTAAAAATAAAAGGCATGGGAGCTCCTCAAAGGTTTCACTTATTATTAAAATATAACCTTTTTTTTCCCCTCCAAAATGGATTTAGTTTGATCAAAAAAACAAAATATTTTCAAGTGACTTCTAACATCCATTAGATTGAGTACAAAACTACATATGCAAAAATTTCATTTGACTGAATATGCTTGAGATAACAAGAAAGCTGGGTACAGCAGAGTTGGATTTAACTGGTATTAACTGAGGTTGCTACTGAATTCTAATAAAGTGTAGATGTTAATATCTCTGTCTGATGTTGGATTAGACCTGAGCTCAGGTCAAGGGTGAGTCCGTTTGGCAGGTTAAAAATGTACAGTTGAGCCACCAATGCCCTAGAAAATGTATAAGTATAACAACTTTAAAATAAATGTGCACATAATACAGTATATAACGTTTCTTTTACTCATTCTTATTTTAATTTATGTGGACAAAATACAACATCGGGCTTTTATTTTGAAAAGAAACTACTGGTTTGTAATGGCTCCCTTCAGGCAAGATTTGTGGGGGAAATAATTTATTCATTCATTTATTTATTTTAATGGAACAAAATAATGAAAGCGTGTTTTGTTGATTACTGTGCATTTTGAAAATATTTGTAAACATTACAATCTACTACTACTAATAATAATTATAGTAATAATACTACTAAAATTATTATTATTATTATTATTATTATTATTATTATTATTATCTCTGTTATATCAAATGTTATTTAGGACTTATAGTTTGAAAAAAAACAAACACTTCCGGTTATTAATGGCTCCTCTGGCGCGAGCGCTCTGTCAGAAATACTTGGCAATTGTTTCATTCTCCGCTGGGTTTCGGTATTATTTTTAATTCAGGTACAGAGGCAGCATACAATACGTATTATAGTACTGAAACATATGTGTAGCGTGTTGTAAACGGTTATGTGGAGGGTGTCATAACTTGTTTGTTGTCAGGACAAGGCGCGAGCCAGAGTCATGTTCGCGCGCTGACGAAATAAAGCTGTGATGGAGGAAAAGAGTGAAGACCTCGGGATAACGGAGTGTGTGAGCGAGCAGGAGGACAGCGGCCAGGCTAAAGTGAGCTCTTGTTCCAAACAACTAATCATTATATCATTATTTTTGACTAATGACCTCTGTGCTTGTATGTCGCTATGCCAGCCTACACTGAAGTAGTGACATTACCTGTCTCGACACCACGTGACACACTCTCAACGTTCAACGAAGAGTCAAACACTGTTTGCTGGGAGTGTGTACAGAGTGAGCCAAAAAATGTATACACACTTCAGAAAAAGAAAAACGTCTTAATACTGAATTATTGTATTATATACTGTATTGCTATTATGTTATAATATGATCATACTATTTTTCTTTTCCTAGAATGTGTATACAGATCAGCCACAACAGTAATGCAATGAATGTGTTTTGACACCTTTCTCTTAAAACCAGCATAAAATTTTTTATCAATTTGCTTACTGGTTTTCCTTCCCTTGGATCACGTTTGGTAGGTCCTGACCACTGCAGCTTGGGAAAATCCCACAAGATCTGAAGTATTGGCGTTGCTCTGACCAAATCTGAAAAAATGAAGTATTAGAAATAGAAATTAAAAGAGAAATCTTTTATTTCAGATTTTATCTGCATCTATTTTTTCAAAGTGTCTCATAAATGGTTGCCAAGCATTAAAAAAATTCTGAGTGGATGGATCCCTTCATGGAGTAGCAGATCCTTTTTAGATTAATAAAATACGAGACTTGTTTAATCCAGTGAGCACCCAGTGGTGACAACAACAACTCCTTCCACTTAAACAGGATCATTCTCCTAGCGAGAAGGGAACTAAAAGCTATCATATTGGCCTGGGCGTCATTCAGGCGAGCACCACTTGAGTCAACGCCAGTGCAATACATGGGAATGGTTCTAATGACATTTGACATATATATATTTTTTTTACAAATTTATCAAGATAAAACTTAGACAATTATATAACTTTGGGCATGTCCAGAACGTATGCAGTAGCGTAGCTGTTTCCTCATTACATCGGTCACAAGTGGAATCGAAGTCCTGTTTAATCTTAGCTAGTTACCTTGGACCAGTGTAGCCGGTGAACAATTTAAAATGTAACTAGTGTGTGTTTGAGGCAAACTGATGATGAGTAAATTCTATATATTATTTTTTGCAAGAGCTTGTCTGTAATTTCTATCTAATATGGCTGAATTACTGTGTTTGATAACATATACACAGTACTAATAATCTGTTTAGCATCTGGTTTACTTCTCCAAACAGAATCTAAGATGGATGGAGAAGGAAACAAAGGCAAAGAGTCAGAATTACAGGAAATGAAATTTCTCAGTTGTAGCTACCTATAAAAATGTGTCCTGGAAATGATAAACTTTTGTACAAGTTGTTCAAACGAGCCCAAGAGCCATTCCTCCTAATTCATGGGGCCTCTGCAGAATGCTTTGTTTAATAGCTACATTTTCAATATCTCATTACAATGGCAGCTGGAAGTGAGTGGGAAGCAGCTGGAAGTGCGTGGGCAGTCGAATTAAATTTAGTTATATCCTTATATTATATATCTTATTATATAAGAGACTTTCAAATCTTACAAAACTTTAAGGTTGTATTAATAAATTGGATTAAGCTTGATGATTTCTTACACAGCTTATTTTCTTTAGTCTGAACAGAACACCAGCTCATGTAAAGAAACAGGACGTGCAGATTTCAGTGATCCGGTGTATAAAGAGATTTCTTTGGCTAACGGCGCCATTAACCGCATGAACAGAGACGAACTGTGCGCTAAATGTGCTGACCTCAAGCTGGACACCAGGTAACATTGGTATTTCAACATGATTAAACCTATTGGTAATGTATACACTGGATTTCTGGATGCTGTATGTTATTAAGTACATTTTTAGGTCCGTGTCTATTAGAGGGCAGATTGGCCAATACAAGGACTGAATTCTGCACAGCAGTAATTTTACTCCTTCCTGAACAACATACCATAAATAATTTTTAGTATCTCATTACATTTCTTTATACCACCCCAAATTTAACTGCTGAGCACAGAATGTTTTTGTTTAAAAATAATAAATAAATCACACAAACTTAAATGTATGTCTGTGCGTGATTTTGTTAGGGGGGTGAAAGATGTCCTGAGAAAGCGTCTTAAGAACTACTACAAGAAGCAGAAGCTGAAGCAGTCAGCGACAGTCGGCTCTGATGACTTGTATTATGACTACATCTGTGTGGTGGACTTTGAGGCTACATGTGAAGAGAATAACCCATATCAGTTCCTCCATGAAATCATTGAATTCCCTGTGGTCCTGATCGACACACACACTTTGGAGATTGTGAGTTTCAGAGAAGATGCTCACATTGTTGTGAGTCATCAAGTTTTTAGAGGAATAACATTAAGATATAAAAAAAAAATTATGTATGTTGTTAGATATTGTACACACATTGTATATATACTGTGTGTGTGTGTATATATATATATGTGTGTGTGTGTGTGTGTGTGTGTGTGTGTGTTAACCCTTCAATTAGCCTTTATTCATAAATTAATTTGGGTCTGAAATAGTGAGTTTTTGTGTTTTTGCTTCTGTACATCACTACAATGGGTTCATCAATCAAGATTTAATTCAAGGGCTTACACAGAAATATTGCATTATAACTATTTAACTTAACAAATTAACAATAATAATAATTATTTCAAATGTATTACACTGCGCCACTGTTCAAATACTTATGAACCTGACTGTGTATAGCATTATTGAAAGTTATTGATTCCCAAAGTCAAATTTATTTCTCTAAGGCCTTTATTGATATTCTGTTTGTTCAAGATTTTTATGACTTTCACTTTGAATAGTTTACATCCAGACACCACTGAGAAAAGCAAAGCACTGTATCTAAGTAACTGGAATGTTCTTTAACGTTGTTTCTTCCATGTGATCGCAGGTCGATTCATTTCAGGAATATGTGAAGCCCCAGCTGAACCCGCAGCTTTCCGATTTCTGTGTGGAACTAACAGGAATAACACAGGTAAATTCACAGGGAAATTCAGCACTTACTCTGAACAGCATGGGACTGAGCTCCGCATTAGAATTACATCATGTGACTTTTTTTTTCTGTGTCAGAAAATGGTTGACGAGGCTGATACGTTTCCTCACGTTCTTCGCCGAGTGGTGGCCTGGCTGCAGGAGAAAGAGCTGGGAACCAAGTACAAATACACTCTGCTAACAGATGGGTAGTGACACAATTTCTCACACTGTATTTATTACTGGAATTTATTTCATAGAAATTTTATGTTTCAATTTAATTCAGCTCAATTTAACATTTTGTAGGGTGCCAATAATTCTGGGCTCTAAATAAAAATTGTGATTGGTTAGTAATTTATTGAAACTCATGACTATTGGGCATGTGGCCTAAATCATGTGCTACTCTTTTAAATCTACCAAGTGTGTCTCAAAATCAGAGGCTTATAAATATTTTCAAGAGCTTGTTTATTTACATCAAATAAGATATGATTATGTTTTGTGAGGCACAGCAGAATTCTGTGAAAGTGGTGGGAATATAATTTTTTTTTATAAAATAAAAGACACAAAAACTACATTTATTTGCTACTGGTGAACTCGGTGAACCCTTCTCTCAACAGAGTAAAGGGGGAGAGAAACCTATCATAGACTTTCTGTCTGTGAGATGATAAACATACAGCTGTACAAATGTGCTGCCACATTTTTACTGTAATGAGAGAGGTGTGAAAAAGATGAATTCATGTTTGTTACTGTAGTTGAGATGATTTAGGTCCTGAGACCATCACTGATGCTACAGACTGACCGTTATCTCCCTTCTGGATGAAAGTTATTGTGATGTTTGTAAGCTGGTTGTGGTTGTGTTTTCCATAGGTCTTGGGATATGAGTAAATTCCTTCACACACAATGCCGACTGAGTCGACTTCGATATCCTCAGTTTGCCAGAAACTGGATTAATATCAGAAAGTCTTATGGAAACTATTACAAGGTATTACAAATTAATATTAAACTAAATAATGTTAATAAATTACTTGCATACATTTTTCTTTTCTTTTTTTTAGTTAATATTACCATAGTGAGCACCTCATGTTGTGTGTGCCTTAGGTGACTCGGACCCAGACAAGGTTGAATTGCATGCTGGAGAATCTTGGCATGAAGTATGAGGGCCGGCTGCACTGCGGTCTCGACGACTCGCGCAACATCGCCCGTGTGGCCATCCACATGCTGAAGGATGGCTGTCGGCTGCGTGTGAACGAGCGTCTGCATGAAGGGCACCTGCAGAACGTGTCCAATACAGCAGTGTTAGAAGGAGCTCCGCCTCCACAGTACCCCAAAAGCAGAGACTAACTCTGTAGCGATTTTGCTTTCTTTCCACATCAATGAGCAGGAGATAACATTAGTATCTGAGTGGAACTTTTTAAAAAATTTGATCTAATGTAATTGTGTGATTTTTTTTACTGCCAGTTAGTAACATTGATAATAACAGCCAGAACAAATCTGGCTGTCTGTGTCTATACTATGTGTAATTTCACACAAACAAGTTTCACAAAGAAGTCTTTATTTTGTAATTTAGTTCTTGAAGTAATTCTTTATGCTTCAGGATTAAGCAGAAAGAATATTCAGTGATTATAAAAAGTCCATGATTTTTACATAACAATAAAGTGCCATTCCTGATTATTATTAATTTTTTTTAAAACAATTTGACAAAATAAACACATGCATTCAATTTCCTCTTCTTCCCCAAATATATCCCAGACTTTTTTGGCTTTAAGTCTAATACAGCTAACATGTCATGGAATTAATTAAATTGCCCCCAGTTTAACAGTGTGTAATCTGCATGGAGATGACTCCATGACATAGTGATGATTTGTAAAGATGTTCAACATCTCAAAGACCTTCTGATGTGGTTTCTGACTCACTCACTATGACACTCACATCTATAAACACGGGCCAAAGACAAACTCACAGAGCCAAAGGTCATCGAAGCTCTATCTATTGTTCTTCCTTAGCATATGCTTAAGAGACGCATCATGTTCAACTGTGGGTGTAAGTAAAGTAAAGTAAAAGTTGCATATTTTTAAACTGAATTGCAGAATGGATTGGACTAAACTTACATGTACGAATGGTATTGCTAAGCCAGGGATGTTTCAAAGCAAGTGTGTGATGATTTAGAGGTATAGTTTGTACAGTGGTAAACTGTCAGCTATAGTTCCCTGCATTAGGTTTGTAGCTTTGTTGTAAAACTTAAAAAATATGCAAACTTTGCAGTTCGTCATTTAGATGTAGTGTTAGCTGACTATTTAAACTACTTTTGTGTTGTTTAGGCTTCAGGCATATTCCAACTGGAAAGAGATTTGTTTAAGATGCTGGGGGAAAAAGTGTATCATCATGACACAATTGTTTACAACATTTACATTGATATACAAGGATGTCTATGTTAATGTAAACTGAACTGCTTACAGTTTTTAATTAATTCTGAAGGTTTTACTCAAGGTCACTGTTGTCCAGCAGATGGTGCTGATGCGCTTATTAATTTTAAGTTGCCTGCACTCCCATAAACCTTTCTGGTATTTCATGCTCAGATGCAGAGAGGATTTTATAAATCGTGTTACAACTTTATAGACCATGTTATTGTTCATGTTATTTTCTGGTCTATCACATGCTCACATTTAGTGCTGCTTCTGTGGAAGGTCCTGTTCTCATCCCAGGTCTGCTCACACTAATGCGGTCTTTACGTTTCAACAGAAGAGGATGTGTTCCATGTGTTCTGTCTTGTTCCTCTAAAGGTTTCTTGCTCATGCAGGTTCAGGGACTTTTTCCTCTCTACTTGCTCATGACTGATCAAAATCTATGTCCTGATTCCTGCAAACCTGCTTTGTTTCCTGATTATTTTAGTTTAAAACTTGGAACAAACACAAAACCAGCCTCCAGTCTGTCAGGGAAAAGTGCTATAGGTGGAAGGTATGGCCAATTTTACTCCTAAAAGTGATCCTGTTAGTTTCTTAAACTAATAATATTATACGACATGTGACTGTACCTTAAACCCTTGATTTTTTTAGAGTCACTTGTATGCCATTCAATAATATTAATTGCTTAGATTCTGCTTTTTAAAGATGCTGAATATTGAACTAGGTGTATACATAATAAAGTCACCCACTCTGGAGCAGATAGGCTTTAGGGTCTTGCTCAAGGGCCCAACAATGGCAACCTGGTGGAGCTGGGGCTTGAACCGCTGACCATCTGATTAGTAACTCCATGCCCTCTGAGCCACCACTGCTCCTCAATAATAATAAGAAACCAAAAAAAAAAACATATTATTCTTAATAATAATATTTTTTAAATTATTATTATTTATTCTAACGTTAAAGTTTTATAACAACTAAAAACAATAAAATACAAATACAACAAGTATGATAAAAGATGACGTCACGTTACTCCGGGAAGTTGGGCTCGTGACGTTGTGAGCACGGTTGCCAGATTGATATAACTAAATCTCTAATAAATCCAGCTCAACCTCTTAGCTATTTTAAATCATCTTGGAGATGCAGATTGTTGTACTACATGTATAGAATATAGTTACAATTACAGAGTAGTTATATATTATTATTTAATATTATTATTAATAATAATATTATTATATAAATTGTATTATTGTATTTATATTTATAGCAGATTATTCATTATAATGCAGCGCAAAATGTTTTACAGAAAATAAAGAAACAAAAGCGTAGTGAAACAGAATAATGAAATGTGTTAAACAGAATGAGACTACCATAAAAACATTTACGGTTAGATTTTAAGGGGAAAATCGTTTTTTGTTTTGATTGTTTTCTTCCAGTGGAAATATGCAGATTGTTGGAAAACCCCTACAACTAATACAAACAATCTTCCAATCAACATTAGGCTACTGGTCAGAACCGCAAGTTGGGGTGTACTTCACACAATCTGGCGCCCTGTTTTCCAGGCTCTGCGGACTGCGGGCGGAGACGTGAGGAGGGAGTGGAGCAAACACGCCGTGCTGCTTTTATTTTTAATCCGCTCGCTGTGTGTTTGTTGATGCCGCGGGTCCGGGGAAGCCGCTGGCGCTGCCAGGAGACCCGTCCGGACTGAAACGCTGCTCGGGTTTGACCCAGATTTGAGCATCAGGATTAATGTAGTTGAATGCGGTCCATGGCGCAGATAAAGAGGATGTGGGAAACACCGCCGAGGCGCTCGGGCGCGACTGAACGGTTTTTGTGCCCAGGTGGAGCAAAGCTTACAGCTGTGCTTCTTGTGAACACGTGGAACGCTGGACAGAGAAGGGCGAACAAAAGGGCCGCCATGCTGCCCGGGTAAATTAGGAACGCGTTTTGAAGGCGACGCAATGGCTGAGACTGAGACTAATCTGAGGACGGCCAGGATATGGCGAGACGCAGCGTTACGCTCCAGGAAGCTGAGGAGCAACCTGCGCCAGCTCACTCTTAGCACCAACAACAGCCAGAAAATCACCTTACCTGACGACATCAAGGAGATCGAAGTCCTCAACCTAGGCAATAATTCTCTCCAAGAGCTTCCCGAGGGTCTGGGCTGCACTCTGACCAAGCTTCGCATCCTCATCCTTCGCAGGAACAAGTTCATCTCTGTGCCCTCTCCCATATTTCAGCTCACTCACTTGGTTGAGCTGGATCTTAGTCACAACTGCCTGAACCATTTCTCTGAGGACATTGAGCATCTGAAGGGGCTGAAAAAGCTCTGCGTGAGCCACAACAAGATCCAGTACCTGCCGTCCCGTATTGGCGTGTTGCAGGCCCTGGAGGAGGTCGACGTGAGCTTCAACGAGCTCCATGATTTCCCCAGGTCCTTCACGCAGCTCAAGAAGCTCAGGACGCTCGACGTGGACCATAACAAGCTCCAGAATTTCCCACCGGAGCTTCTTGCCCTCAGCGATTTAGAGGAGCTTGATTGTTCAGGGAATAAACTAGAGGGCCTGCCAGGCAATGTCATGATGCTGCAGTCTCTCAAAATTTTGTGGCTGAGCGGCACCCATATCTCATCTTTACCCGAGACCTTCTGTGATCTGCAGAACCTGGAGAGTTTGATGCTAGATAACAATTTGCTTGCAGCGCTGCCACGGTCATTTGGAAAAATGCAGAAGCTAAAAATGCTCAATCTGTCCTCCAACTCCTTTGAAGATTTTCCTCAGGTTATTCTCACAATCGCAAGTTTGGAGGAGCTGTATTTAAGCAGAAATATGTTGTCTTTCCTCCCAGACAAAGTGGGACAGCTTAGTAACCTTGCCAATTTGTGGTTGGACAATAATAGAATAACGTTTCTCCCAGACTCCATAGTGGAGCTGGAGAAACTGGAGGAGCTGGTTTTACAGGGTAACCAAATTGCCATCCTGCCAGACAATTTCGGAAAGCTTGCCAAAGTTAACATTTGGAAAGTTAAGGACAATCCTCTCATACAACCTCCGTATGAGGTGTGCATGAAGGGCATCCCATATATAGCTGCCTATCAGAAGGAGCTCGCCCACGCCCAGACTGCTGTAAAACCAAGGCTCAAACTTGTGTTGATGGGGCAGACGAATGCAGGGAAAACTAAGCTCAGGCAGTGCATTGTAAGCAAACCGTTAGACACTAAGACAATAACTGGTAGTCGAGGGGTCGACGTGACAAACTGGGTCGCAGATGCTCGCCGCAGTCTTACGTTCATTGTATATGATTTATCAGGGAAGCAGAATTATGAACTCATAAAACCATTTTTTCTCTCGCCAGGCGCTTTGTACATAGTGGTAGTGAATTTAAAATCATACACATGTAAGACCTTCTACTCCAGTGTAGGTTATTTTCTTCACCTGCTTGGTGCCAAGGTGCCCCATGCAGTGGTGTGTGTTGTGGGAACGCACATCGACCTGTGCGCTAAGGCAGAATTGGAGGAAAAGTGCTTGGACATCCATAGACAGATCTCTCTGCAGGTGAAGAGAGACACAGAGAGTTTGCAGACACTTGCTAAGCAGGTGGACGAAGCCTTGGATCAGGACTATGACGTCAGGGCATCAAGTCCACATGTACTGTTTTACGGGGTCTCGGACAAGAATCTGCGTCGTAGAAAGGCCCAGCTGCAGTACATGCTGAACAATCGGCTGCAGATCCTGTCCCCGGTGTTTTGTGTCAGTTGTGTGGAGGTGCGCAATATAGAGCGATTAAAGGAGAAACTCATGTCTGTCGCCGATCACCGAGATATCTTCCCTAACCTTCACAGAGTACTGCCGAAATCGTGGCAGATGCTAGAGGAACTCCATTTTAAGCCGCAGGACCTGTGGCTGTCGTGGTGGGACTCTGCTCGTCTGGGCCTGCAAGCGGGTCTGACGGAAGACCGTCTACAAAGTGCGCTGTCGTACCTACACGAGAGTGGAAAATTGCTGTACTTTGAGGACAGCGTAACCCTAAAAGAATTTGTCTTCCATAACCTGCCACGATTCATCGCTGTCTTGAACGTGTTTTTTCAGAAGGACCTTACAGCAATGCTAGAAAAATTACATTCTGAAAGCGACACCGAAGAGAATGTCACTCCCTCCCAAATCCAGCACCATGTGGAGAGTTTTTTTCTGCATGGTCTACTGCCGTCCAACATCATCCGCCAGCTCCTCAAACCTCTCGTTCAGACGCAGCAGGATTTGCACCTTATCATGGAGCTGCTTGAAAAGATGGGGGTTTGTTACTGTGTCAACAAACCTCGGAGCAAACCGCTAAACGGGGCGCCTGTGGTTTACAAGTTCCCCAGTCTGGTCAGTAGTGAGGAGCCCAATGCTGAACCCTGCCAGAATGGTGGCTCATCAGTTCCTGGTCAGTTCTTTTCGATGGAACAGTTGCAGATCGAATACACCTTTCCGTTTCTCATCCCCCCTGGACTTTTCGCACGGTTCAGTGTGCAAATCAACAACCACATTGTGCAACGCACCGATGGAAAGGATTACATCTATGCCTACCGGGGCAAAGTGCCTGTGATGGTGAACTACCGGCCTTGTCGAAACAGACTGCACCCGGAGATTCTTGCCATTTCTAGTCATGCATCTTTGCCAAATATCTGGACAGCTTGGCAAGCAATTACCCCACTGGTAGAGGAGCTGAATGTTCTTCTGCAGGAATGGCCTGGTCTTCATTATTCTGTACATATCCTGTGTCCCAAGTGCCTGAAGCGAGGGTCAGCCAATCCGCATTCCTTTCCAGGTGAGTGAACTATGATTTATATTAATATGACGCCTGTATGTGGCCATTGCTAAAAGAAAGGCTTATCTTCTAAACTGCGAAATATTTATTAATTATTAAGAGTTAGCTGCTGGATAAAGGGGAATAGAAAAGGACTCAAGCTCTGATTAACAAACAAAGGCCTTGTCTTTAAGTCAGCATTGGAAATATAACACCACGTCTCAAACGTTGTCTGTACGTACACATACAAAGAGAGAGGGTCATAACAGCACTGTTACCATGTGAGCTAATAAGAGGTTTATTGTCAGGAAAGATGATGATGGAGCCTAAACAAAAGCACGTGATATGGGTGCTAGATGGTTTTCCAGCCCCACCTAGAAACAGAAATCAACCAGGCTTTAGACCAAAGATCAGTCTTAAGTGAATAGAGAGATCAATACGGCATAATAACACCAGTGACTCTGCTCAGGGAGGAAAATGTTCGGTCAAGCCAGAAAATTGCCATGGTAACCTTATATTAGATGAAGAAAATGAAATCTTAGATGGCATTGGCTTTCTGTCAAGTGAGCATGTGAAACTGTAATGATCAGCAAAACACATTTGTACCTAAACAAACATGGCATGTCACATGACAGCCATGTTTTTCATGTCTCTCTTCCAGAAGAACTGTGAGGTGAAATGCAGACCTCGTATCACACGCATCATGTCATATTTCTCTCACTCCTAACCGTTGCTTGCTTAGTCCAAGCCACTGCAGTGGATTAGTTCATGTCTGTGGTTATAGCTGTTCCCATCGTTTTACACTGTACTGTTATCTGCAGAGTGCTCTATTCGACATGTCACTCAAACTTGCGGAACAAAACCATTGATGCCTTAAAAGGCTTTAGACCAAAGATCAGTCTTAAGTGAATAGAGAGATCAATACGGCATAATAACACCAGTGACTCTGCTCAGGGAGGAAAATGTTCTGAAACCCCAAGCAGAAAATATACACTGTGTGTGTGTTTGTGTGTGTTTAGCTGTTCTTTCATCTTCTTTTCATCATCATTTTTGTGTCATCGTCAAAACACCGGTTATTATGGAGAAATTAACAGAGGGTTTCAGAATTTCCAAACATTTCAAACAAAGAACAGAAATGTTCAATATCCTGAATAATTAATTTAGCAGATTCTTCAGTAAATGTTACTGTAAGTGTGTGCTATTGACCGTTATCCATTTTGTACAAAAGGTCAGATGTTCCTCATGGATAATCTTGAAATCTTAATGTTGAAGCGCGTGTTCAGATGACTCTCTTAAATGAATCATAAGCTTACTCAAAACATAAATATCCTAAAGTATTTATCACACTTGTCAGTAATATAATTTGTAATGAAACTTGTTGTATTAGAAATAATAAATGAATGGAAGTTAAATCAATTTTCTCTAGTTTTCATAGACTCTTGGACCACACTGTACAGTATGTGTGATCTTTTTTTTTAATGTTGTGTGAATTACATTCCCGGTTGCATACCTGGCAGCTCTGCATTACTGTAAATTACTGCAAAAATAACATGCTTTTTTACGTTGCGATCATCTTCGAAATGATGGTGTTGCGTGGAATTTTTTTATGGCATTACCTATCAAAAAATGTTAAAAACCCCCGATCTGCCTTTTCCTCCAAACTCTTATGAGCGAATTAGTCTCAAACTCGCTCATTACACACGCTTACATCATTCTCAAAACATCGCGAGTGCAAATTTGTGTGTTGCGTGTTAGAAGCCGCACTCGTCCGCGTGCTCGCAGCCACTAAACCCACGCACTCACTGTCAAGTTGAATTTTGAGACTAGAGGCATTTGAAGTGGTAAAACTTCACCATATCTTTTTAATCCTACAGGTGGTACACAAAGTACTATTTGTTCATTTTCATCCCATATGGTTGGAGTGGATTATTATTATTAATTAAGATTGTTTAGAAATAATGATAACGGCGGAGGACAGAGATAAATACTGCTCAGTTAAATGTAAAACTCTATTTGAAGTTAGTTTGTATTATTGGTTTATAGGTGAGAAAACGCATGTTATAAGGAACGGGATACATTTCATTAATCATTAAACTTCTTTAAACGCTTAAAATTGTAACAATTAGGGGAAAAATGCAATATCGAATCGGGATTAAAAAAAAATAAAAATCGGGATACTTGTAGAATTGAAATTTTAATTGTACCACCACCTAGGATTCCTGATATCGTATCAGGAGGTGGCTGGTGATTCCATACTCCGTAAATTCTAACATGTGCTTTCGTCCTGACACGTCAAGTCACTTGTTCTAATGCTCATGCTATGTTGAGGCACTCTGACCAAAGCGTTTCCTTCGTCAGAGGAAGAGATAGTAATGCCGTCCGTCATATGATGCTCAATTACGCTCTGTTGGACTCCCAGCATCATCAGGATTCAAACTTGCTTAAGAGTAGGTCCACTGTTTCCTGGTGTGGCACTCGGCTTCATTTTTAACGCATCATCCATCATGTCCGATGAAAAACACTTTCGCAGGTTTAGTTTTATAGCACTGTTACTGTTGCATGCTGAGCTGGATATTTTTTTTCTTTCTTTCCACTAATTCCCCCAGACTTCCTGTTATCCTGTCCACATGCTGACACTCAAAAAAACCCCAAGGTATTTTAAGTTTTAATGAGAGCTTTATTTAGTCACGATGTCTTTTTGTGTCTAGTCATTTTTATCTTTCCCGTCATGCAGCTATACAGAAACTCACAACAAGCAGTCACAGTCTGAATGTTGTGATCATCAAATTCATCATAAATTAAAGAGTTGCCCATCAAGAAGTCAGCGACTGCATGAGGCAAAATAATGCGTGTCTAAATGTTCAGACAGAGCGTCGATCTGATTAAATTGATCAGTTTTATTGATTACATGCTGTTTGTGAGTCAGATCGGAGCTTTGCTTCTTTTCTCGCCAAATGCACACTTTCTTTGGCTTCAAATAACAACAGAATTTAGCTGCACAGTTTTTTCCATCAGACCATATTAGGGGATGTTGTTTTTGGCAAACATGCATGTTGATTCTGCCTCAGAGCTCCTCAGTTCTTGCAGACTAAACGCAGAGGAAGGGCAGATCTTTAGCTTTATCATGACGTGATCCAGAAGCTTGAATAAAAATCATTCCAGTGTTAAAGGTCTTCGCAGAGATCTTTGCTGGGGTAGAGGTGTCAGACTTCAGTGCTGTGCAGTAAGTGTCAATGACGTTTTTTTTTTTATTTTTTTTTTTTTAGAAAATGACTGTGTAAATGTTTGCCTGCGCAACAGTTGCAGTTAGACCTTGGTTCAGTGTCACGTGATAATATTTCTTTCATGCCTCTCTTACAACAAACCAATGAAGCACAGCGGCCACCCACTGGCCATTTTAATAGGAACACCTTTACGTGTCGCAAATCAAGTAGTAGCTGCAGAGCTTCAATTAATGGTTAGATCAAACATCATATCAAAGGGGATAAAAATCTGACTGTTATACGGTTGTTGGTGCCAGTCAGGGAAGTTTTAAAAAATCTTTTTGGGATTTTCCATACACAACAGTCTGGAGAGTTTAACCTGAAAAAGCGAAAGTACTTTTGGTAGAAACATCTTGTTGTTAGAGAGGCAGGAGAAAAATGATAAGACTACAAAATGCTGAAACCATGCCTTCCATAAATGTCCATAAATAAATTTCTTTTTACAGGAATCTTGATGATAAATAAATAGTGCGTAAATAGTTGTACATGCGTTGTATAATGCATGTTCTTTTTTCTGACTGTTTGTTTGTTAGTGGTTGCCACAGCATGGTTTGCCCTTCCTGATATGACCCCTGTGTTTTATCTGGGTTTGGGAATGGCTTGTACAACCTCCAGTGCCTGGGTGTAAGGCTTTGGCTGAGACTAAAGCCTAAAACCCTACACTACTGTCAGAGCTGCTATTCTACGAGATTAACTGAACATCATCTGACCAATCAGAATGCAGAATTCTGTTTGAATGTGCATCTTGAATGTCTTGGGTCTCTGTTAATAAAATAAGCTTTTGAGAGGCATTCCTTTTATTCTTCATATTTCTCAAATTCAACCCGTCTCTCTTTTAAACTTAATGACTCCAGTGGGCTTTCAGAAGCTGCTGATAAGCTGCTGAGTTTTTGTATTCACACATCCGTCATCGTAGCAGCAGTCCTTTCAATGTTCAAGAGAATACACAGAATTTTGGCTCTACCTGTGTAGACGTGTTGGATGGGGAGGATGGGATGGGGCGAGAAAAGACTTCTTTGTTTTGGAGCCAACTTGGACACCCGACTTGTTACCTCCTATTTCTTGGCTGGAGATGTGTGAGAAATGTGAGACAGTTCACGGAGCCCAGATGACATTTAAAAGCAGACCTGAACTCACACACCGGGTCACCGTCCTGCAAGTTTATTCACTTCACACCAGTTTGACTTTGAGCCGATTGGCCGTTTGTGATGTGGTGTGTTTCTGATTTTTAAAATCATTGGTTCGTATTAAAAATGCTCTATGTAAGATGTTGTTTTTGCATTAACGCATTATCCATGTGGACTTGGAGGACATTATGTCATATTATAAGTGGAAAAAGTTCTCCCAAGACATTTACATGTAACTCTAAATAGATAATAAATATGATGTATCACTCTTTAAGCAGTAAGAAGTTTCAACCTTTGGTGATATTCCTAAACATTGTTGGTGATTATTTTCATACTAAATCACACCACAAGTGTTTTATTCTTTACTTAGTATGTTATGGTCTTCTTTAAAATATAAAAGTGCAGAACACAAGGAAACGCTCTGTACTCTGCTGTAACTTCGCTGTTCAAAGTGCAAGTGCAGAGGTCATCCAAATTTAGCTGGATGCCCTAAGCGCAGCACTAAGAACCTTTAAACCACATGTTTTTGAAATTTGATTTTGACACGTCAATCTGCAAGAAGCCTAAATAAGGTTAACCAAAATTATGTGATCTTAATGTTCAGTCTTACCCAAGTTGTAAGCATATACCGCCAAAATGTTTGTAATGAAATCATTTTTTCCTCCCTTTTTCTACTGGGGTGTAATCAGTTTTCAAAATGCAAAGACTTAACAATGTAGTAGAAAACGCCAATTTCACCATGGACCAGGTTTTACAGTCTGCTGCGCATATTGTGTCTAGACTCTATAGACATATTTCTGTAATCCGTCTTTAACAGAACAACTTCCTCAGAGGCTATGATCTAGCTGCATGTACCATTCAGGTACAGATACACAGCTTTGAGAGACTCCTAACAGAAAGCGAATAGTTTTTTCTAGTGAGTTTTGCTGCATTATTAAAAGATCGCTGCCATTCTGACTCTGGACAGCACTTTTTTTTTTCTTTTCTGACAGACATGCCGTCTTGTAATCCAGTTAGTAGAGTTAAGGGGATTAGTACGGGTGTGAACCGGACCTGCTGGCAAGTCAGTGCAGGATTTATTACATAATCACAAATAAGCAACACTTCACCAGCCATTTCCTGTTCATTACGCAGACGGGCAACAAACCTAAATACCTCCACTAAACTCTTAGCGGCACTCCTCACCATTCCCTGTTCATGAGGAAAGAATTGACACTTCATACCTACACAAGTCTCACAGTTGTGTGTGTGTGTGTGTGTGTGTGTGTGTGTGTAGTTTTTGTGCATAAATCATTCACATTATAAATTGTGTTTTTATAATCATTCATTTCCTCAGCCACAACAGTGGAGTACATTCATTCCTCAGAGCCAAGTAAATGAAAATTACGTCGTTTTCAGAAACGTCTCCTAGGCGTAACAGCTTTTTATGATTAAGCATGAGGCAGCCCCTGCAGCAACATGTCGCAAGACTAAGTATCATGCCGTCATGCCATATCTTATGATTTATATCTTGCTCTAGTGATTGATTGAGTGATAGAATCATGTGGAATTCGCTGCAAGTTATAATTCTTGTATTAGCAATAAAATTGCTCCTCACGTGGCTGTCACTATGGAAGTGATATAACGCTGATATTGTGGTACTGATGAGAGATGATGTGTTTATAAAGATGCTTTTAGGCAGCTTGTTTCTTGGGTCTACAGTATTTGATGGATCCCGTCAATATGGAAATCTAATCCAATACCAGTCCAATGGCATGTTGGTGCAGTGGGTTGTGTTGCTGTCTCAGCTTCAAACTTCCCGGAGCTTGGGTTCGTGTCTGTGCAGAAATCTATCTGTGCTTATGTGGGTTCCTCCCACAATCTTGTACATGGTTTGGTGAAAATTGCCTTGTAATGGGCTGGTGTCACATTCAGGGTGTATTCCCACCTCACAAAGCACCCTGACCAGGATAACGCTCTGAAACAGAGCAATTATCAAATCCCTACATCCATAGTGAATAGTTTATTATTAACACTGAATAAAACATAAATATCTGCAAACATGTGCCAGTTTTCTATGCTATATGAGTTATATGATGATTTTGCTACTCTTAAAAACACCCCTCTGTGCACTTCTGCAGTGGGAATATGCAGAAAGGGCTTGAAATGTCAGTGCTGTGTGACAGGAGCAGCTCCACAGTCCAGTGCAGCTTGTTCCGCCTTAATTTCCTTGATCGTTATCCAGTGCAAACACAGTATCCTCAGTGCAAACACATTGATTGCCACCGCAAAGCAAAGCCAAACACAAAAGCCATAACAGGACTTGATCCTGTACAGAGGAAGCCCTAGGTTATTTTTGGCCCGCAGCTCTTGAGGCTGTTTTTCTGGGTTTGTATGTGTTTAAGGGAGCATTTCAAAGTCAAAAATACAAATTAGGCAGATCCTCATTGGTTTCTACAGCTGTCAGTCATTGCAATATTCAAGTCAAGTTTCCGTCTTTAGCAAGAGTTTAAAACTAAAGACTACTGAATGTGTTTAAAGCCGTTAGTCAAGACACTATTAAATGCTATGTCCAACAATTTACTGAAGAAATCTGTCAGAGGCGTAATTTTTTATTATTCTGAATTCTGACGTTTAATCCGATATCTACATCATACTGCGAAAAGCTCACATTCATGGAGTTCAAAATGAGCTCTTCCTGTCAATGATTGTTCCTAAAATATTCATGTTGTTTCCTTAAAGTGTACTGAAGCTTATGGCTAGCTCAGTCGTAATATTTTGACGTGCAAGTTTCTCGATTAGTGCTGGTAAAACTGAGAAATACCACATTGTATCCTAAAATTAGGTCACGGTTCTGGAGAGTGGAACAGGAAACGCATTGGGTGTTTCCATGATGGTAGATCTCATGAGATGTCTGACATTCCTGGCAAACCCTCAAACTGGAAAGAGAAAGTGATACTGAGCGACTTGCTTTAAGCAAGATCATCATAGCTGCTTCTGTGCAGTAAACATCACCTTACTGTGAAGTGCTCAAGGCTTGTTCAGGTGTCATATTTTGACTTTTTGGCCACAGTAGGACCAAATGGGCAAAAAAAAAATCACAGTTTGGCACATGTTGAGATTTAAACTGATATTTAACTATTGCATTTAATGACTGTCAGCCTAATGAGCAATTAGACAAATGAGCAATTATTAAACATCATTAAGAGGATGTTTGCCAATATTACTGATCAATTACAAATGATAAAAAAAATCAACAAATACAGTGGAACCTCGGATTGCGAGTAACATTGTTTACAAGTGTTTCGCAAACCGAGCAAAGATTTTTAATAATTTTTTATTCGGAAACCGAGCAAGTATTAGTTTACGAGCGCCGAGTATCATGTATCACACATGCGACTCTTATTTTGACACCGAGCGTCACTCTCTCACCTTCCCCCCCCTCCCCCCTCCCCCCACAGCTTCGCAAACACACAGAAACTCTGCTCGTCCCTTATGAGTGTGCGCGCGCAATTTGACACTGATACATGCACAGACACTCTCTCGCCTTTTCACCCCCTCCCCGGCTTCACAAACACACAGAAACTCTGCTCTGTCGCGATTCTTTTCAAAGGTAAGGTGCTGGTTCATTTGTTTTTTGTTTTTTTTTACTTTACAGCAGTGATTCCCTTAGTATGCGCTCACGCCAGGTCAGAGAGATTTCTTTTTTCCCTGTTAAAACGGTGTTTCCGTTGTGTGTGTGTGTGTGTGTGTGTGTGTGTGTGTGTGTGTGTGTGTGTGTGTGTGTGTGTGTGTGTGTTGTGAAACTTAAAAAGTGATTGCTTTAGTATGCGCTCACACCAGGTCAGAGATATTTCTTTTTTCCCTGTTAAAACGGTGTTTCCGTGTGTCCGTTTCTTGTGAAACTTAAGTGATTGTTAGTATGTGCTCATGCCAGTCTTGCTTTTTTTCCGTTAAAACGGTGTTTCCGCTGTGTTTATGCGTTTGTTGTGAAACTTAAAAAGTGAGTCCGATAATATACGCACATGCCAGTCTCAGAGAGATTTATTTTTTTCCTGTTAAAACAGTGTTTCCGTTGTGTGTGTTTGTTGTGAATCTAAAAAAGCGAGGTGGGGAGAGGGAGAAGGAGTGTTACTGTGTAAAACGAGGCGAGGGAAGGGGCTAATTCCACACACACACACACACACACACACACACACACACACATACATGCACACTGCGTGCACCAATGGAAACACTTATCTGTCAGGATTTATTTGTACTTTTTTTTTTAAAGGTTAAGTGCAGATTAATTTGTTTTATTTTCATTTTATAGATTGTATTAATTATTTTTATGTATTTATTTTTTGGGGCTGTGGAACGAATAATTTGAGTTTTCATTATTTCTTATGGGAAATGATTTGGTTTGCGAGTGTTTTGGAATACGAGCCCACTTTCGGAACGAATTATGCTCGTAATCCAAGGTTTTGGTGTACTTAAATTATTGATAAATGCTACATACATTTCTGACTGTGTGTATATTATCTGTAATAAATGATAGCCTTTTGTAATCGCACAGGTCCATACAGCGATGGACAATTTAATGTGATTAATCTTGCAGCAGTAATGCAGAACAGATAATAAAATATGCTTAAAATCTTTATCATGCTATATTCTCATTATATTGTATGTATATACAGTATATTCTCCTTATATACAACTATATTCTGAGCCATCTCTTTGTCATTAAAAGTTTTAAAATTTAAATTTTTCATGGCTTAAGCTCTTAATGTGCCATAGAAAAGCGTAGAAATCAAATGAAAGGTGAAACCATATCATCCTCCCTCTGTCCTTTAATAGAGCGACGATTAAAGGATACATGTTGTGGTGTAGAATGGTGCATATGAGTTTTAGTGCATACATCCCTAACCGCTTGTTGTTCAGTCCTCCCACACAACCCTTTTGATTTTGACCTGATTTTGGATAGATAGACAACTTCATTGTAGTCATCAAACCTGCGCTGTTTTTATCATGAAGTCAAACACACTGAATACTATGGCGATTGCGTGTGGTGTGCTGTGCATAAAGGGGCTGAGAAGTCATTATTAACAAAACTACTGCATATAATTTATAAACACTTATGATATGAGTTGTGTCCAACAGATTTGTCCATCCCGTTCTTATAGCTGATATATTTCTCTCTCTTACCGAAATATGTTACTTTATTAGTATATTTATTAAAAACAGGTGCTGGTTCGTAGAAGTTTGCCAGTTCATGTCATAAACATGTTTTACAATGGTGATAAAAAATATTAAGACAATATATGCCATGTATTATCATTCTTCTTGTGCATCATTAGTTCTAGCCTATCTGACTGATGAGTTGTGCTAATTAACTGAAAAACTTGCAAAATTGGCTATGTCACATAGCCAATTTTGCAAGTTTTTCAGTTAATTAGCACAACTCATCAGCCAGATGTTGGACATCATTGTCACAATGATGTCCAACTTCTGGAGTCATGGCCTGGATCATCTCCAAACCTGAACCCAATAAACAACTGTTGGACAGTGATGAAGGCAGTAGTAGTCATGAAACCATCTTCTGTACATGATCTTCAGGAAGCAATCAAGCAGGTACGGATTGAGCAAGTGACACCAAAGTACTGCAGATGTTTTTTTGTCTTTATGCCAGGTCGGATTCAGCAGGTTTATAAGATTAAAGGACTTAATTCTAAATACAGTTAAATATTAGATTTTGAGCATAATTCGTTCCAGAAGCATGTTTGTACAGTATATCAAAATACTCGTATTTCAAAGTGAATTTCTCCATAAGAAGTAATAGAAACTCCACAACCCAAAATATACAGTACATATAAAAATAATTAATATAAAATATAAAGTAAAAATAAAAGGGATTAATCTGCACTTTACCTTTGAAAAGAATCGTGACTGGTATTAGACGAGAACAGGAGCAGGGGGCTACTCTGTAGGACAACATTCACTCACTCACTCACTACCGAAATCACTCCTCTAAACAGATTCATCTCCCGTGCTGCTACTGCCTTTTAAACTTTTTTTTTTTCACGGAGGCCATTGTTACAGTACAGTTACTAAAGAACACTCACTACACTTAGACACAATATTAAAAAATGGGGTCACGAGGTTACAGTAAACATGCATACATGTGTTGATTTATATGAGTGATGCATTCGCACTGAGACTGAGCATGGAAGACGATTACCTACAATCCCACAGTTCAAAAGAGAGAACAATTGGCCCAGCTGTGATCACGTGATACTCGGCAGACAAAGCGCATGTATATTACTGTACACGTATATCAAGACATCGCTCGTTTAACAAGTTAAAATTCATTTAAAATTTTTGTTCGTCTGGCAAAATGCTTGCAGACCAAGTCACTCGCAATCCAAGGTTCCACTGTACTGATTGTTGTATAGCAACTTAGTTACAGGAAAAAACTAAGTATTAGCCTAATTGATATTATTTAAAAAAAAGAGTGACTGACAATAAAACATTGAATTTCACTTTTGTTTCAATACTTTTAGCCACATAAACCCCCTCAGTAAATACCCACGAGTCGAGGTCAATCCTGTTATATCATCCTGTTGGGTAATATGTGCATTATGTAATCGATTTGACCTGTGCAGGATCATTGGGATTGCAGACATAAGCCTGAAGTGTGTTACATGTCCTTGGCTCAGTGCTGTCTTATCTCAAGACTTGAGGTTCTTGCATGTGACTTTGGTTTGATGTAATGAGGGCTTTCCTGTCCTTGAGCTTTGTGACAACGAGTAGTGGAATATTACAGTATTTGAAGTGGCTCTGATAAAGGTCCCATATTTTACTTTTCTTTAACAAGTTATCATGTCTCAGGGCTCACCCAAGGGTGTGTGTGTGTGTGTGTGTGTGTGAGAGAGAGAGTGAGTGTTTCAGGTGAAAAGTCCCTCAGTTAATACATGTTTTTCATACCTCAAAATGCCTTAATTTCAGACGTCCTCCAAATGCATTGATTCAGTTGGTATATAAATGAGATCCTGCTGAGCCACACCCCATCAGAGAAAAGCAGAGCAAAAGATCTAATTGGCTTGTTTAAGCCCTTCAAAAGAACATTTGGGAAAGGACAAAAAGCAAGGGCTATTTATTTGTACATGCACACTGGACACCCATCTGAAAGTCTTAAAATAACTAAAAAGCGAATTTTGCTTAATAGGTCTCTTTTAAAGGTAACTAATCAACAACAGGGTGGCGTGACATGGCATTACTGAGCCTAACCACTAACCGCTACAAAGTTGATTGTTTTGCTATAACAGTGAAAGTGTTTTACTCCTGCGCCTTATTTTAAACTACATTACATAATTTATGCCCATTTATTTAATGCTATGGAAAGTTATGTGAAACAAGTTAACATGCTATTGTACGTTATCACACAATAGCATACCCTCACTAACTACAAGCTGAGGATATCATCTTATTTTATTGCAGTAGCGATGTATGAGATTGGACCTTTAGTAGCCAAATTACAGGAGTTTAAAGGTGGGAAATTAGACAGTTTTCAGTTCTTATATGTTTTTTTTTGTTTGCATGTTTCTGCTAGTTTTAAGGGACGTGCACAATCCTTAGGAATGCTTTCATTTTAGCATCAAAATTCCCTTTAGGTCGCTGCACACAGTGAATACACTTAATTTTTTTTTCCAAGGAGCATTGCTTCATTTAATCATGATTGATAATGTACTTATTATAATTTATAAGTATATAATATAGTATTGTATATAATGGGTATATATTTTATACAGTGTATAAGTGTATATTATATAATATGTATGTATGTGTGTGTATAAAATTTATTTATTCACATTTAGTGATTCTTACTCTGCGTCTCTGGAATGGCAGTGCTCATTCTTGAATGCTGAGAGTCACATGACCAGACTGCTAATTCCGTGCCTGGTTCTGTATATCCGACTCCGTGCTATATATGCTCGATCCCCTTGTTAGGAGTTTCCAAGTTTGCCCCAGTCATGACCTTTCTACTTCTGTGCAGCTTGACTGCCAGTCATAAATCTGCCAGTGACTTATGGTTTACATTCAGTCATTTAGCAGACGCTCTTATCCAGAGTGCACACAGCTGAAAGCACAAAGCCGTTTTCATCCACCAAGGTTTCATAGTTTGAAACACAAGAATCAGAATCCTGTCTGTAAAAGTGCTAGGGAGGTCTAGGTGATGACGAAAATACTTAATGTGATGTTAATGAGGCAAGAAACAAAATGTTTATTTGTGCAAGGTACTGTATCATTAATTACTATATTATGATATAGTATATATATATATATATATATAAGCCAACATGCCTGGTGCCTTACTGATTATTATTGAAGGAAGCTATCATGCATGCTAACTAGAGCTGTGAGAATAAATCTGTTATGTAATGTAAGTCCCCTGTCACACTCTGACAAAGACCATGAAGTTCCCACTGTGTTCTAAACAAGTTTAAAGTAGCAGGAGCAGGGTCAAAATGGAAAAACGTGTATATATTAAGGTCATTCAACTTACTAGTAACGTCCCTGTTGCCTTCACAATGCACTAATCATGTCTGCACTAATTACCTATTACACATATGACCACCTACTCACCAAGTCCAATAAATTTATTTATTAAAAAGTTATTACTATGTCCGATCACTGGGCGCTTATTGCATTGTCATTGTGTACAGCAGGTTGGCATAAAGCTTGTGACACACACAGTGCTTTTTAGTACGAAGTGATGTGAGGAATTGGATCCATTATTTCTACTAAATCCTCTAACCGTGATATAGATGTGCTGATAGCCTGCTGAATGTACCGTGTTCAGAGCACAAGCCTAAAAAGGTTGTTGTGAGAACTCCGTGGACGTCGCAACATCAGTGTCATCCCAATGACAGCTCAGTCAGAACACCATCCAATCTTTCCTGTATGTGCCATGCCTGTAGTACATCAATGAAGAGGGTTATATCGTTAACCTGTCAATGCCATCATTGTCACTGTCATGCCCCCCTTATTAAGTTCGTCTTGCTTCGACCATGTCCTCTCCAGACTTCTTTTGAACATGAAAAAAAAAAAAAAAACGCAGCAGCTCCATGTTAGGAGTGACATGGAGACATGTTCTTACTGTGTTTACCCAATTTTTTAAGGATGTATCAGGGATGTGGGTGAGTGTGATGGCCCCCTAATATCTTCTTGTTTTATTGAATCAGTTTTCGATTCAGCATCAATTTACACATTTTTAATTGGTTGGGTAAAATTAAATGTTAAATGGTTTAAAATGATCAAACAGCATTTTAAATGTTTATTAAATGCTTTTAAATATTTTTGAATACAAATTTGATTGTAGACAGAATTAGACCAATTAGACAGTATAAATTAGGGCTTTTTAACCTAATCGAAAATCCCAATATCCAAAGGTCAAATCGGATTAACAGTCTCCCCATGATTAGACCCACAGCTCTAATGGCAAAAAAAAAAAATCTTATTAAATTAAGCTTACAATTTTTTCCCCTGCAGAGATCATGCTACTTTTTGTTGTAAGCCTGATAGTTTGCTTTGAAGAATCAGTTCTTATTTAGAACAAAGCAGAAATGCTCAACCTATTTGGGAGGTTTAAGACAAGCCTCCAGAGTGAAGCTAAGAATAGTTAAATATGTAAAATATTTTTTACATTTTATTCCTGGACCTACCTAATTCCACATGTTATTCCCTTTAAAAAATATATTTTCAACTAGTATCCGAACTTTAATCAGTATTGAAGTTTGAAACAGTATTCAAAGACGATCTATAAGCAGGAGCGTACAAACTTATGATTGGTGGTCTAGTAATTGTTCAAATCTACCATGTCTGTAGATTCTTTTCTACAATTAGATCACTAATTACGGTACTTATAGGGCTTTAAGTACAGCTCCCAGCAGGGCGTTTAATGAATGCTGGGTTTGGCGTTGCCGTGACAGACTCCTTGAAGACCCTGCTGTATGATCACAAAGAGAAATCGGGGACATACTTCTCCTGGACTGATGCGAGTTGACGTCCCTAATTGCACAGATGGCTAGCAAGCTTTGTGCACTGTGCTCATTAATGCAGCAGATGTTACCAGCTGTGCCTCAGACCCAGAAACACAGAGCTGCTCATTCACAGCATGTTTCTCCCTCCTGCACTGAGCTCTGACTTGGCTCTCCCTCTTTGCTGAGGATTAAAGAGCTGGAAGAGGAATGCTCGGTCATCCTAAGAGGTTAATAATCAGGAAGCAACTTAACCGTCTGGCAGCCTCTGATCAGAGCTACACTTTGACGGTGTCCTAAGCCGCAGATGTGGCAGCGTGTTCCCTTAGGGCTCTCTTAGCTGCTGTTCAGCAAGACGGGAGACATCTTTAAAGTTGCAGGTGCGTCTGGCACAGAAAGCCATGCTGGCATAAATATGCCTCCTGAAATGCCAGAACCTCTCCAGACTTTCAGTCTAGGACTTGATAAGCATGACTCACTCAGTTGTTCCTGAGGATAATTCTTGATATTCAGTTAACACGGAATTTAATTTTAGCATCTTACATCGCTTTCATTTCACCTGTTTACTCCAAAATAATCAGCCAAGGAAAGTTAAGAAGCAAGCAAGGCTTGTCCTGAAATTGAAATAAATATGTAGCTGCAATTTCACCAAAACTTCTCAATCTACTGAGCTTAAATAATTGGGCTATTAATATATAATAATTTGGTTAAGAATTCTCGCCTTTTTGTCAAGGAGCAAACACAATGTGTTACAAAAAGTATATTCATTTAATTTCCCATCTCTGTATTAAAGAGGACCTATTATACAAAATTTACTTTTTAACTATTTTTAAATATTCAGATGCGTCTCCAGTGTGCATGTTCAAGCAACAGAATCTTTGAGAGGGAAACAATCATTGCCTTTTTTTTATTTTTTTATTCTTTATTCTTTTTTTGTACTGGCCAATGCTTGAACCAAACCAATTAGATTTTCCCCCTATTGTGACCTCATAGGTGGCTTAGTGGTTTGCACTGCCCCTTGCACCTCCCTCCACGGTCTGGGTTTATCCTCCCTTAGCTTGTTGCTCAGCTTTGCTGTTCTCTGGCAGGGTGTGGCTCAGCAGCAGCTTATTTACATAGACACTGAAATTGTGCATTCGGAGGAGGAGTGAAACAAAGGGAGTTGAGTGAGTGACAAAAAAATGCATTATCTCAGGCTTATTTCAGCTGGAGCATTAACAGACCCATTTGGGGGAGTGTCGAGAGCTGTGTTAACCTGTTAAAGAAATAAAAGTATGGGACTTTTAGAAATTAGAAGCGAAAGTAATGTAAGAATGCATGGTAAGCTGGTTAGTTAAGTGCTTCAGTCATCAATTCAGTTTCTGTGCCAATCCCCTGGAGCTTTTAGTCACCTGGTGGGCGAGCTAATATGTATATGATTTGTACACCCTAGGGATTATATAGATTCATTTTAGAAAGTAAGTCGCTTTTAAAAAGACTTGCTGTCGGCTCGTCATTTGTTCAGCTCCGTTACGAGATGTCTTTCAGTTGGAATGGCTGCATATCTGCAGCACAGCAGTGGGATCACTTCCTTCCTTCAGCTGATTTTGTTTTTTTTTAAACGTGCATTGGACTGTACTGTAAATGGCTGGAACTATTTAAACAATGCAATAAATTTTAGCATTTTTAAATTTTATAAATTGTATGCCCAGTCTGAGAAATTATAAACCTTTAAAGATCTACACAAATTGTTTCAGCACAATTGGAACAGAAAAACAACATATATGGTCAAGTGTCTTGCTCGTCAATCCCAGTGATGATAGTCGCTTAGTTGAATAAAAATGTCACCAATTTAAACCTTTTCAAATATACCATATGAGCAACTCTGTTGACCATATTGTTGCGACATCAGGAATGGATGAGCAAGCATGAATGACCGCTCCGTTGCACTTTTGCATGTCAGAGGTTAGGTTTTTCAATTTCTGAGTACAGTCACATTATTCATTCTTCATTCCTCCTCTCTGCCACTGACCCCTCTTTCCTTCTCTCCCCCCCCCCCCCCCCCCCCCTCTTGCTGCATCCTCTCATGTAAGGAATAAAAGGTGTCATGCTCAGTGTCATGGAGCTTGTTTAACTGGTGCGTCACTGTTTGCTTTACCACCCAGACGGCTCAGCAAAAATATGTGCTGTTTGTACATGTCCTCCTGCTGCTGGCTGATAACGGAGGCTGAGGAATGTTCTCTGAATATGGCATACAAGTCTAGCAGCTTACATCAGCAACCGTAGAAACAGTTTTTGATTTGTTTTGGGGTTTTTTTTCAGATTAGAAAGTGTCTTCAGTGGCATTGCATCATTAATACCAGGATGTAAAGAATTCCTGGAAGTTAGGCATGTAATTAATGGTCTCAGTGATCTGACATGTTATATTGCCTAAAGTATGTGGACACCTGACCTTTGCTCCTGTGTTTTTGCTTATTTGCTAAAAAATATGAAAGTGTTCCCTGCATTTCAATTGCTGCAAAGGCTCTACACTGGGTTTTGGAGTGTTGCTGTAAGGGTTTTGTGTTCATTCAGCCAGAACAGCATGAGCATGAGACCAGGCACTGATGTTAGACAAGTCGATGTAGGCAGTTTATTCCAAAGTGGGATCGAGGTTAGAGACTTGTGCAAGACACTCCACTTTCCCCACCAAACTTGACAAAACATGTCCCCTCGGAGGCCGCTTTGTGCTCAGGGGCATTGTCCTCCTGGAACTGTTTGTTTTTTTATTTCTAATGCTAAAGCCCTAGTACAAAGGCATTCTATGCAACTGTGTGCTCAGCTTTGTGGCAGCTTGGGGCTTGTAGGGAAGCAGTTCAAGTTAGATTTGCTCGCAGTTAGTGATTGTTGATTTTTATTAATGTTTATTACTTTCCAACAATCAATACAATTTATTTTATTGGATGTAAAGATGATATCAGAATTTCATCATTTACATTTTTAGACATGTAGAAACTTTTTTTGCACATTTGCCCAATCTGGGCATTTCCCAGGCCAGATACCAGCCAAGGGGAATAAAAGTCCTCTAAAACATTTTAAATCGTTTTTTTTTTTTTTTTTTTTAACAGTATATTTTGGAGAACAGATTTAAAAGTATGCATTTTCAGCGGTGAATATCACTGGGAAAGTAAAAGAAAGGATTTGCCTTTTTTATTTACTTGTATCAGTGTAGACTCATCTTTATTATACAAAGGTATAGTAGTACAATATAGAAACATCTGTGCAAGCAGTCTTCTGTTTCCGTGCATTTTTATAAGGCAGAGGTAAGAATTTACAGTTACTCTGGAGACAGCGAAGCCTACACTGTGCAGTTTTTCTGTTACATGAAAAGCTTTTTGTTTTTAATCTTACAAGGGGTGTTCAGGTCAAACCGGGACTTTGGATTGCGCAGAATAAAGGAAAACAGTTATAAGAGTTAAAACCTCCCTTTATTACTCTATATAATCTTCTGCTGTAATAATGCACTTATCCCAGCATTTCACAAGTGCTTAGATTCCATCAAGAAATCTACTCTCCAGTGTTGACGGCAACAACTGCAGTGAAATCCAGACCACCGTAGGCGGGATTATCATTCATGGACATAAGGCCCATTTTAAAAGGTTTGCACTATTCAGTTGCTTTACTGAGGCTAAGAGGCTCATCACCGTACTGTACTTGAAGTCTTCTTTAAATTTCCATCAGTTTTACGACTTCATTCACAGGAAATCTCAAGTCCTCAGCGAGAAACACAGGCGAGATTTACCTTGTCGTATAGGTTGTACACAACATGTGTATGCAACGATACACAAAATGTAACTCTAACTGGAATATAAAATAATGAAGTTTTTTAATGCTTGAGAAAAATTTGCTGTGGATGTTTCAGCTTAAGGGTGGCAACATTAATGCCATTGCCTTTTAGGCCCTGCCACTGATGCATTTCCTTTAATAGCAGCCCTAAGCAACCCTATGATATGCTGTTAATGATATTGTTTAAAGTAAGTGTTTAAAGTAAGATTTTGTGGTTAAAAAAAAAAACACCACCGTCACCATCAGTTAGAAATAGAATTAGAACGGAGTTAGAATTTTTAGCTGACGTGGATAGGGTGTAACCCAGCGTATCAAGGTTACAGCAAGGTTATAGCGCAGATGTGTGCTAAGTCGAGGAACACGTTCTGATCCTATGGCTCACTTTTAGCTCAGGAGGATGTTTGTCTTGGACAGTATTCACAGTCCACATCCTCTGACCCCTTAAAACAGGAGGTGATGCATTCCAGCAGTTTTTCAACACTAGTTTGGCTGTACAGAGCTAGCACGTAGCTGCCTGTGAGGGAGACCGGGAGAGAGCTGTATTTTAACTTGCTGTCAGTATTTTCCATGGCTCTACTCCTGATTGCTAGCGAGCTATCTGATTTATGTTCAGCACACTGTTTATACGTCTTAATTTATCGCAACGAAGATGACGCAAAGCTTTAAGTGTGCGGAATACCTTCAAGGTCTTATTTTTCGATTCTCCTTAATGCAAGCATCCTGTCGACAGGAACAGGAAGAAGAAATAAAAAGCTGCTCCAGAAGCTTTTAATGTACCGCCAGCAAAAATGTTTCTACTGGCTTTTATTACGAGCGCATTAGCCGTGGAGAGAGACGCTGAGGTGGAGATGGGTTTGCTTAAGGAGATGATGTTCACTGTTCAAACTGCAGCATCTTGGAAATTTGGTTTTCAGTGTGACTGATAGGTGTGCCATGGATCTTTCACAGGTGCGGGAGCATCAGGTCTTGCTTTGTGCATAAATATGAGATATTTTTACTATGAGATTTTATCACATGGATATTAAGAACATGCTAAATTAATCATTTGAGATTAGACTTGAAAGGAATTCAGTAACGATACTCTTTTCTAATTAACAGCAATTAATGCATTTGTTAATTTCATGACCGCTTTCATTTCGAATCATATTTATATTACTTGCAGAAGATTTACATTCAATGCCTAAAAATGATTTCCTTTACTTTTTGACACAGATTGTCAAAAAATGCAAAAAAACAATGATGTCTTTAGTCCTTGTCCATATTTCTTCTAGTGCATAATTAGTTTAATTAGTACAGAAATCATGAGGTATGTACAGTTCTCCTTCACAAGCTGGTAACAAGTTATTTATCTATTTTCAAGGATTGAAAAGTCCGAATGTTCGCAGGAACGACTGCGATGGGCTCCGAGCCACCTCGGGATAATCATTCTCAGACGTACAGCCTTCTTTAAAACATTCGCACCATTTAAATGTTTTACTGTGGCTAAGAGTCTCATCACTGTACTGTGCTTGAAGTCTTCTGTAAATGATATTCAGTTTTATGCCTTCATGAGAAATTTGCCCAATTCCCAGTTTGACTTGAACGCACGCCCTCATTGCTTTGTTACATGAGATATGTCAGTTCCATTCTGGGCTAAAGAGTCATTTTATGTGGTTCTTGTACAGTGTCTCTTTATGAGGTCATTTAAGAGGATGAGTATAAGCAGTATAGGGTTTCGGATGGAAGGATATTGATCATGTTCTTGTACATAGTGTTTGGTCTGGAGATAACAGCATTTCCTCTGGAAGCCCGGTAATATCACGGTCTTACACAGAGCGCTTTGTGTGATGAGTTTGGTGTGTGTCATGGTTTGACCATGCATGGGTGAATCCTAACTACCCGAGAGGTGTCTAAGAATTGATACAAACTCGCAGTGTTGGTTTAAGATTAAGGCCATGTCACCGTTCAAGCTTTGATCAGCCAAGCCCCCCCCCCCCCCTCTCTCTTTCTCTCTCTTTCTCTCGTTGTTTCACAGCACTCATTAATATTGATGCAAGTTTGGGGAAGCGGGGCCAGACAACAGAGCCATCAAGCCAGCATATACAGTATTTAAAGAATTTGACTTTCAGTATGATTAACTTCCTGTTTCTTGCATATAATAGACAGCCAGATGTGTCTAAATATGTGCACAGCTTAACCGTTTATGGATGAGAGAGATTATGTGAAGTACTACACTAACACTTTTTAAGTTTTAATCTTGGATAATTGTGTCACATATATTGGTACATGTTTTTATTGCAAATAGAGAGAATTTTCTCAGAGTTTATATTGAAAGTTGATTTGGAGAGTGTTTTGTAGGAGTTGTTTGTAACATCACAAATTAGGTTCAGTCATCCTGCCAATATGCTAAACTATGCAGTCTGTAGGAAAATAACATCATGGGGGAAAATGTATTTGTAGCTACAAAAATAATATAAAAATGCAAAGCAGTTGTAGTCTGTAACCCTGAGCAGATAACCAAATATCTGACAGTTATTCAAAGTTAAAAAAGAAGCATTGTGCAGAGAATTTCTGTTGTTGCACATAACAGGTGAGTCAAAAAATATCCACACTCCGGCTGTAGAATTTACTTTAACGTTTAGATCAGACAAATACATCCTACACTGAGCTACGAGCCACAAATGAGAAATGAGCCACTTCATCAGAAATGAATCTTCAGGGGACCAAACGGGTGAAAGTCTGATGGAGCAAGAACAGGACTAAAGGTAGGATGTAGGACGTTTTTGCAGTGTTGAGTCGCCAGTAGACATGCGTACATTGTCATGACAGGTTACAGCATGAGGACATTTGCATTCCATACTCTGCCCTTTACTCTCAGACTCATAGTGATGAATCCATGTCTCATCACCAATAATGATTCTCTTAAAAAAAAAATTCACCTTCTTTAAAGTATCAGTCAACCAACCAAATATCCAAGTGGGGCATCCGTTTTTGCTCCACCCCAGTTACAAATGAACTTTTGTAATGAAATGAAAATGTAATACGTTCACTCGGACTGGGGAGACAGTAGCCTTGAACTGATGGTGCTGATAAGACCAACAGTAGTTTTGATATAACTGGAGTGATAACCAGAGTAATTTTTGACTCCCCCTTATACTGTACCTGTTATTGTGTGAAGTAGGTTATGCATTCCAGCTGAATATATTTCCTGAGTATGAATAGCTTTGTAACGGAGATGTGATGTACTGAAGCTTTTGAATAATAATTTTTAAAAAGTTTTTAAACATTTATTACATGCTTCCATAGAAAAAAAAATCTAAAAGATGACAATGAAAAAAGCCCATCATAACATCACTTAAGCTTCTGAATTATATCTAATTAACAATTTTTATAAGTTTAATATATAATCATCTAGAGCCGTTGACGGGTAAAGGGTTTGAAGGAGTTAAAAAGTTAAAGCTAAAAATAAGCTGATCAGCTTTGATGTAGTCAGTGATATTATTATTATTTCAGGTTGACGCCCACGTACATATCTGCCTGGCTTTCTGTAAGGCACAACTCTCTGTCTAACTTATTAATGCTAAGAAATACAATTTTGTAAGACTGAGTAACTCACGACTTGTTTACGCTTTTTAAGTTGTACTTCTTTCTTCGTCAGCCAGATACACTCCCTGTTGAGTAATCGGAGAGTGAATCGTAGATGAGAAATCGAAGAGTAGATCGGATAAAGATTAAGTTTAGTCTCAAAATGCATTTTATCTCCAGCATGTTAAAATTCACTTATTCTGACAAATGTACAGACAAAACCTTTTCTTTTATCTTTATATATATATATATATAATGAGAATTAGCCATTAAGTCAGAGCTAAAGCTAAATTGAATGTCAGTGGATGTGCTATATTTTTCAGAAGTTGCTAGTTAACAGATCGACATTGTAGCCTCGAGAGATTTCTCTTTATAATGCATCTTATTTGTTTAATGATCACAGGATATCTCTCCCTCTCTCTTTCTTTCTCTTTGTCTCTCGCTCTACAGTACACAGACCGTGACCGCTCAGCCAGGCCTTTTTTTTTTCTTCTTTTCTTTCCTTTTTTTTTTTTAACGGAGGAAATTCTGTGGAACAGGAAAAGAAATGTTTTCCAGCAGACTGGAGAGAAACAGCAGGTTTCCTTTTAAGGCTCTTAAACAGCTCCTCTGAGAGAGAGTGAGGGGAAAAAACGAGCGCACTGGAGAACCTGGCAGGGGAACAGACGAGCCTGAGAGAACCACAGCACAGGAATGTGGACGTGTGTTGTACCTGGAAACGGTATTAAGGAAAGGAGGATGAATGGCACATTCCTGTGCTGTGAGTCCTGAGGCGAGAGCAGAGGGAGGCAGGATGGAGTGCTGCAGTGCTGAGGTCACTCATGCAGGGAAATGATCTACCGCATGACTCAGATAGTTTCACTGGTACCGAAGCTGTTTTCTGACTAAGTGCCCATGACCCATTATTATTATTCAGTTCTGAGGTAGATCAGAGATGGACACTTGAGTTGCACTTAGTCCCAATTATAAAAATAGATTTTCAACTTGTATTTAATAACTATAACGCCTAGCAACAACTAGACCAAGTATTAGACGTGCCTAAATGCGAATGGTGTGTGCAAATTACAACTGAACAATACGTTTTTATTTGTGGGTATTTGCTTTATTTTCTTTATTCGTTTGGCCCACTGCCTTTCCCATACATGTAATCAAAATATAAACTTGCTAGTGGTATTGTAGACGTGTCGTGCATCATGGCTCCAGCAGTAACAGCGTACTGTACATGGTAACAGAAGAAACCTGATTGACTACAACAAACGTTTCAGCGGCTCTAACGGCTCTAATCTGAGGTGTGGTTAATTGGTCATTTTTGAGGCTGGTAACCCTAAATTAACAACTTTTTTGTTTTGGTGTTGCTTTCCTGGGAAGGTCTTCATGAGAGCCAGTGTCATCATGGTGCTTGATGGGTTTTGCAAATGCACTCAATAGATAAAACTATTCCTGCTAGAAATTTTCCAGAACAGCTGATCTACGTGTCTTTACAATAACAACTGACTGTTGATGTTATTACTTAATTACCCAATGCCGTATATGTTATTTCGCAGACTTGAAATCTCCAGTAATGTTCTAGAATGTAGAAAATAATCCAAACCGGTGGATAAACCTAAGGCTGATCAGTATACAGTGCCAGTCTAAACATTATACCTTAATTTTTTTTTTTTTTTTTTTTTTTGGACTATTAATATTGAACAGGTTCTTATTTGCCAACAGAACAGCCCTGACCTGTCAAGGCATGGGCTTCACTTGATCTTCTGAAGCTTGGGACCAATAGAAGATTCTTTATATCCTATTATATAAGTTGTGAGGTGGGGCCTCAATGGATCAGACTTGTAGATAGTTGGTTGGATTGAGATCTGGAGTATTTAAGGCCAAGTTTACATCTTAAACTTGTTTTATTTCTCAAATCTCTCTCAAACCACATTTATGGTATGTCAGGGCACACTTTTGTAGAATTACCATCAGGGAATACTATTTCCATGAAAAGGATGTACTTGGTGTACTTAAACACCAATGTTCAGGTAGGTGGTACAGTACATGCCAAAGTAACATCCACAAGAATGATGAGGACTAAATACAGTACAGACCAAAAGTTTGGACACACCTCATTCAAAGAGCTTTCTTTATTGTGTTCCTTATTGTGTTCTTTAGCCCAAACAAGTCTCTTCTGCTTGTTGCCTGTCCTTAGCAGTGGTTTCCTAGCAGATATTCTAGCATGAAGGCCTGATTCACACAGTCTCCTCTTAACAGTTGTTCTAGAGATGTGTCTGCTGCTAGAACTCTGTGTGGCATTGACCTGCTCTCTGATCTGAGCTGCTGTTAACCTGCGATTTCTGAGGCTGGTGACTCGGATGAACTTATCCTCCGCAGCAGAGGTGACTCTTGGTCTTCCTTTCCTGGGGCGGTCCGCATGTGAGCCAGTTTCTTTGTAGCGCTTGATGGTTTTTGTGACTGCACTTGGGGACACTTTCAAAGTTTTCCCAATTTTTCGGACTGACTGACAGAACCGACATTTCTTAAAGTAATGATGGCCACTAATTTTTTTCTTCACTTAGCTCCTTTTTTCTTGCCATAATACAAATTCAACCTCTATGAATGAGAAGGTGTGTCCAAACTTTTGGTCTGTACTGTAGATGTCAGCAGATGATTGTCAAAAGCATCATACTGCTTCTGTGGGCATGCCTTCTTCCCATTTCTCTGTGGTCCAGTTCTGTTGGTCACATGCTCACATGATGGGTTCTTTTGTTGGTGGAAAGGGAACTGCATGGACACCCTGACTGATCTGGGATGAACTGTGTGTTCTGAAACTTTTCTATCGGAAACTTCTGTGGCTTACAATGATCAATTATCATCTTCTGGACAACAAAAATAGGCTTTATTTTCACATTAAGATTAAGATTCAGTAATTTGTCACATGTACCTTACAGAACAGTGAAATATTTTTTTTTTTCGCACGTCCCAGTTAGGAAGTTCAGGTCAGAGCGCAGGGTCAGCCAGCATAAAGCGCCCCTGGGGCAGATATGGTTAAGAGCCTTGCTCAAGGGCTCAACAGTGGAAGCCTGGCGCTGCTGGGGTTCGAACCTTGACCTTCCGATCAGTAACCCACAACCTTGACTGATTGAGCCACCACTGTCCATGTAAAGCATCCAGTTCGTATGGGATGTTCCCTGTCTGCAGTGAAGAGAACCGACTAAAAGTGATCCAAGGAAGGAAAACGTGTGAACCGTCGACAGGGTCATGGGAGACCAAAGCTCATTGATGCACGTGGGGAGTGAAGTCTTGCCCATGTAATCCGATCCAATACAAGAGCTACTGTAGCTCTAATTGCTGAAAAGGTCTTCCTTTTTTCCTTGGAAAGGTGTCAGAACACACAATCATCACTGTTTGCGTGGCAAATGGGTGGTCATAAGTTTATGGCTACTCGGTGTGTGTGTGTGTGTGTGTGTGTGTGTGTGTGTGTGTGTGTGTGTGTGTGTGTGTGTGTGGTATTTTAAATATGTGCGATCTTGTGCATCGTTTTGTGTGGCTCTATTAACTCCAATGTCTTGACCCAGGCCGGCCCCACCCTTCTGTTCGCAGTAGAGCTGAAAATCAATCAGACTAATGGCTTAAGTGCTGCACTGAACTGATTATCATGTGGAAAACGCACGAGTTGACGTAACCAAGAGCCGGGATACTACCGCAGCTTTTTAAAGCGTTTCAGTTACTTAGAGTGAGTCATACCCTCTTCACTATGGGAAAGCATTCTCTATTTTCATTAAGAATTACCAAACCTGTCTCGACACTTCAGCAGCAGTTTCTGATCGTGCCGGTAATGATTTTGTTTACCTTGATTTGTACACCACACACAGAGCACTCTGTTTCACGCGCACACACACACACACACACACACACACACACACACACACACACACACGATTGAAAGTATTTCCTTAAATGGGATTATCTGTGATACCGAATGCTTTTATACTGATGAAATCACACATCGCTGAACTGCTCTGAGGTTTCGATTGTAATGTGTTTGGCTGTGTTGAGACAATTTAGCAATTGTTTGTGTTTATCTTCTGTGTTAAGTTGCCAGGACAATACAGCAAGGCTGTTCAGGACACACATCTTGACACAACTTTCCAGGCGTTTCCTTCTTAATCAGATATGTGTGGATGCATTTTTACTAAGCACAAAATAAATCTTAAAATGCACACCCTCTGAATGTTAAATATCAAATTATTTACAATAGGTACAACATTTCAAGTTAAATCAATAACATCGTCTATATAGTTTGCTATTTTGAGGAGGGAAAATATAAATCTGTCATTATTGTTAGATTGCTAGCTTGTCTGCTTTTTGTAAAATGTAAATGAATCTTTACAAGGAGAGAGGAAATTGAAGAACTTCGAGTAAGTCTACATGAGCACAGGAAGAACTCAGAATACTCCAGGATCATCTAATGTCAGGTATTTTGAAATGAAATGTTGGATGTAAAGGGAGGCACATGGCCCTGACTGAGGTTATACTGACAACGATGATGATGATACTTGGAGTGACCTATATTATACTTTCATTGAGTATGTGCTTTCCTCTCTTCAGTAATCCACTGAGCTTCATCATTTACGATCCTCTCTCATCGCCAGCACAGGTTACTGTTGCCCCCTAGTGAACACAAACAATGTCAGAAGCAAATACTTAAAGTAAACACAATAAAAGGTGATAAAACTTTTTATGGGGGGAGATGAAACTATTGACTATAATCTCTATTTTCAACATCAACATGAATGGTACTTTGTTCGTGGACGCGCCTTGAAATAGAATCTGTGAGAAATCAATAATAAGTTGTGCTGGTTGTGTAAATATCATAAAAGCACCACGTATATACCCTATGACCAAAAGTATGTGGACACGTGGGCATAAGTCCCATATGTGGGTTGTTTGTTATAGAGGAAGCATAGAATAGCCTAAAATGTCTCTCTATGCTCTAGCATTACAATTTCCCATCACTGGGAACCTTTTCCATCATAACAATGCACCTCTGCATAAAGTGAGCTCCATTAAGATGTCAACTGGAAGAAGTTGAGTGTTGTCCTGAAAAGAGCCCTGACCCCTTAACCTTAACCTGAGCCCTGACCTTTGGGAAGAACTGGAACACTGACGGTACCCAAGTTTTCCCTCACCCATCATCCGTGCCTGACCTGATGACCGAATGCTCACTGGGAAGTTCAACAAGACACATATGCTGGTCAGGTGTCCATAAACTTTTGGTGTTGTAGTACAGTATATCTAGCGCATTGTGTTCTCATCATTAAATAATGTGTAATGTGTATGTTTTTGTTGCAGGCGAGTTGCTGAGCCAGCCCCGACCCGAGGGCTTGACTGAGATCATCTGTCCTAAAAACGGTTCAGAGCGCGTCAACGTGGCCCTCGTTTACCCTCCCTCTCCCACTCTGATCAGCCCCAGTCACAAATGACCCAGACATCCCTTCCAGCACAGTGACTCGAAATGCCCTTACACACCCTGCTGCACCTTTGTCTTTCCTGTAACACACACGGAACACTAGATGGAGCTACATCAACGTGTGCATGTGTGTGTGTCCTGCTTTCACTTCATGTGTGCTTAGAAGACAGCAGTGTGATGGGATGTGTGTTCCACCGAAGCCAGGATGTGGGGACACACTTTCATCCATGTACGTAAATGAAGAATCCCACACACTGCAGTAAGTAGCATGGGACGTGAGCTCTTAGCACAATGTTTCACCTTAGTAGTAAAGCAGCAACTTTGTCTGTTACAAATCATGTTTTCTGGATTTTTATTAGTACACACATTACAGTGCATTACAACAAAAAATGTTACATACTAAAAGTATATTAAAATATACAAAATATAGATACAAGTTTTTTATTTGGTATGTACAGCACTTTCTGTTGTAACACACCTTAGAGCTGTAACTACAGTGCGCTGCTTGTGCTGAAGTGCATCCTGACTTACAGTGGTACGTTTCGCACTTTCCTGTTAGCACAATACACAGCCTTGCAGTTAAACATATATAGAGAATAAATAAAAGATGCTTAACAGAGTCAAATAATGGATTAAAAAAAAAGTGCATAGTCGGTTTTAGCACACTTAACTAATTAGCTAATCATGCATTATTTCATTACACTCTTACAGTACAGACCAAAAGTTTGGACACACCTTCTCATTCAAAGAGTTTTCTTTATTGTGTTCTTTAGCCCAAACAAGTCTCTTCTGCTTGTTGCCTGTCCTTAGCAGTGGTTTCCTAGCAGATATTCTACCATGAAGGCCTGATTCACACAGTCTCCTCTTAAGTCAAGTCAAGTCAATTTTATTTATATAGCGCTTTTAACAATTGACATTGTCGCAAAGCAGCTTTACACAATAAAAGAAGTAAGTTTGTATGCAATGTGTATGAATCAAAATGATAAGATTGTCCCTGATGAGCAAGCCGAGGGCGACGGTGGCAAGGAAAAACTCCCTGAGATGGTAATAGGAAGAAACCTTGAGAGGAACCAGACTCAACAGGGAACCCATCCTCATCTGGGTGATAACGGATAGCAGGGATTGATCAACATAATAATGTGTACTGGAAGTTCAGTATAACAGGAGATGTGTTTAAAATTAAAATTAAAAGGAGTCCAGTTTGTTCCTGGAGGCTCAGGTAGACTGTAGGAGATTCCAGTCCTGAGCTATCGAACAACTGAAGTCACAGGTCCCCAGAGCATCAATTGATGACAGGACAGTCTTCATGGAAACCATCCCCAACCACCACACGAATCCAGGCAGACCACACGGGGCATCCATGCGACGAGATCTCCAACCTGAAGCAGGACTCCAGGACGGGTTAGACGGGTCCAGAGGGCAGAGGGGTCTGGATCACTCAGGAGTGACATGTATAGCTCGACAGAGAGAGGAGAGAGCAGAAGAGGAGAGAACAGAAAATAAGGAGAGATGGCAGTTAGGTATGGTCACAGTCAAACATGTATAAGGTGAATGTATATTTAGTGCAAAGTGCAAGCAGGGACTCCGGCAGGACTAACTATAACAGCATAACTAAAAGGGAGAGCCAGAAGGAAACACAGACATGAGGGCTCCCTGTGATGTAAAGCAACCAATCACCTCACTGTCAACAAACCTGAGTGATCAATGAGAGTGGGGAAGACAGCATCTAAACATACCAGTTCACCAGAATACTCTACGTCCATGAGTCCCCCAGATCTGCTCCTTTACCTAAGGTTAATCTATTTACAAAAATTCTTGGCTAAATAAATAGGTTTTTAGCCTAGACTTAAACACTGAGACTGTGTCTGAGTCCCGAACATTAATAGGAAGACTATTCCATAACTTTGGGGCTTTGTACGAAAAAGATCTGCCCCCTGCTGTAGTTTTAATAATACGTGGTACTGACAGGCAGCCTGCATTCTTTGATCGAAGTAGGTGTGGCGGATCGTAAGACACTAGCAGTTCACTCAAATACTGTGGCGCGAGACCATTTAGTGCTTTAAATGTTAAAAGTAGAATCTTAAAATCGATGCGAAATTTCACAGGGAGCCAATGCTGTGTAGATAAGATAGGGGAGATGTGCTCGTATCTTCTGGTTTTAGTGAGGACTCTCGCTGCTGCATTCTGTACTAACTGAAGCTTGTTTATACACCTAGTTGAACAACCAGACAGTAAGGCGTTACAATAGTCCAACCTAGACGTGATAAAAGCATGAACTAGTTTTTCTGCATCATTTAGTGACAATATGTTTCTAATCTTGGCAATATTTCTAAGGTGAAAGAAAGCTATCCTGGTGATATTATCTACATGAGCTTCAAACGAAAGGCTGGAATCTATAATCACACCAAGGTCTTTTACTGTTGCATTTGATGGAACAGAAAGGCCATCTAAAGTCACAGTGTGATCAGAAAGCTTACTTCTAGCTACTTGTGGTCCTATGTCCAGAACTTCTGTCTTATCATGATTATGCAGAAGAAAATTAATTAACATCCAATCTCTTATGTCCTGCACACACTGCTCAATTTTAGCAAACTTGTTTTTCTCATCTGGTTTTGCTGAGACATATAATTGTGTGTCATCAGCATAACAATGAAAACTAATACCATGTTTACGAATTATGTTGCCCAGAGGAAGCATGTAAAGGGAAAAAAGCAGTGGGCCTAAAACTGAACCCTGTGGAACACCAAACTCCACTTGAGAACATGAGGAATGGTCACCATCTAAATCTACAAACTGATAACGATCAGTCAAATAGGATCTGAGCCACAAGAGGGCAGTTCCCTTAATTCCTACTACCTTTTCTAATCTGTGAAGGAGAATACTATGATCAATGGTGTCAAAAGCTGCACTGAGGTCCAGTAACACAAGTGTAGTGACGCAACCCTGATCAGAGGCCCATAGGAGGTCGTTTACTACTTTAACAAGTGCTGTCTCTGTGCTGAGATGAGGCCTAAATCCTGACTGATACAGTTCATTTATGCTATTTCTGTGTAGATGTGAACATAGCTGCTGTGATACTACCTTTTCCAGAATATTGGAGATAAAGGGAAGGTTTGATATCGGCCTGTAATTAGAAAGCTGACTGGGGTCAAGGTCAGGTTTCTTGATTAGCGGTTTAATAACGGCTAATTTAAAGGATTTGGGGACATACCCACTACTGAGTGAACAGTTAATTACTTTCAAATTAACTTTAACAGTTTAACAATTTAACAGTTGTTCTAGAGATGTGTCTGCTGCTAGAACTCTGTGTGGCATTGACCTGGTCTCTGATCTGAGCTGCTGTTAACCTGTGATTTCTGAGGCTGGTGACTCGGATTAACTTATCCTCTGCAGCAGAGGTGACTCTTGGTCCTCCTTTCCTGGGGCATCCGCATGTGAGCCAGTTTCTTTGTAGCGCTTGATGGTTTTTGTGACTGCACTTGGGGACACTTTCAAAGTTTTCCCAATTTTTCGGACTGACTGACATTCATTTCTTAAAGTACTGATGGCCACTCGTTTTTTTCTTTACGTAGCTGCTTTTTTCTTGCCATAATACAAATTCAACCTCTTTGAATGAGAAGGTGTGTCCAAACTTTTGGTCTGTACTGTATATGCGAGATGCCACATTTTATTCTGGGCAAAAAGGCTATGGACGACGACTAAATTTATTTGTTCAGTGAAGATACATACAAAATAATTAATATAGTTTAGCAGGCTCTCAAGCTTTTTTCCTGTAATATACCCTATTCTACTAGAAGCAGTGATGCAAGAAGTGAACAGACACCCATAGTTTTTGATTAATTCTATGCACCAAAATTTGTTTCCATTATTATGACTACTATTGGTTTCCTTTTTTTTTTTTCAAACTGAAATAAAAAATATCAAAAATCATACTTAGGAGTAAAAACTTTTGAGCAGTTTCTCAATTTGAAAGTAATTCTGGTTAGTCTGAGCATGGACTTTCTCCTTATTTTTGGGTGGCTGGAACAGATTATCTGCATTTACATTATTTTCTCTGGGAAAATGTGTTTCGCAATGCGAAATTTCGTCTCAAGACCTCGTCTCCGCAACGGATTAAATTCATATGCCAAGGTACCATGTTCAACTGAACATAAAACAAGTTTGTTCTGACCAAGTACCGCGGTCGTATTGCGAAACGCAAATTCAAAAAGTAAAACATGATCAGGCATGAGTCATGACCTGCTCGACCTTGGCCTTCTGAAAGATGTCTTTGTGCTGTAAGAGAAAAACCCTCTTATTCCATTCTTAACACTGTTAAAGGGAAATCAACAAGGTTTTTAAGTATTAATAGATGAACCGTACTTGCTCAAAAACATGAAAATTTTTTGCTGCATAAAATTATGGATGTATATTCATTTCTTGCATATTTGTGTATAACTTTCAAAATACAGTGAGGTGCTAGCAGACATTAAAATAAAGCAGCCCTAAGACAAGCAAAAGCTACTTACAGAGTGAAGTCTGAGCATGAACATTGGGGTGTAAAAACATCCCAGTAATAATGAGCTGTAGAAATAATTTAAATATAGGTATGTATTACGGAGGTTTTTTACCTTCTGAATTCTTGTCTGTAAGTTTGTCTATGTCTTGCACTAAATATCTTCATGCTGTCCTGGTTTCTTGTTCTCTCCCTCACAGGTTAATGAGCTTGTGCTGCCGGTTGTCAAAGAAGGAACAGTATTAGGAACTGTGCTGCTGAAGTCTCAGACCCTGGAAGTGATGTCTCTGTGAGAATCTTGTGGTTTCTATAAAACAAGGACAAGGACAGGCTCTGTTCATGAACTTATCCTCCGCAGTATATCATATTCCGGATGAAGGAAGAAGCTAATGCTCCTCAGAGGCTGATGGTGAAAAGAAAAGATCACCGTGTAATTAAAAATGGACTGAGTTGGTGGAGAATTGGGACTGCTATTTAAAAACAATTTTTGGCTTTTAAAATAGAAACAAGTGCTGCAATGGTGGTGGTAGTGTAGTAGCTCTAGCGAACACGGTCTATCAAACAAGCTCCTTCATTTCTTAAGCTGCATGCTAATGTGGGACATTTCAGATGATGAAATGACTGAAGAGGTTAAAATGTCTTGAAATCGGTTTAACATATCTGATGTTTTTCTTTTGTTCTGAAATCCAGGTTACACTAAAACCAGGACCAAAGCAGGAAATTATAGCAAATTTCACAGGCTCAGAGTAGTTTTATTTCTGTGCTGTGAGTGATTTTACATTCTCATCACAAGTACACTAGGATTTACATTTAGATGCCAAAACAACTGCCTGATTTTTCTTTTCTTTTTTTCTTTTTAAGGAAAAATTGTCTAAATATGCAGAGAACACAGAATCTCTGGAGTACATTTTTGGCTTTAAATGTTTACACACACATTTATCCCGAGCTGCTCACTTACAATCACTGACACTGATAACATTTTTGCATGATATTTTCTGGCGTAAAGGTTGCTTCAAAGCATACTACTCAAATTCTGTCTAATTAATGGATAAAAACATCACCGTGCAAAAATCTCAGGCATCGTAGCCTTCTTATAATTTGTTCAGGTAAAACGTTTCATATAAAACCTGATGATAAAGAAGTCTTGATCTCATTTCTTCATATTTTGCTTCCAAAGAGCCAGATTTTCTTGTACTTTAATATAATCTTGAGCAATAGTTTCCAAGCTTTGTTTTGTTTTTTCTCATTTTTTTGCTCTCATTTTCAGTCTAGTTGCACCTGACCAGTTTCAGAGAAATTATATTTTTTTTGTGAAGGCACTCAGTGACCTAGAAATCATTTAAGTATAAAACACCATCAAACTTAAGGCATGAACCAGTGAGAAACAGGTGCAGATGATGCCAGATGATCAGGCTGGTGATTAGTATACTGCTGATGCTGAGTGATTGGAACTGACGAGAGGGGAAATGAGGTTGCTGATGAGATATTGCAGTCTGTCGCAGTAAAGCATTACTTTACTTCATTTCTCTATTTTAATCTGCATCATGTCATTAAATTAAATATGAAGAAATGAGGGTGGCTCAAGACTTTTACACAGCAATGTATGATTAAATAAATCTGACAAACAGATCTATGGAAGGACTGTTGCAAGTTGTCTACAATGCTAAAAACAGCCCATCATCTTTTCTTTCTCTCTTATGTACTGTTTACTGCACTTTATACAATGTTTTTTATATTTAGAAACTTCATATCATAATTATTGTAAATGGTTCTGTACATGTGTCTACGACTTTTCGACTGTACAATCCCGGGATATTCATGTAGCCTTTATCTACTAGGCATTTTATTGTGCTTAATATTGTAATATTTTGTTGGGTTCAGTTAAAACACATCTAATATTGATGCTCAAAGGCATACCCAGTTAAAAACCGGAGGATCACTTGGTTTTAGAAGTCTTAGCCTGCGCTACAAGAAGAAGAAAAAAAGCATCATTTTGGTAAGAAAGTATGGTAACTTAAAGACCTTCAACTGGTGTTTTTTTATCCTTTTCCAGTCTTTATTCACTAAACAAACATGTAACTACAAAATAGAATTGTAAAGAAGCCATGGACTGCTGACCGTAGCCTGAGCTGAAGGTTTATAAATACACATGTACAGGCCAGGAAATGTTGATCTCCTAAAAGATGTATACAAAAAGGTGTAACTTTCCTGGCATGAGAAAAAGACACGATAATATGCGTCCATTTTAAATATCACTTCATCGTTCTTCTGGAAAAAGGACAGATCCTGTGATATGTATATTGTTTCTGAAAGTTTTGTACCTAATAATTTTATTTTTGTATGTTGTCACTAAACTTGGATGGGTACTTATGGTCGCCACACATCATGCATGGCTACTGTGTGCTCAGCGTAGAGACACACTTTGTGAATAATGAGCACGTCAATCTGTGAGAAATACCAAATACAAATATTTCTTTTCATATGGCTCATAAAAACTTTTTTATTATTATTATATTTCTCAACTGTTATTGAGTGTTCATGCTCTTCACAAGTGATCTATGCTTTATAACCTTTTTAGTGGAAATGGCATTGGGGGAAATTACCTGTTTTTTTTTTTGTTTTTTTTTATCGTAAACTGTCCGACTTTACAGTCAAAACAGATGTTTCCTGCAGTAATACACCATACATTATAAAAGTATTCTCTTTATGAAGAGAACCAGTTTGGTTTAAATAAATTTTTTTGGGTGAAAATTCCTCTATCACCGGTGTCCTGCCTACAACTCTTGTCAAGCGATGTATGGTGTCTGGTTATGCTCTGGAGCTAATGTAGCAATAGAAATCTATTTTTACAGATAGATTTAATTCAGATGTGGTGAAGGGCACAGTGGGACTTCCTGCCAACATAAGCATGAACTAAACTTCACTGGACAGATGCATGCTGATACATGTTTAATTCCCTTTTTCCCCCTCCTCAAAATTTAACAGTAAAATTATAATGGAAGGCTTAAATAAAGGATGATATTAATGTAGTTCCACAGCATATGAGTAATGATCCGAAGCTTGCCCACGTACCACACTGAAATGTTGGTCATGACCTCCTGTGAACCTGCCCTAAAATGATCATGACAATAGGTCAGTCTAGACCAAATCTCAAAGCACAGATCTCGGCTGGGCCACTTTGTGCATACATGTCAAATTTTATACAGGCACGGTTACATTTTTATCCCCCACACGTCTTCAAAACTCATCAGGCTGTTTACATGACCTTAAATAGTTAGTGCTTTAAGACTTGGAGTTATAGAAAATGTTTTGTTTATATGTCTATACCAAATTTTAGCTCATTTAAAGCGCAGTACCCATTACCCACAGCAGGGGGCGGTACATGGGCTCAAAGCCATGACAGATCCTTTAGACACAGATTTCTCAAAATGATCAAATCAATATCTTTCAGAAAATACAATGTATTTGTTAGTAAAGAACTAGAAAAGTTTTTTTTGTCCGTATATAATCGCAGGGCAACAGAAAACCATATATATTATGGCTTTTTTTGTGGATAATTATGATAAAGATCATTAAAAATATATAAATATACATATTACAATAGATAGATATAATGAAAACATTTATGTAAGCTCTTATAGCATCCTATAACATTTATGTAAGCATATGCTATAAATAAAGTATAAACGGCTAACAAAAAACAGAACTGCATGAAACCTTTTCAGCTACAAGAGCATCAGTAATACCACAAAAAGAGAAATACTGCTAGTTATATTATATCTATACAGATAAAAAATATAAATATAATAAACAATACAACACGTATATAATTTAAACATGGGCATCCTGTAAGAAGTTAGGAGATAAAACGGAGCAGCAGCAGACAAGGAACAACTCTCTTCATCTGCATTTTCTTCTTATCTGGGAAGTGTAATATGTGTAATGCTGTATAATAAATAAATACACACTTGGTAATTATATATATATATATATATATATATATATATATATATATATATATACACACACCATCAGACATACCATCAGACTTTCCATGGCATAGGCAGATAATACGGTCAAATACTGTTCTCTCCACACTTCCGTTTAATGTTACATGCACACGCCACATAATAATAGCCATTACAGTAAAACTACAAAAAAAAAAAAAAAAAAGCAGCTCTGATTTTATATCCATTACCTTACTATATTACAATTAGTATCCTTAATCCAGTCCCCTGTATAGTCTGGATGAGTCAAGTTTCCGTTTGGTCGACGTTTTTTTTGCATTGCGAGTCGAACGTTGTCGTTAAAATGTCATATCCATATGAGTATCCACACTGGTAACCCAAATTAGTTGACTTTACTATAAAATGTTTGTAAACCCATTGCACTAAATAATTTTTGTTTTTACACAGGGTAAAACTATAATATAAATATATATATATATATATATATATATATTTATTTATTATTATTATAAGATTATATGTTTCTTAAATATAACAATAACAATTATTTGTTTCTTTTAAATAATAATTTTACAATTTGTGTGTGTGTGTATATATATATATATATATACACACACACACACACACACACACACACACACACACACAAACATACACACTTAAATTGTAAAATTATTTAAAAGAAATAATCAACATTGCAATCAACATTTTTTTTAAACATTTTTATTGTTGACATAGTTGTAATAAACTTTTCAACCAAAAGACTTTTGCTTGTTAACAATCGTTAATTTTTTTTAGAAGAACACGAACACATGGTATTCAACAATATGCTACATCCAAGTGAATGACTGGAATTGCATTTACACTGGATATACATTAAAACCTGAGTCAAACCTCTAAAACTTTAACTAAGGCAGGATTGAGGTGAAGAGAAGATTGAGGTGAAGAGAACACCTTCTTGCTCAACAAGGAGGATTCCAAAGTCAAGGTGGCAGAATGACTGATCATCAGAGTCCTATACCAACAGAGCACATCAATGACATTTCACATTAAATAACAAACAAATAATATTAAACAAATAGCCTTGTAATGAAACAGACACATGAGACAATGTGTGAATCGGTTAGGACTGCTTTAGTAACACTTCATCAAAAGGGTTAGTTCATTGAAAAATGAATATTTACTTACTTATGAAGTTTTATGGTTTTGGACTGACATGAGGGTCAGTATATGGTGATGTTAGAGAGAGGTTGGAAAGAACTTTGGCTACTCTCTATGTTTCAATGGTTTAAGCTATATGTAAAAGTTTATAAAATACAAGGACTATCTATTAATACAATGATTTGTTTTCATTGTCCCTTAAGATAAAATGAGAAAATAAGTTACTTACAAAACATGCTTTGAAGAAGTCTTGGGTTGTCACCAAGAAGAATCTTGAGCCCTCTCAGCACCAGTGACCTAACATCAGTTGGCTCTTGAGTCTGTTGGGTAATTAAAAAAAGGTTGGGGGGTAAATAGCTACAATAACAGGAAATTATCCAGAAGATAGCAGAACCAACACCACACAATTTTGTTGGACAATTGTATTACACAACCAATGTAGTATCACTTAGTGACATTTCACTGACTGTAGCTTCCATGTTTTAACCTATAATGTTTTAATAAATAACCCCGGTTGTCACATGTAAATTCACAAAACTTACATTTCCACTGCATCGTCACTAGAACCTGTGAAACAGAGCATAAGAAAACGTTTAGAAAAAGCAGCGAATGTAATTCGATTGTAACAGTTATTAACTTCTGCTTACAATCTTGGCTTTTAAATAATTCGTCAAATTGCTAAAAAAAAAAAAATAATAATAATAACTCGTGTGTAGCTTTAAGTGAAATGAACCGACAGACGTAAAACTTATGGCAACCGTTTAGCTAAACACCCTTTGCAGCTAAACTGCGAACATACAGAGAAACACTAGATAACGTTACAAACGGTGACCAGAGAGAAAAAGCTCATTTACTGTATATTAGAATGTTTTAGCCTAACTATGAACCGACAGGGAAATAAAACCAAAAAATAGCGCTGACCGACACATTAACACTACGTTAACATTATAGAGTTCAACATTGGTCCGGATTTTTGGGTTATGACTTTTGTCAGAAATGCATAAACAAATAAAAACTTCTTTACAAACTCACCTTTTCACGTTGCTTTCAAAAATCGGCGTGCACCCACAGCCAGCTAGTCGGTAGCATGCTGCTCTCGTTGCAGTCAAGGCCCCTCCCCTCCCTTGCAAAAACGTAATATACTGAGGTGTCTCTACTTAAAATGATCATTGCACTCAATTTTTTCTTCTGAATAGTACAAACAGCTAATTTGATTTAGTAATGACACCAATTTTTAAAGAACAAAAAATAATAAGTAATGACCACTTAAAATGTTTCATTAACACAAAATCCGGGTTTAGAGTGCATAAGCGCTTTGCAAGTCTCCGGCCGTTTTTCTTCCTCTCCCGCAATATACAGAAAAAAAACGCTTGTCATTTCATACCAAAAAAAAGGCCCGGCCATTCCGTTGCATATATGGTTAGACATATAATTAATTGACTGTAAAATAAGCACGTGCAGTGTATTTGACACTTGTTGATTTCAGCTGACGTGGGAAAGCTGGAAGGAAGCTAAATAGCTATTGGATGCTTGAATTAATTGGAGGTTAACTCCGCCCATACCACTTCAAACAGATGCCTGATTTCAGCGATATTAAATGTTATTGGTCAAATGGGTTGTCAGTCACTTGATTGACACTAAAACCACGCGAAACGTGTGTACTGCTGTAAAATACGTTTCCATATCCTAAACTCTTCTACTAATGAAAAATACAAATACAATATTGAAAGTACAACAATGAGCTATACAAATTAAATTATACAAGCGAACTCAGCCTGGCTTCTCTTATTAGGAAATTATATTAGCTTACGGTAGGAGTTCAATACCGTGGTTGACCACAATATATTGTGGGGGTGCTATTTCACTCACTGTAAAATAGTGAAAATGCGAAAAAGAAAAAGCTCTCATCAACAAATTTTATTACCGAAGCAAAACTGTTAAACCAAGTATTTTTTTTAAATGAAAATAAGTAAGTACTATTAAAAATAAGCACCCCCCCCCCCGTCCCCCCCTCCCCCCAAGGTAAAATGTCATTGCTCATTGTAACACTACCAACTCCTTACTGCCTAAGCCTGCTCATTGGCTCATCCATCACCATGGTTACGGTGGCGTAGGTGCGCTATGTTGATTACATTTAAATATTAGAACAAGACGCTGGAAATTATTTTGTTAGTTAGCACGACAACGATAAAGACCTTCAACTTTGAGCTCAAGATTTTATTAGAGAAGTAAAACAACAGGGAGATGATGAGAAAAGAGGACAGCCAGAGTGTTACTCAATTTGCTGTGAGCACGAGCCTTGCTCAGCCTCCTTCAGCAACAGGTAGGGAGCGAGCGCGAGGTTTTATGAGGCTTCCTAAGCTGCTAACTGGTACACTAGTCATAAAATCTCACTCTAACAGTCAACACTAACTTGGAAGGGCAGCGTTGTTGAGTCTAAAATAATCAGTTTGTTTTATTATTCTTGTTATTTTTCAAATTACAAATTTCAGTATTCACACATAAAGAAAAAATAAACAGACCACAGACTTTTCTTGGTGATGACGTGGTTATATGGTTATCCTAGACATTAAAGCCAATTAGCATTATATTTCTAAAAGGTTCCTATGGGCTCAATTTTGCCGCCCCCGCCACGGATTGACCCCCCTACATAATCTCTATCAAATATTATATTAGAACATAATTCATAGGTTTATTATTACCAAATATGATTACAATGAACCCTATGCACGTGACAGCCATTGAGACCATTAATACAAATTCTCATATAATGTTTATTTTGTGGCACATTTATAAAATGTTTATACTAAATGAATATTCATTATGATGAAAATGACACAAAACAGTTTTTATTATAAAATATGCAATATAAAATAGACATGTTGTATATGAAAAAAATATACAATTTATAAAAAAAAAATTCATGTACATGTATTTTTTTCTATTGCTTATTTTATAATCAAATTCGGTTGGTGTAATTTCTAAATCATAAACCTGTAAATTTATGTTCTAATATAATGTTTCATTGAGATTATGGGGGGGGGGGGGGGGGCGGCATTTTAGCGCATAACACCGGTAAAAATATTTAATTAGAACTATGGGTCTAAGGGACACATAAGGGAACTTTTAAACAATGGGTCACAATAAATAGATTAGCTGATTTTACAAAAGATTTATCAACACCTCCTGGCTGGATGTCAGGATTAATTAATACCATTTAATTATTTAAGAATTAATTTTGATTAAAAATTGAAGAATTGAGGTTTTGCAAGAAATTTTCATCAGCAGAAGAAGCATCCCTGCTGAAAAATCCATCATAGATGAGCATGATTTACATGCTGGTCTATGCTGGTTAATACTGGTTAGTGCTGGTTTGATGCTGGTTTAGCTGGTGAACCAGCATAACTGATGGAAGACCAGCATATCTACGCTGATGAAACCTTACCACCAGCATTGGTCTTGCTAGTTAGTGCTGGTCTGGTGCTGGTTTAGCTGGAGAACCAGCAGCATAACTGATGGAAGACCAGCATGCCTGCTGAAAAATCCAGCATAGGCCAGCATGATTTATGTGCTAGGTGACCAGCAAGGTTTTGGTAGTTAAAATTGGTTGCCATTTTAGCTTATTTTCTTGTTTTTTAATAGCTAGTACTAAAAATAATGTGTGATGTAAATACATGGACCATATAGTGTTATCTTTAAATGCATTAACATACTAGAGAAAAAAAAAAGCATATAAATCAGGCTGGTCTATACTGGATTTTTCAGCAGGCATGCTGGTCTTCCATCAGTTATGCTGGTTCACCAGCTAAACCAGCACCAGACCAGCACTAACTAGCAAGACCAATAAATACTACATATGCTGGCCCCATGTAGTCTGCCTGGAAAACGTGTTGTGACTGGGGATGGTTTTATTTGACCATGAAGGTCATTGACTCGGCTGATGCAGACAGCTGTTATCTGATGACTTGTGACTGCAGTCGCTCAATAGTTCAGGACTGAGTTTCCTACAGTTTTCCACCTGAGACTCCTTGTTTAGTCTGGTTCCTCTCAAGGCTTCTTCCTCCTTCTCAAGTCCACCGTTGCCCTCGGCTTGCTCGTCAGGGATAGACTGATAATTATGATTAATACATATTTCCTCACACCTTAAACTTATTTTCATAGTTTTTTGATTCTGTAAAGCTGCTTTGCAATGACTATTGTTACAAGTGCTATATAAATAATACATAAACCTAAAACCACAAATAGTCTTGAAATAAATAGGTTGCTTAAAACTAGAAATGTTGTTTATCATAATTTAGATTTAACTTATTAATATTTAAATTTTTCCAGATAACCTGAAAACATCGAAAGGCAAGGATAGAAACAGCCGCATCAAGAGGCCAATGAATGCTTACATTATTTGGGCAAGGAAACAACGGTCTGTCGTAGCCGAGGCCTATCCAAATGCCAGCGCTGCTGAGGTCAGTGAGCAGCTTGGAATCGAGTGGAGGAAGCTGAGTGAAGACCAGAAGATGCCCTACTACCTAGAAGCATTGAGGCTTAAATGGGAACACAGCCTTCAGTTTCCAGGTGAAGGTGCACAAGGTTTTCAGATAATAAGCAAAATATCAAGACAAACAGGTCAACCATGACCAGTGTTAGGTGTAAGGCGTTACAAAGTACAAATGTTACAGTACTTACAAAGCGTTAGAGTACTTGGATTACTTTTTTGATTTAAGGAGTAATCTATTCCGACTTACTGTTATTCCGGCAATTTATGCAATCACTCTTTCTTTCCTTAAATGTAGATTGGGAGTACAAACCCCATCCACAGAAGAGAAAGCAAGTTTGCCCGGACGAAGCAGCTCCAGAAACTTCAGCTATACAGAACAATCTAATATTCTCTGGTAAAAATGCTATTTTTGTATTCCTTTACTGCACAAAACCACCCTTAAAGTTGAGTATTTGCAAACGTTTTTGTGAATAATTTACATATACAAATTTCTGTGATATTTCTTTATTCTTCTTTTTGAAGTCAGTATCAACGATTGTAGCACACGTACCAGATGCAGTAGTAAACTCTGCTAAAAAAGTTATTATAATAATGTCATATTGTCATCTTCTGAATAATTAATAGTGAAAAGATGCACATTTTTTCTCAGTTTAAGTGTTCTTTAAACAGTTCAAGTAACACAGTTCCAAGAAGTTATTTATGTGGGACAAATGAATGAAGACCAAATAGTTCAAACAAGCAAAATGTTAAAATAATTAAGGAAATAATTAAGGCTGTCAAAAATCTTCTTTTTTTTCTCTCTGTTCTCATTCAAAAGCAATGCCACACACATGTACTGTACCGTGTCCAGTGTTACAACAAGTTAATTCCTCTTGTGATATAATATGAGGAATATTAGGTGAAAAAAACATTATCAGTTAATATTTTTTTTATCCGTTATGTTCTTAAAGGGAATTATTTAAGTAATGAATAATTATTTGTATCCCTATTTTCTGTAGTAAAAGCTTTTAACCAAGGACCTGTACAGACACTCCAAATTATTTAAGATTAATCAATGGATTTAACAGTGGACTTGTTTAACATTGTAATTCTCATAATTGTTGCGAAAGAGTGAGGCGTGGGAACTTATAAGTGAGAACAGGAATTAACTTGTCACTTATATATAAACCATTAAAACGTGCAATATGTCATTCATTAATAAATTAAATATAAATTGCTGCAGTGTAAACAGAAAAAATATCAATACAAAAAGATCAGCCCTGAGACTTTGTGCTGTTTTATGCCCCTTTATGAATTGCTTCTTAAATGTTTCTTTACTTCAATATAGACTATGATTTGACTCCACATCACCAGAAGAGGAAGCAAGTCGACCTGGAAGTGACTTCTCCTGAAACACCCTCTGATGCCTCACCAGCCAAAGCCCAGGCCTTGCTACAGAGATCAAGTAAGCTATAATAATAATAATAATAATAATAATAATAATAATAGGATTCATTACGACTGAGCTTGTTCAGATATGGTGAGGTTTGGTTTCAGGTTTATCCTTAAACAATTTAAGTACAGCTGTCTGTAAAATAGTGTATCATTGTATACTAACATATATAAGATGTTCCCTCTGCTCTGCTTTTCCTTTAAAGCATAATGAACATACTTTATTGTTTATTTTCTTGAACAAAATAGGTAACAGTCAAAAGTGAATTGCATCATGCTTTTAAACCAAATGCCAAGTTAGACCCTTTTAATCCATCAACACAAGTCTGCCCGTCACACAATATCAGACAGTGTCTTTTCACATAGGGAGTGAGTCAAAACAACACATCTAATGGTTTTGTAATTTTGCAGTGAGTTTGGAGAAAACAGCCTCACCAAGAAGACCTGATCGAGAGCCAACCCCACCTCATTTCCCAGACGATTTACTGTCCTGCATGCCTGAGCCGTTATTCATCCAGTCCAGGTGAGTTTTAGCTGCAGTAGAACTGTTTCAGAAGTCAAATAGGTGCAAATGAAGTGTTACTCTGGTACTGTATGTTAAGTAATTGCAAGAATTCTGTTTAATTATTTTTTACAGCACCTTGGACTATCAGGAAACCTCTATTGGGATGGACCTGTATCATAACTCTTTCCTGGACTACGATGAGTTTTCTGCCCTAGATCAGTATATTTTTGGTAAAGAGTCTGTGGCAGACAGCAAAGACACCCACAGCAGAGACACTAACAGCAGAGACACCCATCTCAGTGCAGGTCTTAAATCTCCACCAGTCCTGGACACCAATGCCTTGGAAGAGGTGTTAAACTCTCTGCCTGCTTCAGTTGATTATTAAAATAAAGACTGAATGTGTGATTTAAATTCCTGTACATATGTGATATAAATTGTTGTAAATAGTTTTGTTTAATGTGTCATGTTAACATGTTGCAATTGTATGTAATTTAATATCATATTAAAATGCTTTTTACTATTCATGTTCGTGGTTTGAAGAAGGGGAGTGTCATGACTTTAGGCTTCAATCTTAGTTTATCAGTCTTAAATCAATTATTTAGCAAAGTATTGTGTAAATTACTTCTTAGGTCTAAACCAGACTAAAATTCACTGACAGATTTTTATCTTACTCAGTAGTGATATAACTGAATATGAATACATTGTTCAGTTTAAAAATGTATTGAAAGAAAATGTAATATTTATCTGTTCATACAGCCATCATGTTATGAATCAAAAGAGAGCGACTCATTTGTTATTAAAAGGAAAATCGTATTATTAAATCATGTTATCCAAGAAAATCATACTGATGTTATAACGAAATTTCAGTCAAACAACCCATGTTGACCAACATTCTGATATATTGTGGTTGTTCTGGGGACTATGAAAGGAGCACTGAAGGCAGGAATACACCTTGGATTGAATGTCAGTACCATGCATACTCATTCATAAACACGCAGGGTTATCGTGGAAAGTCTTTATGTTTAAAAGTTTCCTTAAAAGTTCTATAATTGAATTAGTCTCCTAATATGTGCACGAACTCAGGAGCTCTTAAAGGATATGCTAAATCAGCTCAGATTGCACTCGCAATTCACAATGTGTAATGATGCCAGGCTGCAGTTATTTCTTTTGTTTCTACTGTAACTGACTTCATGGTGGCTGATCTATAATTATAAAATGGGACTACAGGTCCAATAGCACAGTATTGGTTTAAGATGGACTAAAAAATGATATAATTACACACTTGGAAATAAAGAATTGTACCGTTGAAGGTACAAACTATTGTCACTGGTGCAGTACCTTTCAAGGACACAGAATTGCACCTTTATAGAGAGAAACAAATTTGTACCAATTCTGTTTGTACCATCAAGGACATTATTTGTACCATGGACAACCAAAAAATACCTTTTGTTTTATAAATGTAATCAAGGTTACCGTAAGCAAAGGTACAAACCCGATGACTATACATATCTGAAAAACTTGTGAAAGTCATACTTTCTTACTTTTGTACTGTTATACTGCGCATATAAAGCAAAAGCAAGTGTCATTAGAGAGGTTAAAGATAAATTTTCTCTCTCTCAGCCTGCACTGCACTTAGTGTGTGTGCACAGCATCATTGGACAGTGTGCCCCTTCCCTCCTCCTCCTTCACACACACACACACACACACACACACACACACACACTCTCTCTCTCTCTAACTGAAACACTCCTCTGTCGTGATTCTTTTTAAAGGTAAAGTGCAAGTTCATTTGTTTTATTTTTACTTTACAGGAGTGATTCCGTGTGCGCTCACTCAAGTGTCATTAGAGATGTTCCTTGTTAATTTTCCCGATAAGGAAGTGTTTCCGTTAATGTGTGTGTGTGTGTGTGTGTGTGTGTGTGTGTGTGTGTGTGTGTGTGTGTGTGAAAGTCGTCCCACATAGTACCTCTCCCCCTCTCTAATAAGAGAGGAGGAAGGGTTACTGTGTAAGACGAGAGGGATGAGAGGGGAGGGTGTCATTCCTCCTCTCTTCTTACTTTAGCTTCAAATGCATGCACACACATACACAGCGCGTGCATGCACACACAAACACACACACACACACACACACACACACACATAAATACACAGCGATTATTTTGATATATGAGCACACTTCCGTAATGAATTATGCTCCCAACCCAAAGTTCCACTGTACATGTACAGTATACACTGTATTGACCACAGACTGGGCTATAGTAATATGTGAGCAGCATGTATGTAGTCTGTATGTATGTAAGTTTGTAAGTTATGCATGGTTATTGAAAAAAAAAAACAAAAAAGAGGTTTGTCATAACATGTGTGTACAAGATATTTGTGAACCGGATCTTGTAGCCTGGAGTTTTTGCTTCAAAATGATTTGACAATCATCCTGCCCTCTCATTCACGTAAAAATAATATCTTCATTTACATTATGTAAGACACTTTTTGTTTAGAAAGCCCATATTGTATGTAAAGAGGTGTGAATGATCATGAGTAATGCTGTAATTCACACAAGAAAAGACAAAGACCCACATAATGAGCTGCATAATGAGGCTTTCAGTCAGTTATGTGACAGAGAGGGAAATGCTACAAGAAAATAATATGAGAACAAAAGAAATATAATTTTTTTGTTTGTAGTTTATTCAGAATATACAGTTGAAACCAGATATTTACATACACTTCAGAAAAAAACACAAAAACTATTTCAAACATTAAATCAGAGTAAACCTTTTCTGTTTTAGATCAACAAATATTAAAGCATTTGTTAAATGTCAGAATCGATTGAGGGTTAATTTTTATTTATTTTTTATCACTTTCACCAAATTCAGAAATATACATACAATAAGTTTATTGTGTCTTTAAACAAAAAGAAAACTCCAGATGATTCCATTCTGAGGTTAAGAAGCTTCTGATAGGTTAATTGATTCCATTTGAGTTAATTGGTGGCACAGCTGTGGATGCATATAAAGACTCTTTCCTGAACGGTGGATGGTCAGATCCCTGAAGGTCCCACGTTCATCCGTTTAGACAATAATATGCGAGTATAAACACCACAGGAATATACAACCATCCACTGTTCAGGAAAGAGTCATAGAGAGGAAAGTTTTTTGGTGAAAAATGTGTGTCTACCCCAGGACAACAGCAAAAGACCTTGTGAAGACGCTGGCTGAAACTGGTATGACAGTGTCATTATCCACAGTAAAACGAGTCCTGAACCACCATGAGCTGAAAAGTTACTCTGGGAGGGGAAAAGCCATTGCTTTAAAAACAACATGAAAAAGCCAGACTACAGTTTGCAACTGCACATAGGGAGAAAAATCCTAATTTCCTGGAGACATGTCCTGTGGACTAATGAAACAAAAATTTCACTGTTCATAATGATAAACTGTATATTTGGAGGAAAAAGTGTGTGACGTATGGGGATGGTAGTATAATGTTGTATAATACTGTATACTTTGCTGCAGAAGGGACTGGTGCACTTCACAAAAATGGCATCATGAGAAAAGAAAATTATATGGATATATTGAAGCAGCATCTGAAGACATCAGCCACGAATTTAAAGCTTGGGTGCACATGGGTCTTCCAAATGGACAACAACCCCAAGCATAAATCCAAATTAGTTACAAAGTGGCTTAAGGACAACAAAGTAAAGGTATTGGAGTGACCGTCACAAAACGCTGATCTCAATCAAAACTCAAAATTTATTCTGATTTACTCTGATTTAATGTTTGACACAGATGATCTTGTACACAGAAGGCACATTCAGGGTAAAACTGTGCAAACGGGAACGGTGCATGATAAGAAAAAGGGTGTTAGGTTTGTAAAAGCCCAATCTTACACCCTATACACAGAAAGAAAGATACTTATTATGTGTCCATGAACTTTAAAAATACAAGAGAATTATCCCAAATCCAGACCCCACTTGTGGTTTAGTTTCCCATGTTGGCAAAGACTAAAACAAACAGCTACTGTAAGCTAAAGCTATCCAAAACTGTGTGAAGTACATTAGAACATTTACACCATAGCTGATGTGCACGAACATGTGTAATTTACATAAGGTATTATTTTAGCCATCGTGAGCTAACATTGTTGTGCTAAGCTACATAAGGCAGTATGTTAGCATGATATGAAGCAATGCTATTTAAATGCTACCTTAAACTATGTAAGTGTCATTGAAAGACAATGTTTCATATAAGCTGGCCAAAGCTAGCCAGAATAAGGATTATATGAGACATATTAACTTACCCATGGTAACAGCTTGCTGGATTCTCTGTCAGAGTCTCAGTGTTGTTCTGAAGAAAAGCTAAACTCCTCGCACTGTCCAGAACATTCTGTAGTCTTTATTTTAAAACATGTACCTTCAGTTCATTAAAAAGCTTAAAGCTTAAAAAGTTAAGCTAAGATTTAAGCTTAATCCAAGTTTATGCTAGGATTTACAGGAGTAATTCTAAATGTCCAGTTCAGTTCAGTCTTTCTTACATGATAGAGCATCTCATTGGCTCTGACGCACTCAGAAAGTTAGGGGTGCTTGATAGTCCAGATTTTCTATACAGACCGTGGTGAGCTTTCATCCCTCCTCAGGGATACACTGAAGGACGAGATAACATTTTTTATTCTGTAGAATCTTCTCAATGTCCTTCAAGTACTGGTCCGACTCCTGGATCATTCTTCGGGATTTACACAAGAAAGCACAAAGGAAATAATTATTCAGAATGCGATTTTCTTTCTTTACAGTTTAAAGAAACGAAATGTTTTAGAATTAATTCCGCATAACAATGTGTTTCCTTAAAATAACAATGCAAATGTCTGCCTGTTTAAGGAAACCCCAAGAGACGGAACTGCGACTGAGCAATCGCACTTGACATGAAAAATGATATCACATAATGGTGTGTTTTTTTCAGTATGTGTATATATTTCTGGTCTTAAATATTCAACTAAATTAATTTTTTTTACATAGCGCTTTTAACAATGTTCATTGTCTCAAAGCAGCTTTACAAGAATGAAAATTTTTTTTAAAGAAAATTTATGGAGGTGTGTATGTGTGAGAAAAATGTGTCTAGATAATAATGAGGTGAATGATGAATGAAATGTCTCTGATGAGCAAGCCAAGGGTGATGGCCACAGTGGCAAGGAAAAACTCCCTGAGATGGTAGTAGGAAGAAACCTTGAGAGCAACCAGACTCAACAGGGAACCCATCCTCATTTGTGTTTACACTCCAGTTTTAATACATAAGTAATGGGTGAAAAGACATATTTGATTGTTATGATTGTGATTGCATACAGCGAGTTTTCTAGTAGTAAATTATTATTATTATTATTATTACTACTATTAAATATTTCTAGTATGTAGCACATGTCAAACTCATACAATAGTACCTAGTGTATGGTAAAAATTTCTGTCCTTAAAATGAGCCAACATTAGCCAGAGTTGGCCCTCCAGCAGTGGGCTATCTGGGTCAATTTCCAACCTTGCCATTACCCACTGAACCAACGTTGAGCCAATATTGGGCCAATGAACAAAATGACCAAAATTGGGCCAACCACTGATGCCAACATGGCCAAGGATTGGCCCTTCAGCAGTGTGCTATCTGGGGAATGGCTGCCAGACAAGGGGAAAGATCAAGATTAGTCCATGCTAGCACTAGTGACAGTGCATCAGAGAATGCTGAAGGAGGCTGAAGATGGTGCGGGAGCTGAGGATGTCCCACCAAACAAAGCTCAGGGACAGAAAAAGATCAGAAATGTCTGGAAAACAAACGACAACCAGTTGGAGGGTGACCTGCCTCATTTTCTAGTGGAGTGGAAGGTGAATGTTAGGGGAACAGAGCCAATAGATTTCTATATCCACCTATATCCCGAAGATCTGATGGATAAAAATGTGCACCTCAAATGGAAAAGAAAATCTGGCCTGGACAACAGAAAAACTGAAAACTTTTCTGGGAATAAATATGGTAATGTCATATGTAAGATATCCACTAAATATGGATATTGGTCATCACAGTCAGGTCTTCATCTTGACTTGATAGCAAATGCCATGCCAGTGAACAGATTTAAGGAGATTCTAAGGTACATGCACTTTGTTTAATAACATGCCTAAACAGGAATGAAAACTCTTGACTGAGGCTCTTATAATTTATGCATGAAAGGGCTAGACAACGACTTTGACAACATCACAAGCAGTCCTCGCATCACAAGCATACCCTCAGATCAACTAAGAGGCAGAGGGAGCAGTCTGAAACAAATGCTGAGAAAGAATCAAGACAATCAGAGAGCTCTTCTGGCATACAGATCGACTCTACTGAGCCATGAAATCTCACCAGCAGAACCTTTGATGGGGAGGAAGATTAGATCAACAATTTCAGCTACACAGAAATCCCTTACATCAAAATGGTCTGGCTTGAAAACGTTTAGGAGGAAAGATAGATAGCAACAAGTCACATTCAAGTCTAGACACAGAGCGAAAAATCTACCAGTCATTATACCTGGACAGAAAGTGTGGATCAGAACACTAAAAACCTCTGGAATGGTCCAGGGAGAAGCATCAACACCCAGATCGTATCGGGTAGAAACTGAGATGGGAACACTGAGAAGGAACACAGGTCATCTTATGACCAGGCAAGTTATTAATGGATTTCCCATCCACCAGAAAGACTGGAGTTCAATATTAGTATTGAAAGACCTGCTGTCAAAGAGAGGACAGAATAATCCCTTCAGCAGAATTAGGAATGTCCAGATAGTTCAGCCTAACTTCCTGCTTAGAAAAGAAAGTTCAGTGTTGTATGTTGTTGAGATGGTTATTGAAAAGGGGATGATGTTGTGGGACTCATCCAGACACTAGAGCAGGGCTCCAGTTGTGTAAAGGAGATAGATAAATACTTGGGGGAGATGTTTGAATCTCTAAAGCTGTTTACGTGTGCTGCTGACTCATCTTGAGAATAAGAAATAACAACCTGTTACACAAACCATATACACAGTAATATGGCTGAACCAGAATAAATTTTTTCAAATTAATGAATATCAAAATTGTGGGTGATTATGATAAAGATAATGAAAATATAAATTTATATATTATAATATATTGTTGGTGGTCTTTTGGCTGCTCCCGGCAAGGGGTCGCACATACAAGCTTAGTCCGCACATACAAGCTTGGCAAAGGTTTTACACCGGATGCCCTTCCTGACTCCCCATTTTACCCGGGCTTGGGACGGGCAGTGCATCCAGTGGTTGCGAATCGAACCCATGAGGCCATGTGGCCTTTTGCATGACAGGCGAAACATCTATCACTGAACCACCAGTGTCTTAAATGTATATATTATAATATATAGATATAATATAATGACTCCTATAACGTTCATGTAAGTATGCGCTATAAATAAAGTGTAACCAGCCAGCCTACAAAAACCAGACCTGAATAAAAAATTTTCAGTCACATGAACATCAGTAGTGCCACAAGAACAGAAATACTGCCAAAAGTCAAAGTAAAATAATTTTTTAAAGCACACTTAACACAACACAGCTGTACAATCCTAAAATAGTTGTAGACTAGGGGCCTCGAGCCTATTCCAGGAGACTTAGGGCGGGATACACCCTGAACAGGGTGCCAATCCACTGCAGGGCACACACACAATCACACACACTCATTCACACACTTTGGGATCGGGCAATTAGCCTAATCTGCATGTCTTTGAAATGTTGGAGGAAACCAGAGAACCCAGAGGAAACCGACCAAGCATGGGGAGAACATCCAAACTCGATGCACACAGAGGTGGGAATCAACCCCTAGCTGGGAAATGACAGTGCTAACCAATTGTCATGGCGTGCGCCCAAATATAATATCACTCCTCGCTCACTCCGAAGCTCACTAGCTAGACAACCTCCCCTTCTGCAGGTGTCTGAAGAGGCGGGGCTGCGGAAATAAGCACGGCAGGTGAGCAATCTCTGGTAATGGAGTAAGCTTGGAGTGTAGCTCGGAGTCTGATCGGCTACTGGATCAGAGTGGAGAGTGTGACACGCGCTAAGAATGTAAAAGAGTGGCATGCACACGGGGCAATGGAACAAGCCCCAGGGACTTTTTCCTTTCTTTGATCTTCGGGATGGGGACAGCCACAAGCTCACTGCCGGAGCTCCTGCAGCTCTTAAGATCTCGCATGGAGCCGGATTTCATGACCCTGCCGCCGGGGAGGAAAAGGCCCCTAGGAGGTACACATCACGGCCCTTGTTCCCAGCCAGAGAAGGCTGCCCAGCTGCCAGACATCACAGAGAACTCCCATCTCACCAGCCTGTGACCGTATGCCAGCGAGGCACTGCCCACCAGACCTGCATGTGCACATCATTCCTTCCCTTTCTTTCCATCCTCCCTCCTTCCCCATTTTTCTTAAATAAATTACCCTTTTTCCTGTAAGTCCTCGACCTCGTGTCTGTGCTTTATGGTGTTGTGCAAAAAGGGTCGAACCCGTTAGGTACTACACCACTGTGCCATCTCATTGTATAAAATAAGCAAATAAAACAGTGAACCAATAAATAAATAATAAATAAAATAGGGAGAAGAATACCTCATCACACTGTATTCAATGCCAAAGAGTATAAAAAGGGCTTAAGGTGAGATTTAAAATTAGGAAGAGTAAGGGCCTGCCTGATGTACAGAGGCAGCTCACTGCAGAGTTTAGGGGCTGCTACTGAAAAGCAGATTTTGAAAGAGTAATAAACTTTGGTACTCAAGTACAAGTACTGTTACTTCAGTGAAATTTTACTGGAGTACAAGTAAAGTTACCATTGTAAAAATCTACTCAAGCAAAAGTAAAAAGTAGTTCATTAAAATTTACTCAGAGTAAAACTTACTGAGTAACTTTTTTAATGGCAGGCATGGGATGGGATTCTAGTGTTGTTCAAAAAAGACAAGTGGATATAAGTCTCAAACTAATTATTTTTATTTGAAGGAACACCTTTGAATAATAAAGCTGTTGAAATCAACGTGGTCGCTTAAATATGGTGTGACGCTTTGCGCCGGATAGCCGAGGGAAAAATGAGATCAGAGACAAGAATAACGTTCAGCACAAAACCTAACCTTTCAGCATCACAAAATTATAATATAAAAAAACACAAAGTAAAAGTACAGAAAAAGGGTAAAACAATAGAGCGTTTTGAGGGCGAGCAGCACACCTGAGCTCCTACTCCGTTCTCTCCTTTTCACGCACACACAGCGCGCACACTGCGGGAGGGCTTCTTAAAAAGGCAAGATACATACATAATGTAGTATACAACATAGTAGTGGCCATTAGAATGGCCAGGGGTTTGCTTCATAAGACTTTTCCATCGTTCTTGTAAGTTTAGCGAGTAAAAAATAAATGCGAATTTACTCAGCGAATATGATTTCAAATTTAGTGAAGTACAATACTTCAAACAAAACATACTTAAGTAAAAGTAAAATTTAAAATTTTAAAAGTTAATTTAAAAATTAGAAGTACACAAAAAAACTACTCAATTATAGTAACGTGAGTAAATGTAATTCGTTACTTTCCACCTCTGCTGAAAAGGAGACCTGAACCTCCAATAATGAACTGGACACATCTCCTGTTATACTGAACTTCAAATCTCACACAGTATGATGCAGATCAATCCCTGCTATCCTTTTTACCCAAATGAGGATGGGTCCCCTGTTGAGTCTGGTTCCACTCAAAGTTTCTTCCTATTACCATCTCATGGAGTTTTTCCTTGCCACTGTCGCCGTCATCCTCGGCTGGCTCATCAGGGACAGTTTTATCAATTTGATTCATACATGTTCACATTTCATACAAACTATAATTATAGTTTGATTGTGTAAAATATAATTATTTATATTTATTTTTATATATATTTATATTTTGATTGTGTAAAGCTGCTTTGCGACAATATCAATTGTTAAAATCGCTTAAATTTGATTTTGAATTGAAAGGGGCATTATATTTTGTATTAATCATTTTATATGAATAATATTTGGGTTGTGGAACAGATCATTAGAGTTTAAATTATTTCTTATTGGGAAATTAGCTTTGACATACAAGTGCTTTGGATTATAAGCACACTTCCAGAGCAAATTATGCTTGCAATCCAAGGTTTATCTGTATAACCTTTTTAAGATCTGTTTTTGTTAAAAATGGCTTGTTCTTGGACAAGAGCCCAAACTGAAAAATGCTAACTTTAACAACAGAGTTAATTTGCTTATCCAGTTTAAAATCACTGTTACCAAGGTTCCTAGCAGTTTTACATAAAATGTAAAAGGGTCAGCACATGCTCCAGAACATCTGAGATCTAAGAGCAGGAGAATGGTGAAATTCCCATAGTCAGTAAGTATTAAGAGATCATTAAAAACTTTTAAGAGGGCAGATTCAGAGCTGCTGAGAGCTTTAAACCAGACTGGAACACCTCAAGTATGCCATGAAGAGTTAGGAGATGAAGCAGAGTAACAACAGCCAAGAGACACCCTTTTTGATCTGAATTTTTTATTACCTGGGAAGTGAAGAGGTAATGATATATAATAAATAAATAAATAAATAAACAAATACATACATCCTTAAATACTGTTTGCTCCACAGTTCCCTTAACTGTGGAAAGGTCTGATGTTGAAACAGTAAACAGACAACAGAAACATAAATAAATAATGTTACATGCACATGCCAGATAATGATGGCTATTATAGTATGGGGCTATTATAAAAATGGGATTTTATTGCCATATAGTAATTTACTATATTTCAATTACTATACTTAAGTTTCTTAAACTCATAGACTATAATGCTACAACCATGACGATGAAATTATTTGTCACACTTTTATGATTTTATATAATTTTTTTGCTCTTTGGCCAAGTGCACAAACAAGCAAGCAAAATTGAATTGTGATAAAAGCTAATGAAGGCTCATGTGTAATGCTGATTATGGTAAAAGAAACAGTGAAAGCATCTATAGAATTTTTAAAAGAACTGAATAAAGCTTCAAAAACATCAACACCAGCGTACACAGATAGCAGATCTAAATGACGATCCAACTCCCTGGATATCATCTCCTCCTCGACGCAATCATGGCTAAGTTCACTGCCACTGCCAGAGGACTGTCGAACCAGGTCAGTATTTACTAAGCAACTCAAAGAATGATGCCAATAACTCCAGGGAAACCAGTGATGCGCATGAATGTTTTTGTTGATTTCACACTGTATGGCATGTATGAATCTGCGCATGATTTGTGGTGCTGTAAGAGCAAAGTCGGACTTATTATTATCAACATTGTTGGCTGTGACAAACCCAAATCATCAGTGTTTCAAAGCTGCATCTTCGATGTTACTGTTACCAAACGTCTCTCTTTCGATTGCACCTCTCCCTGAAAGCCATTTCCTCACTACTTCTCATCGGATACGACACCTCATGAGCTCTCCTACATTTTGGTGCAGAAAGGAGTGATTTCCTATTTTAAGAATGCTGAGTAATTGCTATCCTATTTTTATTGTCATGTAGGACACACTTGGGCAATGGTTTAATTCCACATTAGACTGTCTCCAAACAAACTAGGAGTGCAATGGCGTGTTTCGCCACAAAACATTTTGGGTCGCTGTTTCACTCTCTGTAAAATAGTGAAAATGCGAAAAAGAACAAGCTTTTCAGCAACAGATTTTATTACCGTAACAAAACTGTTAAACTAAAAACAGGAACTCCAGGTGAAAATGTCATTGCTCATTGTAACACCTGCGCATTCGCTCATCCATCACCATGGTTACGGTGACGTCGGTACGCTACGTTGCTTACATTTAAATATTAGAACAAGACGCTGGAAAATTTTGTTAGCGCGACAACGAAAACATCTTCAATTTAGATCTCAAGTTTTTATTAGAGAAGTTAAAGAGCAAGGAGATGATGAGAAAAGAAGACAGCCAGGGTTTTACTCAATTTGCTGTGAGCACGCGCGGGGATCAGCCAATCACCATCGAAGCGGCTACCGAGCGCGTGAGCCTCACTCAGCCTCCTTCAGTAACAGGTAGGGAGCGAGCGCGAGCTCTTATCAGGCTGGGTAAACTGCAAATTAAAATAATCAAAAACCACACTTTTCTCAGTTTTTAACAGCCAAGACTAACTTGGAGAGGCCGCTCTTTTTAGTCTAAAATAATCAGTTTGCTTTATTATTCTTGTTATTTTTCAAATTACATATTGCAGTATTCACACATAAAAACATCTAAACAGACCACAGACTTTTCTTGGTGGTGCTGTGGTTATCCTAGGCATTAAAGTCCATTAGCATTATATTTGTTCGAGGTTCCTATGTGCTCAATTTTGATTCATAATGCAATGATTTTTTTGCTATTCTGTTGACATTTAACTTTAGATCCTAAATGGTGAGTGGGAAGCTACATCACTGTGCCAGTGATCATTTTTAAAATCAAAACTGGCTGTAAGGGATGCATATACATTTAAACAATGGGTCCCACAATACTGTAATTACATTAAATTTTACATAAGATTTATCAACACCACCAATAGATTTGAGAATTTATCCAAGCTGGACATCAGGATTAATTAATACCATTTAATTATTTAAGAATTAATTTCAAGAATAAAAATTTTCCAAGAAATTTCCATCAGCAGGAGAAGCATTTTCAGCATATGAACTAACAAGTTGCGCGTACATCCTACAACCATTCAAACATGAGGTGATTGCTATTTGTGTCAGGTTTCAGTTTCTTTTTTGGTGGCATGATGGTAACTGAGGAAATAATTATTTAAAAAAAAAAACTAATCCTTTGTATTAAACGATTTCATTTGATAGAGTCTGCGAGATTGACTAAATCAAAAATACAGTTTCATCAGCCTAAAACCACACCACAACCTCAGTAGATGAGAGAGCTGGTTATGACATGTCATTGTTCCTGTGGAAATGCATTTCAGAAAACGCAGAAGAGTTTTTTTCCACAAAAAAATCTGTGTGAAATATGCAATGGAGAAATAATGTTTTGAAATAGATACTACATAGATATGTATGATGGCCCTGGTGGTCTGCCTGGAAAATGTTACAGTATCTGATGACTGCAGTCGCTCAGCTTCAGGACTGAGATTCCTAGTTTTGTACCTGAGACTCCTTGTTTAGTCTGGTTCCTCTCAAGGCTTTTTCATGTTGTCATCTCAGGTAGTTTGTCAAGTCCAATGTTGTCCTCGGCTTGCTCATCGGGGACAAGCTGATAATTATGATTAATACATATTTCCTCACACCTTTATTTTTTAAATTTATTTTCATTGTTTTTTGATTCTGTAACGCTGCTTTGCAATGACTATTGTTACTAGTGCCACATAAATAAATACATGAAACTAAAACCACAAGTAATCGCTAATAGTAGCAATAGTAAAATACAATAGGTTGTTTAAAACTTTTGCACAACACTGTATGCCTCTACTGTATTTTGTTCACTCATCTAACTAGAAATGTTATCATAATTTTCAATTATTAGTCAATTATTAGTGTTTTTATTTTTCCAGGCGACCTGAAAACATCAAAAGGCAAGGGTAGAAACAGCCACATCAAGAGGCCCATGAATGCTTACATTATTTGGGCAAGGAAACAACGGTCTGTCGTGGCCGAGGCCTATCCAAATGCCAGCGCTGCTGAGGTCAGTGAGCAGCTTGGAATCCAGTGGAGGAAGCTGAGTGAAGACCAGAAGATGCCCTACTACCTAGAAGCATTGAGGCTTAAATGGGAACACAGCCTTCAGTTTCCAGGTGAGGTGCACAAGGTTTTCAGATAATAAGCAAAATATCAAGACAAAAAGGTCAACCATGACACATCTTCTTGTTTTTATGCATCTTGTTGCATTGCTCTTTATTTCCTTAAATGTAGATTGGGAGTACAAACCTCGTCCACAGAAGAGAAAGCAAGTTTGCCTGGACAAAGCAGCTCCAGAAACTTCAACCATACAGAACAATTTAATATTCTCAGGTAAAAATGCTATTATTTGTATTCCTTTACCACATACAAATTACCCTTAAATTTGTGTATAGTGAAATGTTATCGCAAACAATTTGCATATGCAAATCCCAGTGAAATTTCTTTATTATTCTTTTTGAAGTCAGTATAAATGATTGTAGTAATCATACCAGATACAGTAGTAAACTCTGCTTAAGGGTTATTATAATAATATCATATTGTTAATAATTATCAGTGAAAGACGCAATTTGTTTCTCAGTTTAAGTTTTCTTTAAACAGTTCAAGTGGACAAAGTCTCACGAAGTTGTTTATGTGGGAAAAATAAATTAAGCCCAAATACAAACAGAATTTAAAAATAAATAAGGAAATGATTAAGGCTGTCAAAAATCTTGCTTTTGTCTCTCTGTACTCATTCAAAAGCAACACCACATAAATGTACTGTACCGTGTCCAGTGTTACAACAAGTTAATTTCTCTTGTGATATAATATTATGGGCAATATTAGGTGAAAAACTTTATCAGTTAATATTTTTTTGATCTGTTACATTCTTAAAGGGAATTATTTGATTAATGAATAATCATTTACATCCTTAGTTTCTGTAGTAAAAGCTTATAACCAAGGACTTGTACAGACACTCCAAATGATCTAAAATGAATAAATGGATTTAACAGTGGTCTTGTTTAACAATGCAATTCTTATAATTGTTGGGAAAGAGTAAGTTGTGGGAATGACTGTTTATTGCTGTAAAATAAAATAAGTCAGAACAGGAATTAACTTGTCACTTGGATTATAAACCATTAAATTGCGCAATATGTCATTTATTAAAAATTAAATATAAATTGCTGCAGTGTAAACAGAATAGAAAAAAATATCAATACAAAAAGATCAGCCCTGAGACTTTGTGCTGTTTTATGCCTCTTTATGAATTGTTTCTTAAACGTTTCTTTACTTCAATATAGACTATGATTTGACTCCACATCACCAGAAGAGGAAGCAAGTCGACCTGGAAGTGACTTCTCCAGAAACACCCTCTGATGCCTCACCAGCCAAAGCCCAGGCCTTGCTACAGAGATCAAGTAAGCTATAATGAAAATAATAATAATAATTTATACCTTATTTTTTTGGTTCACTAATTTGATTGTTCAATGTTCATATTTTTTTTGTTTCTGTCATTTCACTTGTCTGTGAATATTACAATTGAGGTGAGGTACTGATGTACTGAATATCAGCATTGCTGCATTACCTACTGTAGGATAACATAGCAATAGCGTTTTCAATATAACAGTACTATTGCTCATCTGATTATTTTCCCTCACTCATTTATTTTAAATATTCAGTTTATCCTGGTCGCTGTCCATTTAGGCATATTTAATGAAGAAGTTTAATTGACTAAGAATTTGAATACTATGGTCTTTCTCAGTAAACGAATAAGTTTAATTTCCAGAACATAATTGGTCTCTCTACAAAACTAGCATGTGGTGATGCATGATCCACTGAAGAGCTAGTAGTTTATCTTGATAGCGGATTCATTACGACTTTCATACGAGCTTGTTCGGGTGTGGTTATGTTTGCTTTCAGGTTTATCCTTAAACAATTTAAGTACAGCTGTTTATAAAATAGACATATATATATATATACACTCACCTAAAGGATTATTAGGTTCACCATACTAAGACTGTGTTAGACCCCCTTTCGCCTTCAGAACTGCCTTAATTCTACGTGGCATTGATTCAACAAGGTGCTGAAAGCATTCTTTAGAAATGTTGACCCATATTGATAGGATAGCATCTTGCAGTTGATGGAGATTTGTGAGATGCACATCCAGGGCACGAAGCTCCCGTTCCACCACATCCCAAAGATGCTCTATTGGGTTGAGATCTGGTGACTGTGGGGGCCATTTTAGTACAGTGAACTCATTGTCATGTTCAAGAAACCAATTTGAAATGATTCGAGCTTTGTGACATGGTGCATTATCCTGCTGGAAGCAGCCATCAGAGGATGGGTACATGGTGGTCATGAAGGGATGGACATGGTCAGAAACAATGCTTTTAAACGATGCCCAATTGGCACTAAGGGGCCTAAAGTGTGCCAAGAAAAGATCCCCCACACCATTACACCACCACCACCAGCCTGCACAGTGGTAACAAGGCATGATGGATCCATGTTCTCATTCTGTTTACGCCAAATTCTGACTCTACCATTTGAATGTCTCAACAGAACTCGAGACTCATCAGACCAGGCAACATTTTTCCAGTCTTCAACTGTCCAATTTTGATGAGCTTGTGCAAATTGTAGCCTCTTTTTCCTATTTGTACTGGAGATGAGTGGTACCCGGTGGGGTCTTCTGCTGTTGTAGCCCATCAAGGTTGTGTGTGTAGTGGCTTCACAAATGCTTTGCTGCATACCTCGGTTGTAACAAGTGGTTATTTCAGTCAAAGTTGCTCTTCTATCAGCTTGAATCAGTCGGCCCAATCTCCTCTAGCATCAACAAGGTATTTTCGCCCACAGGACTGCCGCATACTGGATGTTTTTCCCTTTTCACACCATTCTTTGTAAACCCTAGAAATGGTTGTGCGTGAAAATCCCAGTAACTGAGCAGATTGTGAAATACTCAGACCGGCCCGTCTGGCACCAACAACCATGCCACGCTCAAAATTGCTTAAATCACCTTTCTTTCACACTCTGACATTCAGTTTGGAGTTCAGGAGATTGTCTTGACCAGGACCACACCCCTAAATGCATTGAAGCAACTGCCATGTGATTGGTTGATTAGATAATTGCATTAATGAGAAATTGAACAGGTGTTCCTAATAATCCTTTAGGTGAGTGTATATACTAACATATATACAATGATACACCCTCAACTTTGATTTTTCTTTAAAGAATAATGAACATGCTTTTTCTTTATTTTGTAGACCAAAATAGGTAACAGTCAAAAGTGAATTGAAGTGAAGTCATGCTTTTAAATTGAAGTTTATACCCTTTTAATCCATGAACACAAGCCTGTCCGTCACACAATATCAGACAGTGTCTTTTCACATAGGGAGTGAGTCAAAACAACACACCTAATGGCTTTGTAATTTTTCAGGCAGTTTGGAGAAAACAGCCTCACCAAGAAGACCTGATCGAGAGCCAACTCCACCTCATTTCCCTGATTTACTGCCCTGCATGTCTGAGCCGTTATTCACCCAGACCAGGTGAGTTGTTAGCTGCAGTAGAACTGTTTCAGAAGTCAAATAGGTGCAAATGAAGTGTTACTCTAGTGTGTTAAGTAATTGCAAGAATTCTGTTTAATTCTTTTTCACAGCTCTTTGAGCTATCAGGAAACCTCTATTGGGATGGACCTGTATCATAACTCTTTCCTGGACTACGATGACTTTTCTGCCCTAGATCAGTATCTTTTTGGTCAAGAGTCTGTGGCAGACAGCAGAGACACCCATCTCAGCGCAGGTCTTAAATCTCCACCAGTCCTGGACACCAATGCCTTGGAAGAGGTGTTAAACTCTCTGCCTGCTTCAGTTGATTCTTAAAATGAAGACAGAATGTATTTTTTTTTATTCCTGTACATATGTAATATATACTGTATTGTTGTAAATAGTTTTGTTTAAAGTGTCATCTTAACTTGTTGCAATTGTATTTATGTAATATCACAATAAAATGCTTTTTACTATTTCTGTTCATGGTTCGATGAATGGGAGTGTCCACAGCCAACATGGTGAGCAAGACCAAGACACATGTCTGAAATGTTTTATTTCATGCACAGACTCAGGTTTCACCTGCTGCACAGTTTCATTAAACATGGTGACTTTCAGTTCAAGCACATTTAAGACTTTAAAATTACACATTGTAGTTCAATGGTGCTATGCTGTCCATAGCATCTATACCTTCACTGATACAGACAAATGGGTTTATTACGGCCGGTCAATACGGGGGGCGCAGGGGTGCCGCCCCCTTAAAATTAGGCAGAGAAGAATGCTCCTTTAACACCTAATTATTTAACATAATAATTATTTATTTTAATAATGAAATAAAGTCATTTAGTCACAATATTCCGCTGTATTTCTTAATATAATTTGTTTGCAATAAAAAAAATCTAAACTGTATTACGTTCATTTGTGTTCGTGTACGCGGGCGCCGGTCCAACGAGTGTCTATGTAGGCACGTACATTTTTGAAAAGCATGTGACTTGAGGCTGAGCTCTGATTTCATTTTGTCAAATCATCCTTCGGGCGCAGCACTGTGTGCCCTGAACCCTCCCACTTTTGTACTTAGCGAATCAATATTGTTTATAAACATTTGGGCTCATGTGATTGGACCTTTGTCAACGAGACTTCCAGCACTTCTTTTATGGCAAGCGGAGCTGCTGACTGGATGCGATGTGTCATGCCTTTATTTTATACTAGTAGTAATGATGCTCAATCACCTGATGAATGGCTATTTACAGGCGAGTATTAAAAGTTTAATTTTAATTTTGTTTGCGCCCCCCCCCCCCCAAACAAAATTAACAAAACCGCCCCCCATTGTTGCCTGTTATCTCACACTTACTAATACACTTGACACAAATGACATACACGCCAGCTGACAGGTTTAATTTTCAATTGCTGCTCTAGTGGAAGTTAAGTTTGTTTTTTATATCCCTGAGTAATAAGCATATTTTTTTGCTAGAGTGTGTTCAATTTAATTCTGGATTTTAAACAGTTAAATTGGTGAAGGGTTAAACACTGAACAAAAGACATTTTCTAGTTGTTCTTTTTTTTCTCCCACTTCATATCTTTCATGAAACTGTGAATAAGACATAGTATGTGCTTTAAGACTTTATAGAACATATTTTGTTTATGTTTATTGTAGTATTCCAAATTTTAGAATGACAGGCCAGCAGGAGGCACCTCTCAATCAATAAATGCTGACAGATCCTTCAGACCCAGATGTTTCTCAAAATAATCAAATAAAACAATGCCTGGTTGGTAAATGAATAGAAAACAGTTCATTTATTTTTATTGTTAGTATATAATTAGAGGGAAGCAGCACACTGTAGTGGGACCCACATGGACACTAGAGGGCGCTCCACTTCAGTAAAGGAGATAGATAAACATGCAAATTCAAATTTCAAACTCAAATTTTATTTGTCACATACACAGTCATGCACAGTACGATATGCAGTGAAATGCTTATACGACCTAATATAGTGACCTTAAAAATAAAAAATAAAAACAATTTACAAGAAATAAATAGTGGAAGAATAAGAGTAAGATTAGCTTAGAAACAGAAGAAAACAGAAGAAAGTAAAAATAAATCAAATAATATATAAGAAATATTAAAACTGATCTGTACATAAGTGCATGGGAGAGAATAAAAATAAATTGATCTTAAGAGAATAAAAATAAATTGATGTTAAGCTCTTTGTGTGCTGATATCCCGTCTGTTACATGGTGTCAGAAGTGGTTTTGACGACCTGCAAAGATAGACAGCAAAGAAGTGAGTAAAAAAATGTGGTGCTTTAAAAAGACTGCTAATTGGTATGGCCACAGTGGATGCGCCTCTTTGAAAAAGACCCTGTTAACCAGGCAAACTGGCTTCTTTACGTTATGGGGGGAAAAGCGAAATACTTTACCCGTAAGTGAGGAAGGAAAAAAGAGAGTTATGGTGGAGTAAAAAAGGCCTAAAGTAAGCACTTAATTAGCACACATAATCTTTGAATTTAATAGCAGATTCCCACATCCTGGCGAATCAGTAGATGTGTACAAGTTTGTGGAACCCTGGAGATATTGTGATCTCCAAGAGGAAATGATCAGAGACTGTATTATTGTGGTCATAAGAGATGCAAAGCTCTCAGAGAAACTGCAACTAGATCCAAATTCGACATTAGACAAAACAATAACTCAATATGGGGGCAAAGACGAGAGAAAATCTGAAGATGAGAAATCCAAGAACAAAAAAGTCTTAAGTCTTAAGTCTTAAGTCTCAACAACAATTCAAGAATACACTGGAAAATGACAAAGAAAACACAGGGCACACAAGCAAGATACTGCGGGCCCGACTAATTTTTCTGTGTGCTTTTAAGCCAGAAAAGTTGATTACATAATCAGGCTCAAGTGCGCAGCTAGAGTGATCAATCGTTCTTGAAATTAGATGTCACATCCTTGCATCACAACTTTCATCACACCATTTGCGAGATACTGCTTCCAGGATTCGAAAAAGTAAAGAAAATACACCGACTATACTGGCACAGTATAGTTCAAATAGTGAGACTGTAGTTTCAGCCAATGCTTCATATGGTCTTGGAGGGGTGCTCATGCAGAAACAGAAAAAGACGGGAGGCCTGTTGTATACATCTCAAGAAGTCTAACACACACAGAGACACGATATGCACAAATTGAAAAAGAAGCTCTTGCGGTAACTTGGGCATGTGAGCGACTCAGTGTATATCCACTTGGATTGGAATTTATGTTACATACCGACCACAAACCCCTAATTTCTCTGTTGGGCCACTCAGGGACTCCAAGAATTCTTCTTCACTGCAGATGCGTTGTCACGAGCACAATCAGGACCAGAAAAATCAACGAAAAATGAAACATTGGAGTTTTAGTGGATCATATAGTTCAACAAATCCCTGCTACAAGAACAAAACTGAAACAGTCAGGAACAGAAGAATGAGGATCTAACCTGCCAACAACTGAAACTGTATACACAGAAAGGCTGGCCAGAACATCAGAAAATGGTGTCAAAACATCTCTTGCCATACTAGTCTCACAGAAGAGATATCCATGTAGCGGAATGGATTCTAATAAAAGGAGAACGGATTCTCGAGGAGAAAGGAGAAAGTGATGCTCGAGAGACTGACAAAGTGCACTGCAAGAGTACAGCAATCCGTCTGGTGGCCTGGTGTAATAAGAGATACAAAAGAGTTAGTGGAGTGATGCGAGGTCTGCTGACAACACTCGTAGCACAAAACGAAGCTATTGATGCCAACAACCTTACGAGCAAGACCCTGGCAGTGAGTTGCAGCAGATATCTTTCAGTGGGAAGGAGGCGAGCAGTCCAAACAACAAAACAAATGCTGAGAATCAAGACACTTAGAGAGCTCTTCTGGCATACAGATTGACTCCACTGAGCCATGGAATATCCCTGCAGAAGTAGGATAAAATCAGCAATTCCATCTACACAGAAATATCTTGCACCGAAATGGTCTGAATTGAAAACGTCCAGGAGGAATGACACAAGACTGAAAGAAAAATAAGTCACATTCAGATCTAGACACAGAGCGAAAGATCTACTGTACATGTCAGTCATCATACCTGGACAGAAAATATGGATCAGAATCACTGGAACGTTTCAGGAAGAAGCATCAACCTCCAGATTGTATCAGGTAGAAACTGAGATGGGAACTCGGAGAAGGAAAAGAACTCATCCTATGGTCCTTCAAGAACCATCTCAGCAAGTTGTTAATTGAACATTGACAAAGTTGGGAGGATTTTCCATCCACAAGAAAGACTGGACTTATGAGGTCAATATTACCATAGAAAACCTGCTGTCAAGAAGAAGGCAGAATAATCCCTTCGAGATTATTCTTCTAGCTAGTCCATCCTAACTTCAAGTTTAGGAAAGAAAGTTCAGTGTTATATGTTGTTGAGATTAAAAGGAGGGGATGTAGTGGGACTCACCTAGACACTAGATGGAGCCCCAGTTCAGTAAAGAAGATCAACTTAGGGGAAAGAATGGATGTTAAGTAACAAAGCTGTTTATGTGTGCTGATGTCTGGTCTTGAGAATATAACAATCTGTTACACAAACCACATATGGCTTCAAAATGAATGATTATTACTGTGGTTGATTATGTTAAAGATTATTAAAGTATAAAGTTTTTTATAATTCATATAATTAATGAATATATATTATAATAAATAAATATAATGAATCCTATAACATTTATGTAGGCATGTGCTATAAAAACTATTCAGTCACATGAACATCAGTAAAACCACAAGAACAGAAATACTGCTTAAAGTCAAATCTATTTTTAAAGCACATTTACTCAACTAATTTGACCAAAGTGCTGTACAATCCTAAAATAGTTATAGACATACTGTAGAAAGACTATAAAAACAGACAATAAAAGAAAATGAAATCCAAATAAAAAATAATTTACAATAATAAGTTGACTTTCATTGTGTAAAACAGTAAACCAAAAATAAATAAAACAGGGAGAAGAATACCTCATCACACTGTATTCAGTGCCAAAGTATATAAAAAAAAGTCTTAAGGTAAGATTGAAAAATAGCAAGAGAAGGGGCCCTATCTAGATTTAGAAAAAGCTGAGCGCCAAACCTGAGAGACCGTACTGGACTCTATGGCTTTAAAAGGTCAGAAATGTATGGTGGTGCTAGATTATTAGGTGCTTTGTAGGATATTCACAGGACCTTAAACTTGACCCTGAACTGCATAGGGAGCCAGTGTAAGGACGCCAAGACAGGAGTTGTGTTCCTGTTAAAAAACGCATAACAGTGCTTTGGAACAACCACAACCCTGCAAGTGGGGCCTGGCCAACACCAACATAAAGGACATTACAAAAATCAAGCCGACTAGAAATAAAAGTGTGCATAATATTAAGGTTACACTTCTCTGTAAAAGGGTCAATATACTGTATGCTCCACTGGTTCCAAATACCTGAACAGTTTTAGTCACATTAAGACTCATAAAATTTGCAACCATTTATACTTTGACATCCCAATAGTGTTTATATCTGTTTATAAACTGTTTAAGAAATTTTTGAATATCATCTGCAAAACAGTGAAAAGACATTCTGTACTTCACAGCATATTTGGTTAGACATATAATTAATAGGTTGTAACACGAGCACATTTTCATGCACTGGATTTGACACTCGTTGTCTTCAGCTGACAGAAAGCCCGTCGTGAGAAAGCTGGAATGAAGCTAAATTTCTATTGGCTGCTTGAATTGATTGGCAGATAACTCCGCCCATACCAATTCGATGAACGGTGGAGATGCACACTCAGAGGCATAACTGCACATTTCCTGAGGGGTATGCAAGATCATGGATTGATCCCCCCCCCCCCCCCCCCAATTAAATGGCATCAGTCAATGTCCAAATCCTTAGACTGGAAAATACCCAAGTACCCTGCAGTACTCTGACAAGGAAAAGTGCGTACAGTACATACGCTTTTGGCGTATCTTCATCTTTACAACTGAGTAAACAAAACAGATGTTTCACAAAATTTGTTTCGTAAGGCTACAATAACTTATTCTGCATGTTTCTTAATACTGTGTAAGTCATAAAGTCCTGTATGGCCTTTACCTACCTGTTTTCTTCACCTGCTCTGAACTCATTTTCTATCATTGCTTCATTGTCCTGCTCATCTTCATGGCTAAGTAAATGAACCAGATATTTCACAAAATATATACCTTAAATCATCAATCCCAAATTTATTATTATTGTTGTTTTTTGATATTGTTTAAAGTGGTCATAACAAGATAAATAAAATTTTACTTGATTGTTGACAAATAAGAGGTCACTGCACTATACAAAAAATATTTTGTAATTCTGGTGCACAAAAAACTGTACCTTACTTTATAAGTGTACATCAGAAAACACATTAAAATGGTAAATGTATGTCATGACCCCTTTAGGTCATAGTATCCTGTGTGGTAGCTCCTACCTGTTCTCTTCACCTGCTCTTGACTAATTTGCTTTCTCTCTGTACTCTTCATCTTCATGGCTGAGTAAATGGACCAGATATTTCACACTATTTATACTTTAATTCTGCAGTACTCCAATCTGCTATATTTCTTGGCCCATTCTTACCTGTTCTCTTCACCTGCTTTGTCATTCTCTTAAACCTGCTCTTCGTTGTCCTCTACAGCAGACAACTTTCAGTATGAAACTATTTGCATATTTCTACACACTATGAAAGAGTGCTTAAAAACTACCAGAAATGCAAAACTGTAAGTGATTAAAACATTAAAGTATATATATATATATATATATATATATATATATATATATATATATATATATATATATATATATATATATAGTGTGTGTGTGTGTGTTACATGTAGATCAGGCCTTTAAGACGTCTTTTTATGAACACTCATGTACAAAGCATTCAAATGATTGTATTTGCTAAACAGTGATGTAATTTCATTAGCACTGAATAAGGAAAAAAGCTCATGCATTAATAAATTTAAACTGCATAATTTGCGGTTTTTCAAGCTGTTTTGAGAATCCTGTTTACAAAAAGCTTACAATAGGGTCTCGAATACTGTATGAATGAAGGTGTAGAGGGATCCATACGCCAGTCTCGTTCTGTTTACACAGCAGGGCTTTCCGGAGAAAAAAAAAATCGTGCATTTATTGCGCCCCTGGACTGAACATAACGAACTGAGAGGATACGGCAAGAGCCCAGCAACTTGGTTGTGCTTGGTGGTGAGAACCTCAGATAACATTTTTAACAATAAGTTAAATTTTTTAAACCAAACGCCTATTTTTTCAGGAATAATGATTTGATATTAACGGACGGTAACTATGCCCAGCCTCGCTGGCAATAACGTTAAATGTTGATGAACTTGAAGACTTACAGTAATACAAAATGATAGGTCAAGCTTACCAATGTCTTTTTATCCACTTTGACATTGCTGTCCTCATTTTTAAGACACTGTTTTTCATTTTCTTTTTTTCTTTTTCTGTTCTGCGCGCCAGAAAATTTCCATCTTCTGTCCATTTTGCATACGTGACTGTCTGGCAACTATAGGGGGGCTCAATTAATATATATCTTACTTTTTTCTCTTTTTTTACTCGTTTAAAATGCTAAACAAAAATAGTCTCTTAACAAATATAATTTTTCAAATATTTTAAAAGCTTTATTAAAGACAATTTTCAAAGATTTTTTTCACAATGGCGCCCCCATCCGTTTGGCGCCTCCATGCACTGCATATACTGCATACCCCATTATTAGGAAATTGTATTGGCTAAGAGTTCAAAACCGTGGTTGACCACAATATATTCTGGGGGCGCTATTTCACTCACTGTAAAATAGTGAAAATGCGAAAAAGAAAAAGCTCTCATCAACAAATTTTATTACCGAAGCAAAACTGTTAAACCAAGTATTTTTTTTATTAAAATAAGTAAGTACTATTAAAAACAAGACCCCCAGGCATAATGTCATTGCTCATTGTAACACTACCAACTCCTTACTGCCTAAGCCTGCTAATTGGCTCATCCATCACCATGGTTACGGTGGCGTAGGTGCGCTATGTTGATTACATTTAAATATTAGAACAAGACGCTGGAAATCATTTTGTTAGTTAGCACGACAACGCTAAAGATCAACTTTGAGCTCAAGATTTTATTAGAGAAGTAAAACAACAGGGAGATGATGAGAAAAGAGGACAGCCAGAGTTTTACTCAATTTGCTGTGAGCACGAGCCTTGCTCAGCCTCCTTCAGCAACAGGTAGGGAGCGAGCGCGAGGTTTTTTGAGGCTTCCTAAGCTGCTAACTGGTACACTAGTCATAAAATCTCACTCTAACAGTCAACACTAACTTGGAAGGGCAGCGTTCTTGAGTCTAAAATAATCAGTTTGTTTTATTATTCTTGTTATTTTTCACATGACAAATTTCAGTATTCACACACACAAAAAAAAATAGACCACAGACTTTTCTTGGTGATGACGTGGTTATATGGTTATCCTAGACATTAAAGCCCATTAGCATTATATTTCTAAAATGTTCCTCTGGGCTCAATTTTGATTCAGAATGCAATGATTTTTTCATAGTTATTGTTTATGATATTATGTTGACTGTAAATCTAAGATCATGAGTCGGAAGCTACAGGACTGTGCCCATGTTAAGCACTAAAATAACCTCTGAATTAATTTTAAGAATTGAAATTTTGCAAGAAATTTTCATCAGCAGAAGAAGCATCCCTGCTGAAAAATCCAGCATAGACAAGCATGATTTATATGCTGTTCTATGCTGGTCAATACTGGTTAATACTGGTTAATGCTGGTCTGATGCTGGTTTAGCTGGTGAACCAGCATAACTGATGGAAGACCAGCATGCCTGCTGAAAAATCCAGCATGATTTATATGCTAGGCCACCAGCAAGGTTTTGGTAGTTAAAATTGGTTACCATTTTAGCATATTTTTTAATAGCTAGTACTAAAAATAATGTGTGATGTAAATACATGGACCGTGTAGTGTTATTTTTAAATGCATTTACATATAAGAGAAAAAAAAATCCATTTACCAAAAACATGTAAATACATTATTTTACATTTATTAAATATCTGTGGATTGTCTAAAAACACAACACAAACCATTTATAAATGGACTTTTTAAAAAAGTAATCAATGGAAATCACTTAAAACTGAAAAAAAAAAAACAGCATAGACCATCTTAGCTGGTCACCAGCTTGACCAGCAATTATACCAGCAGGGTTACAAGCATACCAGCATTAGCACCATGGGGTCAGCTGTTTTGGCGGTGGGACCACTTGCATTTTTTATGGTAACCGTCAAAATAACTTAAAATAACTTAACATTTTTAACCATACACATACGTCTAATGCATCGATTAATGTCTTTATTTGTTAATGTACACTCACATATCAATAAAACATTGTGCTTTTGTAAAATAAAGAAAATAAACAGGGTGCGCTTTCTGCCGTCTCAGTCTCCCCGAAAATCTTTTTGAAATGCGTCACTAAAATGAACTAAAATGAACACACACATATCCATATATATCTATATATCTATACATCTATCTATCTATCTATCTATCTATCTATCTATCTATCTATATATATATATATATATATATATATATATATATATATAGAAAGTTTAAAGTGTCTACTTTTAAATTTAGCAAGCTTAATCAAAATAAATGTTCTCAGTTTATGTAATCCATATGAATCTAAGGGGAGATACAGTCTTTCTGCCACACTTCATTCACTGATAATAACCTGAGACAGGACACGCCCACATGCTGTTCACACGGAAACAGTCAAGGTAATCTACATACAAGGGCACGTCCCTAAACACACACACGCGCACAGTAGATCAGATAATTTTCCTGCATGTGTGGAAGATTTTAGGCACTGTACAGGTTTCTGAAGCTCTACAGAATGTTCTGGACATTGGGAGGAGTTTAGATTTATCTCTGAACAACACAGAGTCCAACAGAGAACGAAGGAGGAGAATCCAGCAAGCTGTTAGCATGGGTAATTTTTTGTATCTTATATAATCCCTATTCTGATAATATAAAACTAATATTAATTTATTTTTCCTCATTTTCTCACAAGCGTTTGCCAGTTTATGTGAAACATTGTCATTTAATGTCACATGGTTTGGTGAGCATGTAGATAACGCTGCTAAATCATGCTAACATACTGTCTTATGTAGATTAGCACAAACAGGTTAGCTCACAGGTGACTAAGCTAATGCCTTACAGTATGTAGATTACAGATGGTTGTCAGTATCAGCTGTGGTGTAAATGTTTATAATATATTCACCCCATTTTGTGTCTGGATTCGGGATGGATAATAATAATAAAAACAAAACAAATAACAAAACATGAGCCCAACCTCTCTGGGACACTTTCAGACAGTAACTTTCACACTACAGGAGTGTAAATGAGTGAGCTTGGCCCTCACTCTTTATTTAGGGGTCTGCAGGTTTATGGGCCCTGAAGTAGTTCGGACATTTGTGTATTTTTCTTACTTATAAACATATAAATGTCACCTCTTTCACCTAGTGCAAAGTAAATGTCCAGGATTGAGGGAAGAGTAACACAGATGATCTTATACCCAGAAGGCACATTTCTAGCATACTGTGAATATGGCCGTGCAAACAGACATTCAGGGTCAAACAGTGGGAACAGGAACAGTGCAATATGAAGAAAGGGTGTTAGGTTTGTAAAATCCCACCATACATCTTTGTGCCTCTCTCAAAAAGCAGTTCTTGGTTAACTCAAGACACAAATGAACATCGCATACCTGGCATTTTCATGATGTTTATAGCTGCTGCTTACCATAAACTGATTTGCAATTCACACAAACCCTGTGACCAGCAGTGGTAACATTCCTGGCATCTGAGGTCAGTCCATGTGCTGGTTATGCGCAGTCACAAGTGAAGCCTTATAGATCCGTCCCAAATCCAGACCCTAGTCGTGGTCGAGGTTCCCATGACATAGTGATGGTCCGTCTGTATCTTGCCTGCTTGTTTGCATTTGGTCTCTATAAAACAGGTGGCTAATCATTTTCATGGTCACAACGGTTTATAAAAATAAATAAATAAACATAAGCATGATGATAATAAAATTACTGTCAATAATCATCAATAAATATTGACCGTGCATAAAGACAACACAAACCTTTGCAATGTTATACAACGATTTATACTTTTTGCATTACGATTTACATTTACACCTTAATATCACAAACATCTGTAAGCTACATAAGGCAGTATTTTAGGCAACGGGAGCTAAAGTGTTTGTGCTAAATAACATTATAGATAGCAGTGTCCTAAGCTAACCAAAAACTGAACCAAATAGCTACCATAACATGAAGCTATCCAAAATGGGGTGAAATATATTATAAACATTTACACCACAGCTGATACTGATAACCATCTCTAATCTACATACTGTAAGGCATTAGCTTAGCCACCTGTGAGCTAACCTGTTTGTGCTAAGGCAGTATGTTAGCATGATTTAGCAGTGTTATCTACTGTACATGCTAACCAAACCATGTAAGTGACATTAAATGACAATGTTTCACATAAACTGGCAAAAGCTTGTGAGAAAATTTGGAAAAATAAAATAATATTAGTTTTATATTATCAGAATAAGGATTATATAAGATTTAAAAACTTACCCATGGTAACAGCTTGCTGGATTCTCCTCCTTCGTTCTATGTTGGAGTCTTAGTGTTGTTCTGATGTAAATCTAAACTCCTCCCACTGCCCAGAACATTCTGTAGAGCTTCAGAAACCTGTACAGTGCCTAACATCTTCCACACGCGCAGGAAAATTATCGGATCTACTGTGTGTGTGTGTTTGGGGCGTGCCCTTGTATGTAGATACCCTGACTGTTTCCCTGTGAATAGGTGTCCTATGGGTGTGGGGTGTCCTGTCTTAGTGTTCATTTATTTTTGATTAAGCTTGCTACATTTAAAAGTAGTCACTTTAAGCTTTCTATATATATATATATATATATATATATATATATATATATATATATATATATGCATAGATATATGGATATGTGTGTGTTCATTTTAGTTCATTTTGGTAATGCGTTTCAAAAAGATTTTCGGGGAGACTTAGATGGCAGAAAGCGCACCCTGTTTATTTTCTTTATTTTACAAAAGCACAATGTTTATTTATATGTGAGTGTACATTAACAAATAAAGACATAAATCAATACATATCTATACGCATATGTATGGTTAAAAATGATGGAACATTTTAAGTTATTTTGATGGTTACCATAAAAAATGCAAGTGGTCCCACCGCCGGAACAGCTGGCCCCATGTTGGTGGTGCTGCTATCCTGGTAACCCTGCTGGTATAATTGCTGGTCAAGCTGGTGACCAGCTATGATGGTCTATGCTGGTTTTTTTTTTTTTTTTCAGTTTTAAGTGATTTCCATTGATTACTTTTTTTAAAAAGTGCATTTATATAAAAGGTTTATGTTGTGTTTTTAGACAACCCACCGATATTTAATAAATGCAAAATAATGTATTTACATGTTTTTGGTGAATGGATTATTTTTGTCTCTTGTATATAAATACATTTAAAGATAACACTACACGGTCCATGTATTTACATCACACATTATTTACAGTACTAGCTATTAAAAAACAAGATAACAAGCTAAAATGATAACCAATTTTAACTACCAAAACCTTGCTGGTGGCCCAGCATATAAATCATGCTGGCCTATGCTGGATTTTTCAGCAGGCATGCTGGTCTTCCATCAGTTATGCTGCTGGTTCACCAGCTAAACCAGCATCAGACCAGCACTAACCAGTATTAACCAGCATAGATCAGCATATAAATCATGCTGGTCTGTGCTGGATTTTTCAGCTGGGTGTTCATTGTTAAATTATCATATTGTTACAAATGTGCATATTGTATATATTGTTACATATTATGCAATGTTAATATTGGTTGTGTTGGCCAATAAAGCTGATTTTATACTGATTCTGTTTTATATTTTACATATTGGATCACAATCTTCTATGTATTCTGGCTTTTATACCATACCAACATTAGATGGGGTGGTGAACAGCATAGTGTCATGGCACTATAATGCTGGTCACCAGCATACCAGCAAAATGTATGCTGGTACTGTATCCTGTGGACTAGCATCAGTAAAGTGACCAGCATACCAGCACCAAAACACAACATATGCTGGTATAATGGTAACCAGCTATGCTGGTCTATGCTGTTTTTTCAGGAGGGATTTTCAGCATATGAACTTCTGAAATGACCGGCTGTATGAAATGCCGACTACATTGCGCATACATCCTGCAGCCATTCAAACATGAGGTGATTGTTTGCTATTTATGTCAGGTTTCAATTTCTTTTTTGGTGGCATGATGGTAATTGAGGAAGTAAACAAAAACGAATCCTTTGTATTAAACGATTTCATTGGTTGGAGACTGCGAGAGCTGGTTACGTTGTGTCATTGCCAGCCTTACTTCAGTTCTTGTGGGAATGCATTGCAGAAGATGCACATAAATGTAAACAATTAGTTGTTGTTGGTTTTATTTATTTATTTATTTATTTATTTTTACAAAATTCTGTGTGAAATATGCAGTGGAGAAGTAATGTTTGGAAATAGATACTACATATGCTGGCCCCATGTAGTCTGCCTGGAAAACGTGTTGTGACTGGGGATGGTTTTATTTGACCATGAAGGTCATTGACTCGGCTGATGCAGACAGCTGCAGTCGCTCAATAGCTCAGGACTGATTCCTACAGTTTTCCACCTGAGGCTCCTTGTTTAGTCTGGTTCCTCTCAAGGCTTCTTCCTATTGTCATCTCAGGGAGTTTGTCAAGCCCTCGGCTTGCTCGTCAGGGATAGACTGATAATTATGATTAATACATATTTCCTCACACCTTAAACTTATTTTCACAGTTTTTTGATTCTGTAAAGCTGCTTTGCAATGACTATTGTTACAAGTGCTATATAAATAATACATAAACCTAAAACCACAAATAGTCTTGAAATAAATAGGTTGCTTAAAACTAGAAATGTTGTTTATCATAATTTAGATTTAACTTATTAATATTTAAATTTTTCCAGATAACCTGAAAACATCGAAAGGCAAGGATAGAAACAGCCGCATCAAGAGGCCAATGAATGCTTACATTATTTGGGCAAGGAAACAACGGTCTGTCGTAGCCGAGGCCTATCCAAATGCCAGCGCTGCTGAGGTCAGTGAGCAGCTTGGAATCGAGTGGAGGAAGCTGAGTGAAGACCAGAAGATGCCCTACTACCTAGAAGCATTGAGGCTTAAATGGGAACACAGCCTTCAGTTGACGGTGCACAAGGTTTTCAGATAATAAGCAAAATATCAAGACAAACAGGTCAACCATGACCAGTGTTAGGTGTAAGGCGTTACAAAGTACAAACGTTACAGTATTTACAAAGCGTTAGAGTACTTGGATTACTTTTTTGATGTAAGGAGTAATCTAATGCGTTATGTCCGTCATTAAAGTACTCAGTTATTTAGTTACTTTTTTAGGTAACTGTTATTCTGACAATTTATGCAATACATGAGCAGTCATTCCCAATCCGTTATTGTGTGTGTGTGTGTGTGTGTGTGTGTGTGTGTGTGTGTGTGTGTGTGTGAAAGTCGTCCTACAAGCCCCGTCCCCGATAACCCGCCCCTCTGTGATTCCTGCTGTTATACCCCTATCTCACCTATGCGGTTTGGGTATGAGAGGACCGATGCACAGAAACATTGAAGCCTAATCACAGAACTTACGGTGAATGATGATGAACCGTGCTTACGGCCACCGCACGAAACCACGTATGTGAGATAGGGGTATTAGTAGTTACCAGATTATGGGCCAAACTTCACTGAGTGATAATGGTAGAATAACTTTAAAGGTCTTGACTAAAACAACATGCATGAGGAAGCACAAAGGAGCTTTCATTTTCTGCAATGGAAGAGAAACATTTGACAGAAAGTAATGCTGAAATGTAAACGATTACTTTTTAAAGACAGAAATTTTGTAATGTAATTAGTTACTTTAAAAAGTAACGTCCCCCAACACTGACCATGACACATCTTCTTGTTTTTATGCACCTTGTTGCATCGCTCTTTCTTTCCTTAAATGTAGATTGGGAGTACAAACCCCATCCACAGAAGAGAAAGCAAGTTTGCCCGGATGAAGCAGCTCCAGAAACTTCAGCTATACAGAACAATCTAATATTCTATGGTAAAAATGCTATTTTTGTATTCTTTTACTACACAAAACCACCCTTAAAGTTGAATATTTGCAAACGTTTTTGTGAACAATTTGCATATTCAAATTTTTGTGAGATTCTTCTTTTTGAAGTCAGTATCAATGATTGTAGCACCAGATGCAGTAGTAAACTCTGCTAAAAAAGTTATTATAATAATGTCATATTGTCATCTTCTGAATAATTAATAGTGAAAAGATGCACATTTTTTCTCAGTTTAAGTGTTCTTTAAACAGTTCAAGTAACACAGTTCCAAGAAGTTATTTATGTGGGACAAATGAATGAAGACCAAATAGTTTAAACAAACAGAATGTAAAAATAATTAAGGAAATAATTAAGGCTGTCAAAAATCTTGCTTTTGTTTCTCTGCTCTCATTCAAAAGCAATGCCACACACATGTACTGTACCGTGTCCAGTGTTACAACAAGTTAATTCCTCTTGTGGTATAATATTAGGACTATTAGGTGAAACAAACATTACCAGTTAATATTTTTTATCCGTTGTGTTCTTAAAGGGAATTATTTACTTAATTTATAATTACTTATATCCATAGTTTCTGTAGTAAAAGCTTTTTTAACCAAGGAATTGTACAGACACTCCAAATGATTTAAGATTAATCAATGGATTTGGTCTTGTTTAACATTATAATTCTTATAATTGTTGAGAAAGAGTGAGGTGTGGGAACTTATAACTTATAACTTATAACATAAGTCAGAACAGGAATTAACTTGTCACTTGGATTATAAACCATTAAACAGAATAACAAGAAATATCAATACAAAAAGATCAACCCTGAGACTTTGTGCTGTTTTATGCCCCTTTATGAATTGCTTCTTAAATGTTTCTTTACTCCAATGTAGACGATGATTTGACTCCTCATCACCAGAAGAGGAAGCAAGTCGGCCTGGAAGTGACTTCTCCTGAAACACCCTCTGATGCCTCACCAGCCAAAGCCCAGGCCTGGCTACAGAGATCAAGTAAGCTATAATAATAATAATAATAATAATAATAATAATAATAATAGGATTCATTACGACCGAGCTTGTTCAGATATGGTGAGGTTTGGTTTCAGGTTTATCCTTAAACTATTTAAGTACAGCTGTCTGTAAAATAGTGTATCATTGTATACTAACATATATAAGATGTTCCCTCAACTCTGCTTTTCCTTTAAAGCATAATGAACATGCTTTATCGTTTATTTTCTTGAACAAAATAGGTAACAGTGAAAAGTGAATTGCATCATGCTTTTAAATCAAATGCCAAGTTTATACCCTTTTAATCCATCAACACAAGTCTGCCCGTCACACAATATCAGACAGTGTCTTTTCACATAGGGAGTGAGTCAAACCAACACACCTAATGGTTTTGTAATTTTGCAGGCAGTTTGGAGAAAACAGCCTCACCAAGAAGACCTGATCGAGAGCCAACCCCACCTCATTTCCCAGACGATTTACTGTCCTGCATGCCTGAGCCGTTATTCATCCAGTCCAGGTGAGTTTTAGCTGCAGTAGAACTGTTTCAGAAGTCAAATAGGTGCAAATGAAGTGTTACTCTGGCATGTTAAGTAATTGCAAGAATTCTGTTTTTACAGCACCTTGGACTATCAGGAAAACTCCATTATGATGGACCTGTATGATAACACTTTCCTGGACTACGATGAGTTTTCTGCCCTAGATCAGTATCTTTTTGGTCAAGAGTCTGTGGCAGACAGCAAAGACACTAGCAGCAGAGACACTAACAGCAGAGACACCCATCTTAGCGGAAGCCTTAAATCTCCACTAGTCCTGGACACCAATGCCTTGGAAGAGGTGTTAAACTCTCTGCCTGCTTCAGTTGATTATTAAAATAAAGACTGAATGTGTGATTTAAATTCCTGTACATATTTGATATAAATTGTTGTAAATAGTTTTGTTTAATGTGTCATGTTAACATGTTGCAATTGTAGACTTTTTCTTTTTAGATCTCTTTTTCTTTTTCAAACATTAAATCAGAGTAAACTTTTTTTGGTTTAGATTAAAAAATATTAAAGCATTCGCTAAATGTCACAATCGAGCGAGGGATAGCTTTTATGTATTTTTTACCACTTTCTTTAAATTCAGAAGTATATATAAACTAAATTTATTGTGTCTTTAAACAAAAAAAGAAAACTCCAAATTATTCCATTCTGAGCATAAGAAGCTTCTGATAGGTTAATTGATTCCATTTGAGTTAATTGGTGGCACAGCTGTGGATGCATATAAAGACTCTTTCCTGAACGGTGGATGGTCAGATCCCTGAAGGTCCCACGTTCATCCGTTTAGACAATAATATGCAAGTATAAAAACCACAGGAATATACAACCATCCACCGTTCAGGAAAGAGTCCAAGAGAGGAAAGTTTTTTGGTACAAAATGTGTGAATCTACCCCAGGACGACAGCAAAAGACCTTGTGAAGACGCTGGCTGAAACTGGTAAGACAGTGTCATTATCCACAGTAAAACGAGTCCTGAACCACCATGAGCTGAAAAGTTACTCTGGGAGGGGAAAAGCCATTGCTTCAAAAATACCACGAAAAAGCCGGACTACAGTTTGCAACTGCACATAGGGACAAAAATCCTAATTTCCTGGAGACATGTCCTATGGACTGATGAAACAATAATTTAACTGTTCATAACGATTAACTGTCTATTTGGAGGAAAAAGCACGAAGCTTTGAAGCCTCAGAACACCATCCCAACTGTGACGTATGGGGGTAGTAGTACTGTACAGTATAATGTTGTATAATATACTTTGCTGCAGAAATGACTGGTGCCCTTCACAAAAATGGCATCATGAGAAAAGAAAATTATATGGATATATTGAAGCAGCATCTGAAGACAGCCAGGAATTTAAAGCTTGGGTGCACATGGGTCTTCCAAATGGACAATAACCCCAAGCATAAATCCAAATTAGTTACAAAGTGGCTTAAGGACAACAAAGTAAAGGTATTGGAGTGACCATCACAAAACCCTGATCTCAATCCCGTAGAAAATTTGTAGATGGCACTGAAAAGGCAAGTGTGAGCAAGAAAGCCTGCAAACTTGACTCAGTTATACCAGTTCTGTCAAGAGGAGTGGGCCAAGCAACTGTACAGCAAACTATTGTAGAAAGCTTGTGGAAGGATACTCGATTTGATTGGCCCAAGTGAAAAAAATGTTAATATTTATTGATCTAAAACATTAAAAGGTTTACTCTTGATTTAATGTTTGACACAGATGGCACATTTATGGCATAAATATGGCTGCACAAAAACACACATTCAGGGTAAAACTGTCCAAACGGGAACGGTGCATGATAAGAAAAAGGGTGTTAGGTTTGTAAAAGCCCAATCTTACACCCTATACACAGAAAGAAAGATACTTATTGTGTGTCCATGCACTTTAAAAATACAAGAGAATTATCCCAAATCCAGACCCCACTTGTGGTTTAGTTTCCCATGCTGGCAAAGACTAAAACAAACAGCTACTGTAAGCTAAAGCTATCCAAAACTGTGTGAAGTACATTAGAACATTTACACCATAGCTGATGTGCATGAACATGTGTAATTTACATGAGACATTATTTTAGCCATCGTGAGCTAACATTGTTGTGCTAAGCTACATAAGGCAATATGTCAGCATGATATGAAGCAGTGCTATTTACATGCTACCTTAAACTATGTAAGTGACATTGAAAGACAATGTTTCATATAAGCTGACCAAAGCTAGCCAGAATAAGGATTATATGAGACATACTAACTTACCCATGGTAACAGCTTGCTGGATTCTCCTCTTTTATCTGTCAGAGTCTCAGTGTTGTTTTGAAAAAAAGCTAAACTCCTCCCACTGTCCAGAACATTCTGTAGTATTTATTTTAAAACATGTACCTTCAGTTCATTTGTACCTTAAAAAGTTAAGCTAAGATTTAAGCTTAATCCAAGTTTAGGCTAGGATTTACAGGAGTAATTCTAAATGTCCATTTCAGTTCAGTCTTTCTTACATGATAGAGCATCTCATTGGCACTCAGAAAGTTAGGGGTGCTTGTTAGTCCAGATTTTCTATACAGACTATGGTGAGCTTTCGTCCCTTCTCAGGGACACACTGAAGGACTAGATAATGTTTATTATTCTGTACGATCTTCTCAATGTCCTTCAAGTACTGGTCCAACTCCTGGATCATTCTTCGAGATTTACACAAGAAAGCACAAAGGAAATAATTATTCAGAATGCGATTATCTTTCTTTACAGTTTAAAGAAATTAAATGTTTTAGAATTCATTCCGCATAACAATGTGTGTCCTTAAAATAACAATGCAAATGCCTGACTGTTTAAGGAAACCCCAAGAGATGGAACTGTGACTGAGCAATTGCACTTGACATGAAAAGTGATATCACATAATGGTGTGTTTTTTTCAGTCTGTGTATATATTTCTGGTCTTAAATATGTATTTACACTCCAGTTTTAATACATAAGTAATGGGTGAAAACAGATGTATTTGATTGTAATGATTATGATTGCATACAGCAAGTTTTCTAGTAGTATTTATTATTATTATTATTAATAAATATTTCTAGTATGCAGCACATGTCAAACTCATACAATAGTATCTATTGTATGGTAAAAATTTCTGTTCTTAAAATGAGCCAACGTTGGACCAGAGTTGGCCCCCAACAGTGGGCTATCTGGGTCATTTCCAATTTCCAACCTTGCAATTACCTACCGAACCAACGTTGAGCCAATATTACGCAAATTAACACAATGACCAAAATTGGGCCAACCAATGATGCCAACATTCGCCCAATGTATGCACTGCTGTTGGCCAAGTGTTGGCCCTTTAGCATTGTGCTATCTGGGGAATAGCTGCCAGGAAAACAAGGGGAAAGATCAAGATTAGTCCATGCTAGCACTGGTGACAGTGTATTGGAGCATGTTAATGGAAGTGAGGTAGCTGAAGATGGTGTGGGAGCTGAGAATGTACCACCAAACAAAGCTCCGGGACAGAAAAAGATCAGAAATGTCTAGAAAACAAACGACAACCAGTTGGAGGGTGACCTGCCTCATTTTTCTAGTGGACTGGAAGATGAATGTTAGGGGAACAGAGCCAATAGATTTCTTTATCCACCTATTTCCTGAAGATCTGGGCCCGTATTCACAAAGCTTCTTACGCCTAAAAGTTGCTCCTAGTGATGAAATTCTAAGAAAAATCTTACAATTATGGCATTTAGGATTAAATCTTAGTAAAGATAAAAATGATTCACAAAACATCTTAGCCCTAAAAACAGCTCCTAAGGTAAAAATTGTTAAGAGTAGAGAGGAGGACTTTTAAGAGGTTTAAGAGTTTCTATAGCAGAGGACAAATGGTGGAAAGGAGAAATCTTCCCCAAACAATGAACGCAAAGCTAAAAGTAAACACTGCTCTTCTGTCCAATTTGGTTTTCTTGTTTTTTTACTTCCTTCCATCTCTCTTGGACTGTTGACTACATACCATCCAAATGTGCAAAGTAAATAGACTGTCCTGCAATCATGTAAATTGTAAAAGCTGAGCCATTTGCTCCCATCAATCTGAAATGGATTACAAGTAATAAAATCAGTATGGTAAATAAATGTAAGAACTTAAATATACTAACGGAAATTGGTTGTTTCAAAAGTAGACACATTTTTAACATTTGACTGTTTAATTATCTTATAAGAGAACTAGCCTATAACAGAAACTTTGCATAAAGTAGTCTGTAGTCATGATTTTACTGTCTGTTCTATTATCAAGAGTGCATTTCAAGAACTTTACAGAGGTCAGTGGTTATTTTTTATCAACCAATCACAGCCCTTGAATTGCTGCATCATCCCTAGCAACAGGGTCAACCACACCTTCTCACTAAGATAAAGGTTTTTGTACTTTCCTTACTCAGAGTTGCTCTAAGAAGTTTTCTAAATCACTTTTATTCTAAGACTCCCAGCTAGGACTTTTTAGGGTAAGAAAGAACCTTTGTGAATACGGGCCCTGATGGACAAAATGGAAAAGAAAATCTGGCCTGGACAACAGAAAAACTGAAAACTTTTCTGGGAATAAATATGGTAATGTCATATGTAAGATATCCACTAAACATGGATATTGGTCATCACAATCAGGTCTTCGTCTTGACTTGATAGCAAATGCCATGCCAGTGAACAGATTTCAAGAGATTCTAAGATACATGCACTTTGTTTAATAACATGTCTAGAGAGGAATAAAAACTCTTGACTGAGGCTTTTATAATTCATGCATGAAAGGGCTAGACAACGACTTTGACAACATCATAAGCAGTCCCGGGTACCCTCAGATCAACTAAGAAGCAGAGGGAGTAGTCTGAAACAAATGCTGAGAAAGAATCAAGACACTTTGAGAACTCTTCTGGCATACAGATCGACTCTACTGAGCCATGAAATCTCACCAGCAGAACCTTTGATGGGGAGGAAGATAAGATCAACAATTCCAGCTACACAGAAATCTCTTGCACTGAAATGGCCTGGCTTGAAAACGTTTAGGAGGAAAGATAGATCACATTCAAATCTAGACACAAAGCGAAAGATCTATCAGTCATTATACCTGGACAGAAAGTGTGGACCAGAACACTAAAAACCTCTGGAATGGTCCAGGGAGAAGCATCAACACCCAGATTGTATCGAGTAGAAACTGAGATGAGAACACTGAGAAGGAACACAGGTCATCTTATGGTCCTTCCAGAACCAACCGGGCAAGTTATTAATGGAACAGTGACAAGGTCGGGTAGGATTTCTCGTCCACCAGAAAGGCTGGAGTTCAATATTAGTATTGAAAGACCTGCTGTCAAGGAGAGGACAGAATAATCCCTTCAGCAGAATTAGGAATGTCCAGATAGTTCACCCTAACTTCCTGCTTAGGAAAGAAAGTTCAGTGTTATATGTTGTTGAGATGGTTATTGAAATTAAAAGGAGGGGAAATAGTGGGACTCATCCAGACACTAGAGGGTGGCTCCAGTTGTATAAAGGAGATGTTTGAATAAATGTTAAGTAACTAAGCTGACAGGCGAAACATCTATCACTGAGTCACCAGTGCCTTAAATGTATATATTATAATATATATAGATACAATATAATGACTCCTATAACGTTCATGTAAATATGCGCTATAAATAAAGTGTAACCAGCCAGCCTACAAAAACCAGACCTGCATAAAACATTTTCAGTCACATGAACATCAGTAGTGCCACAAGAACAGAAATACTGCTAAAAGTCAAAGTAAAATAAATTTTTAAGCACACGTAACACAACACAGCTGTAAAATCCTAAAATAGTTGTAGACTAGGGGCCTCTAGCCTATTCCAGACAGGGTGCCAATCCATTGCAGGGCACACACACAATCACACACACTCATTCACACACTTTGGGATCGGGCAATTTGGGAACGGCAATTAGCCTAATCTGCATGTCTTTGGAGTGTTGGAGGAAACCAGAGTACCCAAAGGAAACCCACCAAACATGGGAAGAACATGCAAACTCCATGCACACAGAGGTGGGAATCAACTATGGCTGGGAAACAAACCCGAACCCTGGAGTTACAAGGTGACAGTGCTAACCAATTGTCATGGCGCGCGCCCAAATATAATATCGCTCCTCGCTAACTCCGAAGCTCACTAGCTAGACGAACTCCCCATCTGCAGGTGTCTGAAGAGGCGGGGCTGTGGAAATAGGCACAGCAGGTGAGCAATCTCTGGTAATGGAGTAAGCTAGGAGTGTAGCTCGGTGTCTGATCAGCTACTGGATCAGAGTGGAGAGTGTGACACGCGCTAAGAATGTAAAAGAGTGGCATGCACACGGGGCAATGGAACAAGCCCCCGGGCTTTTTTTCTTTCTTTGATCTTTGGGATGAGAACAGCCACAAGCTCACTGCCGGAGCTCCTGCAGCTCTTAAGATCTCGCATGGAGCCGGATTTCATGGCCCTGCCGCCGGGGAGGAAAAGGCCGTTAGGAGATACAAGTCACGGCCCCCGTTCCCAGCCGGAGAAGGCTGCCCAGCTGCCAGACATCACAGAGTACTCCCATCTCGCCAGCCTGTGACCGTATGCCAGCGCGGCACTGTCCACCAGACCTGCACATGCACATCATTCCTTCCCTTTCTTTCCATCCTCCCTCCTTTAACTCTTTCCTTCCCCATTTTTCTTAAATAAATTACCCCTTTTCCCGTAAGTCTTCGCCTCGTGTCTGTGCTTTATGGTGTCGTGCAAAAAGGGTCGAACCTGTTACATACTACACCACTGTGCCATCTCATTGTATAAAATAAGCAAATAAAACAGTGAACCAATAAATAAATAATAAATAAAATAGGGAAAAGAATACCTCATCACACTGTATTCAATGCCAAAGAGTATAAAAAGGTCTTAAGGTGAGATTTAAAATTAGGAAGAGTAAGGGCCTGCCTGATGTACAGGGGCAGCTCACTGCAGAGTTTAGGGGCTGCTACTGAAAAGCAGAGGTGGAAAGAGTAATAAACTTTTGTACTCAAGTACAAGTACTGTTTCTTCAGTTCTGAAGTACAAGTAAAGTTACTATTGTAAAAATCTACTCAAGCAAAAGTAAAAAGTAGCTCATTAAAATTTACTCAGAGTAAAACTTACTGAGTAACTTTTTTAACAGCAGGCATGGGATTCTAGTGTAGTTCAAAAAAGACAAGTGGATATGAATCTCAAAGGAACACCTTTGAATAATAAAGATGTTGCCTTTCTTGTGCTTGAAATCAAAGTGGTCGCTTAAATATGGTGTGACGCTTTGCACCGGATAGCCGAGGGAAAAATGAGATCAGAGACAAGAAACCTAACCTTTCATCATCACAAAATTATAATATAAAAAAACATAAAGTTAAAGTAAAGAAAAGGGTAAAACAATAGAGCGTTTTGAGGGCGAGCAGCACAGCTGAGCTCCTACTCCGTTCTCTCCTTTTCACGCACACACCTCCACAGCGCGCGCACTGGGGGAGGGGCTGCTTAAAAAGGCAACATACATACATAATGTGGTATACAACACAGTATTGGCCATTAAAATGGCCAGGGGTTTGCTTCATAAGAATTTTTCCATCGTTCTTGTAAGTTTAGCGAGTAAAAAATAAACGCGAATTTACTCAGCGAATATGATTTCAAATTTAGCGAAGTACAATACTTAAAATAAAACATACGTAAGTAAAAGTAAAATTAAGAATTTTAAAAGTCACTTTAAAAAGTAGAAGTACACAAAAAAACTACTCAATTACAGTAACGTGAGTAAATGTAATTCGTTACTTTCCACCTCTGCTGAAAACGAGACCTGAGCCTCCAATAACGAACTGGACTCAATTTTAACTTAAACAAATCTCCTGTTATACTGAACTTCCAATCTCAACAGTATGATGCAGATCAATCCCTGCTATCCGTTTTACCCAAATGAGGATGGGTCCCCTGTTGAGTCTGGTTCCTCTCAAGGTTTCTTCCTATTACCATCTCATGGAGTTTTTCCTTGCCACTGTCGCCGTCATCCTCGGCTGGCTCATCAGGGACAGTTTTATCAATTTGGTTCATACATGTTCACATTTCATACAAACTTATATAATTATTTTGATTGTGTGAAGCTGCTTTGCGACAATGTCAATGGTTAAAAGCGCCATACAAATAAAATGTATTTGAATTGAAAAGGGAATTATATTTTGTGTTAATAATTTTATATGAATAATATTTGGGTTGTGGAACAGATCATTAGAGTTTAAATTATTTCTTATTGGGAAATTAGCTTTGACATACAAGTGCTTTGGATTACAAGCACACGTCCAGAACAAATTATGCTCACAATCCAAGGTTTACCTGTATAACCTTTTTAAGATCTGTTTTTGTTAAAAATGGCTTGTTCTTGGACAAGAGCCCAAACTGACTTAGGGTTAGGGCTAACCCTAACCCTTTAACAACAGAGTTAATTTGCTTATCCAGTTTAAAATCACTGTCACCAAGGTTTCTAGCAGTTGGTTTTACATAAAATGTTATGTATCATATAAAAAAGGGTCAGCACATGCTCCAGAACATCTAAGATCTACGAGCAGGAGAATGGTGTAATTCCCATAGTCAGTAAGTATTAAGAGACCATTAAAAACTGTTAAGATTTAGTGCTGCTGAGAGCTTTAAACCAGACTGGAACACCTCAAGTATGCCATGAAGAGTTAGGAGATGAAGCAGAGTAACAACAGCCAAGAGACACCTCTTTTCATCTGAATGTTTTTATTACTTGGGAAGTGAATAGTTAATGATATATAATAAATAAATTAACTAATAAACAAATTCATACATACATAGTTAACCATATCACCATCAGTCTCTCCATAGCACAGGGTGGTGTAGATAACACGGACAAATACTGTTTGCTCCACAGTTCCCTTAACTGTGGAAAAGTCTGATGTTTAAACATTAAACAGACAACAGAAACATAAATAAATAATGTTACATGCACATGCCACATAATGATGGCTATTATAGTAAAACTATAAAAATTGGGATTTTATAGCCATTACATTACTATATTTCAATTACTATACTTAAGTTTCTTAAAGTCATAGACTATAATGCTACAACCAATACAATGAAATTATTTGTCACACTTTTATGACTTTATATAATTTTTTTGCTCTTTGGCCAAGTGCACAAAACAAGCAAGCAAAATTGAACTGTGATAAAAGCTAATGAAGGCTCATGTGTAATGCTGATTATGGTAAAAGAAACAGTGAAAGCATCTATAGAATTTTTTAAAAGACCTGAATAAAGATTAATAAACATCAACACTCGCATACACAGATTTACTAGCTGATCTAAATGAGGATCCAACTCCCTGAATATCATCTCCTCCTCGACGCAATCATGGCTAAGCTCACTGCCACTGCCAGAGTACGATTTGCTGTCGAACCAGGCCAGTATTTACTAAGCAACTCAAAGAATGATGCCAATAACTCCAGGGAAACCAGTGATGCGCATGAATGTTTTTGTTGATTTCACACTGTTATGGCATGTATGAATCTGCGCATGATTTGTGGTGCTGTAAGAGCAAAGTCGGACTTATTATTATCAACATTGTTGGCTGTGACAAACCCAAATCATCAGTGTTTCAAAGCTGCATCTTCGATGTTACTGTTACCAAACGTCTCTCTTTCGATTGCACCTCTCCCTGAAAGCCATTTCCTCACTACTTCTCATCGGATAGGACACCTCATGAGCTCTCCTACATTTTGGTGCAGAAAGGAGTGATTTCCTATTTTAAGAATGTTGAGTAATTGCTATCCTATTTTTATTGTGTCATGTAGGACACACTTGGGCAATGGTTTAATTCCACATTAGACTGTCTCCAAACAAACTCCAACACTGAGTTTCCGTTTGCTAGACATTCTTCTTCGTCAATCTTGAATCAACCTTGAAAATGAAAAAAATCATTACACACTGAATATCCATAATCCTTCTTTTTCTCCCAAGAAAGTCCATTCCATTCTGTAGTATATATGATAAATATAATTAATTTACTGACAGGGAGAGCTGGAAGGAAGCTAAATCTCTCTGGAATTGATTGGCAGTTAACTCCACCCACAGCAGGTCATATAAAGTTGGTGGATTGGCTTATTTCACTGCAAACAGACGCCTGATTTCAGCTATATTAACTGTTATGGGTCAAATGATTTGTCAGTCACTTGATTGACAGTAAAACCACGGCTTTGTGTACAAAACAGGGGTGAAATGTGTGCAATGCTGTAAAATAAGTTTCCATATCCTAAACTCTACTATGAAATACTTCAAACAGTTGTAAAGATGATTAGGAAAGCACTTTTTGTTTAATAAAAGAAAAAAATACAATATTGAAAGAATATATAAAGAATAAAAGAGAATAAAGAATAAAAGTACAAGATTCAGGTATAACATTTTTAATTATACAATTAATTATCCACAGTTAAATAGAAGAAAGCGTATTATGAAAGCGAACTCTAAAGCCTGGCTTCTCCTCGGAAATGACGTTAGCTTACGGTAGGAGTGCAATGGCGTGTTTCACCACAAAACATTTTGGGTCGCTGTTTCACTCTCTGTAAAATAGTGAAAATGCGAAAAGAAAAAGCTTTTCAGCAACAGATTTTATTACCGTAACAAAACGGTTAAACCAAAAACAGGAACTCCAGGTGAACCACTAACAACTTCTTATTGCCTATGCCTGCTCATTCGCTCATCCATCACCATGGTTACGGTGACGTCGGTACGCTACGTTGATTACATTTAAATATTAGAAGAAGACGCTGGAAAATATTGTTAGCGCGACAACGAAAACATCTTCAATTTAGATCTCAAGTTTTTATTAGAGAAGTTAAAGAACAAGGAGATGATGAGAAAAGAAGACAGCCAGGGTTTTACTCAATTTGCTGTGAGCACGCGCGGGGATCAGCCAATCACCATCGAAGCGGCTACCGAGCGCGTGAGCCTCACTCAGCCTCCTTCAGTAACAGGTAGGGAGCGAGCGCGAGCTCTTATCAGGCTGGGTAAACTGCAAATTAAAATAATCAAAAACCACACTTTTCTCAGTTTTTAACAGCCAAGACTAACTTGGAGAGGCCGCTCTTTTTAGTCTAAAATAATCAGTTTGTTTTATTATTCTTGTTATTTTTCAGATTACATATTGCAGTATTCACACATAAAAACATATAAACAGACCACAGACTTTTCTTGGTGGTGCTGTGGTTATCCTAGGCATTAAAGTCCATTAGCATTATATTTGTTCGAGGTTCCTATGTGCTCAATTTTGATTCATAATGCAATGATTTTTTAAATAGTTATTATTTATGCTATTCTGTTGACATTTAACTTTAGATCCTAAATGGTGAGTCGGAAGCTACATCACTGTGCCAGTGATCATTTTTAAGATCAAAACTGGCTGTAAGGGATGCATATACATTTAAACAATGGGTCCCACAATACTGTAATTACATTAAATTTTACATAAGATTTATCAACACCACCAATAGATTTGAGAATTTATCCAAGCTGGACATCAGGATTAATTAATACCATTTAATTATTTAAGAATTAATTTCAAGAATAAAAATTTTCCAAGAAATTTCCATCAGCAGGAGAAGCATTTTCAGCATATGAACTAACAAGTTGCGCGTACATCCTACAACCATTCAAACATGAGGTGATTGCTATTTGTGTCAGGTTTCAATTTCTTTTTTGGTGGCATGATGGTAACTGAGGAAATAATAATTATTTAAAAAAAAACTAATCCTTTGTATTAAACGATTTCATTTGATAGAGTCTGCGAGATTGACTAAATCAAAAATACAGTTTCATCAGCCTAAAACCACACCACAACCTCAGTAGATGAGAGAGCTGGTTATGACATGTCATTGTTCCTGTGGAAATGCATTTCAGAAAACGCAGAAGAGTTTTTTTCCACAAAAAAATCTGTGTGAAATATGCAATGGAGAAATAATGTTTTGAAATAGATACTACATAGATATGTATGATGGCCCTGGTGGTCTGCCTGGAAAATGTTACAGTATCTGATGACTGCAGTCGCTCAGCTTCAGGACTGAGATTCCTAGTTTTGTACCTGAGACTCCTTGTTTAGTCTGGTTCCTCTCAAGGCTTTTTCATGTTGTCATCTCAGGTAGTTTGTCAAGTCCAATGTTGTCCTCGGCTTGCTCATCGGGGACAAGCTGATAATTATGATTAATACATATTTCCTCACACCTTTATTTTTTAAATTTATTTTCATTGTTTTTTGATTCTGTAACGCTGCTTTGCAATGACTATTGTTACTAGTGCCACATAAATAAATACATGAAACTAAAACCACAAGTAATCGCTAATAGTAGCAATAGTAAAATACAATAGGTTGTTTAAAACCTTTGCACAACACTGTATGCCTCTACTGTATTTTGACTAGAAATGTTATAAAAATTTTCAATTATTAGTCAATTATTAGTGTTTTTATTTTTCCAGGCGACCTGAAAACATCAAAAGGCAAGGGTAGAAACAGCCACATCAAGAGGCCCATGAATCCTTACATTATTTGGGCAAGGAAACAACGGTCTGTCGTGGCCGAGGCCTATCCAAATGCCAGCGCTGCTGAGGTCAGTGAGCAGCTTGGAATCCAGTGGAGGAAGCTGAGTGAAGACCAGAAGATGCCCTACTACCTAGAAGCATTGAGGCTTAAATGGGAACACAGCCTTAAGTTTCCAGGTGAGGTGCACAAGGTTTTCAGATAATAAGCAAAATATCAAGACAAAAAGGTCAACCATGACACATCTTCTTGTTTTTATGCATCTTGTTGCATTGCTCTTTATTTCCTTAACTGTAGATTGGGAGTACAAACCTCGTCCACAGAAGAGAAAGCAAGTTTGCCTGGACAAAGCAGCTCCAGAAACTTCAACCATACAGAACAATTTAATATTCTCAGGTAAAAATGCTATTATTTGTATTCCTTTACCACATACAAATTACCCTTAAATTTGTGTATAGTGAAATGTTATTGCAAACAATTTGCATATACAAATCCCAGTGAAATTTATTATTCTTTTTGAAGTCAGTATAAATGATTGTAGTAACCATACCAGATACAGTAGTAAACTCTGCTTAAGGGTTATTATAATAATATCATATTGTTAATAATTATCAGTGAAAGACGCAATTTGTTTCTCAGTTTAAGTTTTCTTTAAACAGTTCAAGTGACAAAGTCTCACGAAGTTGTTTATGTGGGACAAATAAATTAAGCCCAAATACAAACAGAATTTAAAAATAAATAAGGAAACGATTAAGGCTGTCAAAAATCTTGCTTTTGTCTCTCTGTACTCATTCAAAAGCAACACCACATAAATGTACTGTACCGTGTTCAGTGTTACAACAAGTTAATTTCTCTTGTGATATAATATCATGGGCAATATTAGGTGAAAAACATTATCAGTTAATATTTTTTTGATCTGTTACATTCTTAAAGGGAATTATTTGATTAATGAATAATCATTTACATCCTTAGTTTCTGTAGTAAAAGCTTATAACCAAGGACTTGTACAGACACTCCAAATGATCTAAAATGAATAAATGGACTTAACAGTGGTCTTATTTAACAGTGCAATTCTTATAATTGTTGAGAAAGAGTAAGGTGTGGGAATGACTGTTTATTGCTGTAAAATAAAATAAGTGAGAACAGGAATTAACTTGTCACTTGGATTATAAACCATTAAATTGTGCAATATGTCATTTATTAAAAAATAAATATAAATTGCTGCAGTGTAAACAGAATAGAAAAAAATATCAATACAAAAAGATCAGCCCTGAGACTTTGTGCTGTTTTATGCCTCTTTATGAATTGTTTCTTAAACGTTTCTTTACTTCAATATAGACTATGATTTGACTCCACATCACCAGAAGAGGAAGCAAGTCGACCTGGAAGTGACTTCTCCAGAAACACCCTCTGATGCCTCACCAGCCAAAGCCCAGGCCTTGCTACAGAGATCAAGTAAGCTATAATAAAAAATAATAATAATAATTTATACCTTATTTTTTTGGTTCACTGATTTGATTGTTCAATGTTCATATTTTTTTTGTTTCTGTCATTTCACTTGTCTGTGAATATTACAATTGAGGTGAGGTACTGATGTACTGAATATCAGCATTGCTGCATTACCTACTGTAGGATAACATAGCAATAGCGTTTTCAATATAACAGTACTATTGATTATCTGATTATTTTCCCTCACTCATTTATTTTAAATATTCAGTTTATCCTGGTCGCTGTCCATTTAGGCATATTTAATGAAGAAGTTTAATTGACTAAGAATTTAAATACTATGGTCTTTCTCAGTAAACGAATAAGTTTAATTTCCAGAACATAATTGGTCTCTCTACAAAACTAGCATGTGGTGATGCATGATCCACTGAAGAGCTAGTAGTTTATCTTGATAGCAGATTCATTACGACTTTCATACGAGCTTGTTCGGGTGTGGTTATGTTTGCTTTCAGGTTTATCCTTAAACAATTTAAGTACAGCTGTTTATAAAATAGACATATATATATATATATATATACACTCACCTAAAGGATTATTAGGTTCACCATACTAAGACTGTGTTAGACCCCCTTTCGCCTTCAGAACTGCCTTAATTCTACGTGGCATTGATTCAACAAGGTGCTGAAAGCATTCTTTAGAAATGTTGACCAATATTGATAGGATAGCATCTTGCAGTTGATGGAGATTTGTGAGATGCACATCCAGGGCACGAAGCTCCCGTTCCACCACATCCCAAAGATGCTCTATTGGGTTGAGATTTGGTGACTGTGGGGGCCATTTTAGTACAGTGAACTCATTGTCATGTTCAAGAAACCAATTTGAAATGATTCGAGCTTTGTGACATGGTGCATTATCCTGCTGGAAGTAGCAATCAGAGGATGGGTACATGGTGGTCATGAAGGGATGGACATGGTCAGAAACAATGCTCAGGTAGGCCGTGGCATTTAAACGATGCCCAATTGGCACTAAGGGGCCTAAAGTGTGCCAAGAGAAGATCCCCCACACCATTACACCACCACCACCAGCCTGCACAGTGGTAACAAGGCATGATGGATCCATGTTCTCATTCTGTTTACGCCAAATTCTGACTCTACCATTTGAATGTCTCAACAGAAATCGAGACTCATCAGACCAGGCAACATTTTTCCAGTCTTCAACTGTCCAATTTTGGTGAGCTTGTGCAAATTGTAGCCTCTTTTTCCTATTTGTAGTGGAGATGAGTGGTACCCGGTGGGGTCTTCTGCTGTTGTAGCCCATCAAGGTTGTGCGTGTTGTGGCTTCACAAATGCTTTGCTGCATACCTCGGTTGTAACGAGTGGTTACTTCAGTCAAAGTTGCTCTTCTATCAGCTTGAATCAGTCGGCCCATTCTCCTCTGACCTCTAGCATCAACAAGGTATTTTCGCCCACAGGACTGCCGCATACTGGATGTTTTTCCCTTTTCACACCATTCTTTGTAAACCCTAAAAATGGTTGTGGGTGAAAATCCCAGTAACTGAGCAGATTGTGAAATACTCAGACCGGCCCGTCTGGCACCAACAACCATGCCACGCTCAAAATTGCCTAAATCACCTTTCACCTTTCACACTCTGACATTCAGTTTGGAGTTCAGGAGATTGTCTTGACCAGGACCACACCCCTAAATGCATTGAAGCAACTGCCATGTGATTGGTTGATTAGATAATTGCATTAATGAGAAATTGAACAGGTGTTCCTAATAATCCTTTAGGTGAGTGTATATACTAACATATATACAATGATACACCCTCAACTTTGATTTTTCTTTAAAGAATAATGAACATGCTTTTTCCTTTATTTTGTAGATCAAAATAGGTAACAGTCAAAAGTGAATTGAAGTGAAGTCATGCTTTTAAATTGACATTTATACCCTTTTAATCCATGAACACAAGCCTGTCCGTCACACAATATCAGACAGTGTCTTTTCACATAGGGAGTGAGTCAAAACAACACACCTAATGGCTTTGTAATTTTTCAGGCAGTTTGGAGAAAACAGCCTCACCAAGAAGACCTGATCGAGAGCCAACTCCACCTCATTTCCCTGAAGATTTACTGCCCTGCATGTCTGAGCCGTTATTCACCCAGACCAGGTGAGTTGTTAGCTGCAGTAGAACTGTTTCAGAAGTCAAATAGGTGCAAATGAAGTGTTACTCTAGTGTGTTAAGTAATTGCAAGAATTCTGTTTAATTCTTTTTCACAGCTCTTTGAGCTATCAGGAAACCTCTATTGGGATGGACCTGTATCATAACTCTTTCCTGGACTACGATGACTTTTCTGCCCTAGATCAGTATCTTTTTGGTCAAGAGTCTGTGGCAGACAGCAGAGACACCCATCTCAGCGCAGGTCTTAAATCTCCACCAGTCCTGGACACCAATGCCTTGGAAGAGGTGTTAAACTCTCTGCCTGCTTCAGTTGATTCTTAAAATGAAGACAGAATGTATTTTTTTTTATTCCTGTACATATGTAATATATACTGTATTGTTGTAAATAGTTTTGTTTAAAGTGTCATCTTAACTTGTTGCAATTGTATTTATGTAATATCACAATAAAATGCTTTTTACTATTTCTGTTCATGGTTTGATGAAGGGGAGTGTCCACAGCCAACATGGTGAGCAAGAGCAAGACACATGTCTGAAATGTTTTATTTCATGCACAGACTTGGGTTTCACCTGCTGCACAGTTTCATTAAACACTGGGGTGTTTAAGGGGTGCCGCCCCCTTAAAATTAGGCAGAGAAGAATGCTCCTTTAACACCTAATTATTTAACATAATAATTATTTATTTTAATAATGAAATAAAGTCATTTAGTCACAATATTCCACTGTATTTCTTAATATAATTTGTTTGCAAAAAAAAATTTTCTAAACTGTATTACGTTCATTTGTGTTCGTGTACGCGGGGCGCCGGACTAACGAGTGTCTATGTAGGCACGTACACTTTTGAAAAGCATGTGACTTGAGGCTGAGCCTCTGATTTCATTTTGTCAAATCATCCTTCGGGCGCAGCACTGTGTGCCCTGAACCCTCCCACTTTTGTTCTTAGCAAATCAATATTGTTTTTAAACATTTGGGCTCATGTGATTGGACCATTCTCAACGAGTCTTCCAGCACTTCTTTTATGGCAAGCGGAGCTGCTGACTGGATGCGATGTGTCATGCCTTTATTTTATACTAGTAGTGATGATGCTCAATCACCTGATGAATGGCTATTTACAGGCGAGTATTAAAAGTTTCATTTGAATTTTGTTTGCGCCCCCCCCCCCCCCAAACAAAATTAACAAAACCGCCCCCCCATTGTTGCCTGTTATCTCACACTTACTAATACACTTGACACAAATGACATACACGACAGCTGACAGGTTTAATTTTCAATTGCTGCTCTAGTGGAAGTTAAGTTTGTTTTTTATATCCCTGAGTAATAAGCATATTTTTTTGCTAGAGTGTGTTCAATTTAATTCTGGATTTTAAACAGTTAAATTGGTGAAGGGTTAAACACTGAACAAAAGACATTTTCTAGTTGTTCTTTTTTTTCTCCCACTTCATATCTTTCATGAAACTGTGAATAAGACATAGTATGTGCTTTAAGACTTTATAGAACATATTTTGTTTATGTTTATTGTAGTATTCCAAATTTTAGAATGACAGGCCAGCAGGAGGCACCTCTCAATCAATAAATGCTGACAGATCCTTCAGACCCAGATGTTTCTCAAAATAATCAAATAAAACAATGCCTGGTTGGTAAATGAATAGAAAACAGTTCATTTATTTTTATTGTTAGTATATAATTAGAGGGAAGCAGCACACTGTAGTGGGACCCACATGGACACTAGAGGGCGCTCCACTTCAGTAAAGGAGATAGATAAACATGCAAATTCAAATTTCAAACTGAAATTTTATTTGTCACATACACAGTCATGCACAGTACGATATGCAGTGAAATGCTTATACGACCTAATATAGTGACCTTAAAAATAAAAAATAAAAACAATTTACAAGAAATAAATAGTGGAAGAATAAGAGTAAGATTAGCTTATAAACATAAGAAAACAGAACAAAGTAAAAATAAATCAAACAATATATAAGAAATATTAAAACTGATCTGTACATAAGTGCATGGGAGAGAATAAAAATAAATTGATCTTAAGAGAATAAAAATAAATTGATGTTAAGCTCTTTGTGTGCTGATATCCCGTCTGTTACATGGTGTCAGAAGTGGTTTTGACGACCTGCAAAGATAGACAGCAAAGAAGTGAGTAAAAAAATGTGGTGCTTTAAAAAGACTGCTAATTGGTATGGCCACAGTGGATGCGCCTCTTTGAAAAAGACCCTGTTAACCAGGCAAACTGGCTTCTTTACGTTATGGGGGGAAAAGCGAAATACTTTACCCGTAAGTGAGGAAGGAAAAAAGAGAGTTATGGTGGAGTAAAAAAGGCCTAAAGTAAGCACTTCATTAGCACACATAATCTTTGAATTTAATAGCAGATTCCCACATCCTGGCGAATCAGTAGATGTGTACAAGCTTGTGGAACCCTGGAGATATTGTGATCTCCAAGAGGAAATGATCAGAGACTGTATTATTGTGGTCATAAGAGATGCAAAGCTCTCAGAGAAACTGCAACTAGATACAAATTCGACATTAGACAAAACAATAACTCAATATGGGGGCAAAGACGAGAGAAAATCTGAAGATGAGAAATCCAAGAACAAAAAAGTCTTAAGTCTTAAGTCTCAACAACAATTCAAGAATACACTGGAAAATGACAAAGAAAACACAGGGCACACAAGCAAGATACTGCGGGCCCGACTAATTTTTCCGTGTGCTTTTAAGCCAGAAAAGTTGATTACATAATCAGGCTCAAGTGCGCAGCTAGAGTGATCAATCGTTCTTGAAATTAGATGCCACATCCTTGCATCACAACTTTCATCACACCATTTGCGAGATACTGCTTCCAGGATTCGAAAAAGTAAAGAAAATACACCGACTATACTGGCACAGTATAGTTCAAATAGTGAGACTGTAGTTTCAGCCAATGCTTCATATGGTCTTGGAGGGGTGCTCATGCAGAAACAGAAAAAGACGGGAGGCCTGTTGTATACATCTCAAGAAGTCTAACACACACAGAGACACGATATGCACAAATTGAAAAAGAAGCTCTTGCGGTAACTTGGGCATGTGAGCGACTCAGTGTATATCCACTTGGATTGGAATTTATGTTACATACCGACCACAAACCCCTAATTTCTCTGTTGGGCCACTCAGTGACTTACCTCCAAGAATTCTTCTTCACTGCAGATGCGTTGTCACGAGCACAATCAGGACCTGAAAAATCAACGAAAAATGAAACATTGGAGTTTTAGTGGATCATATAGTTCAACAAATCCCTGCAACAAGAACAAAACTGAAACAGTCAGGAACAGAAGAATGAGGATCTAACCTGCCAACAACTGAAACTGTATACATGCAAGACATGTTAATTGAACATTGACAAAGTTGGGATGATTTTCCATCCACCAGAAAGACTGGACTTATGAGTTCAATATTACCATAGAAAACCTGCTGTCAAGAAGAAGGCAGAATAATCCCTTCGAGATTATTCTTCCAGCTAGTCCATCCTAACTTCAAGTTTAGGAAAGAAAGTTCAGTGTTATATGTTGTTGAGATTAAAAGGAGGGGATGTAGTGGGACTCACCTAGACACTAGATGGAGCCCCAGTTCAGTAAAGAAGATCAACTTAGGGGAAAGAATGGATGTTAAGTAACAAAGCTGTTTATGTGTGCTGATGTCTGGTCTTGAGAATATAACAATCTGTTACACAAACCACATATGGCTTCAAAATGAATGATTATTACTGTGGTTGATTATGTTAAAGATTATTAAACTATAAAGTTTTTTATAATTCATATAATTAATGAATATATATTATAATAAATAAATATAATGAATCCTATAACATTTATGTAGGCATGTGCTATAAAAACTATTCAGTCACATGAACATCAGTAAAACCACAAGAACAGAAATACTGCTTAAAGTCAAATCTATTTTTAAAGCACATTTACTCAACTAATTTGACCAAAGTGCTGTACAATCCTAAAATAGTTATAGACATACTGTAGAAAGACTATAAAAACAGACAATAAAAGAAAATGAAATCCAAATAAAAAATCATTTACAATAATAAGTTGACTTTCATTGTGTAAAACAGTAAACCAAAAATAAATAAAACAGGGAGAAGAATACCTCATCACACTGTATTCAGTGCCAAAGTATATAAAAAAATCTTAAGGTAAGATTGAAAAATAGCAAGAGAAGGGGCCCTACCTAGATTTAGAAAAAGCTGAGCGCCAAACCTGAGAGACAGTACTGGACTCTATGGCTTTAAAAGGTCAGAAATGTATGGTGGTGCTAGATTATTAGGTGCTTTGTAGGATATTCACAGGACCTTAAACTTGACCCTGAACTGCATAGGGAGCCAGTGTAAGGACGCCAAGACAGGAGTTGTGTTCCTGTTAAAAAACGCATAACAGTGCATTGGAACAACCACAACCCTGCAAGTGGGGCCTGGCCAACACCAACATAAAGGACATTACAAAAATCAAGCCGACTAGAAATAAAAGTGTGCATAATATTAAGGTTACACTTCTCTGTAAAAGGGTCAATAGACTGTATGCTCCACTGGTTCCAAATACCTGAACAGTTTTAGTCACATTAAGACTCATAAAATTTGCAACCATTTATACTTTGACATCCCAATAGTGTTTATATCTGTTTATAAACTGTTTAAGAAATTTTTGAATATCATCTGCAAAACAGTGAAAAGACATTCTGTACTTCACAGCATATTTGGTTAGACATATAATTAATAGGTTGTAACACGAGCACATTTTCATGCACTGGATTTGACACTCGTTGTCTTCAGCTGACAGAAAGCTGGAATGAAGCTAAATTTCTATTGGCTGCTTGAATTGATTGGCAGATAACTCCGCCCATACCAATTCGATGAACGGTGGAGATTGGTTTATTTTACTCAGAGGCACAACTGCACATTTCCTGAGGGGTATGCAAGATCATGGATTGATCCCCCCCCATTAAATGGGATCAGTCAATGTCCAAATCCTTAGACTGGCAAATACCCAAGTACCCTGCAGTACTCTGACAAGGAAAAGTGCGTACAGTACATACGCTTTTGGCGTATCTTCATCTTTACAACTGAGTAAACAAAACAGAAATTTGTTTCGTAAGGCTACAATAACTTATTCTGCATGTTTCTTAATACTGTGTAAGTCATAAAATCCTGTATGGCCTTTACCTACCTGTTTTCTTCACCTGCTTTGAACTCATTTTCTATCATTGCTTCATTGTCCTGCTCATCTTCATGGCTAAGTAAATGAACCAGATATTTCACAAAATATATACCTTAAATCATCAATCCCAAATTTATTATTATTATTGTTTTTTGATATTGTTTAAAGTGGTCATAACAAGATAAATAAAATTTTACTTGATTGTTGACAAATAAGAGGTCACTGCACTATACAAAAAATATTTTGTAATTCTGGTGCACAAAAAACTGTACCTTACTTTATAAGTGTACATCAGAAAACACATTAAAATGGTAAATGTATGTCATGACCCCTTTAGGTCATAGTATCCTGTGTGGTAGCTCCTACCTGTTCTCTTCACCTGCTCTTGACTAATTTGCTTTCTCTCTGTACTCTTCATCTTCATGGCTGAGTAAATGGACCAGATATTTCACACTATTTATACTTTAATTCTGCAGTACTCCAATCTGCTATATTTCTTGGCCCATTCTTACCTGTTCTCTTCACCTGCTTTGTCATTCTCTTAAACCTGCTCTTCGTTGTCCTCTACAGCAGACAACTTTCAGTATGAAACTATTTGCATATTTCTACACACTATGAAAGAGTGCCACTTTATCATTTAAAATGTCACTTTACTGTATATCTGCATATTCAATATTTTTATTTCCACTTGTGCAATTTCAATTTTTTTAATTTTTTACTTACTTACATTTTATATTTTTATATTCTTACATTTTACATTTTTATATTCTATATTTTATATTTTATTTAATTTTATTTTTATTCTCTTAGGTCAGGGCAGTTGCCTAAGCATTTCACTGCATATCGTACTGTGTAGGATTGTGTATGTGACAAATAAAAATTTGAATTTGAATTTGCTTAAAAACTACCAGAAATGCAAAACTGTAAGTGATTAAAACATTAAAGTATATATATTGTGTGTGTGTGTGTGTGTGTGTGTGTGTGTGTGTGTGTGTGTGTGTGTGTGTGTGTTACATGTAGATCAGGCCTTTAAGACGTCTTTTTATGAACACTCATGTACAAAGCATTCAAATGATTGTATTTGCTAAACAGTGTTGTAATTTCATTAGCACTGAAACAGGAAAAAAGCTCATGCATTAATAAATTTAAACTGCATAATTTGCGGTTTTTCAAGCTGTTTTGAGAATCCTGTTTACAAAAAGCTTACAATAGGGTCTCGAATACTGTATGAATGAAGGTGTAGAGGGATCCATACGCCAGTCTCGTTCTGTTTACACAGCAGGGCTTTCCGGAGAAAAAAAAAATCGTGCATTTATTGCGCCCCTGGACTGAACATAACGAACTGAGAGGATACGGCAAGAGCCCAGCAACTTGGTTGTGCTTGGTGGTGAGAACCTCAGATAACATTTTTAACAATAAGTTAAATTTTTTAAACCAAACGCCTATTTTTTCAGGAATAATGATTTGATATTAACGGACGGTAACTATGCCCAGCCTCGCTGGCAATAACGTTAAATGTTGATGAACTTGAAGACTTACAGTAATACAAAATGATAGGTCAAGCTTACCAATGTCTTTTTATCCACTTTGACATTGCTGTCCTCATTTTTAAGACACTGTTTTTAATTTTCTTTTTTTCTTTTTCTGTTCTGCGCGCCAGAAAATTTCCATCTTCTGTCCATCTTGCATACGTGACTGTCTGGCAACTATAGGGGGGCTCAATTAATATATATCTTACTTTTTTCTCTCTTTTTTACTCGTTTAAAATGCTAAACAAAAATAGTCTCTTAACAAATATAATTTTTCAAATATTTTAAAAGCTTTATTAAAGACAATTTTCAAAGATTTTTTTCACAATGGCGCCCCCATCCGTTTGGCGCCTCCATGCACTGCATATACTGCATACCCCATTATTAGGAAATTGTATTGGCTAAGAGTTCAATACCGTGGTTGACCACAATATATTCTGGGGGCGCTATTTCACTCACTGTAAAATAGTGAAAATGCGAAAAAGAAAAAGCTCTCATCAACAAATTTTATTACCGAAGCAAAACTGTTAAACCAAGTATTTTTTAATTAAAATAAGTAAGTACTATTAAAAACAAGACCCCCAGGCATAATGTCATTGCTCATTGTAACACTACCAACTCCTTACTGCCTAAGCCTGCTCATTGGCTCATCCATCACCATGGTTACGGTGGCGTAGGTGCGCTATGTTGATTACATTTAAATATTAGAACAAGACGCTGGAAATCATTTTGTTAGTTAGCACGACAACGATAAAGATCAACTTTGAGCTCAAGATTTTATTAGAGAAGTAAAACAACAAGGAGATGATGAGAAAAGAGGACAGCCAGAGTTTTACTCAATTTGCTGTGAGCACGAGCCTTGCTCAGCCTCCTTCAGCAACAGGTAGGGAGCGAGCGCGAGCTTTTTTGAGGCTTCCTAAGCTGCTAACTGGTACACTAGTCATAAAATCTCACTCTAACAATCAACACTAACTTGGAAGGGCAGCGTGCTTGAGTCTAAAATAATCAGTTTGTTTTATTATTCTTGTTATTTTTCACATGACAAATTTCACTATTCACACATAAAAAAAATAGACCACAGACTTTTCTTGGTGATGACGTGGTTATATGGTTATCCTAGACATTAAAGCCCATTAGCATTATATTTCTAAAATGTTCCTCTGGGCTCAATTTTGATTCAGAATGCAATGATTTTTTCATAGTTATTGTTTATGATATTATGTTGACTGTAAATCTAAGATCATGAGTCGGAAGCTACAGGACTGTGCCCATGTTAAGCGCTAAAATAACCTCTGAATTAATTTTAAGAATTGAAATTTTGCAAGAAATTTTCATCAGCAGAAGAAGCATCTCTGCTGAAAAATCCAGCATAGACAAGCATGATTTATATGCTGTTCTATGCTGGTCAATACTGGTTAATACTGGTTAATGCTGGTCTGATGCTGGTTTAGCTGGTGAACCAGCATAACTGATGGAAGACCAGCATGCCTGCTGAAAAATCCAGCATGATTTATATGCTAGGCCACCAGCAAGGTTTTGGTAGTTAAAATTGGTTACCATTTTAGCATATTTTTTAATAGCTAGTACTAAAAATAATGTGTGATGTAAATACATGGACCGTGTAGTGTTATTTTTAAATGCATTTACATATAAGAGAAAAAAAATCCATTTACCAAAAACATGTAAATACATTATTTTACATTTATTAAATATCTGTGGATTGTCTAAAAACACAACACAAACCATTTATAAATGGACTTTTTAAAAAAGTAATCAATGGAAATCACTTAAAACTGAAAAAAAAAACAGCATAGACCATCTTAGCTGGTCACCAGCTTGACCAGCAATTATACCAGCAGGGTTACAAGCATACCAGCATTAGCACCATGGGGTCAGCTGTTTTGGCGGTGGGACCACTTGCATTTTTTATGGTAACCGTCAAAATAACTTAAAATAACTTAACATTTTTAACCATACACATACGTGTAATGCATCGATTAATGTCTTTATTTGTTAATGTACACTCACATATCAATAAAACATTGTGCTTTTGTAAAATAAAGAAAATAAACAGGGTGCGCTTTCTGCCGTCTCAGTCTTCCCAAAAATCTTTTTGAAATGCGTCACTAAAAATGAACTAAAATGAACACACACATATCCATATATATCTATATATCTATACATCTATCTATCTATCTATCTATCTATCTATCTATATATATATATACAGAGAGAGAGAGAGAGAGAGAAAGTTTAAAGTTTACTTTAAACTTTTAAATGTACTTTTAAATGTAGCAAGCTTAATCAAAATAAATGTTCTCAGTTTATGTAATCCATATGAATCTAAGGGGAGATACAGTCTTTCTGCCACACTTCATTCACTGATAATAACCTGAGACAGGACACGCCCACACGCTGTTCACACGGAAACAGTCAAGGTAATCTACATACAAGGGCACGTCCCTAAACACACACACGCACACAGTAGATCAGATAATTTTCCTGCATGTGTGGAAGATTTTAGGCACTGTACAGGTTTCTGAAGCTCTACAGAATGTTCTGGACATTGGGAGGAGTTTAGATTTATCTCAGAACAACACAGAGTCCAACAGAGAACGAAGGAGGAGAATCCAGCAAGCTGTTAGCATGGGTAATTTTTTGTATCTTATATAATCCCTATTCTGATAATATAAAACTAATATTAATTTATTTTTCCTCATTTTCTCACAAGCGTTTGCCAGTTTATGTGAAACATTGTCATTTAATGTCACATGGTTTGGTGAGGTTTGGTGAGCAGTATGTAGATTACAGATGGTTGTCAGTATCAGCTGTGGTGTAAATGTTTATAATATATTCACCCCGTTTTGTGTCTGGATTCGGGATGGATAATAATAATAAAAACAAAACAAATAACAAAACATGAGACCAACCTCTCAGGGACACTTTCAGACAGTAACTTTCACACTACAGGAGTGTAAATGAGTGAGCTTGGCCCTCACTCTTTATTTAGGGGTCTGCAGGTTTATGGGCCCTGAAGTAGTTCGGACATTTGTGTATTTTTCTTACTTATAAACATATAAATGTAACCTTACTTATAAACATATAAATGTCACCTCTTTCACCTAGTGCAAAGTAAATGTCCAGGATTGAGGGAAGAGTAACACAGATGATCTTATACCCAGAAGGCACATTTCTGGCATACTGTGAATATGGCCGTGCAAACAGACATTCAGGGTCAAACAGTGGGAACAGGAACAGTGCAATATGAAGAAAGGGTGTTAGGTTTGTAAAATCCCACCATACATCTTTGTGCCTCTCTCAAAAAGCAGTTCTTGGTTAACTCAAGACACAAATGAACATCGCATACCTGGCATTTTCATGATGTTTATGGCTGCTGCTTACCATAAACTGATTTGCAATTCACACAGACCCTGTGACCAACAGTGGTAACATTCCTGGCATCTGAGGTCAGTCCATGTGCTGGTTATGCGCAGTCACAAGTGAAGCCTTATAGATCCGTCCCAAATCCAGACCCTAGTCGTGGTCGAGGTTCCCATGACATAGTGATGGTCCGTCTGTATCTTGCCTGCTTGTTTGCATTTGGTCTCTATAAAACAGGTGGCTGATCATTTTCATGGTCACAACGGTTTATAAAAATAAATAAATAAACATAAGCATGATGATAATAAAATTACTGTCAATAATCATCAATAAATATTGACCGTGCATAAAGACAACACAAACCTTTGCAATGTTATACAACGATTTATACTTTTTGCATTACGATTTACATTTACACCTTAATATCACAAACATCTGTAAGCTACATAAGGCAGTATTTTAGGCAACGGGAGCTAAAGTGTTTGTGCTAAATAACATTATAGATAGCAGTGTCCTAAGCTAACCAAAAACTGAACCAAATAGCTACCATAACATGAAGCTATCCAAAACGGGGTGAAATATATTATAAACATTTACACCACAGCTGATACTGATAACCATCTCTAATCTACATACTGTAAGGCATTAGCTTAGCCACCTGTGAGCTAACCTGTTTGTGCTAAGGGAGTATGTTAGCATGATTTAGCAGTGTTATCTACTGTACATGCTAACCAAACCATGTAAGTGACATTAAATGACAATGTTTCACATAAACTGGCAAAAGCTTGTGAGAAAATTTGGAAAAATAAAATAATATTAGTTTTATATTATCAGAATAAGGATTATATAAGATTTAAAAACTTACCCATGGTAACAGCTTGCTGGATTCTCCTCCTTCGTTCTATGTTGGAGTCTTAGTGTTGTTCTGAGGTAAATCTAAACTCCTCCCACTGCCCAGAACATTCTGTAGAGCTTCAGAAACCTGTACAGTGCCTAACATCTTCCACACGCGCAGGAAAATTATCGGATCTACTGTGTGTGTGTGTTTGGGGCGTGCCCTTGTATGTAGATACCCTGACTGTTTCCCTGTGAATAGGTGTCCTATGGGTGTGGGGTGTCCTGTCTTAGTGTTCATTTATTTTTGATTAAGCTTGCTACATTTAAAAGTAGTCACTTTAAGCTTTCTATATATATGCATAGATATATGGATATGTGTGTGTTCATTTTAGTTCATTTTGGTAATGCGTTTCAAAAAGATTTTCGGGGAGACTTAGATGGCAGAAAGCGCACCCTGTTTATTTTCTTTATTTTACAAAAGCACAATGTTTATTTATATGTGAGTGTACATTAACAAATAAAGACATAAATCAATACATATCAATACGCATGTGTATGGTTAAAAATGATGGAACATTTTAAGTTATTTTGATGGTTACCATAAAAAATGCAAGTGGTCCCACCGCCGGAACAGCTGGCCCCATGTTGGTGGTGCTGCTATCCTGGTAACCCTGCTGGTATAATTGCTGGTCAAGCTGGTGACCAGCTATGATGGTCTATGCTGGTTTTTTTTTTTTTTTTTCAGTTTTAAGTGATTTCCATTGATTACTTTTTTTAAAAAGTGCATTTATATAAAAGGTTTATGTTGTGTTTTTAGACAACCCACCGATATTTAATAAATGCAAAATAATGTATTTACATGTTTTTGGTGAATGGATTATTTTTGTCTCTTGTATGTAAATACATTTAAAGATAACACTACACGGTCCATGTATTTACATCACACATTATTTACAGTACTAGCTATTAAAAAACAAGATAACAAGCTAAAATGGTAACCAATTTTAACTACCAAAACCTTGCTGGTGGCCCAGCATATAAATCATGCTGGCCTATGCTGGATTTTTCAGCAGGCATGCTGGTCTTCCATCAGTTATGCTGCTGGTTCACCAGCTAAACCAGCATCAGACCAGCACTAACCAGTATTAACCAGCATAGATCAGCATATAAATCATGCTGGTCTGTGCTGGATTTTTCAGATGGGTGTTCATTGTTAAATTATCATATTGGTACAAATGTGCATATTGTATATATTGTTACATATTATGCAATGTTAATATTGGTTGTGTTGGCCAATAAAGCTGATTTTATACTGATTCTGTTTTATATTTTACATATTGGATCACAATCTTCTATGTATTCTGGCTTTTATACCATACCAACATTAGATGGGGTGGTGAACAGCATAGTGTCATGGCACTATAATGCTGGTCACCAGCATACCAGCAAAATGTATGCTGGTACTGTATGCTGTGGACCAGCATCAGTAAAGTGACCAGCATACCAGCACCAAAACACATGTGCTGGTATAATGGTAACCAGCTATGCTGGTCTATGCTGTTTTTTTCAGGAGGGATTTTCAGCATAAGAACTTCTGAAATGACCGACTGTATGAAATGCCGACTACATTGCCCATACATCCTGCAGCCATTCAAACATGAGGTGATTGTTTGCTATTTATGTCAGGTTTCAATTTCTTTTCTGGTGGCATGATGGTAATTGAGGAAGTAAACAAAAACTAATCCTTTGTATTAAACGATTTCATTGGTTGGAGACTGCGAGAGCTGGTTACGTTGTGTCATTGCCAGCCTTACTTCAGTTCTTGTGGGAATGCATTGCAGAAGATGCACATAAATGTAAACAATTAGTTGTTGTTGGTTTTATTTATTTATTTATTTTTACAAAATTCTGTGTGAAATATGCAGTGGAGAAGTAATGTTTGGAAATAGATACTACATATGCTGGCCCCATGTAGTCTGCCTGGAAAACGTGTTGTGACTGGGGATGGTTTTATTTGACCATGAAGGTCATTGACTCGGCTGATGCAGACAGCTGTTATCTGATGTCTTGTGACTGCAGTCGCTCAATAGCTCAGGACTGATTCCTACAGTTTTCCACCTGAGGCTCCTTGTTTAGTCTGGTTCCTCTCAAGGCTTCTTCCTATTGTCATCTCAGGGAGTTTGTCAAGCCCTCGGCTTGCTCGTCAGGGATAGACTGATAATTATGATTAATACATATTTCCTCACACCTTAAACTTATTTTCACAGTTTTTTGATTCTGTAAAGCTGCTTTGCAATGACTATTGTTACAAGTGCTATATAAATAATACATAAACCTAAAACCACAAATAGTCTTGAAATAAATAGGTTGCTTAAAACTAGAAATGTTGTTTATCATAATTTAGATTTAACTTATTAATATTTAAATTTTTCCAGATAACCTGAAAACATCGAAAGGCAAGGATAGAAACAGCCGCATCAAGAGGCCAATGAATGCTTACATTATTTGGGCAAGGAAACAACGGTCTGTCGTAGCCGAGGCCTATCCAAATGCCAGCGCTGCTGAGGTCAGTGAGCAGCTTGGAATCGAGTGGAGGAAGCTGAGTGAAGACCAGAAGATGCCCTACTACCTAGAAGCATTGAGGCTTAAATGGGAACACAGCCTTCAGTTGACGGTGCACAAGGTTTTCAGATAATAAGCAAAATATCAAGACAAACAGGTCAACCATGACCAGTGTTAGGTGTAAGGCGTTACAAAGTACAAACGTTACAGTATTTACAAAGCGTTAGAGTACTTGGATTACTTTTTTGATGTAAGGAGTAATCTAATGCGTTATGTCCGTCATTAAAGTACTCAGTTATTTAGTTACTTTTTTAGGTAACTGTTATTCTGACAATTTATGCAATACATGAGCAGTCATTCCCAATCCGTTATTGTGTGTGTGTGTGTGTGTGTGTGTGTGTGTGTGTGTGTGTGTGTGTGTGTGTGTGTGTGTGTGTGTGTGTGAAAGTCGTCCTACAAGCCCCGTCCCCGATAACCCGCCCCTCTGTGATTCCTGCTGTTATACCCCTATCTCACCTATGCGGTTTGGGTATGAGAGAAACATTGAAGCCTAATCACAGAACTCACGGTGAATGATGATGAACCGTGCTTACGGCCACCGCACGAAACCACGTATGTGAGATAGGGGTATTAGTAGTTACCAGATTATGGGCCAAACTTCACTGAGTGATAATGGTAGAATAACTTTAAAGGTCTTGACTAAAACAACATGCATGAGGAAGCACAAAGGAGCTTTCATTTTCTGCAATAAAAGAGAAACATTTGACAGAAAGTAATGCTGAAAAGTAAACGATTACTTTTTAAAGACAGAAATTTTGTAATGTAATTAGTTACTTTAAAAAGTAACGTCCCCCAACACTGACCATGACACATCTTCTTGTTTTTATGCACCTTGTTGCATCGCTCTTTCTTTCCTTAAATGTAGATTGGGAGTACAAACCCCATCCACAGAAGAGAAAGCAAGTTTGCCCGGACGAAGCAGCTCCAGAAACTTCAGCTATACAGAACAATCTAATATTCTCTGGTAAAAATGCTATTTTTGTATTCCTTTACTACACAAAACCACCCTTAAAGTTGAATATTTGCAAACGTTTTTGTGAACAATTTGCATATTCAAATTTTTGTGAGATTCTTCTTTTTGAAGTCAGTATCAATGATTGTAGCACCAGATGCAGTAGTAAACTCTGCTAAAAAAGTTATTATAATAATGTCATATTGTCATCTTCTGAATAATTAATAGTGAAAAGATGCACATTTTTTCTCAGTTTAAGTGTTCTTTAAACAGTTCAAGTAACACAGTTCCAAGAAGTTATTTATGTGGGACAAATGAATGAAGACCAAATAGTTTAAACAAACAGAATGTAAAAATAATTAAGGAAATAATTAAGGCTGTCAAAAATCTTGCTTTTGTTTCTCTGCTCTCATTCAAAAGCAATGCCACACACATGTACTGTACCGTGTCCAGTGTTACAACAAGTTAATTCCTCTTGTGGTATAATATTAGGACTATTAGGTGAAACAAACATTACCAGTTAATATTTTTTATCCGTTGTGTTCTTAAAGGGAATTATTTACTTAATTTATAATTACTTATATCCATAGTTTCTGTAGTAAAAGCTTTTTTAACCAAGGAATTGTACAGACACTCCAAATGATTTAAGATTAATCAATGGATTTGGTCTTGTTTAACATTATAATTCTTATAATTGTTGAGAAAGAGTGAGGTGTGGGAGCTTATAACTTATAACATAAGTCAGAACAGGAATTAACTTGTCACTTGGATTATAAACCATTAAACAGAATAACAAGAAATATCAATACAAAAAGATCAACCCTGAGACTTTGTGCTGTTTTATGCCCCTTTATGAATTGCTTCTTAAATGTTTCTTTACTCCAATGTAGACGATGATTTGACTCCTCATCACCAGAAGAGGAAGCAAGTCGGCCTGGAAGTGACTTCTCCTGAAACACCCTCTGATGCCTCACCAGCCAAAGCCCAGGCCTGGCTACAGAGATCAAGTAAGCTATAATAATAATAATAATAATAATAGGATTCATTACGACCGAGCTTGTTCAGATATGGTGAGGTTTGGTTTCAGGTTTATCCTTAAACTATTTAAGTACAGCTGTCTGTAAAATAGTGTATCATTGTATACTAACATATATAAGATGTTCCCTCAACTCTGGTTTTCCTTTAAAGCATAATGAACATGCTTTATCATTTATTTTCTTGAACAAAATAGGTAACAGTGAAAAGTGAATTGCATCATGCTTTTAAATCAAATGCCAAGTTTATACCCTTTTAATCCATCAACACAAGTCTGCCCGTCACACAATATCAGACAGTGTCTTTTCACATAGGGAGTGAGTCAAACCAACACACCTAATGGTTTTGTAATTTTGCAGGCAGTTTGGAGAAAACAGCCTCACCAAGAAGACCTGATCGAGAGCCAACCCCACCTCATTTCCCAGACGATTTACTGTCCTGCATGCCTGAGCCGTTATTCATCCAGTCCAGGTGAGTTTTAGCTGCAGTAGAACTGTTTCAGAAGTCAAATAGGTGCAAATGAAGTGTTACTCTGGCATGTTAAGTAATTGCAAGAATTCTGTTTTTACAGCACCTTGGACTATCAGGAAAACTCCATTATGATGGACCTGTATGATAACACTTTCCTGGACTACGATGAGTTTTCTGCCCTAGATCAGTATCTTTTTGGTCAAGAGTCTGTGGCAGACAGCAAAGACACTAGCAGCAGAGACACTAACAGCAGAGACACCCATCTTAGCGGAAGCCTAAATCTCCACTAGTCCTGGACACCAATGCCTTGGAAGAGGTGTTAAACTCTCTGCCTGCTTCAGTTGATTATTAAAATAAAGACTGAATGTGTGATTTAAATTCCTGTACATATTTGATATAAATTGTTGTAAATAGTTTTGTTTAATGTGTCATGTTAACATGTTGCAATTGTATGTAATTTAATATCATATTAAAATGCTTTTTACTATTCATGTTCGTGGTTTGAAGAAGGGGAGTGTCCTGACTTTAGGCTTCAATCTTAGTTTAGTACCAATGAAGGTACAAACTATTGTCACTGGTGCAGTACCTTTCAAGGGCACAGAATTGTACCTTTATAGAGAGAAACAAATTTGTACCAATTCTGTTTGTACCACCAATGACATTATTTGTACCATGGACAACCAAAAACTACCTTTTGTTTTATAACCGTAATCAAGGTTACCGTAATCAAAGGTACAACCCCAGTGACAAGCCTTTTTGTACCTTAATGATGTCTAATGTGTTCCTTTGGGAACTATAAAGAAGTTATTTTCATATTGAATAAGACATTCAATCAATTTATTATCAGTAATGCATGTGTTTGAACTCTGCCCTAAATTACCATGAAATATTCTGAAATTAAAAAAAAAAAATCTTTCAGGTTTACAATAAACAATTATTTAAACTAAATAAAACACTTCTATTATCTGCAAAACCTTTCAAACAGTACAATCACACTACAATTGTACAGTTTATAAAATACAATTTTTCATCTACAATATAGCTTTTCGCAAACTGTTTACAATACAATTTAAACTTTCAAATAAATTTTTACCCACTTTTCACAAAATCCTGTACCACTGCATTCACCCAATACTGTCAGAGCATAAATAACATAAAAAGCATCAAAAACACCGTAACGATATGTGCACAAACCCGATGACTATACATATCTGAAAAACTTGTGAAAGTCGTCCTTTCACAGTTTATTCTAACATGTGTGCGCGCACATATAAAGCAAAAGCAAGTGTCATTAGAGAGGTTAAAGATCCATTTTCTCTCTCTCAGCCTGCACTGCACTTAGTGTGTGTGCACGTGTCATTGGACATTTTGCCCCTTCCCTCCTCCTCCTTCACACACACACACACACACACACACTCTAACAGAAACACTCCTCTGTCGTGATTCTTTTTAAAGGTAAAGTGCAAGTTCATTTGTTTTATTTTTACTTTACAACAGTTATTCCGTTAATGTGCGCTCAATCAAGAGTCATTAGAGATGTTCCTTGTTAATTTTCCCGATAAGGAAGTGTTTCCATTAATGTGTGTGTGTGTGTGTGTGTGTGTGTGTGTGTGTGTGTGTGTGTGTGTGTGAAAGTCATCCCACATCTCTAATAAGAGAGGAGGAAGGGTTTACTGTGGAAGACGAGAGGGATGAGAGGGGAGGGTGTCCTTCCTTCTCTCTTCTTACTTTAGCTTCAAACACACGCACACACATACACAGCACGTGTGCACACAAACACACACACATAAATACACATCGATTGTTTTGATATATGAGCACGCTTCCGGAATGAATTATGCTCCTAACCCAAAGTTCCACTGTACTGATAAACATACATGTATAAATGACTAAAGTCTGGTTGGACTGTATTCACTGCAGACTGGGCTATAGTAATACAGTATGTGAGCAGCAGGTATGTACTTTCTATGTATGTATGTATAAGATTGTAAGTTATGTGGTTATTAAAAACAACAACAACAACAACAACAAAGTTTTCATAACATGTGTATACAAGACATTTGTGAACCGGATCTTGTAGCCTGGAGTTTTTCCTTCAAAATGATCTGACAATCATCCTGCTCACTCAATCACCTAAAAAATAATATCTTCATTTACATTTTCTAAGACTCTTTTTGTTTAGAAAGACCATACTGTATGTGAAGAGGTGTAAATGATCATGAGTAATGCTGTAATTCACATAAGAAAAAACAAAGACCCACATAATGAGCTGCATAATAAGGTTTCAATGAGTCAGGTACTGTTTGTGAGAAAGAGGGAAATGCTACAAGAAAATACTACGATGACAAAAGAAACATATTTTTTGTTTGTTTATTCACAATATACAGTTGAAACCAAATATCTGCATACACTTTAGAAAAAAAAACACAGACTTTTTCTTTTTAGATCTCTTTTTCTTTTTCAAACATTAAATCAGAGTAAACTTTTTTTGATTTAGATTAAAAAATATTAAAGCATTCGCTAAATGTCACAATCGAGCGAGGGATAGCTTTTATGTATTTTTTACCACTTTCTTTAAATTCAGAAGTATATATACACTAAATTTATTGTGTCTTTAAACAAAAAAAGAAAACTCCAAATGATTCCATTCTGAGCATAAGAAGCTTCTGATAGGTTAATTGATTCCATTTGAGTTAATTGGTGGCACAGCTGTGGATGCATATAAAAACTCTTTCCTGAACGGTGGATGGTCAGATCCCTGAAGGTCCCACGTTCATCCGTTTAGACAATAATATGCAAGTATAAAAACCACAGGAATATACAACCATCCACCGTTCAGGAAAGAGTCCAAGAGAGGAAAGTTTTTTGGTACAAAATGTGTGAATCTACCCCAGGACGACAGCAAAAGACCTTGTGAAGACGCTGGCTGAAACTGGTAAGACAGTGTCATTATCCACAGTAAAACGAGTCCTGAACCACCATGAGCTGAAAAGTTACTCTGGGAGGGGAAAAGCCATTGCTTCAAAAATACCACGAAAAAGCCGAAAAAAAATCCTAATTTCCTGGAGACATGTCCTATGGACTGATGAAACAATAATTTAACTGTTCATAACGATTAACTGTCTATTTGGAGGAAAAAGCACGAAGCTTTGAAGCCTCAGAACACCATCCCAACTGTGACGTATGGGGGTAGTAGTACTGTACAGTATAATGTTGTATAATATACTTTGCTGCAGAAATGACTGGTGCCCTTCACAAAAATGGCATCATGAGAAAAGAAAATTATATGGATATATTGAAGCAGCATCTGAAGACATCAGCCAGGAATTTAAAGCTTGGGTGCACATGGGTCTTCCAAATGGACAATAACCCCAAGCATAAATCCAAATTAGTTACAAAGTGGCTTAAGGACAACAAAGTAAAGGTATTGGAGTGACCATCACAAAACCCTGATCTCAATCCTGTAGAAAATTTGTAGATGGCACTGAAAAGGCAAGTGTGAGCAAGAAAGCCTGCAAACTTGACTCAGTTATACCAGTTCTGTCAAGAGGAGTGGGCCAAGCAACTGTACAGCAAACTATTGTAGAAAGCTTGTGGAAGGATACTCGATTTGATTGGCCCAAGTGAAAAAAATTTTAATATTTATTGATCTAAAACATTAAAAGGTTTACTCTTGATTTAATGTTTGACACAGATGGCACATTTATGGCATAAATATGGCTGCACAAAAACACACATTCAGGGTAAAACTTTCCAAACGGGAACGGTGCATGATAAGAAAAAGGGTGTTAGGTTTGTAAAAGCCCAATCTTACACCCTATACACAGAAAGAAAGATACTTATTGTGTGTCCATGCACTTTAAAAATACAAGAGAATTATCCCAAATCCAGACCCCACTTGTGGTTTAGTTTCCCATGCTGGCAAAGACTAAAACAAACAGCTACTGTAAGCTAAAGCTATCCAAAACTGTGTGAAGTACATTAGAACATTTACACCATAGCTGATGTGCATGAACATGTGTAATTTACATGAGACATTATTTTAGCCATCGTGAGCTAACATTGTTGTGCTAAGCTACATAAGGCAATATGTCAGCATGATATGAAGCAGTGCTATTTACATGCTACCTTAAACTATGTAAGTGACATTGAAAGACAATGTTTCATATAAGCTGACCAAAGCTAGCCAGAATAAGGATTATATGAGACATACTAACTTACCCATGGTAACAGCTTGCTGGATTCTCCTCTTTTATCTGTCAGAGTCTCAGTGTTGTTTTGAAAAAAAGCTAAACTCCTCCCACTGTCCAGAACATTCTGTAGTATTTATTTTAAAACATGTACCTTCAGTTAATTTGTACCTTAAAAAGTTAAGCTAAGATTTAAGCTTAATCCAAGTTTAGGCTAGGATTTACAGGAGTAATTCTAAATGTCCATTTCAGTTCAGTCTTTCTTACATGATAGAGCATCTCATTGGCACTCAGAAAGTTAGGGGTGCTTGTTAGTCCAGATTTTCTATACAGACCATGGTGAGCTTTCGTCCCTTCTCAGGGACACACTGAAGGACCAGATAATGTTTATTATTCTGTACGATCTTCTCAATGTCCTTCAAGTACTGATCCAACTCCTGGATCATTCTTCGAGATTTACACCAGAAAGCACAAAGGAAATAATTATTCAGAATGCGATTATCTTTCTTTACAGTTTAAAGAAATTAAATGTTTTAGAATTAATTCCGCATAACAATGTGTGTCCTTAAAATAACAATGCAAATGCCTGACTGTTTAAGGAAACCCCAAGAGATGGAACTGTGACTGAGCAATTGCACTTGACATGAAAAGTGATATCACATAATGGTGTGTTTTTTTCAGTCTGTGTATATATTTCTGGTCTTAAATATGTATTTACACTCCAGTTTTAATACATAAGTAATGTGTGAAAACAGATGTATTTGATTGTAATTATTATGATTGCATCCAGCAAGTTTTCTAGTAGTATTTATTATTATTATTATTATTATTATTATTAATAATAATAAATATTTCTAGTATGCAGCACATGTCAAACTCATACAATAGTATCTATTGTATGGTAAAAATTTCTGTTCTTAAAATGAGCCAACGTTGGACCAGAGTTGGCCCCCAACAGTGGGCTATCTGGGTCATTTCCAATTTCCAACCTTGCAATTACCTACCGAACCAACGTTGAGCCAATATTAGGCAAATTAACACAATGACCAAAATTGGGCCAACCAATGATGCCAACATTCGCCCAATGCATGCACTGCTGTTGGCCAAGTGTTGGCCCTTTAGCATTGTGCTATTTGGGGAATAGCTGCCAGGAAAACAAGGGGAAAGATCAAGATTAGTCCATGCTAGCACTGGTGACAGTGTATTGGAGCATGTTAATGGAAGTGAGGTAGCTGAAGATGGTGTGGGAGCTGAGAATGTACCACCAAACAAAGCTCCGGGACAGAAAAAGATCAGAAATGTCTAGAAAACAAACGACAACCAGTTGGAGGGTGACCTGCCTCATTTTTCTAGTGGACTGGAAGATGAATGTTAGGGGAACAGAGCCAATAGATTTCTTTATCCACCTATTTCCTGAAGATCTGGGCCCGTATTCACAAAGCTTCTTATGCCTAAAAGTTGCTCCTAGTGATGAAATTCTAAGAAAAATCTTACAATTATGGCATTTTCTTAGAATTTTCCCTTAAATTTAGGATTAAATCTTAGTAAAGATAAAAATGATTCACAAAACATCTTAGCCCTAAAAACAGCTCCTAAAGTAAAAATTGTTAAGAGTAGAGAGGAGGACTTTTAAGAGTTTCTATAGCAGAGGACAAATGGTGGAAAGGAGAAATCTTCCCCAAACAATGAACGCAAAGCTAAAAGTAAACACTGCTCTTCTGTTCAATTTGGTTTTCTTGTTTTTTTACTTCCTTCCATCTCTCTTGGACTGTTGACTACATACCATCCAAAAGTGCAAAGTAAATAGACTGTCCTGCAATCATGTAAATTGTAAAAGCTGAGCCATTTGCTCCCATCAATCTGAAATGTATTACAAGTAATAAAATCAATATGGTAAATAAATGTAAGAACTTAAATATACTAACGGAAATTGGTTGTTTCAAAAGTAGACACATTTTTTAACATTTGACTGTTTAATTATCTTATAAGAGAACTAGCCTATAACAGAAACTTTGCATAAAGTAGTCTGTAGTCATGATTATACAATGTCATTATATACAAACAGTATGATTTTACTGTCTGTTCTATTATCATGTATTCTATTTTTACTAAGAGTGCATTTCAAGACCTTTACAGAGGTCAGTGGTTATTTTTTTATCAACCAATCACAGTCCTTGAATTGCTGCATCATCCCTAGCAACAGGGTCAACCACACCTTCTCACTAAGATAAAGGTTTTTGTACTTTCTCTACTCAGAGTTGCTCTAAGAAGTTTTCTAAATCACTTTTATTCTAAGACTCCCAGCTAGGACTTTTTAGGCTAAGAAAGAAGCTTTGTGAATACGGGCCCTGATGGACAAAATGGAAAAGAAAATCTGGCCTGGACAACAGAAAAACTGAAAACTTTTCTGGGAATAAATATGGTAATGTCATATGTAAGATATCCACTAAACATGGATATTGGTCATCACAATCAGGTCTTCGTCTTGACTTGATAGCAAATGCCATGCCAGTGAACAGATTTAAAGAGATTCTAAGATACATGCACTTTGTTTAATAACATGTCTAGAGAGGAATAAAAACTCTTGACTGAGGCTTTTATAATTCATGCATGAAAGGGCTAGACAACGACTTTGACAACATCACAAGCAGTCCCCGGTACCCTCAGATCAACTAAGAGGCAGAGGGAGTAGTCTGAAACAAATGCTGAGAAAGAATCAAGACACTTTGAGAACTCTTCTGGCATACAGATCGACTCTACTGAGCCATGAAATCTCACCAGCAGAACCTTTGATGGGGAGGAAGATAAGATCAACAATTCCAGCTACACAGAAATCTCTTGCACTGAAATGGCCTGGCTTGAAAACGTTTAGGAGGAAAGATAGATCACATTCAAATCTAGACACAAAGCGAAAGATCTATCAGTCATTATACCTGGACAGAAAGTGTGGACCAGAACACTAAAAACCTCTGGAATGGTCCAGGGAGAAGCATCAACACCCAGATTGTATCGAGTAGAAACTGAGATGAGAACACTGAGAAGGAACACAGGTCATCTTATGGTCCTTCCAGAACCAACCGGGCAAGTTATTAATGGAACAGTGACAAGGTCGGGTAGGATTTCTCGTCCACCAGAAAGGCTGGAGTTCAATATTAGTATTGAAAGACCTCCTGTCAAGGAGAGGACAGAATAATCCCTTCAGCAGAATTAGGAATGTCCAGATAGTTCACCCTAACTTCCTGCTTAGGAAAGAAAGTTCAGTGTTATATGTTGTTGAGATGGTTATTGAAATTAAAAGGAGGGGAAATAGTGGGACTCATCCAGACACTAGAGGGTGGCTCCAGTTGTATAAAGGAGATGTTTGAATAAATGTTAAGTAACTAAGCTGACAGGCGAAACATCTATCACTGAGTCACCAGTGCCTTAAATGTATATATTATAATATATATAGATACAATATAATGACTCCTATAACGTTCATGTAAATATGCGCTATAAATAAAGTGTAACCAGCCAGCCTACAAAAACCAGACCTGCATAAAACATTTTCAGTCACATGAACATCAGTAGTGCCACAAGAACAGAAATACTGCTAAAAGTCAAAGTAAAATAAATTTTTAAGCACACGTAACACAACACAGCTGTAAAATCCTAAAATAGTTGTAGACTAGGGGCCTCTAGCCTATTCCAGACAGGGTGCCAATCCATTGCAGGGCACACACACAATCACACACACTCATTCACACACTTTGGGATCGGGCAATTTGGGAACGGCAATTAGCCTAATCTGCATGTCTTTGGAGTGTTGGAGGAAACCAGAGTACCCAAAGGAAACCCACCAAGCACGAGGAGAACATGCAAACTCCATGCACACAGAGTTGGAAATCAACTCTGGCCAGGAAACGAACCCGGACCCTGGAGTCTTTCCATTGCACAGGGTGGTGTAGATACACCGACAAATACTGTTTACTCCACACATCCCAGAGTTCCCAAAGGAAACCCACCAAACATGGGAAGAACATGCAAACTCCATGCACACAAAGGTGGGAATCAACCATGGCTGGGAAACGAACCCGAACCCTGGAGTTACAAGGTGACAGTGCTAACCAATTGTCATGGCGCGCGCCCAAATATAATATCGCTCCTCGCTAACTCCGAAGCTCACTAGCTAGACGAACTCCCCATCTGCAGGTGTCTGAAGAGGCGGGGCTGTGGAAATAGGCACAGCAGGTGAGCAATCTCTGGTAATGGAGTAAGCTAGGAGTGTAGCTCGGAGTCTGATCAGCTACTGGATCAGAGTGGAGAGTGTGACACGCGCTAAGAATGTAAAAGAGTGGCATGCACACGGGGCAATGGAACAAGCCCCAGGGCTTTTTTTCTTTCTTTGATCTTCGGGATGAGAACAGCAACAAGCTCACTGCCGGAGCTCCTGCAGCTCTTAAGATCTCGCATGGAGCCGGATTTCATGGCCCTGCCGCCGGGGAGGAAAAGGCCGTTAGGAGATACAAGTCACGGCCCCCGTTCCCAGCCGGAGAAGGCTGCCCAGCTGCCAGACATCACAGAGTACTCCCATCTCGCCAGCCTGTGACCGTATGCCAGCGCGGCACTGCCCACCAGACCTGCACATGCACATCATTCCTTCCCTTTCTTTCCATCCTCCCTCCTTTAACTCTTTCCTTCCCCATTTTTCTTAAATAAATTACCCTTTTTCCCGTAAGTCCTCGCCTTGTGTCTGTGCTTTATGGTGTCGTGCAAAAAGGGTCGAACCTGTTACATACTACACCACTGTGCCATCTCATTGTATAAAATAAGCAAATAAAACGGTGAACCAATAAATAAATAATAAATAAAATAGGGAAAAGAATACCTCATCACACTGTATTCAATGCCAAAGAGTATAAAAAGGTCTTAAGGTGAGATTTAAAATTAGGAAGAGTAAGGGCCTGCCTGATGTACAGGGGCAGCTCACTGCAGAGTTTAGGGGCTGCTACTGAAAAGCAGAGGTGGAAAGAGTAATAAACTTTTGTACTCAAGTACAAGTACTGTTACTTCAGTTCTGGAATACAAGTAAAGTTACCATTGTAAAAATCTACTCAAGCAAAAGTAAAAAGTAGCTCATTAAAATTTACTCAGAGTAAAACTTACTGAGTAACTTTTTTAACAGCAGGCATGGGATTCTAGTGTAGTTCAAAAAAGACAAGTGGATATGAATCTCAAAGGAACACCTTTGAATAATAAAGATGTTGCCTTTCTTGTGCTTGAAATCAACGTGGTCGCTTAAATATGGTGTGACGCTTTGCACCGGATAGCCGAGGGAAAAATGAGATCAGAGACAAGAAACCTAACCTTTCAGCATCACAAAATTATAATATAAAAAAACATAAAGTAAAAGTAAAGAAAAGGGTAAAACAATAGAGCGTTTTGAGGGCGAGCAGCACAGCTGAGCTCCTACTCCGTTCTCTCCATTTCACGCACACACCTCCACAGCGCGCACACTGGGGGAGGGGCTGCTTAAAAAGGCAATATACATACATAATGTGGTATACAACACAGTATTGGCCATTAAAATGGCCAGGGGTTTGTTCATAAGAATTTTTCCATCGTTCTTGTAAGTTTAGCGAGTAAAAAATAAACGCGAATTTACTCAGCGAATATGATTTCAAATTTATCGAAGTACAATACTTAAAACAAAACATACGTAAGTAAAAGTAAAATTAAGAATTTTAAAAGTTATTTTAAAAAGCAGAAGTACACAAAAAAACTACTCAATTACAGTAACGTGAGTAAATGTAATTCGTTACTTTCCACCTCTGCTGAAAACGAGACCTGAGCCTCCAATAACGAACTGGACTCAATTTTAACTTAAACAAATCTCCTGTTATACTGAACTTCCAATCTCAACAGTATGATGCAGATCAATCCCTGCTATCCGTTTTACCCAAATGAGGATGGGTTCCCTGTTGAGTCTGGTTCCTCTCAAGGTTTCTTCCTATTACCATCTCATGGAGTTTTTCCTTGCCACTGTCGCCGTCATCCTCGGCTGGCTCATCAGGGACAGTTTTATCAATTTGGTTCATACATGTTCACATTTCATACAAACTTATATAATTATTTTGATTGTGTGAAGCTGCTTTGCGACAATGTCAATGGTTAAAAGTGCCATACAAATAAAATGTATTTGAATTGAAAAGGGAATTATATTTTGTATTAATAATTGTATATGAATAATATTTGGGTTGTGGAACAGATCATTAGAGTTTAAATTATTTCTTATTGGGAAATTAGCTTTGACATACAAGTGCTTTGGATTACAAGCACACGTCCAGAACAAATTATGCTCACAATCCAAGGTTTACCTGTATAACCTTTTTAAGATCTGTTTTTGTTAAAAATGGCTTGTTCTTGGACAAGAGGCCAAACTGACTTTAACTTTAACAAGAGAGTTAATTTGCTTATCCAGTTTAAAATCACTGTCACCAAGGTTTCTAGCAGTTGGTTTTACATAAAATTTTATGTATCATATAAAAAAGGGTCAGCACATGCTCCAGAACATCTAAGATCTAAGAGCAGGAGAATGGTGTAATTCCCATAGTCAGTAAGTATTAAGAGATCATTAAAAACTGTTAAGATTTAGTGCTGCTGAGAGCTTTAAACCAGACTGGAACACCTCAAGTATGCCATGAAGAGTTAGGAGATGAAGCAGAGTAACAACAGCCAAGAGACACCTCTTTTCATCTGAATTTTTTTATTACTTGGGAAGTGAATAGTTAATGATATATAATAAATAAATTAACTAATAAACAAATTCATACATACATAGTTAACCATATCACCATCAGTCTCTCCATAGCACAGGGTGGTGTAGATAACACGGACAAATACTGTTTGCTCCACAGTTCCCTTAACTGTGGAAAAGTCTGATGTTCAAACAGTAAACAGACAACAGAAACATAAATAAATAATGTTACATGCACATGCCACATAATGATGGCTATTATAGTAAAACTATAAAAATTGGGATTTTGTAGCCATTACATTACTATATTTCAATTACTATACTTAAGTTTCTTAAAAAGTCATAGACTATAATGCTACAACCATGACGATGAAATTATTTGTCACACTTTTATGATTTTATATAATTTTTTTGCTCTTTGGCCAAGTGCACAAAACAAGCAAGCAAAATTGAACTGTGATAAAAGCTAATGAAGGCTCATGTGTAATGCTGATTATGGTAAAAGAAACAGTGAAAGCATCTATAGAATTTTTTTAAAGACCTGAATAAAGATTAAAAAACATCAACACTCGCATACACAGATTTACTAGCTGATCTAAATGAGGATCCAACTCCCTGAATATCATCTCCTCCTCGACGCAATCATGGCTAAGCTCACTGCCACTGCCAGAGTACGATTTGCTGTCGAACCAGGTCAGTATTTACTAAGCAACTCAAAGAATGATGCCAATAACTCCAGGAAAACCAGTGATGCGCATGAATGTTTTTGTTGATTTCACACTGTTATGGCATGTATGAATCTGCGCATGATTTGTGGTGCTGTAAGAGCAAAGTCTGACTTATTATTATCAACATTGTTGGCTGTGACAAACCCAAATCATCAGTGTTTCAAAGCTGCATCTTCGATGTTACTGTTACCAAACGTCTCTCTTTCGATTGCACCTCTCCCTGAAAGCCATTTCCTCACTACTTCTCATCGGATAGGACACCTCATGAGCTCTCCTACATTTTGGTGCAGAAAGGAGTGATTTCCTATTTTAAGAATGTTGAGTAATTGCTATCCTATTTTTATTGTGTCATGTAGGACACACTTGGGCAATGGTTTAATTCCACATTAGACTGTCTCGAAACAAACTCCAAGTTTGCTAGACAAAGTTTCCGTTTGCTAGACATTCTTCTTCGTCAATCTTGAATCAACCTTGAAAATGAAAAAAATCATTACACACTGAATATCCATAATCCTTCTTTTTCTCCCAAGAAAGTCCATTCCATTCTGTAGTATATATGATAAATATAATTAATTTACTGACAGGGAGAGCTGGAAGGAAGCTAAATCTCTCTGGAATTGATTGGCAGTTAACTCCACCCACAGCAGGTCATATAAAGTTGGTGGATTGGCTTATTTCACTGCAAACAGACGCCTGATTTCAGCTATATTAACTGTTATGGGTCAAATGATTTGTCAGTCACTTGATTGACAGTAAAACCACGGCTTTGTGTACAAAACAGGGGTGAAATGTGTGCAATGCTGTAAAATAAGTTTCCATATCCTAAACTCTACTATGAAATACTTCAAACAGTTGTAAAGATGATTAGGAAAGCACTTTTTGTTTAATAAAAGAAAAAAAATACAATATTGAAAGAATATATAAAGAATAAAAGAGAATAAAGAATAAAAGTACAAGATTCAGGTATAACATTTTTAATTATACAATTAATTATCCACAGTTAAATAGAAGAAAGCGTATTATGAAAGCGAACTCTAAAGCCTGGCTTCTCCTCGGAAATGACGTTAGCTTACGGTAGGAGTGCAATGGCGTGTTTCACCACAAAACATTTTGGGTCGCTGTTTCACTCTCTGTAAAATAGTGAAAATGCGAAAAAGAAAAAGCTTTTCAGCAACAGATTTTATTACCGTAACAAAACGGTTAAACCAAAAACAGGAACTCCAGGTGAACCACTAACAACTTCTTATTGCCTATGCCTGCTCATTCGCTCATCCATCACCATGGTTACGGTGACGTCGGTACGCTACGTTGATTACATTTAAATATTAGAAGAAGACGCTGGAAAATATTGTTAGCGCGACAACGAAAACATCTTTAATTTAGACCTCAAGTTTTTATTAGAGAAGTTAAAGAACAAGGAGATGATGAGAAAAGAAGACAGCCAGGGTTTTACTCAATTTGCTGTGAGCACGCGCGGGGATCAGCCAATCACCATCGAAGCGGCTACCGAGCGCGTGAGCCTCACTCAGCCTCCTTCAGTAACAGGTAGGGAGCGAGCGCGAGCTCTTATCAGGCTGGGTAAACTGCAAATTAAAATAATCAAAAACCACACTTTTCTCAGTTTTTAACAGCCAAGACTAACTTGGAGAGGCCGCTCTTTTTAGTCTAAAATAATCAGTTTGTTTTATTATTCTTGTTATTTTTCAGATTACATATTGCAGTATTCACACATAAAAACATATAAACAGACCACAGACTTTTCTTGGTGGTGCTGTGGTTATCCTAGGCATTAAAGTCCATTAGCATTATATTTGTTCGAGGTTCCTATGTGCTCAATTTTGATTCATAATGCAATGATTTTTTAAATAGTTATTATTTATGCTATTCTGTTGACATTTAACTTTAGATCCTAAATGGTGAGTCGGAAGCTACATCACTGTGCCAGTGATCATTTTTAAGATCAAAACTGGCTGTAAGGGATGCATATACATTTAAACAATGGGTCCCACAATACTGTAATTACATTAAATTTTACATAAGATTTATCAACACCACCAATAGATTTGAGAATTTATCCAAGCTGGACATCAGGATTAATTAATACCATTTAATTATTTAAGAATTAATTTCAAGAATAAAAATTTTCCAAGAAATTTCCATCAGCAGGAGAAGCATTTTCAGCATATGAACTAACAAGTTGCGCGTACATCCTACAACCATTCAAACATGAGGTGATTGCTATTTGTGTCAGGTTTCAATTTCTTTTTTGGTGGCATGATGGTAACTGAGGAAATAATAATTATTTTAAAAAAAACTAATCCTTTGTATTAAACGATTTCATTTGATAGAGTCTGCGAGATTGACTAAATCAAAAATACAGTTTCATCAGCCTAAAACCACACCACAACCTCAGTAGATGAGAGAGCTGGTTATGACATGTCATTGTTCCTGTGGAAATGCATTTCAGAAAACGCAGAAGAGTTTTTTTCCACAAAAAAATCTGTGTGAAATATGCAATGGAGAAATAATGTTTTGAAATAGATACTACATAGATATGTATGATGGCCCTGGTGGTCTGCCTGGAAAATGTTACAGTATCTGATGACTGCAGTCGCTCAGCTTCAGGACTGAGATTCCTAGTTTTGTACCTGAGACTCCTTGTTTAGTCTGGTTCCTCTCAAGGCTTTTTCATGTTGTCATCTCAGGTAGTTTGTCAAGTCCAATGTTGTCCTCGGCTTGCTCATCGGGGACAAGCTGATAATTATGATTAATACATATTTCCTCACACCTTTATTTTTTTAATTTATTTTCATTGTTTTTTGATTCTGTAACGCTGCTTTGCAATGACTATTGTTACTAGTGCCACATAAATAAATACATGAAACTAAAACCACAAGTAATCGCTAATAGTAGCAATAGTAAAATACAATAGGTTGTTTAAAACCTTTTGCACAACACTGTATGCCTCTACTGTATTTTGTCTACTAGAAATGTTATAATAATTTTCAATTATTAGTCAATTATTAGTGTTTTTATTTTTCCAGGCGACCTGAAAACATCAAAAGGCAAGGGATAGAAACAGCCACATCAAGAGGCCCATGAATCCTTACATTATTTGGGCAAGGAAACAACGGTCTGTCGTGGCCGAGGCCTATCCAAATGCCAGCGCTGCTGAGGTCAGTGAGCAGCTTGGAATCCAGTGGAGGAAGCTGAGTGAAGACCAGAAGATGCCCTACTACCTAGAAGCATCAAGGCTTAAATGGGAACACAGCCTTAAGTTTCCAGGTGAGGTGCACAAGGTTTTCAGATAATAAGCAAAATATCAAGACAAAAAGGTCAACCATGACACATCTTCTTGTTTTTATGCATCTTGTTGCATTGCTCTTTATTTCCTTAAATGTAGATTGGGAGTACAAACCTCGTCCACAGAAGAGAAAGCAAGTTTGCCTGGACAAAGCAGCTCCAGAAACTTCAACCATACAGAACAATTTAATATTCTCAGGTAAAAATGCTATTATTTGTATTCCTTTACCACATACAAATTACCCTTAAATTTGTGTATAGTGAAATGTTATTGCAAACAATTTGCATATGCAAATCCCAGTGAAATTTATTATTCTTTTTGAAGTCAGTATAAATGATTGTAGTAATCATACCAGATACAGTAGTAAACTCTGCTTAAGGGTTATTATAATAATATCATATTGTTAATAATTATCAGTGAAAGACGCAATTTGTTTCTCAGTTTAAGTTTTCTTTAAACAGTTCAAGTGACAAAGTCTCACGAAGTTCTTAATGTGGGACAAATAAATTAAGCCCAAATACAAACAGAATTTAAAAATAAATAAGGAAACGATTAAGGCTGTCAAAAATCTTGCTTTTGTCTCTCTGTACTCATTCAAAAGCAACACCACACAAATGTACTGTACCGTGTTCAGTGTTACAACAAGTTAATTTCTCTTGTGATATAATATTATGGGCAATATTAGGTGAAAAACATTATCAGTTAATATTTTTTTGATCTGTTACATTCTTAAAGGGAATTATTTGATTAATGAATAATCATTTACATCCTTAGTTTCTGTAGTAAAAGCTTATAACCAAGGACTTGTACAGACACTCCAAATGATCTAAAATGAATAAATGGACTTAACAGTGGTCTTATTTAACAGTGCAATTCTTATAATTGTTGAGAAAGAGTAAGGTGTGGGAATGACTGTTTATTGCTGTAAAATAAAATAAGTGAGAACAGGAATTAACTTGTCACTTGGATTATAAACCATTAAATTGTGCAATATGTCATTTATTAAAAAATAAATATAAGTTGCTGCAGTGTAAACAGAATAGAAAAAAATATCAATACAAAAAGATCAGCCCTGAGACTTTGTGCTGTTTTATGCCTCTTTATGAATTGTTTCTTAAACGTTTCTTTACTTCAATATAGACTATGATTTGACTCCACATCACCAGAAGAGGAAGCAAGTCGACCTGGAAGTGACTTCTCCAGAAACACCCTCTGATGCCTCACCAGCCAAAGCCCAGGCCTTGCTACAGAGATCAAGTAAGCTATAATAAAAAATAATAATAATAATTTATACCTTATTTTTTTGGTGAACTGATTTGATTGTTCAATGTTCATATTTTTTTTGTTTCTGTCATTTCACTTGTCTGTGAATATTACAATTGAGGTGAGGTACTGATGTACTGAATATCAGCATTGCTGCATTACCTACTGTAGGATAACATAGCAATAGCGTTTTCAATATAACAGTACTATTGATCATCTGATTATTTTCCCTCACTCATTTATTTTAAATATTCAGTTTATCCTGGTCGCTGTCCATTTAGGCATATTTAATGAAGAAGTTTAATTGACTAAGAATTTAAATACTATGGTCTTTCTCAGTAAACGAATAAGTTTAATTTCCAGAACATAATTGGTCTCTCTACAAAACTAGCATGTGGTGATGCATGATCCACTGAAGAGCTAGTAGTTTATCTTGATAGCAGATTCATTACGACTTTCATACGAGCTTGTTCGGGTGTGGTTATGTTTGCTTTCAGGTTTATCCTTAAACAATTTAAGTACAGCTGTTTATAAAACAGACATATATATATATATATATATACACTCACCTAAAGGATTATTAGGTTCACCATACTAAGACTGTGTTAGACCCCCTTTCGCCTTCAGAACTGCCTTAATTCTACGTGGCATTGATTCAACAAGGTGCTGAAAGCATTCTTTAGAAATGTTGACCCATATTGATAGGATAGCATCTTGCAGTTGATGGAGATTTGTGAGATGCACATCCAGGGCACGAAGCTCCCGTTCCACCACATCCCAAAGATGCTCTATTGGGTTGAGATTTGGTGACTCTGGGGGCCATTTTAGTACAGTGAACTCATTGTCATGTTCAAGAAACCAATTTGAAATGATTCGAGCTTTGTGACATGGTGCATTATCCTGCTGGAAGTAGCAATCAGAGGATGGGTACATGGTGGTCATGAAGGGATGGACATGGTCAGAAACAATGCTCAGGTAGGCCGTGGCATTTAAACGATGCCCAATTGGCACTAAGGGGCCTAAAGTGTGCCAAGAGAAGATCCCCCACACCATTACACCACCACCACCAGCCTGCACAGTGGTAACAAGGCATGATGGATCCATGTTCTCATTCTGTTTACGCCAAATTCTGACTCTACCATTTGAATGTCTCAACAGAAATCGAGACTCATCAGACCAGGCAACATTTTTCCAGTCTTCAACTGTCCAATTTTGTTGAGCTTGTGCAAATTGTAGCCTCTTTTTCCTATTTGTAGTGGAGATGAGTGGTACCCGGTGGGGTCTTCTGCTGTTGTAGCCCATCAAGGTTGTGCGTGTTGTGGCTTCACAAATGCTTTGCTGCATACCTCGGTTGTAACGAGTGGTTACTTCAGTCAAAGTTGCTCTTCTATCAGCTTGAATCAGTCGGCCCATTCTCCTCTGACCTCTAGCATCAACAAGGTATTTTCGCCCACAGGACTGCCGCATACTGGATGTTTTTCCCTTTTCACACCATTCTTTGTAAACCCTAAAAATGGTTGTGGGTGAAAATCCCAGTAACTGAGCAGATTGTGAAATACTCAGACCGGCCCGTCTGGCACCAACAACCATGCCACGCTCAAAATTGCCTAAATCACCTTTCACCTTTCACACTCTGACATTCAGTTTGGAGTTCAGGAGATTGTCTTGACCAGGACCACACCCCTAAATGCATTGAAGCAACTGCCATGTGATTGGTTGATTAGATAATTGCATTAATGAGAAATTGAACAGGTGTTCCTAATAATCCTTTAGGTGAGTGTATATACTAACATATATACAATGATACACCCTCAACTTTGATTTTTCTTTAAAGAATAATGAACATGCTTTTTCCTTTATTTTGTAGATCAAAATAGGTAACAGTCAAAAGTGAATTGAAGTGAAGTCATGCTTTTAAATTGACATTTATACCCTTTTAATCCATGAACACAAGCCTGTCCGTCACACAATATCAGACAGTGTCTTTTCACATAGGGAGTGAGTCAAAACAACACACCTAATGGCTTTGTAATTTTTCAGGCAGTTTGGAGAAAACAGCCTCACCAAGAAGACCTGATCGAGAGCCAACTCCACCTCATTTCCCTGAAGATTTACTGCCCTGCATGTCTGAGCCGTTATTCACCCAGACCAGGTGAGTTGTTAGCTGCAGTAGAACTGTTTCAGAAGTCAAATAGGTGCAAATGAAGTGTTACTCTAGTGTGTTAAGTAATTGCAAGAATTCTGTTTAATTCTTTTTCACAGCTCTTTGAGCTATCAGGAAACCTCTATTGGGATGGACCTGTATCATAACTCTTTCCTGGACTACGATGACTTTTCTGCCCTAGATCAGTATCTTTTTGGTCAAGAGTCTGTGGCAGACAGCAGAGACACCCATCTCAGCGCAGGTCTTAAATCTCCACCAGTCCTGGACACCAATGCCTTGGAAGAGGTGTTAAACTCTCTGCCTGCTTCAGTTGATTCTTAAAATGAAGACAGAATGTATTTTTTTTTATTCCTGTACATATGTAATATATACTGTATTGTTGTAAATAGTTTTGTTTAAAGTGTCATCTTAACTTGTTGCAATTGTATTTATGTAATATCACAATAAAATGCTTTTTACTATTTCTGTTCATGGTTTGATGAAGGGGAGTGTCCACAGCCAACATGGTGAGCAAGAGCAAGACACATGTCTGAAATGTTTTATTTCATGCACAGACTTGGGTTTCACCTGCTGCACAGTTTCATTAAACACTGGGGTGTTTAAGGGGTGCCGCCCCCTTAAAATTAGGCAGAGAAGAATGCTCCTTTAACACCTAATTATTTAACATAATAATTATTTATTTTAATAATGAAATAAAGTCATTTAGTCACAATATTCCACTGTATTTCTTAATATAATTTGTTTGCAAAAAAAAATTTTCTAAACTGTATTACGTTCATTTGTGTTCGTGTACGCGGGGCGCCGGACTAACGAGTGTCTATGTAGGCACGTACACTTTTGAAAAGCATGTGACTTGAGGCTGAGCCTCTGATTTCATTTTGTCAAATCATCCTTCGGGCGCAGCACTGTGTGCCCTGAACCCTCCCACTTTTGTTCTAAGCAAATCAATATTGTTTTTAAACATTTGGGCTCATGTGATTGGACCATTCTCAACGAGTCTTCCAGCACTTCTTTTATGGCAAGCGGAGCTGCTGACTGGATGCGATGTGTCATGCCTTTATTTTATACTAGTAGTGATGATGCTCAATCACCTGATGAATGGCTATTTACAGGCGAGTATTAAAAGTTTCATTTTAATTTTGTTTGCGCCCCCCCCCCCCCCCCCCAAACAAAATTAACAAAACCGCCCCCCATTGTTGCCTGTTATCTCACACTTACTAATACACTTGACACAAATGACATACACGACAGCTGACAGGTTTAATTTTCAATTGCTGCTCTAGTGGAAGTTAAGTTTGTTTTTTATATCCCTGAGTAATAAGCATATTTTTTTGCTAGAGTGTGTTCAATTTAATTCTGGATTTTAAACAGTTAAATTGGTGAAGGGTTAAACACTGAACAAAAGACATTTTCTAGTTGTTCTTTTTTTTCCCCCACTTCATATCTTTCATGAAACTGTGAATAAGACATAGTATGTGCTTTAAGACTTTATAGAACATATTTTGTTTATGTTTATTGTAGTATTCCAAATTTTAGAATGACAGGCCAGCAGGAGGCACCTCTCAATCAATAAATGCTGACAGATCCTTCAGACCCAGATGTTTCTCAAAATAATCAAATAAAACAATGCCTGGTTGGTAAATGAATAGAAAACAGTTCATTTATTTTTATTGTTAGTATATAATTAGAGGGAAGCAGCACACTGTAGTGGGACCCACATGGACACTAGAGGGCGCTCCACTTCAGTAAAGGAGATAGATAAACATGCAAATTCAAATTTCAAACTGAAATTTTATTTGTCACATACACAGTCATGCACAGTACGATATGCAGTGAAATGCTTATACGACCTAATATAGTGACCTTAAAAATAAAAAATAAAAACAATTTACAAGAAATAAATAGTGGAAGAATAAGAGTAAGATTAGCTTATAAACATAAGAAAACAGAACAAAGTAAAAATAAATCAAACAATATATAAGAAATATTAAAACTGATCTGTACATAAGTGCATGGGAGAGAATAAAAATAAATTGATCTTAAGAGAATAAAAATAAATTGATGTTAAGCTCTTTGTGTGCTGATATCCCGTCTGTTACATGGTGTCAGAAGTGGTTTTGACGACCTGCAAAGATAGACAGCAAAGAAGTGAGTAAAAAAATGTGGTGCTTTAAAAAGACTGCTAATTGGTATGGCCACAGTGGATGCGCCTCTTTGAAAAAGACCCTGTTAACCAGGCAAACTGGCTTCTTTACGTTATGGGGGGAAAAGCGAAATACTTTACCCGTAAGTGAGGAAGGAAAAAAGAGAGTTATGGTGGAGTAAAAAAGGCCTAAAGTAAGCACTTCATTAGCACACATAATCTTTGAATTTAATAGCAGATTCCCACATCCTGGCGAATCAGTAGATGTGTACAAGCTTGTGGAACCCTGGAGATATTGTGATCTCCAAGAGGAAATGATCAGAGACTGTATTATTGTGGTCATAAGAGATGCAAAGCTCTCAGAGAAACTGCAACTAGATACAAATTCGACATTAGACAAAACAATAACTCAATATGGGGGCAAAGACGAGAGAAAATCTGAAGATGAGAAATCCAAGAACAAAAAAGTCTTAAGTCTTAAGTCTCAACAACAATTCAAGAATACACTGGAAAATGACAAAGAAAACACAGGGCACACAAGCAAGATACTGCGGGCCCGACTAATTTTTCCGTGTGCTTTTAAGCCAGAAAAGTTGATTACATAATCAGGCTCAAGTGCGCAGCTAGAGTGATCAATCGTTCTTGAAATTAGATGCCACATCCTTGCATCACAACTTTCATCACACCATTTGCGAGATACTGCTTCCAGGATTCGAAAAAGTAAAGAAAATACACCGACTATACTGGCACAGTATAGTTCAAATAGTGAGACTGTAGTTTCAGCCAATGCTTCATATGGTCTTGGAGGGGTGCTCATGCAGAAACAGAAAAAGACGGGAGGCCTGTTGTATACATCTCAAGAAGTCTAACACACACAGAGACACGATATGCACAAATTGAAAAAGAAGCTCTTGCGGTAACTTGGGCATGTGAGCGACTCAGTGTATATCCACTTGGATTGGAATTTATGTTACATACCGACCACAAACCCCTAATTTCTCTGTTGGGCCACTCAGTGACTTACCTCCAAGAATTCTTCTTCACTGCAGATGCGTTGTCACGAGCACAATCAGGACCTGAAAAATCAACGAAAAATGAAACATTGGAGTTTTAGTGGATCATATAGTTCAACAAATCCCTGCAACAAGAACAAAACTGAAACAGTCAGGAACAGAAGAATGAGGATCTAACCTGCCAACAACTGAAACTGTATACATGCAAGACATGTTAATTGAACATTGACAAAGTTGGGATGATTTTCCATCCACCAGAAAGACTGGACTTATGAGTTCAATATTACCATAGAAAACCTGCTGTCAAGAAGAAGGCAGAATAATCCCTTCGAGATTATTCTTCCAGCTAGTCCATCCTAACTTCAAGTTTAGGAAAGAAAGTTCAGTGTTATATGTTGTTGAGATTAAAAGGAGGGGATGTAGTGGGACTCACCTAGACACTAGATGGAGCCCCAGTTCAGTAAAGAAGATCAACTTAGGGGAAAGAATGGATGTTAAGTAACAAAGCTGTTTATGTGTGCTGATGTCTGGTCTTGAGAATATAACAATCTGTTACACAAACCACATATGGCTTCAAAATGAATGATTATTACTGTGGTTGATTATGTTAAAGATTATTAAACTATAAAGTTTTTTATAATTCATATAATTAATGAATATATATTATAATAAATAAATATAATGAATCCTATAACATTTATGTAGGCATGTGCTATAAAAACTATTCAGTCACATGAACATCAGTAAAACCACAAGAACAGAAATACTGCTTAAAGTCAAATCTATTTTTAAAGCACATTTACTCAACTAATTTGACCAAAGTGCTGTACAATCCTAAAATAGTTATAGACATACTGTAGAAAGACTATAAAAACAGACAATAAAAGAAAATGAAATCCAAATAAAAAATCATTTACAATAATAAGTTGACTTTCATTGTGTAAAACAGTAAACCAAAAATAAATAAAACAGGGAGAAGAATACCTCATCACACTGTATTCAGTGCCAAAGTATATAAAAAAATCTTAAGGTAAGATTGAAAAATAGCAAGAGAAGGGGCCCTACCTAGATTTAGAAAAAGCTGAGCGCCAAACCTGAGAGACAGTACTGGACTCTATGGCTTTAAAAGGTCAGAAATGTATGGTGGTGCTAGATTATTAGGTGCTTTGTAGGATATTCACAGGACCTTAAACTTGACCCTGAACTGCATAGGGAGCCAGTGTAAGGACGCCAAGACAGGAGTTGTGTTCCTGTTAAAAAACGCATAACAGTGCATTGGAACAACCACAACCCTGCAAGTGGGGCCTGGCCAACACCAACATAAAGGACATTACAAAAATCAAGCCGACTAGAAATAAAAGTGTGCATAATATTAAGGTTACACTTCTCTGTAAAAGGGTCAATAGACTGTATGCTCCACTGGTTCCAAATACCTGAACAGTTTTAGTCACATTAAGACTCATAAAATTTGCAACCATTTATACTTTGACATCCCAATAGTGTTTATATCTGTTTATAAACTGTTTAAGAAATTTTTGAATATCATCTGCAAAACAGTGAAAAGACATTCTGTACTTCACAGCATATTTGGTTAGACATATAATTAATAGGTTGTAACACGAGCACATTTTCATGCACTGGATTTGACACTCGTTGTCTTCAGCTGACAGAAAGCTGGAATGAAGCTAAATTTCTATTGGCTGCTTGAATTGATTGGCAGATAACTCCGCCCATACCAATTCGATGAACGGTGGAGATTGGTTTATTTTACTCAGAGGCACAACTGCACATTTCCTGAGGGGTATGCAAGATCATGGATTGATCCCCCCCCATTAAATGGGATCAGTCAATGTCCAAATCCTTAGACTGGCAAATACCCAAGTACCCTGCAGTACTCTGACAAGGAAAAGTGCGTACAGTACATACGCTTTTGGCGTATCTTCATCTTTACAACTGAGTAAACAAAACAGAAATTTGTTTCGTAAGGCTACAATAACTTATTCTGCATGTTTCTTAATACTGTGTAAGTCATAAAATCCTGTATGGCCTTTACCTACCTGTTTTCTTCACCTGCTTTGAACTCATTTTCTATCATTGCTTCATTGTCCTGCTCATCTTCATGGCTAAGTAAATGAACCAGATATTTCACAAAATATATACCTTAAATCATCAATCCCAAATTTATTATTATTATTGTTTTTTGATATTGTTTAAAGTGGTCATAACAAGATAAATAAAATTTTACTTGATTGTTGACAAATAAGAGGTCACTGCACTATACAAAAAATATTTTGTAATTCTGGTGCACAAAAAACTGTACCTTACTTTATAAGTGTACATCAGAAAACACATTAAAATGGTAAATGTATGTCATGACCCCTTTAGGTCATAGTATCCTGTGTGGTAGCTCCTACCTGTTCTCTTCACCTGCTCTTGACTAATTTGCTTTCTCTCTGTACTCTTCATCTTCATGGCTGAGTAAATGGACCAGATATTTCACACTATTTATACTTTAATTCTGCAGTACTCCAATCTGCTATATTTCTTGGCCCATTCTTACCTGTTCTCTTCACCTGCTTTGTCATTCTCTTAAACCTGCTCTTCGTTGTCCTCTACAGCAGACAACTTTCAGTATGAAACTATTTGCATATTTCTACACACTATGAAAGAGTGCCACTTTATCATTTAAAATGTCACTTTACTGTATATCTGCATATTCAATATTTTTATTTCCACTTGTGCAATTTCAATTTTTTTAATTTTTTACTTACTTACATTTTATATTTTTATATTCTTACATTTTACATTTTTATATTCTATATTTTATATTTTATTTAATTTTATTTTTATTCTCTTAGGTCAGGGCAGTTGCCTAAGCATTTCACTGCATATCGTACTGTGTAGGATTGTGTATGTGACAAATAAAAATTTGAATTTGAATTTGCTTAAAAACTACCAGAAATGCAAAACTGTAAGTGATTAAAACATTAAAGTATATATATTGTGTGTGTGTGTGTGTGTGTGTGTGTGTGTGTGTGTGTGTGTGTGTGTGTGTGTGTTACATGTAGATCAGGCCTTTAAGACGTCTTTTTATGAACACTCATGTACAAAGCATTCAAATGATTGTATTTGCTAAACAGTGTTGTAATTTCATTAGCACTGAAACAGGAAAAAAGCTCATGCATTAATAAATTTAAACTGCATAATTTGCGGTTTTTCAAGCTGTTTTGAGAATCCTGTTTACAAAAAGCTTACAATAGGGTCTCGAATACTGTATGAATGAAGGTGTAGAGGGATCCATACGCCAGTCTCGTTCTGTTTACACAGCAGGGCTTTCCGGAGAAAAAAAAAATCGTGCATTTATTGCGCCCCTGGACTGAACATAACGAACTGAGAGGATACGGCAAGAGCCCAGCAACTTGGTTGTGCTTGGTGGTGAGAACCTCAGATAACATTTTTAACAATAAGTTAAATTTTTTAAACCAAACGCCTATTTTTTCAGGAATAATGATTTGATATTAACGGACGGTAACTATGCCCAGCCTCGCTGGCAATAACGTTAAATGTTGATGAACTTGAAGACTTACAGTAATACAAAATGATAGGTCAAGCTTACCAATGTCTTTTTATCCACTTTGACATTGCTGTCCTCATTTTTAAGACACTGTTTTTAATTTTCTTTTTTTCTTTTTCTGTTCTGCGCGCCAGAAAATTTCCATCTTCTGTCCATCTTGCATACGTGACTGTCTGGCAACTATAGGGGGGCTCAATTAATATATATCTTACTTTTTTCTCTCTTTTTTACTCGTTTAAAATGCTAAACAAAAATAGTCTCTTAACAAATATAATTTTTCAAATATTTTAAAAGCTTTATTAAAGACAATTTTCAAAGATTTTTTTCACAATGGCGCCCCCATCCGTTTGGCGCCTCCATGCACTGCATATACTGCATACCCCATTATTAGGAAATTGTATTGGCTAAGAGTTCAATACCGTGGTTGACCACAATATATTCTGGGGGCGCTATTTCACTCACTGTAAAATAGTGAAAATGCGAAAAAGAAAAAGCTCTCATCAACAAATTTTATTACCGAAGCAAAACTGTTAAACCAAGTATTTTTTAATTAAAATAAGTAAGTACTATTAAAAACAAGACCCCCAGGCATAATGTCATTGCTCATTGTAACACTACCAACTCCTTACTGCCTAAGCCTGCTCATTGGCTCATCCATCACCATGGTTACGGTGGCGTAGGTGCGCTATGTTGATTACATTTAAATATTAGAACAAGACGCTGGAAATCATTTTGTTAGTTAGCACGACAACGATAAAGATCAACTTTGAGCTCAAGATTTTATTAGAGAAGTAAAACAACAAGGAGATGATGAGAAAAGAGGACAGCCAGAGTTTTACTCAATTTGCTGTGAGCACGAGCCTTGCTCAGCCTCCTTCAGCAACAGGTAGGGAGCGAGCGCGAGCTTTTTTGAGGCTTCCTAAGCTGCTAACTGGTACACTAGTCATAAAATCTCACTCTAACAATCAACACTAACTTGGAAGGGCAGCGTGCTTGAGTCTAAAATAATCAGTTTGTTTTATTATTCTTGTTATTTTTCACATGACAAATTTCACTATTCACACATAAAAAAAATAGACCACAGACTTTTCTTGGTGATGACGTGGTTATATGGTTATCCTAGACATTAAAGCCCATTAGCATTATATTTCTAAAATGTTCCTCTGGGCTCAATTTTGATTCAGAATGCAATGATTTTTTCATAGTTATTGTTTATGATATTATGTTGACTGTAAATCTAAGATCATGAGTCGGAAGCTACAGGACTGTGCCCATGTTAAGCGCTAAAATAACCTCTGAATTAATTTTAAGAATTGAAATTTTGCAAGAAATTTTCATCAGCAGAAGAAGCATCTCTGCTGAAAAATCCAGCATAGACAAGCATGATTTATATGCTGTTCTATGCTGGTCAATACTGGTTAATACTGGTTAATGCTGGTCTGATGCTGGTTTAGCTGGTGAACCAGCATAACTGATGGAAGACCAGCATGCCTGCTGAAAAATCCAGCATGATTTATATGCTAGGCCACCAGCAAGGTTTTGGTAGTTAAAATTGGTTACCATTTTAGCATATTTTTTAATAGCTAGTACTAAAAATAATGTGTGATGTAAATACATGGACCGTGTAGTGTTATTTTTAAATGCATTTACATATAAGAGAAAAAAAATCCATTTACCAAAAACATGTAAATACATTATTTTACATTTATTAAATATCTGTGGATTGTCTAAAAACACAACACAAACCATTTATAAATGGACTTTTTAAAAAAGTAATCAATGGAAATCACTTAAAACTGAAAAAAAAAACAGCATAGACCATCTTAGCTGGTCACCAGCTTGACCAGCAATTATACCAGCAGGGTTACAAGCATACCAGCATTAGCACCATGGGGTCAGCTGTTTTGGCGGTGGGACCACTTGCATTTTTTATGGTAACCGTCAAAATAACTTAAAATAACTTAACATTTTTAACCATACACATACGTGTAATGCATCGATTAATGTCTTTATTTGTTAATGTACACTCACATATCAATAAAACATTGTGCTTTTGTAAAATAAAGAAAATAAACAGGGTGCGCTTTCTGCCGTCTCAGTCTTCCCAAAAATCTTTTTGAAATGCGTCACTAAAAATGAACTAAAATGAACACACACATATCCATATATATCTATATATCTATACATCTATCTATCTATCTATCTATCTATCTATATATATATATATACAGAGAGAGAGAGAGAGAGAGAAAGTTTAAAGTTTACTTTAAACTTTTAAATGTACTTTTAAATGTAGCAAGCTTAATCAAAATAAATGTTCTCAGTTTATGTAATCCATATGAATCTAAGGGGAGATACAGTCTTTCTGCCACACTTCATTCACTGATAATAACCTGAGACAGGACACGCCCACACGCTGTTCACACGGAAACAGTCAAGGTAATCTACATACAAGGGCACGTCCCTAAACACACACACGCACACAGTAGATCAGATAATTTTCCTGCATGTGTGGAAGATTTTAGGCACTGTACAGGTTTCTGAAGCTCTACAGAATGTTCTGGACATTGGGAGGAGTTTAGATTTATCTCAGAACAACACAGAGTCCAACAGAGAACGAAGGAGGAGAATCCAGCAAGCTGTTAGCATGGGTAATTTTTTGTATCTTATATAATCCCTATTCTGATAATATAAAACTAATATTAATTTATTTTTCCTCATTTTCTCACAAGCGTTTGCCAGTTTATGTGAAACATTGTCATTTAATGTCACATGGTTTGGTGAGGTTTGGTGAGCAGTATGTAGATTACAGATGGTTGTCAGTATCAGCTGTGGTGTAAATGTTTATAATATATTCACCCCGTTTTGTGTCTGGATTCGGGATGGATAATAATAATAAAAACAAAACAAATAACAAAACATGAGACCAACCTCTCAGGGACACTTTCAGACAGTAACTTTCACACTACAGGAGTGTAAATGAGTGAGCTTGGCCCTCACTCTTTATTTAGGGGTCTGCAGGTTTATGGGCCCTGAAGTAGTTCGGACATTTGTGTATTTTTCTTACTTATAAACATATAAATGTAACCTTACTTATAAACATATAAATGTCACCTCTTTCACCTAGTGCAAAGTAAATGTCCAGGATTGAGGGAAGAGTAACACAGATGATCTTATACCCAGAAGGCACATTTCTGGCATACTGTGAATATGGCCGTGCAAACAGACATTCAGGGTCAAACAGTGGGAACAGGAACAGTGCAATATGAAGAAAGGGTGTTAGGTTTGTAAAATCCCACCATACATCTTTGTGCCTCTCTCAAAAAGCAGTTCTTGGTTAACTCAAGACACAAATGAACATCGCATACCTGGCATTTTCATGATGTTTATGGCTGCTGCTTACCATAAACTGATTTGCAATTCACACAGACCCTGTGACCAACAGTGGTAACATTCCTGGCATCTGAGGTCAGTCCATGTGCTGGTTATGCGCAGTCACAAGTGAAGCCTTATAGATCCGTCCCAAATCCAGACCCTAGTCGTGGTCGAGGTTCCCATGACATAGTGATGGTCCGTCTGTATCTTGCCTGCTTGTTTGCATTTGGTCTCTATAAAACAGGTGGCTGATCATTTTCATGGTCACAACGGTTTATAAAAATAAATAAATAAACATAAGCATGATGATAATAAAATTACTGTCAATAATCATCAATAAATATTGACCGTGCATAAAGACAACACAAACCTTTGCAATGTTATACAACGATTTATACTTTTTGCATTACGATTTACATTTACACCTTAATATCACAAACATCTGTAAGCTACATAAGGCAGTATTTTAGGCAACGGGAGCTAAAGTGTTTGTGCTAAATAACATTATAGATAGCAGTGTCCTAAGCTAACCAAAAACTGAACCAAATAGCTACCATAACATGAAGCTATCCAAAACGGGGTGAAATATATTATAAACATTTACACCACAGCTGATACTGATAACCATCTCTAATCTACATACTGTAAGGCATTAGCTTAGCCACCTGTGAGCTAACCTGTTTGTGCTAAGGGAGTATGTTAGCATGATTTAGCAGTGTTATCTACTGTACATGCTAACCAAACCATGTAAGTGACATTAAATGACAATGTTTCACATAAACTGGCAAAAGCTTGTGAGAAAATTTGGAAAAATAAAATAATATTAGTTTTATATTATCAGAATAAGGATTATATAAGATTTAAAAACTTACCCATGGTAACAGCTTGCTGGATTCTCCTCCTTCGTTCTATGTTGGAGTCTTAGTGTTGTTCTGAGGTAAATCTAAACTCCTCCCACTGCCCAGAACATTCTGTAGAGCTTCAGAAACCTGTACAGTGCCTAACATCTTCCACACGCGCAGGAAAATTATCGGATCTACTGTGTGTGTGTGTTTGGGGCGTGCCCTTGTATGTAGATACCCTGACTGTTTCCCTGTGAATAGGTGTCCTATGGGTGTGGGGTGTCCTGTCTTAGTGTTCATTTATTTTTGATTAAGCTTGCTACATTTAAAAGTAGTCACTTTAAGCTTTCTATATATATGCATAGATATATGGATATGTGTGTGTTCATTTTAGTTCATTTTGGTAATGCGTTTCAAAAAGATTTTCGGGGAGACTTAGATGGCAGAAAGCGCACCCTGTTTATTTTCTTTATTTTACAAAAGCACAATGTTTATTTATATGTGAGTGTACATTAACAAATAAAGACATAAATCAATACATATCAATACGCATGTGTATGGTTAAAAATGATGGAACATTTTAAGTTATTTTGATGGTTACCATAAAAAATGCAAGTGGTCCCACCGCCGGAACAGCTGGCCCCATGTTGGTGGTGCTGCTATCCTGGTAACCCTGCTGGTATAATTGCTGGTCAAGCTGGTGACCAGCTATGATGGTCTATGCTGGTTTTTTTTTTTTTTTTCAGTTTTAAGTGATTTCCATTGATTACTTTTTTTAAAAAGTGCATTTATATAAAAGGTTTATGTTGTGTTTTTAGACAACCCACCGATATTTAATAAATGCAAAATAATGTATTTACATGTTTTTGGTGAATGGATTATTTTTGTCTCTTGTATGTAAATACATTTAAAGATAACACTACACGGTCCATGTATTTACATCACACATTATTTACAGTACTAGCTATTAAAAAACAAGATAACAAGCTAAAATGGTAACCAATTTTAACTACCAAAACCTTGCTGGTGGCCCAGCATATAAATCATGCTGGCCTATGCTGGATTTTTCAGCAGGCATGCTGGTCTTCCATCAGTTATGCTGCTGGTTCACCAGCTAAACCAGCATCAGACCAGCACTAACCAGTATTAACCAGCATAGATCAGCATATAAATCATGCTGGTCTGTGCTGGATTTTTCAGATGGGTGTTCATTGTTAAATTATCATATTGGTACAAATGTGCATATTGTATATATTGTTACATATTATGCAATGTTAATATTGGTTGTGTTGGCCAATAAAGCTGATTTTATACTGATTCTGTTTTATATTTTACATATTGGATCACAATCTTCTATGTATTCTGGCTTTTATACCATACCAACATTAGATGGGGTGGTGAACAGCATAGTGTCATGGCACTATAATGCTGGTCACCAGCATACCAGCAAAATGTATGCTGGTACTGTATGCTGTGGACCAGCATCAGTAAAGTGACCAGCATACCAGCACCAAAACACATGTGCTGGTATAATGGTAACCAGCTATGCTGGTCTATGCTGTTTTTTTCAGGAGGGATTTTCAGCATAAGAACTTCTGAAATGACCGACTGTATGAAATGCCGACTACATTGCCCATACATCCTGCAGCCATTCAAACATGAGGTGATTGTTTGCTATTTATGTCAGGTTTCAATTTCTTTTCTGGTGGCATGATGGTAATTGAGGAAGTAAACAAAAACTAATCCTTTGTATTAAACGATTTCATTGGTTGGAGACTGCGAGAGCTGGTTACGTTGTGTCATTGCCAGCCTTACTTCAGTTCTTGTGGGAATGCATTGCAGAAGATGCACATAAATGTAAACAATTAGTTGTTGTTGGTTTTATTTATTTATTTATTTTTACAAAATTCTGTGTGAAATATGCAGTGGAGAAGTAATGTTTGGAAATAGATACTACATATGCTGGCCCCATGTAGTCTGCCTGGAAAACGTGTTGTGACTGGGGATGGTTTTATTTGACCATGAAGGTCATTGACTCGGCTGATGCAGACAGCTGTTATCTGATGTCTTGTGACTGCAGTCGCTCAATAGCTCAGGACTGATTCCTACAGTTTTCCACCTGAGGCTCCTTGTTTAGTCTGGTTCCTCTCAAGGCTTCTTCCTATTGTCATCTCAGGGAGTTTGTCAAGCCCTCGGCTTGCTCGTCAGGGATAGACTGATAATTATGATTAATACATATTTCCTCACACCTTAAACTTATTTTCACAGTTTTTTGATTCTGTAAAGCTGCTTTGCAATGACTATTGTTACAAGTGCTATATAAATAATACATAAACCTAAAACCACAAATAGTCTTGAAATAAATAGGTTGCTTAAAACTAGAAATGTTGTTTATCATAATTTAGATTTAACTTATTAATATTTAAATTTTTCCAGATAACCTGAAAACATCGAAAGGCAAGGATAGAAACAGCCGCATCAAGAGGCCAATGAATGCTTACATTATTTGGGCAAGGAAACAACGGTCTGTCGTAGCCGAGGCCTATCCAAATGCCAGCGCTGCTGAGGTCAGTGAGCAGCTTGGAATCGAGTGGAGGAAGCTGAGTGAAGACCAGAAGATGCCCTACTACCTAGAAGCATTGAGGCTTAAATGGGAACACAGCCTTCAGTTGACGGTGCACAAGGTTTTCAGATAATAAGCAAAATATCAAGACAAACAGGTCAACCATGACCAGTGTTAGGTGTAAGGCGTTACAAAGTACAAACGTTACAGTATTTACAAAGCGTTAGAGTACTTGGATTACTTTTTTGATGTAAGGAGTAATCTAATGCGTTATGTCCGTCATTAAAGTACTCAGTTATTTAGTTACTTTTTTAGGTAACTGTTATTCTGACAATTTATGCAATACATGAGCAGTCATTCCCAATCCGTTATTGTGTGTGTGTGTGTGTGTGTGTGTGTGTGTGTGTGTGTGTGTGTGTGTGTGTGTGTGTGTGTGTGTGAAAGTCGTCCTACAAGCCCCGTCCCCGATAACCCGCCCCTCTGTGATTCCTGCTGTTATACCCCTATCTCACCTATGCGGTTTGGGTATGAGAGAAACATTGAAGCCTAATCACAGAACTCACGGTGAATGATGATGAACCGTGCTTACGGCCACCGCACGAAACCACGTATGTGAGATAGGGGTATTAGTAGTTACCAGATTATGGGCCAAACTTCACTGAGTGATAATGGTAGAATAACTTTAAAGGTCTTGACTAAAACAACATGCATGAGGAAGCACAAAGGAGCTTTCATTTTCTGCAATAAAAGAGAAACATTTGACAGAAAGTAATGCTGAAAAGTAAACGATTACTTTTTAAAGACAGAAATTTTGTAATGTAATTAGTTACTTTAAAAAGTAACGTCCCCCAACACTGACCATGACACATCTTCTTGTTTTTATGCACCTTGTTGCATCGCTCTTTCTTTCCTTAAATGTAGATTGGGAGTACAAACCCCATCCACAGAAGAGAAAGCAAGTTTGCCCGGACGAAGCAGCTCCAGAAACTTCAGCTATACAGAACAATCTAATATTCTCTGGTAAAAATGCTATTTTTGTATTCCTTTACTACACAAAACCACCCTTAAAGTTGAATATTTGCAAACGTTTTTGTGAACAATTTGCATATTCAAATTTTTGTGAGATTCTTCTTTTTGAAGTCAGTATCAATGATTGTAGCACCAGATGCAGTAGTAAACTCTGCTAAAAAAGTTATTATAATAATGTCATATTGTCATCTTCTGAATAATTAATAGTGAAAAGATGCACATTTTTTCTCAGTTTAAGTGTTCTTTAAACAGTTCAAGTAACACAGTTCCAAGAAGTTATTTATGTGGGACAAATGAATGAAGACCAAATAGTTTAAACAAACAGAATGTAAAAATAATTAAGGAAATAATTAAGGCTGTCAAAAATCTTGCTTTTGTTTCTCTGCTCTCATTCAAAAGCAATGCCACACACATGTACTGTACCGTGTCCAGTGTTACAACAAGTTAATTCCTCTTGTGGTATAATATTAGGACTATTAGGTGAAACAAACATTACCAGTTAATATTTTTTATCCGTTGTGTTCTTAAAGGGAATTATTTACTTAATTTATAATTACTTATATCCATAGTTTCTGTAGTAAAAGCTTTTTTAACCAAGGAATTGTACAGACACTCCAAATGATTTAAGATTAATCAATGGATTTGGTCTTGTTTAACATTATAATTCTTATAATTGTTGAGAAAGAGTGAGGTGTGGGAGCTTATAACTTATAACATAAGTCAGAACAGGAATTAACTTGTCACTTGGATTATAAACCATTAAACAGAATAACAAGAAATATCAATACAAAAAGATCAACCCTGAGACTTTGTGCTGTTTTATGCCCCTTTATGAATTGCTTCTTAAATGTTTCTTTACTCCAATGTAGACGATGATTTGACTCCTCATCACCAGAAGAGGAAGCAAGTCGGCCTGGAAGTGACTTCTCCTGAAACACCCTCTGATGCCTCACCAGCCAAAGCCCAGGCCTGGCTACAGAGATCAAGTAAGCTATAATAATAATAATAATAATAATAGGATTCATTACGACCGAGCTTGTTCAGATATGGTGAGGTTTGGTTTCAGGTTTATCCTTAAACTATTTAAGTACAGCTGTCTGTAAAATAGTGTATCATTGTATACTAACATATATAAGATGTTCCCTCAACTCTGGTTTTCCTTTAAAGCATAATGAACATGCTTTATCATTTATTTTCTTGAACAAAATAGGTAACAGTGAAAAGTGAATTGCATCATGCTTTTAAATCAAATGCCAAGTTTATACCCTTTTAATCCATCAACACAAGTCTGCCCGTCACACAATATCAGACAGTGTCTTTTCACATAGGGAGTGAGTCAAACCAACACACCTAATGGTTTTGTAATTTTGCAGGCAGTTTGGAGAAAACAGCCTCACCAAGAAGACCTGATCGAGAGCCAACCCCACCTCATTTCCCAGACGATTTACTGTCCTGCATGCCTGAGCCGTTATTCATCCAGTCCAGGTGAGTTTTAGCTGCAGTAGAACTGTTTCAGAAGTCAAATAGGTGCAAATGAAGTGTTACTCTGGCATGTTAAGTAATTGCAAGAATTCTGTTTTTACAGCACCTTGGACTATCAGGAAAACTCCATTATGATGGACCTGTATGATAACACTTTCCTGGACTACGATGAGTTTTCTGCCCTAGATCAGTATCTTTTTGGTCAAGAGTCTGTGGCAGACAGCAAAGACACTAGCAGCAGAGACACTAACAGCAGAGACACCCATCTTAGCGGAAGCCTAAATCTCCACTAGTCCTGGACACCAATGCCTTGGAAGAGGTGTTAAACTCTCTGCCTGCTTCAGTTGATTATTAAAATAAAGACTGAATGTGTGATTTAAATTCCTGTACATATTTGATATAAATTGTTGTAAATAGTTTTGTTTAATGTGTCATGTTAACATGTTGCAATTGTATGTAATTTAATATCATATTAAAATGCTTTTTACTATTCATGTTCGTGGTTTGAAGAAGGGGAGTGTCCTGACTTTAGGCTTCAATCTTAGTTTAGTACCAATGAAGGTACAAACTATTGTCACTGGTGCAGTACCTTTCAAGGGCACAGAATTGTACCTTTATAGAGAGAAACAAATTTGTACCAATTCTGTTTGTACCACCAATGACATTATTTGTACCATGGACAACCAAAAACTACCTTTTGTTTTATAACCGTAATCAAGGTTACCGTAATCAAAGGTACAACCCCAGTGACAAGCCTTTTTGTACCTTAATGATGTCTAATGTGTTCCTTTGGGAACTATAAAGAAGTTATTTTCATATTGAATAAGACATTCAATCAATTTATTATCAGTAATGCATGTGTTTGAACTCTGCCCTAAATTACCATGAAATATTCTGAAATTAAAAAAAAAAAATCTTTCAGGTTTACAATAAACAATTATTTAAACTAAATAAAACACTTCTATTATCTGCAAAACCTTTCAAACAGTACAATCACACTACAATTGTACAGTTTATAAAATACAATTTTTCATCTACAATATAGCTTTTCGCAAACTGTTTACAATACAATTTAAACTTTCAAATAAATTTTTACCCACTTTTCACAAAATCCTGTACCACTGCATTCACCCAATACTGTCAGAGCATAAATAACATAAAAAGCATCAAAAACACCGTAACGATATGTGCACAAACCCGATGACTATACATATCTGAAAAACTTGTGAAAGTCGTCCTTTCACAGTTTATTCTAACATGTGTGCGCGCACATATAAAGCAAAAGCAAGTGTCATTAGAGAGGTTAAAGATCCATTTTCTCTCTCTCAGCCTGCACTGCACTTAGTGTGTGTGCACGTGTCATTGGACATTTTGCCCCTTCCCTCCTCCTCCTTCACACACACACACACACACACACTCTAACAGAAACACTCCTCTGTCGTGATTCTTTTTAAAGGTAAAGTGCAAGTTCATTTGTTTTATTTTTACTTTACAACAGTTATTCCGTTAATGTGCGCTCAATCAAGAGTCATTAGAGATGTTCCTTGTTAATTTTCCCGATAAGGAAGTGTTTCCATTAATGTGTGTGTGTGTGTGTGTGTGTGTGTGTGTGTGTGTGTGTGTGTGTGTGTGAAAGTCATCCCACATCTCTAATAAGAGAGGAGGAAGGGTTTACTGTGGAAGACGAGAGGGATGAGAGGGGAGGGTGTCCTTCCTTCTCTCTTCTTACTTTAGCTTCAAACACACGCACACACATACACAGCACGTGTGCACACAAACACACACACATAAATACACATCGATTGTTTTGATATATGAGCACGCTTCCGGAATGAATTATGCTCCTAACCCAAAGTTCCACTGTACTGATAAACATACATGTATAAATGACTAAAGTCTGGTTGGACTGTATTCACTGCAGACTGGGCTATAGTAATACAGTATGTGAGCAGCAGGTATGTACTTTCTATGTATGTATGTATAAGATTGTAAGTTATGTGGTTATTAAAAACAACAACAACAACAACAACAAAGTTTTCATAACATGTGTATACAAGACATTTGTGAACCGGATCTTGTAGCCTGGAGTTTTTCCTTCAAAATGATCTGACAATCATCCTGCTCACTCAATCACCTAAAAAATAATATCTTCATTTACATTTTCTAAGACTCTTTTTGTTTAGAAAGACCATACTGTATGTGAAGAGGTGTAAATGATCATGAGTAATGCTGTAATTCACATAAGAAAAAACAAAGACCCACATAATGAGCTGCATAATAAGGTTTCAATGAGTCAGGTACTGTTTGTGAGAAAGAGGGAAATGCTACAAGAAAATACTACGATGACAAAAGAAACATATTTTTTGTTTGTTTATTCACAATATACAGTTGAAACCAAATATCTGCATACACTTTAGAAAAAAAAACACAGACTTTTTCTTTTTAGATCTCTTTTTCTTTTTCAAACATTAAATCAGAGTAAACTTTTTTTGATTTAGATTAAAAAATATTAAAGCATTCGCTAAATGTCACAATCGAGCGAGGGATAGCTTTTATGTATTTTTTACCACTTTCTTTAAATTCAGAAGTATATATACACTAAATTTATTGTGTCTTTAAACAAAAAAAGAAAACTCCAAATGATTCCATTCTGAGCATAAGAAGCTTCTGATAGGTTAATTGATTCCATTTGAGTTAATTGGTGGCACAGCTGTGGATGCATATAAAAACTCTTTCCTGAACGGTGGATGGTCAGATCCCTGAAGGTCCCACGTTCATCCGTTTAGACAATAATATGCAAGTATAAAAACCACAGGAATATACAACCATCCACCGTTCAGGAAAGAGTCCAAGAGAGGAAAGTTTTTTGGTACAAAATGTGTGAATCTACCCCAGGACGACAGCAAAAGACCTTGTGAAGACGCTGGCTGAAACTGGTAAGACAGTGTCATTATCCACAGTAAAACGAGTCCTGAACCACCATGAGCTGAAAAGTTACTCTGGGAGGGGAAAAGCCATTGCTTCAAAAATACCACGAAAAAGCCGAAAAAAAATCCTAATTTCCTGGAGACATGTCCTATGGACTGATGAAACAATAATTTAACTGTTCATAACGATTAACTGTCTATTTGGAGGAAAAAGCACGAAGCTTTGAAGCCTCAGAACACCATCCCAACTGTGACGTATGGGGGTAGTAGTACTGTACAGTATAATGTTGTATAATATACTTTGCTGCAGAAATGACTGGTGCCCTTCACAAAAATGGCATCATGAGAAAAGAAAATTATATGGATATATTGAAGCAGCATCTGAAGACATCAGCCAGGAATTTAAAGCTTGGGTGCACATGGGTCTTCCAAATGGACAATAACCCCAAGCATAAATCCAAATTAGTTACAAAGTGGCTTAAGGACAACAAAGTAAAGGTATTGGAGTGACCATCACAAAACCCTGATCTCAATCCTGTAGAAAATTTGTAGATGGCACTGAAAAGGCAAGTGTGAGCAAGAAAGCCTGCAAACTTGACTCAGTTATACCAGTTCTGTCAAGAGGAGTGGGCCAAGCAACTGTACAGCAAACTATTGTAGAAAGCTTGTGGAAGGATACTCGATTTGATTGGCCCAAGTGAAAAAAATTTTAATATTTATTGATCTAAAACATTAAAAGGTTTACTCTTGATTTAATGTTTGACACAGATGGCACATTTATGGCATAAATATGGCTGCACAAAAACACACATTCAGGGTAAAACTTTCCAAACGGGAACGGTGCATGATAAGAAAAAGGGTGTTAGGTTTGTAAAAGCCCAATCTTACACCCTATACACAGAAAGAAAGATACTTATTGTGTGTCCATGCACTTTAAAAATACAAGAGAATTATCCCAAATCCAGACCCCACTTGTGGTTTAGTTTCCCATGCTGGCAAAGACTAAAACAAACAGCTACTGTAAGCTAAAGCTATCCAAAACTGTGTGAAGTACATTAGAACATTTACACCATAGCTGATGTGCATGAACATGTGTAATTTACATGAGACATTATTTTAGCCATCGTGAGCTAACATTGTTGTGCTAAGCTACATAAGGCAATATGTCAGCATGATATGAAGCAGTGCTATTTACATGCTACCTTAAACTATGTAAGTGACATTGAAAGACAATGTTTCATATAAGCTGACCAAAGCTAGCCAGAATAAGGATTATATGAGACATACTAACTTACCCATGGTAACAGCTTGCTGGATTCTCCTCTTTTATCTGTCAGAGTCTCAGTGTTGTTTTGAAAAAAAGCTAAACTCCTCCCACTGTCCAGAACATTCTGTAGTATTTATTTTAAAACATGTACCTTCAGTTAATTTGTACCTTAAAAAGTTAAGCTAAGATTTAAGCTTAATCCAAGTTTAGGCTAGGATTTACAGGAGTAATTCTAAATGTCCATTTCAGTTCAGTCTTTCTTACATGATAGAGCATCTCATTGGCACTCAGAAAGTTAGGGGTGCTTGTTAGTCCAGATTTTCTATACAGACCATGGTGAGCTTTCGTCCCTTCTCAGGGACACACTGAAGGACCAGATAATGTTTATTATTCTGTACGATCTTCTCAATGTCCTTCAAGTACTGATCCAACTCCTGGATCATTCTTCGAGATTTACACCAGAAAGCACAAAGGAAATAATTATTCAGAATGCGATTATCTTTCTTTACAGTTTAAAGAAATTAAATGTTTTAGAATTAATTCCGCATAACAATGTGTGTCCTTAAAATAACAATGCAAATGCCTGACTGTTTAAGGAAACCCCAAGAGATGGAACTGTGACTGAGCAATTGCACTTGACATGAAAAGTGATATCACATAATGGTGTGTTTTTTTCAGTCTGTGTATATATTTCTGGTCTTAAATATGTATTTACACTCCAGTTTTAATACATAAGTAATGTGTGAAAACAGATGTATTTGATTGTAATTATTATGATTGCATCCAGCAAGTTTTCTAGTAGTATTTATTATTATTATTATTATTATTATTATTAATAATAATAATAAATATTTCTAGTATGCAGCACATGTCAAACTCATACAATAGTATCTATTGTATGGTAAAAATTTCTGTTCTTAAAATGAGCCAACGTTGGACCAGAGTTGGCCCCCAACAGTGGGCTATCTGGGTCATTTCCAATTTCCAACCTTGCAATTACCTACCGAACCAACGTTGAGCCAATATTAGGCAAATTAACACAATGACCAAAATTGGGCCAACCAATGATGCCAACATTCGCCCAATGCATGCACTGCTGTTGGCCAAGTGTTGGCCCTTTAGCATTGTGCTATTTGGGGAATAGCTGCCAGGAAAACAAGGGGAAAGATCAAGATTAGTCCATGCTAGCACTGGTGACAGTGTATTGGAGCATGTTAATGGAAGTGAGGTAGCTGAAGATGGTGTGGGAGCTGAGAATGTACCACCAAACAAAGCTCCGGGACAGAAAAAGATCAGAAATGTCTAGAAAACAAACGACAACCAGTTGGAGGGTGACCTGCCTCATTTTTCTAGTGGACTGGAAGATGAATGTTAGGGGAACAGAGCCAATAGATTTCTTTATCCACCTATTTCCTGAAGATCTGGGCCCGTATTCACAAAGCTTCTTATGCCTAAAAGTTGCTCCTAGTGATGAAATTCTAAGAAAAATCTTACAATTATGGCATTTTCTTAGAATTTTCCCTTAAATTTAGGATTAAATCTTAGTAAAGATAAAAATGATTCACAAAACATCTTAGCCCTAAAAACAGCTCCTAAAGTAAAAATTGTTAAGAGTAGAGAGGAGGACTTTTAAGAGTTTCTATAGCAGAGGACAAATGGTGGAAAGGAGAAATCTTCCCCAAACAATGAACGCAAAGCTAAAAGTAAACACTGCTCTTCTGTTCAATTTGGTTTTCTTGTTTTTTTACTTCCTTCCATCTCTCTTGGACTGTTGACTACATACCATCCAAAAGTGCAAAGTAAATAGACTGTCCTGCAATCATGTAAATTGTAAAAGCTGAGCCATTTGCTCCCATCAATCTGAAATGTATTACAAGTAATAAAATCAATATGGTAAATAAATGTAAGAACTTAAATATACTAACGGAAATTGGTTGTTTCAAAAGTAGACACATTTTTTAACATTTGACTGTTTAATTATCTTATAAGAGAACTAGCCTATAACAGAAACTTTGCATAAAGTAGTCTGTAGTCATGATTATACAATGTCATTATATACAAACAGTATGATTTTACTGTCTGTTCTATTATCATGTATTCTATTTTTACTAAGAGTGCATTTCAAGACCTTTACAGAGGTCAGTGGTTATTTTTTTATCAACCAATCACAGTCCTTGAATTGCTGCATCATCCCTAGCAACAGGGTCAACCACACCTTCTCACTAAGATAAAGGTTTTTGTACTTTCTCTACTCAGAGTTGCTCTAAGAAGTTTTCTAAATCACTTTTATTCTAAGACTCCCAGCTAGGACTTTTTAGGCTAAGAAAGAAGCTTTGTGAATACGGGCCCTGATGGACAAAATGGAAAAGAAAATCTGGCCTGGACAACAGAAAAACTGAAAACTTTTCTGGGAATAAATATGGTAATGTCATATGTAAGATATCCACTAAACATGGATATTGGTCATCACAATCAGGTCTTCGTCTTGACTTGATAGCAAATGCCATGCCAGTGAACAGATTTAAAGAGATTCTAAGATACATGCACTTTGTTTAATAACATGTCTAGAGAGGAATAAAAACTCTTGACTGAGGCTTTTATAATTCATGCATGAAAGGGCTAGACAACGACTTTGACAACATCACAAGCAGTCCCCGGTACCCTCAGATCAACTAAGAGGCAGAGGGAGTAGTCTGAAACAAATGCTGAGAAAGAATCAAGACACTTTGAGAACTCTTCTGGCATACAGATCGACTCTACTGAGCCATGAAATCTCACCAGCAGAACCTTTGATGGGGAGGAAGATAAGATCAACAATTCCAGCTACACAGAAATCTCTTGCACTGAAATGGCCTGGCTTGAAAACGTTTAGGAGGAAAGATAGATCACATTCAAATCTAGACACAAAGCGAAAGATCTATCAGTCATTATACCTGGACAGAAAGTGTGGACCAGAACACTAAAAACCTCTGGAATGGTCCAGGGAGAAGCATCAACACCCAGATTGTATCGAGTAGAAACTGAGATGAGAACACTGAGAAGGAACACAGGTCATCTTATGGTCCTTCCAGAACCAACCGGGCAAGTTATTAATGGAACAGTGACAAGGTCGGGTAGGATTTCTCGTCCACCAGAAAGGCTGGAGTTCAATATTAGTATTGAAAGACCTCCTGTCAAGGAGAGGACAGAATAATCCCTTCAGCAGAATTAGGAATGTCCAGATAGTTCACCCTAACTTCCTGCTTAGGAAAGAAAGTTCAGTGTTATATGTTGTTGAGATGGTTATTGAAATTAAAAGGAGGGGAAATAGTGGGACTCATCCAGACACTAGAGGGTGGCTCCAGTTGTATAAAGGAGATGTTTGAATAAATGTTAAGTAACTAAGCTGACAGGCGAAACATCTATCACTGAGTCACCAGTGCCTTAAATGTATATATTATAATATATATAGATACAATATAATGACTCCTATAACGTTCATGTAAATATGCGCTATAAATAAAGTGTAACCAGCCAGCCTACAAAAACCAGACCTGCATAAAACATTTTCAGTCACATGAACATCAGTAGTGCCACAAGAACAGAAATACTGCTAAAAGTCAAAGTAAAATAAATTTTTAAGCACACGTAACACAACACAGCTGTAAAATCCTAAAATAGTTGTAGACTAGGGGCCTCTAGCCTATTCCAGACAGGGTGCCAATCCATTGCAGGGCACACACACAATCACACACACTCATTCACACACTTTGGGATCGGGCAATTTGGGAACGGCAATTAGCCTAATCTGCATGTCTTTGGAGTGTTGGAGGAAACCAGAGTACCCAAAGGAAACCCACCAAGCACGAGGAGAACATGCAAACTCCATGCACACAGAGTTGGAAATCAACTCTGGCCAGGAAACGAACCCGGACCCTGGAGTCTTTCCATTGCACAGGGTGGTGTAGATACACCGACAAATACTGTTTACTCCACACATCCCAGAGTTCCCAAAGGAAACCCACCAAACATGGGAAGAACATGCAAACTCCATGCACACAAAGGTGGGAATCAACCATGGCTGGGAAACGAACCCGAACCCTGGAGTTACAAGGTGACAGTGCTAACCAATTGTCATGGCGCGCGCCCAAATATAATATCGCTCCTCGCTAACTCCGAAGCTCACTAGCTAGACGAACTCCCCATCTGCAGGTGTCTGAAGAGGCGGGGCTGTGGAAATAGGCACAGCAGGTGAGCAATCTCTGGTAATGGAGTAAGCTAGGAGTGTAGCTCGGAGTCTGATCAGCTACTGGATCAGAGTGGAGAGTGTGACACGCGCTAAGAATGTAAAAGAGTGGCATGCACACGGGGCAATGGAACAAGCCCCAGGGCTTTTTTTCTTTCTTTGATCTTCGGGATGAGAACAGCAACAAGCTCACTGCCGGAGCTCCTGCAGCTCTTAAGATCTCGCATGGAGCCGGATTTCATGGCCCTGCCGCCGGGGAGGAAAAGGCCGTTAGGAGATACAAGTCACGGCCCCCGTTCCCAGCCGGAGAAGGCTGCCCAGCTGCCAGACATCACAGAGTACTCCCATCTCGCCAGCCTGTGACCGTATGCCAGCGCGGCACTGCCCACCAGACCTGCACATGCACATCATTCCTTCCCTTTCTTTCCATCCTCCCTCCTTTAACTCTTTCCTTCCCCATTTTTCTTAAATAAATTACCCTTTTTCCCGTAAGTCCTCGCCTTGTGTCTGTGCTTTATGGTGTCGTGCAAAAAGGGTCGAACCTGTTACATACTACACCACTGTGCCATCTCATTGTATAAAATAAGCAAATAAAACGGTGAACCAATAAATAAATAATAAATAAAATAGGGAAAAGAATACCTCATCACACTGTATTCAATGCCAAAGAGTATAAAAAGGTCTTAAGGTGAGATTTAAAATTAGGAAGAGTAAGGGCCTGCCTGATGTACAGGGGCAGCTCACTGCAGAGTTTAGGGGCTGCTACTGAAAAGCAGAGGTGGAAAGAGTAATAAACTTTTGTACTCAAGTACAAGTACTGTTACTTCAGTTCTGGAATACAAGTAAAGTTACCATTGTAAAAATCTACTCAAGCAAAAGTAAAAAGTAGCTCATTAAAATTTACTCAGAGTAAAACTTACTGAGTAACTTTTTTAACAGCAGGCATGGGATTCTAGTGTAGTTCAAAAAAGACAAGTGGATATGAATCTCAAAGGAACACCTTTGAATAATAAAGATGTTGCCTTTCTTGTGCTTGAAATCAACGTGGTCGCTTAAATATGGTGTGACGCTTTGCACCGGATAGCCGAGGGAAAAATGAGATCAGAGACAAGAAACCTAACCTTTCAGCATCACAAAATTATAATATAAAAAAACATAAAGTAAAAGTAAAGAAAAGGGTAAAACAATAGAGCGTTTTGAGGGCGAGCAGCACAGCTGAGCTCCTACTCCGTTCTCTCCATTTCACGCACACACCTCCACAGCGCGCACACTGGGGGAGGGGCTGCTTAAAAAGGCAATATACATACATAATGTGGTATACAACACAGTATTGGCCATTAAAATGGCCAGGGGTTTGTTCATAAGAATTTTTCCATCGTTCTTGTAAGTTTAGCGAGTAAAAAATAAACGCGAATTTACTCAGCGAATATGATTTCAAATTTATCGAAGTACAATACTTAAAACAAAACATACGTAAGTAAAAGTAAAATTAAGAATTTTAAAAGTTATTTTAAAAAGCAGAAGTACACAAAAAAACTACTCAATTACAGTAACGTGAGTAAATGTAATTCGTTACTTTCCACCTCTGCTGAAAACGAGACCTGAGCCTCCAATAACGAACTGGACTCAATTTTAACTTAAACAAATCTCCTGTTATACTGAACTTCCAATCTCAACAGTATGATGCAGATCAATCCCTGCTATCCGTTTTACCCAAATGAGGATGGGTTCCCTGTTGAGTCTGGTTCCTCTCAAGGTTTCTTCCTATTACCATCTCATGGAGTTTTTCCTTGCCACTGTCGCCGTCATCCTCGGCTGGCTCATCAGGGACAGTTTTATCAATTTGGTTCATACATGTTCACATTTCATACAAACTTATATAATTATTTTGATTGTGTGAAGCTGCTTTGCGACAATGTCAATGGTTAAAAGTGCCATACAAATAAAATGTATTTGAATTGAAAAGGGAATTATATTTTGTATTAATAATTGTATATGAATAATATTTGGGTTGTGGAACAGATCATTAGAGTTTAAATTATTTCTTATTGGGAAATTAGCTTTGACATACAAGTGCTTTGGATTACAAGCACACGTCCAGAACAAATTATGCTCACAATCCAAGGTTTACCTGTATAACCTTTTTAAGATCTGTTTTTGTTAAAAATGGCTTGTTCTTGGACAAGAGGCCAAACTGACTTTAACTTTAACAAGAGAGTTAATTTGCTTATCCAGTTTAAAATCACTGTCACCAAGGTTTCTAGCAGTTGGTTTTACATAAAATTTTATGTATCATATAAAAAAGGGTCAGCACATGCTCCAGAACATCTAAGATCTAAGAGCAGGAGAATGGTGTAATTCCCATAGTCAGTAAGTATTAAGAGATCATTAAAAACTGTTAAGATTTAGTGCTGCTGAGAGCTTTAAACCAGACTGGAACACCTCAAGTATGCCATGAAGAGTTAGGAGATGAAGCAGAGTAACAACAGCCAAGAGACACCTCTTTTCATCTGAATTTTTTTATTACTTGGGAAGTGAATAGTTAATGATATATAATAAATAAATTAACTAATAAACAAATTCATACATACATAGTTAACCATATCACCATCAGTCTCTCCATAGCACAGGGTGGTGTAGATAACACGGACAAATACTGTTTGCTCCACAGTTCCCTTAACTGTGGAAAAGTCTGATGTTCAAACAGTAAACAGACAACAGAAACATAAATAAATAATGTTACATGCACATGCCACATAATGATGGCTATTATAGTAAAACTATAAAAATTGGGATTTTGTAGCCATTACATTACTATATTTCAATTACTATACTTAAGTTTCTTAAAAAGTCATAGACTATAATGCTACAACCATGACGATGAAATTATTTGTCACACTTTTATGATTTTATATAATTTTTTTGCTCTTTGGCCAAGTGCACAAAACAAGCAAGCAAAATTGAACTGTGATAAAAGCTAATGAAGGCTCATGTGTAATGCTGATTATGGTAAAAGAAACAGTGAAAGCATCTATAGAATTTTTTTAAAGACCTGAATAAAGATTAAAAAACATCAACACTCGCATACACAGATTTACTAGCTGATCTAAATGAGGATCCAACTCCCTGAATATCATCTCCTCCTCGACGCAATCATGGCTAAGCTCACTGCCACTGCCAGAGTACGATTTGCTGTCGAACCAGGTCAGTATTTACTAAGCAACTCAAAGAATGATGCCAATAACTCCAGGAAAACCAGTGATGCGCATGAATGTTTTTGTTGATTTCACACTGTTATGGCATGTATGAATCTGCGCATGATTTGTGGTGCTGTAAGAGCAAAGTCTGACTTATTATTATCAACATTGTTGGCTGTGACAAACCCAAATCATCAGTGTTTCAAAGCTGCATCTTCGATGTTACTGTTACCAAACGTCTCTCTTTCGATTGCACCTCTCCCTGAAAGCCATTTCCTCACTACTTCTCATCGGATAGGACACCTCATGAGCTCTCCTACATTTTGGTGCAGAAAGGAGTGATTTCCTATTTTAAGAATGTTGAGTAATTGCTATCCTATTTTTATTGTGTCATGTAGGACACACTTGGGCAATGGTTTAATTCCACATTAGACTGTCTCGAAACAAACTCCAAGTTTGCTAGACAAAGTTTCCGTTTGCTAGACATTCTTCTTCGTCAATCTTGAATCAACCTTGAAAATGAAAAAAATCATTACACACTGAATATCCATAATCCTTCTTTTTCTCCCAAGAAAGTCCATTCCATTCTGTAGTATATATGATAAATATAATTAATTTACTGACAGGGAGAGCTGGAAGGAAGCTAAATCTCTCTGGAATTGATTGGCAGTTAACTCCACCCACAGCAGGTCATATAAAGTTGGTGGATTGGCTTATTTCACTGCAAACAGACGCCTGATTTCAGCTATATTAACTGTTATGGGTCAAATGATTTGTCAGTCACTTGATTGACAGTAAAACCACGGCTTTGTGTACAAAACAGGGGTGAAATGTGTGCAATGCTGTAAAATAAGTTTCCATATCCTAAACTCTACTATGAAATACTTCAAACAGTTGTAAAGATGATTAGGAAAGCACTTTTTGTTTAATAAAAGAAAAAAAATACAATATTGAAAGAATATATAAAGAATAAAAGAGAATAAAGAATAAAAGTACAAGATTCAGGTATAACATTTTTAATTATACAATTAATTATCCACAGTTAAATAGAAGAAAGCGTATTATGAAAGCGAACTCTAAAGCCTGGCTTCTCCTCGGAAATGACGTTAGCTTACGGTAGGAGTGCAATGGCGTGTTTCACCACAAAACATTTTGGGTCGCTGTTTCACTCTCTGTAAAATAGTGAAAATGCGAAAAAGAAAAAGCTTTTCAGCAACAGATTTTATTACCGTAACAAAACGGTTAAACCAAAAACAGGAACTCCAGGTGAACCACTAACAACTTCTTATTGCCTATGCCTGCTCATTCGCTCATCCATCACCATGGTTACGGTGACGTCGGTACGCTACGTTGATTACATTTAAATATTAGAAGAAGACGCTGGAAAATATTGTTAGCGCGACAACGAAAACATCTTTAATTTAGACCTCAAGTTTTTATTAGAGAAGTTAAAGAACAAGGAGATGATGAGAAAAGAAGACAGCCAGGGTTTTACTCAATTTGCTGTGAGCACGCGCGGGGATCAGCCAATCACCATCGAAGCGGCTACCGAGCGCGTGAGCCTCACTCAGCCTCCTTCAGTAACAGGTAGGGAGCGAGCGCGAGCTCTTATCAGGCTGGGTAAACTGCAAATTAAAATAATCAAAAACCACACTTTTCTCAGTTTTTAACAGCCAAGACTAACTTGGAGAGGCCGCTCTTTTTAGTCTAAAATAATCAGTTTGTTTTATTATTCTTGTTATTTTTCAGATTACATATTGCAGTATTCACACATAAAAACATATAAACAGACCACAGACTTTTCTTGGTGGTGCTGTGGTTATCCTAGGCATTAAAGTCCATTAGCATTATATTTGTTCGAGGTTCCTATGTGCTCAATTTTGATTCATAATGCAATGATTTTTTAAATAGTTATTATTTATGCTATTCTGTTGACATTTAACTTTAGATCCTAAATGGTGAGTCGGAAGCTACATCACTGTGCCAGTGATCATTTTTAAGATCAAAACTGGCTGTAAGGGATGCATATACATTTAAACAATGGGTCCCACAATACTGTAATTACATTAAATTTTACATAAGATTTATCAACACCACCAATAGATTTGAGAATTTATCCAAGCTGGACATCAGGATTAATTAATACCATTTAATTATTTAAGAATTAATTTCAAGAATAAAAATTTTCCAAGAAATTTCCATCAGCAGGAGAAGCATTTTCAGCATATGAACTAACAAGTTGCGCGTACATCCTACAACCATTCAAACATGAGGTGATTGCTATTTGTGTCAGGTTTCAATTTCTTTTTTGGTGGCATGATGGTAACTGAGGAAATAATAATTATTTTAAAAAAAACTAATCCTTTGTATTAAACGATTTCATTTGATAGAGTCTGCGAGATTGACTAAATCAAAAATACAGTTTCATCAGCCTAAAACCACACCACAACCTCAGTAGATGAGAGAGCTGGTTATGACATGTCATTGTTCCTGTGGAAATGCATTTCAGAAAACGCAGAAGAGTTTTTTTCCACAAAAAAATCTGTGTGAAATATGCAATGGAGAAATAATGTTTTGAAATAGATACTACATAGATATGTATGATGGCCCTGGTGGTCTGCCTGGAAAATGTTACAGTATCTGATGACTGCAGTCGCTCAGCTTCAGGACTGAGATTCCTAGTTTTGTACCTGAGACTCCTTGTTTAGTCTGGTTCCTCTCAAGGCTTTTTCATGTTGTCATCTCAGGTAGTTTGTCAAGTCCAATGTTGTCCTCGGCTTGCTCATCGGGGACAAGCTGATAATTATGATTAATACATATTTCCTCACACCTTTATTTTTTTAATTTATTTTCATTGTTTTTTGATTCTGTAATGCTGCTTTGCAATGACTATTGTTACTAGTGCCACATAAATAAATACATGAAACTAAAACCACAAGTAATCGCTAATAGTAGCAATAGTAAAATACAATAGGTTGTTTAAAACTTTTGCACAACACTGTATGCCTCTACTGTATTTTGTTCACTCATCTAACTAGAAATGTTATCATAATTTTCAATTATTAGTCAATTATTAGTGTTTTTATTTTTCCAGGCGACCTGAAAACATCAAAAGGCAAGGATAGAAACAGCCACATCAAGAGGCCCATGAATCCTTACATTATTTGGGCAAGGAAACAACGGTCTGTCGTGGCCGAGGCCTATCCAAATGCCAGCGCTGCTGAGGTCAGTGAGCAGCTTGGAATCCAGTGGAGGAAGCTGAGTGAAGACCAGAAGATGCCCTACTACCTAGAAGCATCAAGGCTTAAATGGGAACACAGCCTTAAGTTTCCAGGTGAGGTGCACAAGGTTTTCAGATAATAAGCAAAATATCAAGACAAAAAGGTCAACCATGACACATCTTCTTGTTTTTATGCATCTTGTTGCATTGCTCTTTATTTCCTTAAATGTAGATTGGGAGTACAAACCTCGTCCACAGAAGAGAAAGCAAGTTTGCCTGGACAAAGCAGCTCCAGAAACTTCAACCATACAGAACAATTTAATATTCTCAGGTAAAAATGCTATTATTTGTATTCCTTTACCACATACAAATTACCCTTAAATTTGTGTATAGTGAAATGTTATTGCAAACAATTTGCATATGCAAATCCCAGTGAAATTTATTATTCTTTTTGAAGTCAGTATAAATGATTGTAGTAATCATACCAGATACAGTAGTAAACTCTGCTTAAGGGTTATTATAATAATATCATATTGTTAATAATTATCAGTGAAAGACGCAATTTGTTTCTCAGTTTAAGTTTTCTTTAAACAGTTCAAGTGACAAAGTCTCACGAAGTTCTTAATGTGGGACAAATAAATTAAGCCCAAATACAAACAGAATTTAAAAATAAATAAGGAAACGATTAAGGCTGTCAAAAATCTTGCTTTTGTCTCTCTGTACTCATTCAAAAGCAACACCACACAAATGTACTGTACCGTGTTCAGTGTTACAACAAGTTAATTTCTCTTGTGATATAATATTATGGGCAATATTAGGTGAAAAACATTATCAGTTAATATTTTTTTGATCTGTTACATTCTTAAAGGGAATTATTTGATTAATGAATAATCATTTACATCCTTAGTTTCTGTAGTAAAAGCTTATAACCAAGGACTTGTACAGACACTCCAAATGATCTAAAATGAATAAATGGATTTAACAGTGGTCTTATTTAACAGTGCAATTCTTATAATTGTTGAGAAAGAGTAAGGTGTGGGAATGACTGTTTATTGCTGTAAAATAAAATAAGTGAGAACAGGAATTAACTTGTCACTTGGATTATAAACCATTAAATTGTGCAATATGTCATTTATTAAAAAATAAATATAAGTTGCTGCAGTGTAAACAGAATAGAAAAAAATATCACTTTGTGCTGTTTTATGCCCCTTTATGAATTGTTTCTTAAACGTTTCTTTACTTCAATATAGACTATGATTTGACTCCACATCACCAGAAGAGGAAGCAAGTCGACCTGGAAGTGACTTCTCCAGAAACACCCTCTGATGCCTCACCAGCCAAAGCCCAGGCCTTGCTACAGAGATCAAGTAAGCTATAATAAAAATAATAATAATAATTTATACCTTATTTTTTTGGTGAACTGATTTGATTGTTCAATGTTCATATTTTTTTTGTTTCTGTCATTTCACTTGTCTGTGAATATTACAATTGAGGTGAGGTACTGATGTACTGAATATCAGCATTGCTGCATTACCTACTGTAGGATAACATAGCAATAGCGTTTTCAATATAACAGTACTATTGCTCATCTGATTATTTTCCCTCACTCATTTATTTTAAATATTCAGTTTATCCTGGTCGCTGTCCATTTAGGCATATTTAATGAAGAAGTTTAATTGACTAAGAATTTAAATACTATGGTCTTTCTCAGTAAACGAATAAGTTTAATTTCCAGAACATAATTGGTCTCTCTACAAAACTAGCATGTGGTGATGCATGATCCACTGAAGAGCTAGTAGTTTATCTTGATAGCAGATTCATTACGACTTTCATACGAGCTTGTTCGGGTGTGGTTATGTTTGCTTTCAGGTTTATCCTTAAACAATTTAAGTACAGCTGTTTATAAAACAGACATATATATATATATATATATATACACTCACCTAAAGGATTATTAGGTTCACCATACTAAGACTGTGTTAGACCCCCTTTCGCCTTCAGAACTGCCTTAATTCTACGTGGCATTGATTCAACAAGGTGCTGAAAGCATTCTTTAGAAATGTTGACCCATATTGATAGGATAGCATCTTGCAGTTGATGGAGATTTGTGAGATGCACATCCAGGGCACGAAGCTCCCGTTCCACCACATCCCAAAGATGCTCTATTGGGTTGAGATTTGGTGACTCTGGGGGCCATTTTAGTACAGTGAACTCATTGTCATGTTCAAGAAACCAATTTGAAATGATTCGAGCTTTGTGACATGGTGCATTATCCTGCTGGAAGTAGCAATCAGAGGATGGGTACATGGTGGTCATGAAGGGATGGACATGGTCAGAAACAATGCTCAGGTAGGCCGTGGCATTTAAACGATGCCCAATTGGCACTAAGGGGCCTAAAGTGTGCCAAGAAAAGATCCCCCACACCATTACACCACCACCACCAGCCTGCACAGTGGTAACAAGGCATGATGGATCCATGTTCTCATTCTGTTTACGCCAAATTCTGACTCTACCATTTGAATGTCTCAACAGAAATCGAGACTCATCAGACCAGGCAACATTTTTCCAGTCTTCAACTGTCCAATTTTGTTGAGCTTGTGCAAATTGTAGCCTCTTTTTCCTATTTGTAGTGGAGATGAGTGGTACCCGGTGGGGTCTTCTGCTGTTGTAGCCCATCAAGGTTGTGCGTGTTGTGGCTTCACAAATGCTTTGCTGCATACCTCGGTTGTAACGAGTGGTTACTTCAGTCAAAGTTGCTCTTCTATCAGCTTGAATCAGTCGGCCCATTCTCCTCTGACCTCTAGCATCAACAAGGTATTTTCGCCCACAGGACTGCCGCATACTGGATGTTTTTCCCTTTTCACACCATTCTTTGTAAACCCTAAAAATGGTTGTGGGTGAAAATCCCAGTAACTGAGCAGATTGTGAAATACTCAGACCGGCCCGTCTGGCACCAACAACCATGCCACGCTCAAAATTGCCTAAATCACCTTTCACCTTTCACACTCTGACATTCAGTTTGGAGTTCAGGAGATTGTCTTGACCAGGACCACACCCCTAAATGCATTGAAGCAACTGCCATGTGATTGGTTGATTAGATAATTGCATTAATGAGAAATTGAACAGGTGTTCCTAATAATCCTTTAGGTGAGTGTATATACTAACATATATACAATGATACACCCTCAACTTTGATTTTTCTTTAAAGAATAATGAACATGCTTTTTCCTTTATTTTGTAGATCAAAATAGGTAACAGTCAAAAGTGAATTGAAGTGAAGTCATGCTTTTAAATTGACATTTATACCCTTTTAATCCATGAACACAAGCCTGTCCGTCACACAATATCAGACAGTGTCTTTTCACATAGGGAGTGAGTCAAAACAACACACCTAATGGCTTTGTAATTTTTCAGGCAGTTTGGAGAAAACAGCCTCACCAAGAAGACCTGATCGAGAGCCAACTCCACCTCATTTCCCTGAAGATTTACTGCCCTGCATGTCTGAGCCGTTATTCACCCAGACCAGGTGAGTTGTTAGCTGCAGTAGAACTGTTTCAGAAGTCAAATAGGTGCAAATGAAGTGTTACTCTAGTGTGTTAAGTAATTGCAAGAATTCTGTTTAATTCTTTTTCACAGCTCTTTGAGCTATCAGGAAACCTCTATTGGGATGGACCTGTATCATAACTCTTTCCTGGACTACGATGACTTTTCTGCCCTAGATCAGTATCTTTTTGGTCAAGAGTCTGTGGCAGACAGCAGAGACACCCATCTCAGCGCAGGTCTTAAATCTCCACCAGTCCTGGACACCAATGCCTTGGAAGAGGTGTTAAACTCTCTGCCTGCTTCAGTTGATTCTTAAAATGAAGACAGAATGTATTTTTTTTTATTCCTGTACATATGTAATATATACTGTATTGTTGTAAATAGTTTTGTTTAAAGTGTCATCTTAACTTGTTGCAATTGTATTTATGTAATATCACAATAAAATGCTTTTTACTATTTCTGTTCATGGTTTGATGAAGGGGAGTGTCCACAGCCAACATGGTGAGCAAGAGCAAGACACATGTCTGAAATGTTTTATTTCATGCACAGACTTGGGTTTCACCTGCTGCACAGTTTCATTAAACACTGGGGTGTTTAAGGGGTGCCGCCCCCTTAAAATTAGGCAGAGAAGAATGCTCCTTTAACACCTAATTATTTAACATAATAATTATTTATTTTAATAATGAAATAAAGTCATTTAGTCACAATATTCCACTGTATTTCTTAATATAATTTGTTTGCAAAAAAAATTTTTCTAAACTGTATTACGTTCATTTGTGTTCGTGTACGCGGGGCGCCGGACTAACGAGTGTCTATGTAGGCACGTACACTTTTGAAAAGCATGTGACTTGAGGCTGAGCCTCTGATTTCATTTTGTCAAATCATCCTTCGGGCGCAGCACTGTGTGCCCTGAACCCTCCCACTTTTGTTCTAAGCAAATCAATATTGTTTTTAAACATTTGGGCTCATGTGATTGGACCATTCTCAACGAGTCTTCCAGCACTTCTTTTATGGCAAGCGGAGCTGCTGACTGGATGCGATGTGTCATGCCTTTATTTTATACTAGTAGTGATGATGCTCAATCACCTGATGAATGGCTATTTACAGGCGAGTATTAAAAGTTTCATTTTAATTTTGTTTGCGCCCCCCCCCCCCCCCCCCCAAACAAAATTAACAAAACCGCCCCCCATTGTTGCCTGTTATCTCACACTTACTAATACACTTGACACAAATGACATACACGACAGCTGACAGGTTTAATTTTCAATTGCTGCTCTAGTGGAAGTTAAGTTTGTTTTTTATATCCCTGAGTAATAAGCATATTTTTTTGCTAGAGTGTGTTCAATTTAATTCTGGATTTTAAACAGTTAAATTGGTGAAGGGTTAAACACTGAACAAAAGACATTTTCTAGTTGTTCTTTTTTTTCCCCCACTTCATATCTTTCATGAAACTGTGAATAAGACATAGTATGTGCTTTAAGACTTTATAGAACATATTTTGTTTATGTTTATTGTAGTATTCCAAATTTTAGAATGACAGGCCAGCAGGAGGCACCTCTCAATCAATAAATGCTGACAGATCCTTCAGACCCAGATGTTTCTCAAAATAATCAAATAAAACAATGCCTGGTTGGTAAATGAATAGAAAACAGTTCATTTATTTTTATTGTTAGTATATAATTAGAGGGAAGCAGCACACTGTAGTGGGACCCACATGGACACTAGAGGGCGCTCCACTTCAGTAAAGGAGATAGATAAACATGCAAATTCAAATTTCAAACTGAAATTTTATTTGTCACATACACAGTCATGCACAGTACGATATGCAGTGAAATGCTTATACGACCTAATATAGTGACCTTAAAAATAAAAAATAAAAACAATTTACAAGAAATAAATAGTGGAAGAATAAGAGTAAGATTAGCTTATAAACATAAGAAAACAGAACAAAGTAAAAATAAATCAAACAATATATAAGAAATATTAAAACTGATCTGTACATAAGTGCATGGGAGAGAATAAAAATAAATTGATCTTAAGAGAATAAAAATAAATTGATGTTAAGCTCTTTGTGTGCTGATATCCCGTCTGTTACATGGTGTCAGAAGTGGTTTTGACGACCTGCAAAGATAGACAGCAAAGAAGTGAGTAAAAAAATGTGGTGCTTTAAAAAGACTGCTAATTGGTATGGCCACAGTGGATGTGCCTCTTTGAAAAAGACCCTGTTAACCAGGCAAACTGGCTTCTTTACGTTATGGGGGGAAAAGCGAAATACTTTACCCGTAAGTGAGGAAGGAAAAAAGAGAGTTATGGTGGAGTAAAAAAGGCCTAAAGTAAGCACTTCATTAGCACACATAATCTTTGAATTTAATAGCAGATTCCCACATCCTGGCGAATCAGTAGATGTGTACAAGCTTGTGGAACCCTGGAGATATTGTGATCTCCAAGAGGAAATGATCAGAGACTGTATTATTGTGGTCATAAGAGATGCAAAGCTCTCAGAGAAACTGCAACTAGATACAAATTCGACATTAGACAAAACAATAACTCAATATGGGGGCAAAGACGAGAGAAAATCTGAAGATGAGAAATCCAAGAACAAAAAAGTCTTAAGTCTTAAGTCTCAACAACAATTCAAGAATACACTGGAAAATGACAAAGAAAACACAGGGCACACAAGCAAGATACTGCGGGCCCGACTAATTTTTCCGTGTGCTTTTAAGCCAGAAAAGTTGATTACATAATCAGGCTCAAGTGCGCAGCTAGAGTGATCAATCGTTCTTGAAATTAGATGCCACATCCTTGCATCACAACTTTCATCACACCATTTGCGAGATACTGCTTCCAGGATTCGAAAAAGTAAAGAAAATACACCGACTATACTGGCACAGTATAGTTCAAATAGTGAGACTGTAGTTTCAGCCAATGCTTCATATGGTCTTGGAGGGGTGCTCATGCAGAAACAGAAAAAGACGGGAGGCCTGTTGTATACATCTCAAGAAGTCTAACACACACAGAGACACGATATGCACAAATTGAAAAAGAAGCTCTTGCGGTAACTTGGGCATGTGAGCGACTCAGTGTATATCCACTTGGATTGGAATTTATGTTACATACCGACCACAAACCCCTAATTTCTCTGTTGGGCCACTCAGTGACTTACCTCCAAGAATTCTTCTTCACTGCAGATGCGTTGTCACGAGCACAATCAGGACCTGAAAAATCAACGAAAAATGAAACATTGGAGTTTTAGTGGATCATATAGTTCAACAAATCCCTGCAACAAGAACAAAACTGAAACAGTCAGGAACAGAAGAATGAGGATCTAACCTGCCAACAACTGAAACTGTATACATGCAAGACATGTTAATTGAACATTGACAAAGTTGGGATGATTTTCCATCCACCAGAAAGACTGGACTTATGAGTTCAATATTACCATAGAAAACCTGCTGTCAAGAAGAAGGCAGAATAATCCCTTCGAGATTATTCTTCCAGCTAGTCCATCCTAACTTCAAGTTTAGGAAAGAAAGTTCAGTGTTATATGTTGTTGAGATTAAAAGGAGGGGATGTAGTGGGACTCACCTAGACACTAGATGGAGCCCCAGTTCAGTAAAGAAGATCAACTTAGGGGAAAGAATGGATGTTAAGTAACAAAGCTGTTTATGTGTGCTGATGTCTGGTCTTGAGAATATAACAATCTGTTACACAAACCACATATGGCTTCAAAATGAATGATTATTACTGTGGTTGATTATGTTAAAGATTATTAAACTATAAAGTTTTTTATAATTCATATAATTAATGAATATATATTATAATAAATAAATATAATGAATCCTATAACATTTATGTAGGCATGTGCTATAAAAACTATTCAGTCACATGAACATCAGTAAAACCACAAGAACAGAAATACTGCTTAAAGTCAAATCTATTTTTAAAGCACATTTACTCAACTAATTTGACCAAAGTGCTGTACAATCCTAAAATAGTTATAGACATACTGTAGAAAGACTATAAAAACAGACAATAAAAGAAAATGAAATCCAAATAAAAAATCATTTACAATAATAAGTTGACTTTCATTGTGTAAAACAGTAAACCAAAAATAAATAAAACAGGGAGAAGAATACCTCATCACACTGTATTCAGTGCCAAAGTATATAAAAAAATCTTAAGGTAAGATTGAAAAATAGCAAGAGAAGGGGCCCTACCTAGATTTAGAAAAAGCTGAGCGCCAAACCTGAGAGACAGTACTGGACTCTATGGCTTTAAAAGGTCAGAAATGTATGGTGGTGCTAGATTATTAGGTGCTTTGTAGGATATTCACAGGACCTTAAACTTGACCCTGAACTGCATAGGGAGCCAGTGTAAGGACGCCAAGACAGGAGTTGTGTTCCTGTTAAAAAACGCATAACAGTGCATTGGAACAACCACAACCCTGCAAGTGGGGCCTGGCCAACACCAACATAAAGGACATTACAAAAATCAAGCCGACTAGAAATAAAAGTGTGCATAATATTAAGGTTACACTTCTCTGTAAAAGGGTCAATAGACTGTATGCTCCACTGGTTCCAAATACCTGAACAGTTTTAGTCACATTAAGACTCATAAAATTTGCAACCATTTATACTTTGACATCCCAATAGTGTTTATATCTGTTTATAAACTGTTTAAGAAATTTTTGAATATCATCTGCAAAACAGTGAAAAGACATTCTGTACTTCACAGCATATTTGGTTAGACATATAATTAATAGGTTGTAACACGAGCACATTTTCATGCACTGGATTTGACACTCGTTGTCTTCAGCTGACAGAAAGCTGGAATGAAGCTAAATTTCTATTGGCTGCTTGAATTGATTGGCAGATAACTCCGCCCATACCAATTCGATGAACGGTGGAGATTGGTTTATTTTACTCAGAGGCACAACTGCACATTTCCTGAGGGGTATGCAAGATCATGGATTGATCCCCCCCCATTAAATGGGATCAGTCAATGTCCAAATCCTTAGACTGGCAAATACCCAAGTACCCTGCAGTACTCTGACAAGGAAAAGTGCGTACAGTACATACGCTTTTGGCGTATCTTCATCTTTACAACTGAGTAAACAAAACAGAAATTTGTTTCGTAAGGCTACAATAACTTATTCTGCATGTTTCTTAATACTGTGTAAGTCATAAAATCCTGTATGGCCTTTACCTACCTGTTTTCTTCACCTGCTTTGAACTCATTTTCTATCATTGCTTCATTGTCCTGCTCATCTTCATGGCTAAGTAAATGAACCAGATATTTCACAAAATATATACCTTAAATCATCAATCCCAAATTTATTATTATTATTGTTTTTTGATATTGTTTAAAGTGGTCATAACAAGATAAATAAAATTTTACTTGATTGTTGACAAATAAGAGGTCACTGCACTATACAAAAAATATTTTGTAATTCTGGTGCACAAAAAACTGTACCTTACTTTATAAGTGTACATCAGAAAACACATTAAAATGGTAAATGTATGTCATGACCCCTTTAGGTCATAGTATCCTGTGTGGTAGCTCCTACCTGTTCTCTTCACCTGCTCTTGACTAATTTGCTTTCTCTCTGTACTCTTCATCTTCATGGCTGAGTAAATGGACCAGATATTTCACACTATTTATATAAATTTGCGGTTTTTCAAGCTGTTTTGAGAATCCTGTTTACAAAAAGCTTACAATAGGGTCTCGAATACTGTATGAATGAAGGTGTAGAGGGATCCATACGCCAGTCTCGTTCTGTTTACACAGCAGGGCTTTCCGGAGAAAAAAAAAATCGTGCATTTATTGCGCCCCTGGACTGAACATAACGAACTGAGAGGATACGGCAAGAGCCCAGCAACTTGGTTGTGCTTGGTGGTGAGAACCTCAGATAACATTTTTAACAATAAGTTAAATTTTTTAAACCAAACGCCTATTTTTTCAGGAATAATGATTTGATATTAACGGACGGTAACTATGCCCAGCCTCGCTGGCAATAACGTTAAATGTTGATGAACTTGAAGACTTACAGTAATACAAAATGATAGGTCAAGCTTACCAATGTCTTTTTATCCACTTTGACATTGCTGTCCTCATTTTTAAGACACTGTTTTTAATTTTCTTTTTTTCTTTTTCTGTTCTGCGCGCCAGAAAATTTCCATCTTCTGTCCATCTTGCATACGTGACTGTCTGGCAACTATAGGGGGGCTCAATTAATATATATCTTACTTTTTTCTCTCTTTTTTACTCGTTTAAAATGCTAAACAAAAATAGTCTCTTAACAAATATAATTTTTCAAATATTTTAAAAGCTTTATTAAAGACAATTTTCAAAGATTTTTTTCACAATGGCGCCCCCATCCGTTTGGCGCCTCCATGCACTGCATATACTGCATACCCCATTATTAGGAAATTGTATTGGCTAAGAGTTCAATACCGTGGTTGACCACAATATATTCTGGGGCGCTATTTCACTCACTGTAAAATAGTGAAAATGCGAAAAAGAAAAAGCTCTCATCAACAAATTTTATTACCGAAGCAAAACTGTTAAACCAAGTATTTTTTAATTAAAATAAGTAAGTACTATTAAAAACAAGACCCCCAGGCATAATGTCATTGCTCATTGTAACACTACCAACTCCTTACTGCCTAAGCCTGCTCATTGGCTCATCCATCACCATGGTTACGGTGGCGTAGGTGCGCTATGTTGATTACATTTAAATATTAGAACAAGACGCTGGAAATCATTTTGTTAGTTAGCACGACAACGATAAAGATCAACTTTGAGCTCAAGATTTTATTAGAGAAGTAAAACAACAAGGAGATGATGAGAAAAGAGGACAGCCAGAGTTTTACTCAATTTGCTGTGAGCACGAGCCTTGCTCAGCCTCCTTCAGCAACAGGTAGGGAGCGAGCGCGAGCTTTTTTGAGGCTTCCTAAGCTGCTAACTGGTACACTAGTCATAAAATCTCACTCTAACAATCAACACTAACTTGGAAGGGCAGCGTGCTTGAGTCTAAAATAATCAGTTTGTTTTATTATTCTTGTTATTTTTCACATGACAAATTTCACTATTCACACATAAAAAAAATAGACCACAGACTTTTCTTGGTGATGACGTGGTTATATGGTTATCCTAGACATTAAAGCCCATTAGCATTATATTTCTAAAATGTTCCTCTGGGCTCAATTTTGATTCAGAATGCAATGATTTTTTCATAGTTATTGTTTATGATATTATGTTGACTGTAAATCTAAGATCATGAGTCGGAAGCTACAGGACTGTGCCCATGTTAAGCGCTAAAATAACCTCTGAATTAATTTTAAGAATTGAAATTTTGCAAGAAATTTTCATCAGCAGAAGAAGCATCTCTGCTGAAAAATCCAGCATAGACAAGCATGATTTATATGCTGTTCTATGCTGGTCAATACTGGTTAATACTGGTTAATGCTGGTCTGATGCTGGTTTAGCTGGTGAACCAGCATAACTGATGGAAGACCAGCATGCCTGCTGAAAAATCCAGCATGATTTATATGCTAGGCCACCAGCAAGGTTTTGGTAGTTAAAATTGGTTACCATTTTAGCATATTTTTTAATAGCTAGTACTAAAAATAATGTGTGATGTAAATACATGGACCGTGTAGTGTTATTTTTAAATGCATTTACATATAAGAGAAAAAAAATCCATTTACCAAAAACATGTAAATACATTATTTTACATTTATTAAATATCTGTGGATTGTCTAAAAACACAACACAAACCATTTATAAATGGACTTTTTAAAAAAGTAATCAATGGAAATCACTTAAAACTGAAAAAAAAAAACAGCATAGACCATCTTAGCTGGTCACCAGCTTGACCAGCAATTATACCAGCAGGGTTACAAGCATACCAGCATTAGCACCATGGGGTCAGCTGTTTTGGCGGTGGGACCACTTGCATTTTTTATGGTAACCGTCAAAATAACTTAAAATAACTTAACATTTTTAACCATACACATACGTGTAATGCATCGATTAATGTCTTTATTTGTTAATGTACACTCACATATCAATAAAACATTGTGCTTTTGTAAAATAAAGAAAATAAACAGGGTGCGCTTTCTGCCGTCTCAGTCTTCCCAAAAATCTTTTTGAAATGCGTCACTAAAAATGAACTAAAATGAACACACACATATCCATATATATCTATATATCTATACATCTATCTATCTATCTATCTATCTATCTATCTATATATATATATATACAGAGAGAGAGAGAGAGAGAGAAAGTTTAAAGTTTACTTTAAACTTTTAAATGTACTTTTAAATGTAGCAAGCTTAATCAAAATAAATGTTCTCAGTTTATGTAATCCATATGAATCTAAGGGGAGATACAGTCTTTCTGCCACACTTCATTCACTGATAATAACCTGAGACAGGACACGCCCACACGCTGTTCACACGGAAACAGTCAAGGTAATCTACATACAAGGGCACGTCCCTAAACACACACACGCACACAGTAGATCAGATAATTTTCCTGCATGTGTGGAAGATTTTAGGCACTGTACAGGTTTCTGAAGCTCTACAGAATGTTCTGGACATTGGGAGGAGTTTAGATTTATCTCAGAACAACACAGAGTCCAACAGAGAACGAAGGAGGAGAATCCAGCAAGCTGTTAGCATGGGTAATTTTTTGTATCTTATATAATCCCTATTCTGATAATATAAAACTAATATTAATTTATTTTTCCTCATTTTCTCACAAGCGTTTGCCAGTTTATGTGAAACATTGTCATTTAATGTCACATGGTTTGGTGAGGTTTGGTGAGCAGTATGTAGATTACAGATGGTTGTCAGTATCAGCTGTGGTGTAAATGTTTATAATATATTCACCCCGTTTTGTGTCTGGATTCGGGATGGATAATAATAATAAAAACAAAACAAATAACAAAACATGAGACCAACCTCTCAGGGACACTTTCAGACAGTAACTTTCACACTACAGGAGTGTAAATGAGTGAGCTTGGCCCTCACTCTTTATTTAGGGGTCTGCAGGTTTATGGGCCCTGAAGTAGTTCGGACATTTGTGTATTTTTCTTACTTATAAACATATAAATGTAACCTTACTTATAAACATATAAATGTCACCTCTTTCACCTAGTGCAAAGTAAATGTCCAGGATTGAGGGAAGAGTAACACAGATGATCTTATACCCAGAAGGCACATTTCTGGCATACTGTGAATATGGCCGTGCAAACAGACATTCAGGGTCAAACAGTGGGAACAGGAACAGTGCAATATGAAGAAAGGGTGTTAGGTTTGTAAAATCCCACCATACATCTTTGTGCCTCTCTCAAAAAGCAGTTCTTGGTTAACTCAAGACACAAATGAACATCGCATACCTGGCATTTTCATGATGTTTATGGCTGCTGCTTACCATAAACTGATTTGCAATTCACACAGACCCTGTGACCAACAGTGGTAACATTCCTGGCATCTGAGGTCAGTCCATGTGCTGGTTATGCGCAGTCACAAGTGAAGCCTTATAGATCCGTCCCAAATCCAGACCCTAGTCGTGGTCGAGGTTCCCATGACATAGTGATGGTCCGTCTGTATCTTGCCTGCTTGTTTGCATTTGGTCTCTATAAAACAGGTGGCTGATCATTTTCATGGTGACAACGGTTTATAAAAATAAATAAATAAACATAAGCATGATGATAATAAAATTACTGTCAATAATCATCAATAAATATTGACCGTGCATAAAGACAACACAAACCTTTGCAATGTTATACAACGATTTATACTTTTTGCATTACGATTTACATTTACACCTTAATATCACAAACATCTGTAAGCTACATAAGGCAGTATTTTAGGCAACGGGAGCTAAAGTGTTTGTGCTAAATAACATTATAGATAGCAGTGTCCTAAGCTAACCAAAAACTGAACCAAATAGCTACCATAACATGAAGCTATCCAAAACGGGGTGAAATATATTATAAACATTTACACCACAGCTGATACTGATAACCATCTCTAATCTACATACTGTAAGGCATTAGCTTAGCCACCTGTGAGCTAACCTGTTTGTGCTAAGGGAGTATGTTAGCATGATTTAGCAGTGTTATCTACTGTACATGCTAACCAAACCATGTAAGTGACATTAAATGACAATGTTTCACATAAACTGGCAAAAGCTTGTGAGAAAATTTGGAAAAATAAAATAATATTAGTTTTATATTATCAGAATAAGGATTATATAAGATTTAAAAACTTACCCATGGTAACAGCTTGCTGGATTCTCCTCCTTCGTTCTATGTTGGAGTCTTAGTGTTGTTCTGAGGTAAATCTAAACTCCTCCCACTGCCCAGAACATTCTGTAGAGCTTCAGAAACCTGTACAGTGCCTAACATCTTCCACACGCGCAGGAAAATTATCGGATCTACTGTGTGTGTGTGTTTGGGGCGTGCCCTTGTATGTAGATACCCTGACTGTTTCCCTGTGAATAGGTGTCCTATGGGTGTGGGGTGTCCTGTCTTAGTGTTCATTTATTTTTGATTAAGCTTGCTACATTTAAAAGTAGTCACTTTAAGCTTTCTATATATATGCATAGATATATGGATATGTGTGTGTTCATTTTAGTTCATTTTGGTAATGCGTTTCAAAAAGATTTTCGGGGAGACTTAGATGGCAGAAAGCGCACCCTGTTTATTTTCTTTATTTTACAAAAGCACAATGTTTATTTATATGTGAGTGTACATTAACAAATAAAGACATAAATCAATACATATCAATACGCATGTGTATGGTTAAAAATGATGGAACATTTTAAGTTATTTTGATGGTTACCATAAAAAATGCAAGTGGTCCCACCGCCGGAACAGCTGGCCCCATGTTGGTGGTGCTGCTATCCTGGTAACCCTGCTGGTATAATTGCTGGTCAAGCTGGTGACCAGCTATGATGGTCTATGCTGGTTTTTTTTTTTTTTTTCAGTTTTAAGTGATTTCCATTGATTACTTTTTTTAAAAAGTGCATTTATATAAAAGGTTTATGTTGTGTTTTTAGACAACCCACCGATATTTAATAAATGCAAAATAATGTATTTACATGTTTTTGGTGAATGGATTATTTTTGTCTCTTGTATGTAAATACATTTAAAGATAACACTACACGGTCCATGTATTTACATCACACATTATTTACAGTACTAGCTATTAAAAAACAAGATAACAAGCTAAAATGGTAACCAATTTTAACTACCAAAACCTTGCTGGTGGCCCAGCATATAAATCATGCTGGCCTATGCTGGATTTTTCAGCAGGCATGCTGGTCTTCCATCAGTTATGCTGCTGGTTCACCAGCTAAACCAGCATCAGACCAGCACTAACCAGTATTAACCAGCATAGATCAGCATATAAATCATGCTGGTCTGTGCTGGATTTTTCAGATGGGTGTTCATTGTTAAATTATCATATTGGTACAAATGTGCATATTGTATATATTGTTACATATTATGCAATGTTAATATTGGTTGTGTTGGCCAATAAAGCTGATTTTATACTGATTCTGTTTTATATTTTACATATTGGATCACAATCTTCTATGTATTCTGGCTTTTATACCATACCAACATTAGATGGGGTGGTGAACAGCATAGTGTCATGGCACTATAATGCTGGTCACCAGCATACCAGCAAAATGTATGCTGGTACTGTATGCTGTGGACCAGCATCAGTAAAGTGACCAGCATACCAGCACCAAAACACATGTGCTGGTATAATGGTAACCAGCTATGCTGGTCTATGCTGTTTTTTTCAGGAGGGATTTTCAGCATAAGAACTTCTGAAATGACCGACTGTATGAAATGCCGACTACATTGCCCATACATCCTGCAGCCATTCAAACATGAGGTGATTGTTTGCTATTTATGTCAGGTTTCAATTTCTTTTCTGGTGGCATGATGGTAATTGAGGAAGTAAACAAAAACTAATCCTTTGTATTAAACGATTTCATTGGTTGGAGACTGCGAGAGCTGGTTACGTTGTGTCATTGCCAGCCTTACTTCAGTTCTTGTGGGAATGCATTGCAGAAGATGCACATAAATGTAAACAATTAGTTGTTGTTGGTTTTATTTATTTATTTATTTTTACAAAATTCTGTGTGAAATATGCAGTGGAGAAGTAATGTTTGGAAATAGATACTACATATGCTGGCCCCATGTAGTCTGCCTGGAAAACGTGTTGTGACTGGGGATGGTTTTATTTGACCATGAAGGTCATTGACTCGGCTGATGCAGACAGCTGTTATCTGATGTCTTGTGACTGCAGTCGCTCAATAGCTCAGGACTGATTCCTACAGTTTTCCACCTGAGGCTCCTTGTTTAGTCTGGTTCCTCTCAAGGCTTCTTCCTATTGTCATCTCAGGGAGTTTGTCAAGCCCTCGGCTTGCTCGTCAGGGATAGACTGATAATTATGATTAATACATATTTCCTCACACCTTAAACTTATTTTCACAGTTTTTTGATTCTGTAAAGCTGCTTTGCAATGACTATTGTTACAAGTGCTATATAAATAATACATAAACCTAAAACCACAAATAGTCTTGAAATAAATAGGTTGCTTAAAACTAGAAATGTTGTTTATCATAATTTAGATTTAACTTATTAATATTTAAATTTTTCCAGATAACCTGAAAACATCGAAAGGCAAGGATAGAAACAGCCGCATCAAGAGGCCAATGAATGCTTACATTATTTGGGCAAGGAAACAACGGTCTGTCGTAGCCGAGGCCTATCCAAATGCCAGCGCTGCTGAGGTCAGTGAGCAGCTTGGAATCGAGTGGAGGAAGCTGAGTGAAGACCAGAAGATGCCCTACTACCTAGAAGCATTGAGGCTTAAATGGGAACACAGCCTTCAGTTGACGGTGCACAAGGTTTTCAGATAATAAGCAAAATATCAAGACAAACAGGTCAACCATGACCAGTGTTAGGTGTAAGGCGTTACAAAGTACAAACGTTACAGTATTTACAAAGCGTTAGAGTACTTGGATTACTTTTTTGATGTAAGGAGTAATCTAATGCGTTATGTCCGTCATTAAAGTACTCAGTTATTTAGTTACTTTTTTAGGTAACTGTTATTCTGACAATTTATGCAATACATGAGCAGTCATTCCCAATCCGTTATTGTGTGTGTGTGTGTGTGTGTGTGTGTGTGTGTGTGTGTGTGTGTGTGTGTGTGTGTGTGTGTGTGTGTGTGAAAGTCGTCCTACAAGCCCCGTCCCCGATAACCCGCCCCTCTGTGATTCCTGCTGTTATACCCCTATCTCACCTATGCGGTTTGGGTATGAGAGAAACATTGAAGCCTAATCACAGAACTCACGGTGAATGATGATGAACCGTGCTTACGGCCACCGCACGAAACCACGTATGTGAGATAGGGGTATTAGTAGTTACCAGATTATGGGCCAAACTTCACTGGGATAATGGTAGAATAACTTTAAAGGTCTTGACTAAAACAACATGCATGAGGAAGCACAAAGGAGCTTTCATTTTCTGCAATAAAAGAGAAACATTTGACAGAAAGTAATGCTGAAAAGTAAACGATTACTTTTTAAAGACAGAAATTTTGTAATGTAATTAGTTACTTTAAAAAGTAACGTCCCCCAACACTGACCATGACACATCTTCTTGTTTTTATGCACCTTGTTGCATCGCTCTTTCTTTCCTTAAATGTAGATTGGGAGTACAAACCCCATCCACAGAAGAGAAAGCAAGTTTGCCCGGACGAAGCAGCTCCAGAAACTTCAGCTATACAGAACAATCTAATATTCTCTGGTAAAAATGCTATTTTTGTATTCCTTTACTACACAAAACCACCCTTAAAGTTGAATATTTGCAAACGTTTTTGTGAACAATTTGCATATTCAAATTTTTGTGAGATTCTTCTTTTTGAAGTCAGTATCAATGATTGTAGCACCAGATGCAGTAGTAAACTCTGCTAAAAAAGTTATTATAATAATGTCATATTGTCATCTTCTGAATAATTAATAGTGAAAAGATGCACATTTTTTCTCAGTTTAAGTGTTCTTTAAACAGTTCAAGTAACACAGTTCCAAGAAGTTATTTATGTGGGACAAATGAATGAAGACCAAATAGTTTAAACAAACAGAATGTAAAAATAATTAAGGAAATAATTAAGGCTGTCAAAAATCTTGCTTTTGTTTCTCTGCTCTCATTCAAAAGCAATGCCACACACATGTACTGTACCGTGTCCAGTGTTACAACAAGTTAATTCCTCTTGTGGTATAATATTAGGACTATTAGGTGAAACAAACATTACCAGTTAATATTTTTTATCCGTTGTGTTCTTAAAGGGAATTATTTACTTAATTTATAATTACTTATATCCATAGTTTCTGTAGTAAAAGCTTTTTTAACCAAGGAATTGTACAGACACTCCAAATGATTTAAGATTAATCAATGGATTTGGTCTTGTTTAACATTATAATTCTTATAATTGTTGAGAAAGAGTGAGGTGTGGGAGCTTATAACTTATAACATAAGTCAGAACAGGAATTAACTTGTCACTTGGATTATAAACCATTAAACAGAATAACAAGAAATATCAATACAAAAAGATCAACCCTGAGACTTTGTGCTGTTTTATGCCCCTTTATGAATTGCTTCTTAAATGTTTCTTTACTCCAATGTAGACGATGATTTGACTCCTCATCACCAGAAGAGGAAGCAAGTCGGCCTGGAAGTGACTTCTCCTGAAACACCCTCTGATGCCTCACCAGCCAAAGCCCAGGCCTGGCTACAGAGATCAAGTAAGCTATAATAATAATAATAATAATAATAGGATTCATTACGACCGAGCTTGTTCAGATATGGTGAGGTTTGGTTTCAGGTTTATCCTTAAACTATTTAAGTACAGCTGTCTGTAAAATAGTGTATCATTGTATACTAACATATATAAGATGTTCCCTCAACTCTGGTTTTCCTTTAAAGCATAATGAACATGCTTTATCATTTATTTTCTTGAACAAAATAGGTAACAGTGAAAAGTGAATTGCATCATGCTTTTAAATCAAATGCCAAGTTTATACCCTTTTAATCCATCAACACAAGTCTGCCCGTCACACAATATCAGACAGTGTCTTTTCACATAGGGAGTGAGTCAAACCAACACACCTAATGGTTTTGTAATTTTGCAGGCAGTTTGGAGAAAACAGCCTCACCAAGAAGACCTGATCGAGAGCCAACCCCACCTCATTTCCCAGACGATTTACTGTCCTGCATGCCTGAGCCGTTATTCATCCAGTCCAGGTGAGTTTTAGCTGCAGTAGAACTGTTTCAGAAGTCAAATAGGTGCAAATGAAGTGTTACTCTGGCATGTTAAGTAATTGCAAGAATTCTGTTTTTACAGCACCTTGGACTATCAGGAAAACTCCATTATGATGGACCTGTATGATAACACTTTCCTGGACTACGATGAGTTTTCTGCCCTAGATCAGTATCTTTTTGGTCAAGAGTCTGTGGCAGACAGCAAAGACACTAGCAGCAGAGACACTAACAGCAGAGACACCCATCTTAGCGGAAGCCTAAATCTCCACTAGTCCTGGACACCAATGCCTTGGAAGAGGTGTTAAACTCTCTGCCTGCTTCAGTTGATTATTAAAATAAAGACTGAATGTGTGATTTAAATTCCTGTACATATTTGATATAAATTGTTGTAAATAGTTTTGTTTAATGTGTCATGTTAACATGTTGCAATTGTATGTAATTTAATATCATATTAAAATGCTTTTTACTATTCATGTTCGTGGTTTGAAGAAGGGGAGTGTCCTGACTTTAGGCTTCAATCTTAGTTTAGTACCAATGAAGGTACAAACTATTGTCACTGGTGCAGTACCTTTCAAGGGCACAGAATTGTACCTTTATAGAGAGAAACAAATTTGTACCAATTCTGTTTGTACCACCAATGACATTATTTGTACCATGGACAACCAAAAACTACCTTTTGTTTTATAACCGTAATCAAGGTTACCGTAATCAAAGGTACAACCCCAGTGACAAGCCTTTTTGTACCTTAATGATGTCTAATGTGTTCCTTTGGGAACTATAAAGAAGTTATTTTCATATTGAATAAGACATTCAATCAATTTATTATCAGTAATGCATGTGTTTGAACTCTGCCCTAAATTACCATGAAATATTCTGAAATTAAAAAAAAAAAATCTTTCAGGTTTACAATAAACAATTATTTAAACTAAATAAAACACTTCTATTATCTGCAAAACCTTTCAAACAGTACAATCACACTACAATTGTACAGTTTATAAAATACAATTTTTCATCTACAATATAGCTTTTCGCAAACTGTTTACAATACAATTTAAACTTTCAAATAAATTTTTACCCACTTTTCACAAAATCCTGTACCACTGCATTCACCCAATACTGTCAGAGCATAAATAACATAAAAAGCATCAAAAACACCGTAACGATATGTGCACAAACCCGATGACTATACATATCTGAAAAACTTGTGAAAGTCGTCCTTTCACAGTTTATTCTAACATGTGTGCGCGCACATATAAAGCAAAAGCAAGTGTCATTAGAGAGGTTAAAGATCCATTTTCTCTCTCTCAGCCTGCACTGCACTTAGTGTGTGTGCACGTGTCATTGGACATTTTGCCCCTTCCCTCCTCCTCCTTCACACACACACACACACACACACACTCTAACAGAAACACTCCTCTGTCGTGATTCTTTTTAAAGGTAAAGTGCAAGTTCATTTGTTTTATTTTTACTTTACAACAGTTATTCCGTTAATGTGCGCTCAATCAAGAGTCATTAGAGATGTTCCTTGTTAATTTTCCCGATAAGGAAGTGTTTCCATTAATGTGTGTGTGTGTGTGTGTGTGTGTGTGTGTGTGTGTGTGTGTGTGTGTGTGTGTGAAAGTCATCCCACATCTCTAATAAGAGAGGAGGAAGGGTTTACTGTGGAAGACGAGAGGGATGAGAGGGGAGGGTGTCCTTCCTTCTCTCTTCTTACTTTAGCTTCAAACACACGCACACACATACACAGCACGTGTGCACACAAACACACACACATAAATACACATCGATTGTTTTGATATATGAGCACGCTTCCGGAATGAATTATGCTCCTAACCCAAAGTTCCACTGTACTGATAAACATACATGTATAAATGACTAAAGTCTGGTTGGACTGTATTCACTGCAGACTGGGCTATAGTAATACAGTATGTGAGCAGCAGGTATGTACTTTGTATGTATGTATGTATAAGATTGTAAGTTATGTGGTTATTAAAAACAACAACAACAACAACAAAGTTTTCATAACATGTGTATACAAGACATTTGTGAACCGGATCTTGTAGCCTGGAGTTTTTGCTTCAAAATGATCTGACAATCATCCTGCTCACTCAATCACCTAAAAAATAATATCTTCATTTACATTTTCTAAGACTCTTTTTGTTTAGAAAGACCATACTGTATGTGAAGAGGTGTAAATGATCATGAGTAATGCTGTAATTCACATAAGAAAAAACAAAGACCCACATAATGAGCTGCATAATAAGGCTTCAATGAGTCAGGTACTGTTTGTGAGAAAGAGGGAAATGCTACAAGAAAATACTACGATGACAAAAGAAACATATTTTTTGTTTGTTTATTCACAATATACAGTTGAAACCAAATATCTGCATACACTTTAGAAAAAAAAACACAGACTTTTTCTTTTTAGATCTCTTTTTCTTTTTCAAACATTAAATCAGAGTAAACTTTTTTTGATTTAGATTAAAAAATATTAAAGCATTCGCTAAATGTCACAATCGAGCGAGGGATAGCTTTTATGTATTTTTTACCACTTTCTTTAAATTCAGAAGTATATATACACTAAATTTATTGTGTCTTTAAACAAAAAAAGAAAACTCCAAATGATTCCATTCTGAGCATAAGAAGCTTCTGATAGGTTAATTGATTCCATTTGAGTTAATTGGTGGCACAGCTGTGGATGCATATAAAGACTCTTTCCTGAACGGTGGATGGTCAGATCCCTGAAGGTCCCACGTTCATCCGTTTAGACAATAATATGCAAGTATAAAAACCACAGGAATATACAACCATCCACCGTTCAGGAAAGAGTCCAAGAGAGGAAAGTTTTTTGGTACAAAATGTGTGAATCTACCCCAGGACGACAGCAAAAGACCTTGTGAAGACGCTGGCTGAAACTGGTAAGACAGTGTCATTATCCACAGTAAAACGAGTCCTGAACCACCATGAGCTGAAAAGTTACTCTGGGAGGGGAAAAGCCATTGCTTCAAAAATACCACGAAAAAGCCGAAAAAAAATCCTAATTTCCTGGAGACATGTCCTATGGACTGATGAAACAATAATTTAACTGTTCATAACGATTAACTGTCTATTTGGAGGAAAAAGCACGAAGCTTTGAAGCCTCAGAACACCATCCCAACTGTGACGTATGGGGGTAGTAGTACTGTACAGTATAATGTTGTATAATATACTTTGCTGCAGAAATGACTGGTGCCCTTCACAAAAATGGCATCATGAGAAAAGAAAATTATATGGATATATTGAAGCAGCATCTGAAGACATCAGCCAGGAATTTAAAGCTTGGGTGCACATGGGTCTTCCAAATGGACAATAACCCCAAGCATAAATCCAAATTAGTTACAAAGTGGCTTAAGGACAACAAAGTAAAGGTATTGGAGTGACCATCACAAAACCCTGATCTCAATCCTGTAGAAAATTTGTAGATGGCACTGAAAAGGCAAGTGTGAGCAAGAAAGCCTGCAAACTTGACTCAGTTATACCAGTTCTGTCAAGAGGAGTGGGCCAAGCAACTGTACAGCAAACTATTGTAGAAAGCTTGTGGAAGGATACTCGATTTGATTGGCCCAAGTGAAAAAATTTTTAATATTTATTGATCTAAAACATTAAAAGGTTTACTCTTGATTTAATGTTTGACACAGATGGCACATTTATGGCATAAATATGGCTGCACAAAAACACACATTCAGGGTAAAACTTTCCAAACGGAAACGGTGCATGATAAGAAAAAGGGTGTTAGGTTTGTAAAAGCCCAATCTTACACCCTATACACAGAAAGAAAGATACTTATTGTGTGTCCATGCACTTTAAAAATACAAGAGAATTATCCCAAATCCAGACCCCACTTGTGGTTTAGTTTCCCATGCTGGCAAAGACTAAAACAAACAGCTACTGTAAGCTAAAGCTATCCAAAACTGTGTGAAGTACATTAGAACATTTACACCATAGCTGATGTGCATGAACATGTGTAATTTACATGAGACATTATTTTAGCCATCGTGAGCTAACATTGTTGTGCTAAGCTACATAAGGCAATATGTCAGCATGATATGAAGCAGTGCTATTTACATGCTACCTTAAACTATGTAAGTGACATTGAAAGACAATGTTTCATATAAGCTGACCAAAGCTAGCCAGAATAAGGATTATATGAGACATACTAACTTACCCATGGTAACAGCTTGCTGGATTCTCCTCTTTTATCTGTCAGAGTCTCAGTGTTGTTTTGAAAAAAAGCTAAACTCCTCCCACTGTCCAGAACATTCTGTAGTATTTATTTTAAAACATGTACCTTCAGTTAATTTGTACCTTAAAAAGTTAAGCTAAGATTTAAGCTTAATCCAAGTTTAGGCTAGGATTTACAGGAGTAATTCTAAATGTCCATTTCAGTTCAGTCTTTCTTACATGATAGAGCATCTCATTGGCACTCAGAAAGTTAGGGGTGCTTGTTAGTCCAGATTTTCTATACAGACCATGGTGAGCTTTCGTCCCTTCTCAGGGACACACTGAAGGACCAGATAATGTTTATTATTCTGTACGATCTTCTCAATGTCCTTCAAGTACTGATCCAACTCCTGGATCATTCTTCGAGATTTACACCAGAAAGCACAAAGGAAATAATTATTCAGAATGCGATTATCTTTCTTTACAGTTTAAAGAAATTAAATGTTTTAGAATTAATTCCGCATAACAATGTGTGTCCTTAAAATAACAATGCAAATGCCTGACTGTTTAAGGAAACCCCAAGAGATGGAACTGTGACTGAGCAATTGCACTTGACATGAAAAGTGATATCACATAATGGTGTGTTTTTTTCAGTCTGTGTATATATTTCTGGTCTTAAATATGTATTTACACTCCAGTTTTAATACATAAGTAATGTGTGAAAACAGATGTATTTGATTGTAATTATTATGATTGCATCCAGCAAGTTTTCTAGTAGTATTTATTATTATTATTTTTATTATTATTATTATTAATAATAAATATTTCTAGTATGCAGCACATGTCAAACTCATACAATAGTATCTATTGTATGGTAAAAATTTCTGTTCTTAAAATGAGCCAACGTTGGACCAGAGTTGGCCCCCAACAGTGGGCTATCTGGGTCATTTCCAATTTCCAACCTTGCAATTACCTACCGAACCAACGTTGAGCCAATATTAGGCAAATTAACACAATGACCAAAATTGGGCCAACCAATGATGCCAACATTCGCCCAATGCATGCACTGCTGTTGGCCAAGTGTTGGCCCTTTAGCATTGTGCTATTTGGGGAATAGCTGCCAGGAAAACAAGGGGAAAGATCAAGATTAGTCCATGCTAGCACTGGTGACAGTGTATTGGAGCATGTTAATGGAAGTGAGGTAGCTGAAGATGGTGTGGGAGCTGAGAATGTACCACCAAACAAAGCTCCGGGACAGAAAAAGATCAGAAATGTCTAGAAAACAAACGACAACCAGTTGGAGGGTGACCTGCCTCATTTTTCTAGTGGACTGGAAGATGAATGTTAGGGGAACAGAGCCAATAGATTTCTTTATCCACCTATTTCCTGAAGATCTGGGCCCGTATTCACAAAGCTTCTTATGCCTAAAAGTTGCTCCTAGTGATGAAATTCTAAGAAAAATCTTACAATTATGGCATTTTCTTAGAATTTTCCCTTAAATTTAGGATTAAATCTTAGTAAAGATAAAAATGATTCACAAAACATCTTAGCCCTAAAAACAGCTCCTAAAGTAAAAATTGTTAAGAGTAGAGAGGAGGACTTTTAAGAGTTTCTATAGCAGAGGACAAATGGTGGAAAGGAGAAATCTTCCCCAAACAATGAACGCAAAGCTAAAAGTAAACACTGCTCTTCTGTTCAATTTGGTTTTCTTGTTTTTTTACTTCCTTCCATCTCTCTTGGACTGTTGACTACATACCATCCAAAAGTGCAAAGTAAATAGACTGTCCTGCAATCATGTAAATTGTAAAAGCTGAGCCATTTGCTCCCATCAATCTGAAATGTATTACAAGTAATAAAATCAATATGGTAAATAAATGTAAGAACTTAAATATACTAACGGAAATTGGTTGTTTCAAAAGTAGACACATTTTTTAACATTTGACTGTTTAATTATCTTATAAGAGAACTAGCCTATAACAGAAACTTTGCATAAAGTAGTCTGTAGTCATGATTATACAATGTCATTATATACAAACAGTATGATTTTACTGTCTGTTCTATTATCATGTATTCTATTTTTACTAAGAGTGCATTTCAAGACCTTTACAGAGGTCAGTGGTTATTTTTTTATCAACCAATCACAGTCCTTGAATTGCTGCATCATCCCTAGCAACAGGGTCAACCACACCTTCTCACTAAGATAAAGGTTTTTGTACTTTCTCTACTCAGAGTTGCTCTAAGAAGTTTTCTAAATCACTTTTATTCTAAGACTCCCAGCTAGGACTTTTTAGGCTAAGAAAGAAGCTTTGTGAATACGGGCCCTGATGGACAAAATGGAAAAGAAAATCTGGCCTGGACAACAGAAAAACTGAAAACTTTTCTGGGAATAAATATGGTAATGTCATATGTAAGATATCCACTAAACATGGATATTGGTCATCACAATCAGGTCTTCGTCTTGACTTGATAGCAAATGCCATGCCAGTGAACAGATTTAAAGAGATTCTAAGATACATGCACTTTGTTTAATAACATGTCTAGAGAGGAATAAAAACTCTTGACTGAGGCTTTTATAATTCATGCATGAAAGGGCTAGACAACGACTTTGACAACATCACAAGCAGTCCCCGGTACCCTCAGATCAACTAAGAGGCAGAGGGAGTAGTCTGAAACAAATGCTGAGAAAGAATCAAGACACTTTGAGAACTCTTCTGGCATACAGATCGACTCTACTGAGCCATGAAATCTCACCAGCAGAACCTTTGATGGGGAGGAAGATAAGATCAACAATTCCAGCTACACAGAAATCTCTTGCACTGAAATGGCCTGGCTTGAAAACGTTTAGGAGGAAAGATAGATCACATTCAAATCTAGACACAAAGCGAAAGATCTATCAGTCATTATACCTGGACAGAAAGTGTGGACCAGAACACTAAAAACCTCTGGAATGGTCCAGGGAGAAGCATCAACACCCAGATTGTATCGAGTAGAAACTGAGATGAGAACACTGAGAAGGAACACAGGTCATCTTATGGTCCTTCCAGAACCAACCGGGCAAGTTATTAATGGAACAGTGACAAGGTCGGGTAGGATTTCTCGTCCACCAGAAAGGCTGGAGTTCAATATTAGTATTGAAAGACCTCCTGTCAAGGAGAGGACAGAATAATCCCTTCAGCAGAATTAGGAATGTCCAGATAGTTCACCCTAACTTCCTGCTTAGGAAAGAAAGTTCAGTGTTATATGTTGTTGAGATGGTTATTGAAATTAAAAGGAGGGGAAATAGTGGGACTCATCCAGACACTAGAGGGTGGCTCCAGTTGTATAAAGGAGATGTTTGAATAAATGTTAAGTAACTAAGCTGACAGGCGAAACATCTATCACTGAGTCACCAGTGCCTTAAATGTATATATTATAATATATATAGATACAATATAATGACTCCTATAACGTTCATGTAAATATGCGCTATAAATAAAGTGTAACCAGCCAGCCTACAAAAACCAGACCTGCATAAAACATTTTCAGTCACATGAACATCAGTAGTGCCACAAGAACAGAAATACTGCTAAAAGTCAAAGTAAAATAAATTTTTAAGCACACGTAACACAACACAGCTGTAAAATCCTAAAATAGTTGTAGACTAGGGGCCTCTAGCCTATTCCAGACAGGGTGCCAATCCATTGCAGGGCACACACACAATCACACACACTCATTCACACACTTTGGGATCGGGCAATTTGGGAACGGCAATTAGCCTAATCTGCATGTCTTTGGAGTGTTGGAGGAAACCAGAGTACCCAAAGGAAACCCACCAAGCACGAGGAGAACATGCAAACTCCATGCACACAGAGTTGGAAATCAACTCTGGCCAGGAAACGAACCCGGACCCTGGAGTCTTTCCATTGCACAGGGTGGTGTAGATACACCGACAAATACTGTTTACTCCACACATCCCAGAGTTCCCAAAGGAAACCCACCAAACATGGGAAGAACATGCAAACTCCATGCACACAAAGGTGGGAATCAACCATGGCTGGGAAACGAACCCGAACCCTGGAGTTACAAGGTGACAGTGCTAACCAATTGTCATGGCGCGCGCCCAAATATAATATCGCTCCTCGCTAACTCCGAAGCTCACTAGCTAGACGAACTCCCCATCTGCAGGTGTCTGAAGAGGCGGGGCTGTGGAAATAGGCACAGCAGGTGAGCAATCTCTGGTAATGGAGTAAGCTAGGAGTGTAGCTCGGAGTCTGATCAGCTACTGGATCAGAGTGGAGAGTGTGACACGCGCTAAGAATGTAAAAGAGTGGCATGCACACGGGGCAATGGAACAAGCCCCAGGGCTTTTTTTCTTTCTTTGATCTTCGGGATGAGAACAGCAACAAGCTCACTGCCGGAGCTCCTGCAGCTCTTAAGATCTCGCATGGAGCCGGATTTCATGGCCCTGCCGCCGGGGAGGAAAAGGCCGTTAGGAGATACAAGTCACGGCCCCCGTTCCCAGCCGGAGAAGGCTGCCCAGCTGCCAGACATCACAGAGTACTCCCATCTCGCCAGCCTGTGACCGTATGCCAGCGCGGCACTGCCCACCAGACCTGCACATGCACATCATTCCTTCCCTTTCTTTCCATCCTCCCTCCTTTAACTCTTTCCTTCCCCATTTTTCTTAAATAAATTACCCTTTTTCCCGTAAGTCCTCGCCTTGTGTCTGTGCTTTATGGTGTCGTGCAAAAAGGGTCGAACCTGTTACATACTACACCACTGTGCCATCTCATTGTATAAAATAAGCAAATAAAACGGTGAACCAATAAATAAATAATAAATAAAATAGGGAAAAGAATACCTCATCACACTGTATTCAATGCCAAAGAGTATAAAAAGGTCTTAAGGTGAGATTTAAAATTAGGAAGAGTAAGGGCCTGCCTGATGTACAGGGGCAGCTCACTGCAGAGTTTAGGGGCTGCTACTGAAAAGCAGAGGTGGAAAGAGTAATAAACTTTTGTACTCAAGTACAAGTACTGTTACTTCAGTTCTGGAATACAAGTAAAGTTACCATTGTAAAAATCTACTCAAGCAAAAGTAAAAAGTAGCTCATTAAAATTTACTCAGAGTAAAACTTACTGAGTAACTTTTTTAACAGCAGGCATGGGATTCTAGTGTAGTTCAAAAAAGACAAGTGGATATGAATCTCAAAGGAACACCTTTGAATAATAAAGATGTTGCCTTTCTTGTGCTTGAAATCAACGTGGTCGCTTAAATATGGTGTGACGCTTTGCACCGGATAGCCGAGGGAAAAATGAGATCAGAGACAAGAAACCTAACCTTTCAGCATCACAAAATTATAATATAAAAAAACATAAAGTAAAAGTAAAGAAAAGGGTAAAACAATAGAGCGTTTTGAGGGCGAGCAGCACAGCTGAGCTCCTACTCCGTTCTCTCCATTTCACGCACACACCTCCACAGCGCGCACACTGGGGGAGGGGCTGCTTAAAAAGGCAATATACATACATAATGTGGTATACAACACAGTATTGGCCATTAAAATGGCCAGGGGTTTGTTCATAAGAATTTTTCCATCGTTCTTGTAAGTTTAGCGAGTAAAAAATAAACGCGAATTTACTCAGCGAATATGATTTCAAATTTATCGAAGTACAATACTTAAAACAAAACATACGTAAGTAAAAGTAAAATTAAGAATTTTAAAAGTTATTTTAAAAAGCAGAAGTACACAAAAAAACTACTCAATTACAGTAACGTGAGTAAATGTAATTCGTTACTTTCCACCTCTGCTGAAAACGAGACCTGAGCCTCCAATAACGAACTGGACTCAATTTTAACTTAAACAAATCTCCTGTTATACTGAACTTCCAATCTCAACAGTATGATGCAGATCAATCCCTGCTATCCGTTTTACCCAAATGAGGATGGGTTCCCTGTTGAGTCTGGTTCCTCTCAAGGTTTCTTCCTATTACCATCTCATGGAGTTTTTCCTTGCCACTGTCGCCGTCATCCTCGGCTGGCTCATCAGGGACAGTTTTATCAATTTGGTTCATACATGTTCACATTTCATACAAACTTATATAATTATTTTGATTGTGTGAAGCTGCTTTGCGACAATGTCAATGGTTAAAAGTGCCATACAAATAAAATGTATTTGAATTGAAAAGGGAATTATATTTTGTATTAATAATTGTATATGAATAATATTTGGGTTGTGGAACAGATCATTAGAGTTTAAATTATTTCTTATTGGGAAATTAGCTTTGACATACAAGTGCTTTGGATTACAAGCACACGTCCAGAACAAATTATGCTCACAATCCAAGGTTTACCTGTATAACCTTTTTAAGATCTGTTTTTGTTAAAAATGGCTTGTTCTTGGACAAGAGGCCAAACTGACTTTAACTTTAACAAGAGAGTTAATTTGCTTATCCAGTTTAAAATCACTGTCACCAAGGTTTCTAGCAGTTGGTTTTACATAAAATTTTATGTATCATATAAAAAAGGGTCAGCACATGCTCCAGAACATCTAAGATCTAAGAGCAGGAGAATGGTGTAATTCCCATAGTCAGTAAGTATTAAGAGATCATTAAAAACTGTTAAGATTTAGTGCTGCTGAGAGCTTTAAACCAGACTGGAACACCTCAAGTATGCCATGAAGAGTTAGGAGATGAAGCAGAGTAACAACAGCCAAGAGACACCTCTTTTCATCTGAATTTTTTTATTACTTGGGAAGTGAATAGTTAATGATATATAATAAATAAATTAACTAATAAACAAATTCATACATACATAGTTAACCATATCACCATCAGTCTCTCCATAGCACAGGGTGGTGTAGATAACACGGACAAATACTGTTTGCTCCACAGTTCCCTTAACTGTGGAAAAGTCTGATGTTCAAACAGTAAACAGACAACAGAAACATAAATAAATAATGTTACATGCACATGCCACATAATGATGGCTATTATAGTAAAACTATAAAAATTGGGATTTTGTAGCCATTACATTACTATATTTCAATTACTATACTTAAGTTTCTTAAAAAGTCATAGACTATAATGCTACAACCATGACGATGAAATTATTTGTCACACTTTTATGATTTTATATAATTTTTTTGCTCTTTGGCCAAGTGCACAAAACAAGCAAGCAAAATTGAACTGTGATAAAAGCTAATGAAGGCTCATGTGTAATGCTGATTATGGTAAAAGAAACAGTGAAAGCATCTATAGAATTTTTTTAAAGACCTGAATAAAGATTAAAAAACATCAACACTCGCATACACAGATTTACTAGCTGATCTAAATGAGGATCCAACTCCCTGAATATCATCTCCTCCTCGACGCAATCATGGCTAAGCTCACTGCCACTGCCAGAGTACGATTTGCTGTCGAACCAGGTCAGTATTTACTAAGCAACTCAAAGAATGATGCCAATAACTCCAGGAAAACCAGTGATGCGCATGAATGTTTTTGTTGATTTCACACTGTTATGGCATGTATGAATCTGCGCATGATTTGTGGTGCTGTAAGAGCAAAGTCTGACTTATTATTATCAACATTGTTGGCTGTGACAAACCCAAATCATCAGTGTTTCAAAGCTGCATCTTCGATGTTACTGTTACCAAACGTCTCTCTTTCGATTGCACCTCTCCCTGAAAGCCATTTCCTCACTACTTCTCATCGGATAGGACACCTCATGAGCTCTCCTACATTTTGGTGCAGAAAGGAGTGATTTCCTATTTTAAGAATGTTGAGTAATTGCTATCCTATTTTTATTGTGTCATGTAGGACACACTTGGGCAATGGTTTAATTCCACATTAGACTGTCTCGAAACAAACTCCAAGTTTGCTAGACAAAGTTTCCGTTTGCTAGACATTCTTCTTCGTCAATCTTGAATCAACCTTGAAAATGAAAAAAATCATTACACACTGAATATCCATAATCCTTCTTTTTCTCCCAAGAAAGTCCATTCCATTCTGTAGTATATATGATAAATATAATTAATTTACTGACAGGGAGAGCTGGAAGGAAGCTAAATCTCTCTGGAATTGATTGGCAGTTAACTCCACCCACAGCAGGTCATATAAAGTTGGTGGATTGGCTTATTTCACTGCAAACAGACGCCTGATTTCAGCTATATTAACTGTTATGGGTCAAATGATTTGTCAGTCACTTGATTGACAGTAAAACCACGGCTTTGTGTACAAAACAGGGGTGAAATGTGTGCAATGCTGTAAAATAAGTTTCCATATCCTAAACTCTACTATGAAATACTTCAAACAGTTGTAAAGATGATTAGGAAAGCACTTTTTGTTTAATAAAAGAAAAAAAATACAATATTGAAAGAATATATAAAGAATAAAAGAGAATAAAGAATAAAAGTACAAGATTCAGGTATAACATTTTTAATTATACAATTAATTATCCACAGTTAAATAGAAGAAAGCGTATTATGAAAGCGAACTCTAAAGCCTGGCTTCTCCTCGGAAATGACGTTAGCTTACGGTAGGAGTGCAATGGCGTGTTTCACCACAAAACATTTTGGGTCGCTGTTTCACTCTCTGTAAAATAGTGAAAATGCGAAAAAGAAAAAGCTTTTCAGCAACAGATTTTATTACCGTAACAAAACGGTTAAACCAAAAACAGGAACTCCAGGTGAACCACTAACAACTTCTTATTGCCTATGCCTGCTCATTCGCTCATCCATCACCATGGTTACGGTGACGTCGGTACGCTACGTTGATTACATTTAAATATTAGAAGAAGACGCTGGAAAATATTGTTAGCGCGACAACGAAAACATCTTTAATTTAGACCTCAAGTTTTTATTAGAGAAGTTAAAGAACAAGGAGATGATGAGAAAAGAAGACAGCCAGGGTTTTACTCAATTTGCTGTGAGCACGCGCGGGGATCAGCCAATCACCATCGAAGCGGCTACCGAGCGCGTGAGCCTCACTCAGCCTCCTTCAGTAACAGGTAGGGAGCGAGCGCGAGCTCTTATCAGGCTGGGTAAACTGCAAATTAAAATAATCAAAAACCACACTTTTCTCAGTTTTTAACAGCCAAGACTAACTTGGAGAGGCCGCTCTTTTTAGTCTAAAATAATCAGTTTGTTTTATTATTCTTGTTATTTTTCAGATTACATATTGCAGTATTCACACATAAAAACATATAAACAGACCACAGACTTTTCTTGGTGGTGCTGTGGTTATCCTAGGCATTAAAGTCCATTAGCATTATATTTGTTCGAGGTTCCTATGTGCTCAATTTTGATTCATAATGCAATGATTTTTTAAATAGTTATTATTTATGCTATTCTGTTGACATTTAACTTTAGATCCTAAATGGTGAGTCGGAAGCTACATCACTGTGCCAGTGATCATTTTTAAGATCAAAACTGGCTGTAAGGGATGCATATACATTTAAACAATGGGTCCCACAATACTGTAATTACATTAAATTTTACATAAGATTTATCAACACCACCAATAGATTTGAGAATTTATCCAAGCTGGACATCAGGATTAATTAATACCATTTAATTATTTAAGAATTAATTTCAAGAATAAAAATTTTCCAAGAAATTTCCATCAGCAGGAGAAGCATTTTCAGCATATGAACTAACAAGTTGCGCGTACATCCTACAACCATTCAAACATGAGGTGATTGCTATTTGTGTCAGGTTTCAATTTCTTTTTTGGTGGCATGATGGTAACTGAGGAAATAATAATTATTTTAAAAAAAACTAATCCTTTGTATTAAACGATTTCATTTGATAGAGTCTGCGAGATTGACTAAATCAAAAATACAGTTTCATCAGCCTAAAACCACACCACAACCTCAGTAGATGAGAGAGCTGGTTATGACATGTCATTGTTCCTGTGGAAATGCATTTCAGAAAACGCAGAAGAGTTTTTTTCCACAAAAAAATCTGTGTGAAATATGCAATGGAGAAATAATGTTTTGAAATAGATACTACATAGATATGTATGATGGCCCTGGTGGTCTGCCTGGAAAATGTTACAGTATCTGATGACTGCAGTCGCTCAGCTTCAGGACTGAGATTCCTAGTTTTGTACCTGAGACTCCTTGTTTAGTCTGGTTCCTCTCAAGGCTTTTTCATGTTGTCATCTCAGGTAGTTTGTCAAGTCCAATGTTGTCCTCGGCTTGCTCATCGGGGACAAGCTGATAATTATGATTAATACATATTTCCTCACACCTTTATTTTTTTAATTTATTTTCATTGTTTTTTGATTCTGTAACGCTGCTTTGCAATGACTATTGTTACTAGTGCCACATAAATAAATACATGAAACTAAAACCACAAGTAATCGCTAATAGTAGCAATAGTAAAATACAATAGGTTGTTTAAAACTTTTGCACAACACTGTATGCCTCTACTGTATTTTGTTCACTCATCTAACTAGAAATGTTATCATAATTTTCAATTATTAGTCAATTATTAGTGTTTTTATTTTTCCAGGCGACCTGAAAACATCAAAAGGCAAGGATAGAAACAGCCACATCAAGAGGCCCATGAATCCTTACATTATTTGGGCAAGGAAACAACGGTCTGTCGTGGCCGAGGCCTATCCAAATGCCAGCGCTGCTGAGGTCAGTGAGCAGCTTGGAATCCAGTGGAGGAAGCTGAGTGAAGACCAGAAGATGCCCTACTACCTAGAAGCATCAAGGCTTAAATGGGAACACAGCCTTAAGTTTCCAGGTGAGGTGCACAAGGTTTTCAGATAATAAGCAAAATATCAAGACAAAAAGGTCAACCATGACACATCTTCTTGTTTTTATGCATCTTGTTGCATTGCTCTTTATTTCCTTAAATGTAGATTGGGAGTACAAACCTCGTCCACCGAAGAGAAAGCAAGTTTGCCTGGACAAAGCAGCTCCAGAAACTTCAACCATACAGAACAATTTAATATTCTCAGGTAAAAATGCTATTATTTGTATTCCTTTACCACATACAAATTACCCTTAAATTTGTGTATAGTGAAATGTTATTGCAAACAATTTGCATATGCAAATCCCAGTGAAATTTATTATTCTTTTTGAAGTCAGTATAAATGATTGTAGTAATCATACCAGATACAGTAGTAAACTCTGCTTAAGGGTTATTATAATAATATCATATTGTTAATAATTATCAGTGAAAGACGCAATTTGTTTCTCAGTTTAAGTTTTCTTTAAACAGTTCAAGTGACAAAGTCTCACGAAGTTCTTAATGTGGGACAAATAAATTAAGCCCAAATACAAACAGAATTTAAAAATAAATAAGGAAACGATTAAGGCTGTCAAAAATCTTGCTTTTGTCTCTCTGTACTCATTCAAAAGCAACACCACACAAATGTACTGTACCGTGTTCAGTGTTACAACAAGTTAATTTCTCTTGTGATATAATATTATGGGCAATATTAGGTGAAAAACATTATCAGTTAATATTTTTTTGATCTGTTACATTCTTAAAGGGAATTATTTGATTAATGAATAATCATTTACATCCTTAGTTTCTGTAGTAAAAGCTTATAACCAAGGACTTGTACAGACACTCCAAATGATCTAAAATGAATAAATGGATTTAACAGTGGTCTTATTAAACAGTGCAATTCTTATAATTGTTGAGAAAGAGTAAGGTGTGGGAATGACTGTTTATTGCTGTAAAATAAAATAAGTGAGAACAGGAATTAACTTGTCACTTGGATTATAAACCATTAAATTGTGCAATATGTCATTTATTAAAAAATAAATATAAGTTGCTGCAGTGTAAACAGAATAGAAAAAAATATCACTTTGTGCTGTTTTATGCCCCTTTATGAATTGTTTCTTAAACGTTTCTTTACTTCAATATAGACTATGATTTGACTCCACATCACCAGAAGAGGAAGCAAGTCGACCTGGAAGTGACTTCTCCAGAAACACCCTCTGATGCCTCACCAGCCAAAGCCCAGGCCTTGCTACAGAGATCAAGTAAGCTATAATAAAAATAATAATAATAATTTATACCTTATTTTTTTGGTGAACTGATTTGATTGTTCAATGTTCATATTTTTTTTGTTTCTGTCATTTCACTTGTCTGTGAATATTACAATTGAGGTGAGGTACTGATGTACTGAATATCAGCATTGCTGCATTACCTACTGTAGGATAACATAGCAATAGCGTTTTCAATATAACAGTACTATTGCTCATCTGATTATTTTCCCTCACTCATTTATTTTAAATATTCAGTTTATCCTGGTCGCTGTCCATTTAGGCATATTTAATGAAGAAGTTTAATTGACTAAGAATTTAAATACTATGGTCTTTCTCAGTAAACGAATAAGTTTAATTTCCAGAACATAATTGGTCTCTCTACAAAACTAGCATGTGGTGATGCATGATCCACTGAAGAGCTAGTAGTTTATCTTGATAGCAGATTCATTACGACTTTCATACGAGCTTGTTCGGGTGTGGTTATGTTTGCTTTCAGGTTTATCCTTAAACAATTTAAGTACAGCTGTTTATAAAACAGACATATATATATATATATATATACACTCACCTAAAGGATTATTAGGTTCACCATACTAAGACTGTGTTAGACCCCCTTTCGCCTTCAGAACTGCCTTAATTCTACGTGGCATTGATTCAACAAGGTGCTGAAAGCATTCTTTAGAAATGTTGACCAATATTGATAGGATAGCATCTTGCAGTTGATGGAGATTTGTGAGATGCACATCCAGGGCACGAAGCTCCCGTTCCACCACATCCCAAAGATGCTCTATTGGGTTGAGATTTGGTGACTCTGGGGGCCATTTTAGTACAGTGAACTCATTGTCATGTTCAAGAAACCAATTTGAAATGATTCGAGCTTTGTGACATGGTGCATTATCCTGCTGGAAGTAGCAATCAGAGGATGGGTACATGGTGGTCATGAAGGGATGGACATGGTCAGAAACAATGCTCAGGTAGGCCGTGGCATTTAAACGATGCCCAATTGGCACTAAGGGGCCTAAAGTGTGCCAAGAAAAGATCCCCCACACCATTACACCACCACCACCAGCCTGCACAGTGGTAACAAGGCATGATGGATCCATGTTCTCATTCTGTTTACGCCAAATTCTGACTCTACCATTTGAATGTCTCAACAGAAATCGAGACTCATCAGACCAGGCAACATTTTTCCTGTCTTCAACTGTCCAATTTTGTTGAGCTTGTGCAAATTGTAGCCTCTTTTTCCTATTTGTAGTGGAGATGAGTGGTACCCGGTGGGGTCTTCTGCTGTTGTAGCCCATCAAGGTTGTGCGTGTTGTGGCTTCACAAATGCTTTGCTGCATACCTCGGTTGTAACGAGTGGTTACTTCAGTCAAAGTTGCTCTTCTATCAGCTTGAATCAGTCGGCCCATTCTCCTCTGACCTCTAGCATCAACAAGGTATTTTCGCCCACAGGACTGCCGCATACTGGATGTTTTTCCCTTTTCACACCATTCTTTGTAAACCCTAAAAATGGTTGTGGGTGAAAATCCCAGTAACTGAGCAGATTGTGAAATACTCAGACCGGCCCGTCTGGCACCAACAACCATGCCACGCTCAAAATTGCCTAAATCACCTTTCACCTTTCACACTCTGACATTCAGTTTGGAGTTCAGGAGATTGTCTTGACCAGGACCACACCCCTAAATGCATTGAAGCAACTGCCATGTGATTGGTTGATTAGATAATTGCATTAATGAGAAATTGAACAGGTGTTCCTAATAATCCTTTAGGTGAGTGTATATACTAACATATATACAATGATACACCCTCAACTTTGATTTTTCTTTAAAGAATAATGAACATGCTTTTTCTTTTATTTTGTAGATCAAAATAGGTAACAGTCAAAAGTGAATTGAAGTGAAGTCATGCTTTTAAATTGACATTTATACCTTTTTAATCCATGAACACAAGCCTGTCCGTCACACAATATCAGACAGTGTCTTTTCACATAGGGAGTGAGTCAAAACAACACACCTAATGGCTTTGTAATTTTTCAGGCAGTTTGGAGAAAACAGCCTCACCAAGAAGACCTGATCGAGAGCCAACTCCACCTCATTTCCCTGAAGATTTACTGCCCTGCATGTCTGAGCCGTTATTCACCCAGACCAGGTGAGTTGTTAGCTGCAGTAGAACTGTTTCAGAAGTCAAATAGGTGCAAATGAAGTGTTACTCTAGTGTGTTAAGTAATTGCAAGAATTCTGTTTAATTCTTTTTCACAGCTCTTTGAGCTATCAGGAAACCTCTATTGGGATGGACCTGTATCATAACTCTTTCCTGGACTACGATGACTTTTCTGCCCTAGATCAGTATCTTTTTGGTCAAGAGTCTGTGGCAGACAGCAGAGACACCCATCTCAGCGCAGGTCTTAAATCTCCACCAGTCCTGGACACCAATGCCTTGGAAGAGGTGTTAACCTCTCTGCCTGCTTCAGTTGATTCTTAAAATGAAGACAGAATGTATTTTTTTTTATTCCTGTACATATGTAATATATACTGTATTGTTGTAAATAGTTTTGTTTAAAGTGTCATCTTAACTTGTTGCAATTGTATTTATGTAATATCACAATAAAATGCTTTTTACTATTTCTGTTCATGGTTTGATGAAGGGGAGTGTCCACAGCCAACATGGTGAGCAAGAGCAAGACACATGTCTGAAATGTTTTATTTCATGCACAGACTCGGGTTTCAACTGCTGCACAGTTTCATTAAACATGGTGATTTTCAGTTCAAGCACATTTAAGACTTTAAAATTACACATTGTAGTTCAATGGTGCTATGCTGTCCATAGCATCTATACCTTCACTGATACAGACAAATGGGTTTATTACGGCCGGTCAATACGGGGGGCGCAGGGGTGCCGCCCCCTTAAAATTAGGCAGAGAAGAATGCTCCTTTAACACCTAATTATTTAACATAATTGACACGATATGCACAAATTGAAAAAGAAGCTCTTGCGGTAACTTGGGCATGTGAGCGACTCAGTGTATATCCACTTGGATTGGAATTTATGTTACATACCGACCACAAACCCCTAATTTCTCTGTTGGGCCACTCAGTGACTTACCTCCAAGAATTCTTCTTCACTGCAGATGCGTTGTCACGAGCACAATCAGGACCTGAAAAATCAACGAAAAATGAAACATTGGAGTTTTAGTGGATCATATAGTTCAACAAATCCCTGCAACAAGAACAAAACTGAAACAGTCAGGAACAGAAGAATGAGGATCTAACCTGCCAACAACTGAAACTGTATACATGCAAGACATGTTAATTGAACATTGACAAAGTTGGGAGGATTTTCCATCCACCAGAAAGACTGGACTTATGAGGTCAATATTACCATAGAAAACCTGCTGTCAAGAAGAAGGCAGAATAATCCCTTCGAGATTATTCTTCCAGCTAGTCCATCCTAACTTCAAGTTTAGGAAAGAAAGTTCAGTGTTATATGTTGTTGAGATTAAAAGGAGGGGATGTAGTGGGACTCACCTAGACACTAGATGGAGCCCCAGTTCAGTAAAGAAGATCAACTTAGGGGAAAGAATGGATGTTAAGTAACAAAGCTGTTTATGTGTGCTGATGTCTGGTCTTGAGAATATAACAATCTGTTACACAAACCACATATGGCTTCAAAATGAATGATTATTACTGTGGTTGATTATGTTAAAGATTATTAAACTATAAAGTTTTTTATAATTCATATAATTAATGAATATATATTATAATAAATAAATATAATGAATCCTATAACATTTATGTAGGCATGTGCTATAAAAACTATTCAGTCACATGAACATCAGTAAAACCACAAGAACAGAAATACTGCTTAAAGTCAAATCTATTTTTAAAGCACATTTACTCAACTAATTTGACCAAAGTGGTGCTGTACAATCCTAAAATAGTTATAGACATACTCTAGAAAGACTATAAAAACAGACAGTAAAAGAAAATGAAATCCAAATAAAAATAATTTACAATAATAAGTTGACTTTCATTGTGTAAAACAGTAAACCAAAAATAAATAAAACAGGGAGAAGAATACCTCATCACACTGTATTCAGTGCCAAAGTATATAAAAAAATCTTAAGGTAAGATTGAAAAATAGCAAGAGAAGGGGCCCTACCTAGATTTAGAAAAAGCTGAGCGCCAAACCTGAGAGACAGTACTGGACTCTATGGCTTTAAAAGGTCAGAAATGTATGGTGGTGCTAGATTATTAGGTGCTTTGTAGGATATTCACAGGACCTTAAACTTGACCCTGAACTGCATAGGGAGCCAGTGTAAGGACGCCAAGACAGGAGTTGTGTTCCTGTTAAAAAACGCATAACAGTGCATTGGAACAACCACAACCCTGCAAGTGGGGCCTGGCCAACACCAACATAAAGGACATTACAAAAATCAAGCCGACTAGAAATAAAAGTGTGCATAATATTAAGGTTACACTTCTCTGTAAAAGGGTCAATAGACTGTATGCTCCACTGGTTCCAAATACCTGAACAGTTTTAGTCACATTAAGACTCATAAAATTTGCAACCATTTATACTTTGACATTCCAATAGTGTTTATATCTGTTTATAAACTGTTTAAGAAATTTTTGAATATCATCTGCAAAACAGTGAAAAGACATTCTGTACTTCACAGCATATTTGGTTAGACATATAATTAATAGGTTGTAACACGAGCACATTTTCATGCACTGGATTTGACACTCGTTGTCTTCAGCTGACAGAAAGCCCCTCGTGAGAAAGCTGGAATGAAGCTAAATTTCTATTCGCTGCTTGAATTGATTGGCAGATAACTCCGCCCATACCAATTCGATGAACGGTGGAGATTGGTTTATTTTACTCAGAGGCACAACTGCACATTTCCTGAGGGGTATGCAAGATCATGGATTGATCCCCCCCCCATTAAATGGCATCAGTCAATGTCCAAATCCTTAGACTGGCAAATACCCAAGTACCCTGCAGTACTCTGACAAGGAAAAGTGCGTACAGTACATACGCTTTTGGCGTATCTTCATCTTTACAACTGAGTAAACAAAACAGATGTTTCACAAAATTTGTTTCGTAAGGCTACAATAACTTATTCTGCATGTTTCTTAATACTGTGTAAGTCATAAAGTCCTGTATGGCCTTTACCTACCTGTTTTCTTCACCTGCTCTGAACTCATTTTCTATCATTGCTTCATTGTCCTGCTCATCTTCATGGCTAAGTAAATGAACCAGATATTTCACAAAATATATACCTTAAATCATCAATCCCAAATTTATTATTATTATTGTTTTTTGATATTGTTTAAAGCGGTCATAACAAGATAAATAAAATTTTACTTGATTGTTGACAAATAAGAGGTCACTGCACTATAAAAAAATATTTTGTAATTCTGGTGCACAAAAAACTGTACCTTACTTTATAAGTGTACATCAGAAAACACATTAAAATGGTAAATGTATGTCATGACCCCTTTAGGTCATAGTATCCTGTGTGGTAGCTCCTACCTGTTCTCTTCACCTGCTCTTGACTAATTTGCTTTCTCTCTGTACTCTTCATCTTCATGGCTGAGTAAATGGACCAGATATTTCACACTATTTATACTTTAATTCTGCAGTACTCCAATCTGCTATATTTCTTGGCCCATTCTTACCTGTTCTCTTCACCTGCTTTGTCATTCTCTTAAACCTGCTCTTCGTTGTCCTCTATATATATATAGTGTGTGTGTGTGTGTGTTACATGTAGATCAGGCCTTTAAGACGTCTTTTTATGAACACTCATGTACAAAGCATTCAAATGATTGTATTTGCTAAACAGTGTTGTAATTTCATTAGCACTGAAACAGGAAAAAAGCTCATGCATTAATAAATTTAAACTGCATAATTTGCGGTTTTTCAAGCTGTTTTGAGAATCCTGTTTACAAAAAGCTTACAATAGGGTCTCGAATACTGTATGAATGAAGGTGTAGAGGGATCCATACGCCAGTCTCGTTCTGTTTACACAGCAGGGCTTTCCGGAGAAAAAAAAAATCGTGCATTTATTGCGCCCCTGGACTGAACATAACGAACTGAGAGGATACGGCAAGAGCCCAGCAACTTGGTTGTGCTTGGTGGTGAGAACCTCAGTTAACATTTTTAACAATAAGTTAAATTTTTTAAACCAAACGCCTATTTTTTCAGGAATAATGATTTGATATTAACGGACGGTAACTATGCCCAGCCTCGCTGGCAATAACGTTAAATGTTGATGAACTTAAAGACTTACAGTAATACAAAATGATAGGTCAAGCTTACCAATGTCTTTTTATCCACTTTGACATTGCTGTCCTCATTTTTAAGACACTGTTTTTAATTTTCTTTTTTTCTTTTTCTGTTCTGCGCGCCAGAAAATTTCCATCTTCTGTCCATCTTGCATACGTGACTGTCTGGCAACTATAGGGGGGCTCAATTAATATATATCTTACTTTTTTCTCTCTTTTTTACTCGTTTAAAATGCTAAACAAAAATAGTCTCTTAACAAATATAATTTTTCAAATATTTTAAAAGCTTTATTAAAGACAATTTTCAAAGATTTTTTTCACAATGGCGCCCCCATCCGTTTGGCGCCTCCATGCACTGCATATACTGCATACCCCATTATTAGGAAATTGTATTGGCTAAGAGTTCAATACCGTGGTTGACCACAATATATTCTGGGGCGCTATTTCACTCACTGTAAAATAGTGAAAATGCGAAAAAGAAAAAGCTCTCATCAACAAATTTTATTACCGAAGCAAAACTGTTAAACCAAGTATTTTTTAATTAAAATAAGTAAGTACTATTAAAAACAAGACCCCCAGGCATAATGTCATTGCTCATTGTAACACTACCAACTCCTTACTGCCTAAGCCTGCTAATTGGCTCATCCATCACCATGGTTACGGTGGCGTAGGTGCGCTATGTTGATTACATTTAAATATTAGAACAAGACGCTGGAAATCATTTTGTTAGTTAGCACGACAACGATAAAGACCTTCAACTTTGAGCTCAAGATTTTATTAGAGAAGTAAAACAACAAGGAGATGATGAGAAAAGAGGACAGCCAGAGTTTTACTCAATTTGCTGTGAGCACGAGCCTTGCTCAGCCTCCTTCAGCAACAGGTAGGGAGCGAGCGCGAGCTTTTTTGAGGCTTCCTAAGCTGCTAACTGGTACACTAGTCATAAAATCTCACTCTAACAGTCAACACTAACTTGGAAGGGCAGCGTTCTTGAGTCTAAAATAATCAGTTTGTTTTATTATTCTTGTTATTTTTCACATGACAAATTTCACTATTCACACAATAAAAAAAAATAGACCACAGACTTTTCTTGGTGATGACGTGGTTATATGGTTATCCTAGACATTAAAGCCCATTAGCATTATATTTCTAAAATGTTCCTCTGGGCTCAATTTTGATTCAGAATGCAATGATTTTTTCATAGTTATTGTTTATGATATTATGTTGACTGTAAATCTAAGATCATGAGTCGGAAGCTACAGGACTGTGCCCATGTTAAGCGCTAAAATAACCTCTGAATTAATTTTAAGAATTGAAATTTTGCAAGAAATTTTCATCAGCAGAAGAAGCATCCCTGCTGAAAAATCCAGCATAGACAAGCATGATTTATATGCTGTTCTATGCTGGTCAATACTGGTTAATGCTGGTCTGATGCTGGTTTAGCTGGTGAACCAGCATAACTGATGGAAGACCAGCATGCCTGCTGAAAAATCCAGCATGATTTATATGCTAGGCCACCAGCAAGGTTTTGGTAGTTAAAATTGGTTACCATTTTAGCATATTTTTTAATAGCTAGTACTAAAAATAATGTGTGATGTAAATACATGGACCGTGTAGTGTTATTTTTAAATGCATTTACATATAAGAGAAAAAAAATCCATTTACCAAAAACATGTAAATACATTATTTTACATTTATTAAATATCTGTGGATTGTCTAAAAACACAACACAAACCATTTATAAATGGACTTTTTAAAAAAGTAATCAATGGAAATCACTTAAAACTGAAAAAAAAAAACAGCATAGACCATCTTAGCTGGTCACCAGCTTGACCAGCAATTATACCAGCAGGGTTACAAGCATACCAGCATTAGCACCATGGGGTCAGCTGTTTTGGCGGTGGGACCACTTGCATTTTTTATGGTAACCGTCAAAATAACTTAAAATAACTTAACATTTTTAACCATACACATACGTGTAATGCATCGATTAATGTCTTTATTTGTTAATGTACACTCACATATCAATAAAACATTGTGCTTTTGTAAAATAAAGAAAATAAACAGGGTGCGCTTTCTGCCGTCTCAGTCTTCCCAAAAATCTTTTTGAAATGCGTCACTAAAATGAACTAAAATGAACACACACATATCCATATATATCTATATATCTATATATCTATATATCTATACATCTATCTATCTATCTATCTATCTATCTATATATATATATATATATATATATACACAGAGAGAGAGAGAGAGAGAGAAAGTTTAAAGTGTCTACTTTTAAATGTAGCAAGCTTAATCAAAATAAATGTTCTCAGTTTATGTAATCCATATGAATCTAAGGGGAGATACAGTCTTTCTGCCACACTTCATTCACTGATAATAACCTGAGACAGGACACGCCCACACGCTGTTCACACGGAAACAGTCAAGGTAATCTACATACAAGGGCACGTCCCTAAACACACACACGCACACAGTAGATCAGATAATTTTCCTGCATGTGTGGAAGATTTTAGGCACTGTACAGGTTTCTGAAGCTCTACAGAATGTTCTGGACATTGGGAGGAGTTTAGATTTATCTCAGAACAACACAGAGTCCAACAGAGAACGAAGGAGGAGAATCCAGCAAGCTGTTAGCATGGGTAATTTTTTGTATCTTATATAATCCCTATTCTGATAATATAAAACTAATATTAATTTATTTTTCCTCATTTTCTCACAAGCGTTTGCCAGTTTATGTGAAACATTGTCATTTAATGTCACATGGTTTGGTGAGGTTTGGTGAGCAGTATGTAGATTACAGATGGTTGTCAGTATCAGCTGTGGTGTAAATGTTTATAATATATTCACCCCGTTTTGTGTCTGGATTCGGGATGGATAATAATAATAAAAACAAAACAAATAACAAAACATGAGACCAACCTCTCAGGCACACTTTCAGACAGTAACTTTCACACCACAGGAGTGTAAATGAGTGAGCTTGGCCCTCACTCTTTATTTAGGGGTCTGCAGGTTTATGGGCCCTGAAGTAGTTCGGACATTTGTGTATTTTTCTTACTTATAAACATATAAATGTAACCTTACTTATAAACATATAAATGTCACCTCTTTCACCTAGTGCAAAGTAAATGTCCAGGATTGAGGGAAGAGTAACACAGATGATCTTATACCCAGAAGGCACATTTCTGGCATACTGTGAATATGGCCGTGCAAACAGACATTCAGGGTCAAACAGTGGGAACAGGAACAGTGCAATATGAAGAAAGGGTGTTAGGTTTGTAAAATCCCACCATACATCTTTGTGCCTCTCTCAAAAAGCAGTTCTTGGTTAACTCAAGACACAAATGAACATCGCATACCTGGCATTTTCATGATGTTTATGGCTGCTGCTTACCATAAACTGATTTGCAATTCACACAGACCCTGTGACCAGCAGTGGTAACATTCCTGGCATCTGAGGTCAGTCCATGTGCTGGTTATGCGCAGTCACAAGTGAAGCCTTATAGATCCGTCCCAAATCCAGACCCTAGTCGTGGTCGAGGTTCCCATGACATAGTGATGGTCCGTCTGTATCTTGCCTGCTTGTTTGCATTTGGTCTCTATAAAACAGGTGGCTGATCATTTTCATGGTGACAACGGTTTATAAAAATAAATAAATAAACATAAGCATGATGATAATAAAATTACTGTCAATAATCATCAATAAATATTGACCGTGCATAAAGACAACACAAACCTTTGCAATGTTATACAACGATTTATACTTTTTGCATTACGATTTACATTTACACCTTAATATCACAAACATCTGTAAGCTACATAAGGCAGTATTTTAGGCAACGGGAGCTAAAGTGTTTGTGCTAAATAACATTATAGATAGCAGTGTCCTAAGCTAACCAAAAACTGAACCAAATAGCTACCATAACATGAAGCTATCCAAAACGGGGTGAAATATATTATAAACATTTACACCACAGCTGATACTGATAACCATCTCTAATCTACATACTGTAAGGCATTAGCTTAGCCACCTGTGAGCTAACCTGTTTGTGCTAAGGCAGTATGTTAGCATGATTTAGCAGTGTTATCTACTGTACATGCTAATCAAACCATGTAAGTGACATTAAATGACAATGTTTCACATAAACTGGCAAAAGCTTGTGAGAAAATTTGGAAAAATAAAATAATATTAGTTTTATATTATCAGAATAAGGATTATATAAGATTTAAAAACTTACCCATGGTAACAGCTTGCTGGATTCTCCTCCTTCGTTCTATGTTGGAGTCTTAGTGTTGTTCTGAGGTAAATCTAAACTCCTCCCACTGCCCAGAACATTCTGTAGAGCTTCAGAAACCTGTACAGTGCCTAACATCTTCCACACGCGCAGGAAAATTATCGGATCTACTGTGTGTGTGTGTTTGGGACGTGCCCTTGTATGTAGATACCCTGACTGTTTCCCTGTGAATAGGTGTCCTATGGGTGTGGGGTGTCCTGTCTTAGTGTTCATTTATTTTTGATTAAGCTTGCTACATTTAAAAGTAGTCACTTTAAGCTTTCTATGCATAGATATATGGATATGTGTGTGTTCATTTTAGTTCATTTTGGTAATGCGTTTCAAAAAGATTTTCGGGGAGACTTAGATGGCAGAAAGCGCACCCTGTTTATCTTCTTTATTTTACAAAAGCACAATGTTTATTTATATGTGAGTGTACATTAACAAATAAAGACATAAATCAATACATATCAATACGCATGTGTATGGTTAAAAATGATGGAACATTTTAAGTTATTTTGATGGTTACCATAAAAAATGCAAGTGGTCCCACCGCCGGAACAGCTGGCCCCATGTTGGTGGTGCTGCTATCCTGGTAACCCTGCTGGTATAATTGCTGGTCAAGCTGGTGACCAGCTATGATGGTCTATGCTGTTTTTTTTTTTTTTCAGTTTTAAGTGATTTCCATTGATTACTTTTTTTAAAAAGTGCATTTATATAAAAGGTTTATGTTGTGTTTTTAGACAACCCACCGATATTTAATAAATGCAAAATAATGTATTTACATGTTTTTGGTGAATGGATTATTTTTGTCTCTTGTATGTAAATACATTTAAAGATAACACTACACGGTCCATGTATTTACATCACACATTATTTACAGTACTAGCTATTAAAAAACAAGATAACAAGCTAAAATGGTAACCAATTTTAACTACCAAAACCTTGCTGGTGGCCCAGCATATAAATCATGCTGGCCTATGCTGGATTTTTCAGCAGGCATGCTGGTCTTCCATCAGTTATGCTGCTGGTTCACCAGCTAAACCAGCATCAGACCAGCACTAACCAGTATTAACCAGCATAGATCAGCATATAAATCATGCTGGTCTGTGCTGGATTTTTCAGATGGGTGTTCATTGTTAAATTATCATATTGGTACAAATGTGCATATTGTATATATTGTTACATATTATGCAATGTTAATATTGGTTGTGTTGGCCAATAAAGCTGATTTTATACTGATTCTGTTTTATATTTTACATATTGGATCACAATCTTCTATGTATTCTGGCTTTTATACCATACCAACATTAGATGGGGTGGTGAACAGCATAGTGTCATGGCACTATAATGCTGGTCACCAGCATACCAGCAAAATCTATGCTGGTACTGTATGCTGTGGACCAGCATCAGTAAAGTGACCAGCATACCAGCACCAAAACACAACATATGCTGGTATAATGGTAACCAGCTATGCTGGTCTATGCTGTTTTTTCAGGAGGGATTTTCAGCATATGAACTTCTGAAATGACCGACTGTATGAAATGCCGACTACATTGCGCATACATCCTGCAGCCATTCAAACATGAGGTGATTGTTTGCTATTTATGTCAGGTTTCAATTTCTTTTTTGGTGGCATGATGGTAATTGAGGAAGTAAACAAAAACGAATCCTTTGTATTAAACGATTTCATTGGTTGGAGACTGCGAGAGCTGGTTACGTTGTGTCATTGCCAGCCTTACTTCCGTTCTTGTGGGAATGCATTGCAGAAGATGCACATAAATGTAAACAATTAGTTGTTGTTGGTTTTATTTATTTATTTATTTATTTATTTTTACAAAATTCTGTGTGAAATATGCAGTGGAGAAGTAATGTTTGGAAATAGATACTACATATGCTGGCCCCATGTAGTCTGCCTGGAAAACGTGTTGTGACTGGGGATGGTTTTATTTGACCATGAAAGTCATTGACTCGGCTGATGCTGACAGCTGCAGTCGCTCAATAGCTCAGGACTGATTCCTACAGTTTTCCACCTGAGGCTCCTTGTTTAGTCTGGTTCCTCTCAAGGCTTCTTCCTATTGTCATCTCAGGGAGTTTGTCAAGCCCTCGGCTTGCTCGTCAGGGATAGACTGATAATTATGATTAATACATATTTCCTCACACCTTAAACTTATTTTCACAGTTTTTTGATTCTGTAAAGCTGCTTTGCAATGACTATTGTTACAAGTGCTATATAAATAATACATAAACCTAAAACCACAAATAGTCTTGAAATAAATAGGTTGCTTAAAACTAGAAATGTTGTTTATCATAATTTAGATTTAACTTATTAATATTTAAATTTTTCCAGATAACCTGAAAACATCGAAAGGCAAGGATAGAAACAGCCGCATCAAGAGGCCAATGAATGCTTACATTATTTGGGCAAGGAAACAACGGTCTGTCGTAGCCGAGGCCTATCCAAATGCCAGCGCTGCTGAGGTCAGTGAGCAGCTTGGAATCGAGTGGAGGAAGCTGAGTGAAGACCAGAAGATGCCCTACTACCTAGAAGCATTGAGGCTTAAATGGGAACACAGCCTTCAGTTGACGGTGCACAAGGTTTTCAGATAATAAGCAAAATATCAAGACAAACAGGTCAACCATGACCAGTGTTAGGTGTAAGGCGTTACAAAGTACAAACGTTACAGTATTTACAAAGCGTTAGAGTACTTGGATTACTTTTTTGATGTAAGGAGTAATCTAATGCGTTATGTCCGTCATTAAAGTACTCAGTTATTTAGTTACTTTTTTAGGTAACTGTTATTCTGACAATTTATGCAATACATGAGCAGTCATTCCCAATCCGTTATTGTGTGTGTGTGTGTGTGTGTGTGTGTGTGTGTGTGTGTGTGTGTGTGAAAGTCGTCCTACAAGCCCCGTCCCCGATAACCCGCCCCTCTGTGATTCCTGCTGTTATACCCCTATCTCACCTATGCGGTTTGGGTATGAGAGAAACATTGAAGCCTAATCACAGAACTCACGGTGAATGATGATGAACCGTGCTTACGGCCACCGCACGAAACCACGTATGTGAGATAGGGGTATTAGTAGTTACCAGATTATGGGCCAAACTTCACTGAGTGATAATGGTAGAATAACTTTAAAGGTCTTGACTAAAACAACATGCATGAGGAAGCACAAAGGAGCTTTCATTTTCTGCAATGGAAGAGAAACATTTGACAGAAAGTAATGCTGAAATGTAAACGATTACTTTTTAAAGACAGAAATTTTGTAATGTAATTAGTTACTTTAAAAAGTAACGTCCCCCAACACTGACCATGACACATCTTCTTGTTTTTATGCACCTTGTTGCATCGCTCTTTCTTTCCTTAAATGTAGATTGGGAGTACAAACCCCATCCACAGAAGAGAAAGCAAGTTTGCCCGGACGAAGCAGCTCCAGAAACTTCAGCTATACAGAACAATCTAATATTCTCTGGTAAAAATGCTATTTTTGTATTCCTTTACTACACAAAACCACCCTTAAAGTTGAATATTTGCAAACGTTTTTGTGAACAATTTGCATATTCAAATTTTTGTGAGATTCTTCTTTTTGAAGTCAGTATCAATGATTGTAGCACCCGTACCAGATGCAGTAGTAAACTCTGCTAAAAAAGTTATTATAATAATGTCATATTGTCATCTTCTGAATAATTAATAGTGAAAAGATGCACATTTTTTCTCAGTTTAAGTGTTCTTTAAACAGTTCAAGTAACACAGTTCCAAGAAGTTATTTATGTGGGACAAATGAATGAAGACCAAATAGTTTAAACAAACAGAATGTAAAAATAATTAAGGAAATAATTAAGGCTGTCAAAAATCTTGTTTTTGTTTCTCTGCTCTCATTCAAAAGCAATGCCACACACATGTACTGTACCGTGTCCAGTGTTATAACAAGTTAATTCCTCTTGTGGTATAATATTAGGACTATTAGGTGAAACAAACATTACCAGTTAATATTTTTTATCCGTTGTGTTCTTAAAGGGAATTATTTACTTAATTTATAATTACTTATATCCATAGTTTCTGTAGTAAAAGCTTTTTTAACCAAGGAATTGTACAGACACTCCAAATGATTTAAGATTAATCAATGGATTTGGTCTTGTTTAACATTATAATTCTTATAATTGTTGAGAAAGAGTGAGGTGTGGGAACTTATAACTTATAACTTATAACATAAGTCAGAACAGGAATTAACTTGTCACTTGGATTATAAACCATTAAACAGAATAACAAGAAATATCAATACAAAAAGATCAACCCTGAGACTTTGTGCTGTTTTATGCCCCTTTATGAATTGCTTCTTAAATGTTTCTTTACTCCAATGTAGACGATGATTTGACTCCTCATCACCAGAAGAGGAAGCAAGTCGGCCTGGAAGTGACTTCTCCTGAAACACCCTCTGATGCCTCACCAGCCAAAGCCCAGGCTACAAGAGATCAAGTAAGCTATAATAATAATAATAATAATAGGATTCATTACGACCGAGCTTGTTCAGATATGGTGAGGTTTGGTTTCAGGTTTATCCTTAAACTATTTAAGTACAGCTGTCTGTAAAATAGTGTATCATTGTATACTAACATATATAAGATGTTCCCTCAACTCTGGTTTTCCTTTAAAGCATAATGAACATGCTTTATCATTTATTTTCTTGAACAAAATAGGTAACAGTGAAAAGTGAATTGCATCATGCTTTTAAATCAAATGCCAAGTTTATACCCTTTTAATCCATCAACACAAGTCTGCCCGTCACACAATATCAGACAGTGTCTTTTCACATAGGGAGTGAGTCAAACCAACACACCTAATGGTTTTGTAATTTTGCAGGCAGTTTGGAGAAAACAGCCTCACCAAGAAGACCTGATCGAGAGCCAACCCCACCTCATTTCCCAGACGATTTACTGTCCTGCATGCCTGAGCCGTTATTCATCCAGTCCAGGTGAGTTTTAGCTGCAGTAGAACTGTTTCAGAAGTCAAATAGGTGCAAATGAAGTGTTACTCTGGCATGTTAAGTAATTGCAAGAATTCTGTTTTTACAGCACCTTGGACTATCAGGAAAACTCCATTATGATGGACCTGTATGATAACACTTTCCTGGACTACGATGAGTTTTCTGCCCTAGATCAGTATCTTTTTGGTCAAGAGTCTGTGGCAGACAGCAAAGACACTAGCAGCAGAGACACTAACAGCAGAGACACCCATCTTAGCGGAAGCCTAAATCTCCACTAGTCCTGGACACCAATGCCTTGGAAGAGGTGTTAAACTCTCTGCCTGCTTCAGTTGATTATTAAAATAAAGACTGAATGTGTGATTTAAATTCCTGTACATATTTGATATAAATTGTTGTAAATAGTTTTGTTTAATGTGTCATGTTAACATGTTGCAATTGTATGTAATTTAATATCATATTAAAATGCTTTTTACTATTCATGTTCGTGGTTTGAAGAAGGGGAGTGTCCTGACTTTAGGCTTCAATCTTAGTTTAGTACCAATGAAGGTACAAACTATTGTCACTGGTGCAGTACCTTTCAAGGGCACAGAATTGTACCTTTATAGAGAGAAACAAATTTGTACCAATTCTGTTTGTACCACCAATGACATTATTTGTACCATGGACAACCAAAAACTACCTTTTGTTTTATAACCGTAATCAAGGTTACCGTAATCAAAGGTACAACCCCAGTGACAAGCCTTTTTGTACCTTAATGATGTCTAATGTGTTCCTTTGGGAACTATAAAGAAGTTATTTTCATATTGAATAAGACATTCAATCAATTTATTATCAGTAATGCATGTGTTTGAACTCTGCCCTAAATTACCATGAAATATTCTGAAAAAAAAAAAAAAAAAATCTTTCAGGTTTACAATAAACAATTATTTAAACTAAATAAAACACTTCTATTATCTGCAAAACCTTTCAAACAGTACAATCACACTACAATTGTACAGTTTATAAAATACAATTTTTCATCTACAATATAGCTTTTCGCAAACTGTTTACAATACAATTTAAACTTTCAAATAAATTTTTACCCACTTTTCACAAAATCCTGTACCACTGCATTCACCCAATACTGTCAGAGCATAAATAACATAAAAAGCATCAAAAACACCGTAACGATATGTGCACAAACCCGATGACTATACATATCTGAAAAACTTGTGAAAGTCGTCCTTTCACAGTTTATTCTAACATGTGTGCGCGCACATATAAAGCAAAAGCAAGTGTCATTAGAGAGGTTAAAGATCCATTTTCTCTCTCTCAGCCTGCACTGCACTTAGTGTGTGTGCACGTGTCATTGGACATTTTGCCCCTTCCCTCCTCCTCCTTCACACACACACACACACACACACACACACTCTAACAGAAACACTCCTCTGTCGTGATTCTTTTTAAAGGTAAAGTGCAAGTTCATTTGTTTTATTTTTACTTTACAACAGTTATTCCGTTAATGTGCGCTCAATCAAGAGTCATTAGAGATGTTCCTTGTTAATTTTCCCGATAAGGAAGTGTTTCCATTAATGTGTGTGTGTGTGTGTGTGTGTGTGTGTGTGTGTGTGTGTGTGTGTGAAAGTCATCCCACATCTCTAATAAGAGAGGAGGAAGGGTTTACTGTGGAAGACGAGAGGGATGAGAGGGGAGGGTGTCCTTCCTTCTCTCTTCTTACTTTAGCTTCAAACACACGCACACACATACACAGCACGTGTGCACACAAACACACACACATAAATACACATCGATTGTTTTGATATATGAGCACGCTTCCGGAATGAATTATGCTCCTAACCCAAAGTTCCACTGTACTGATAAACATACATGTATAAATGACTAAAGTCTGGTTGGACTGTATTCACTGCAGACTGGGCTATAGTAATACAGTATGTGAGCAGCAGGTATGTACTTTGTATGTATGTATGTATAAGATTGTAAGTTATGTGGTTATTAAAAACAACAACAACAACAACAAAGTTTTCATAACATGTGTATACAAGACATTTGTGAACCGGATCTTGTAGCCTGGAGTTTTTGCTTCAAAATGATCTGACAATCATCCTGCTCACTCAATCACCTAAAAAATAATATCTTCATTTACATTTTCTAAGACTCTTTTTGTTTAGAAAGACCATACTGTATGTGAAGAGGTGTAAATGATCATGAGTAATGCTGTAATTCACATAAGAAAAAACAAAGACCCACATAATGAGCTGCATAATAAGGCTTCAATGAGTCAGGTACTGTTTGTGAGAAAGAGGGAAATGCTACAAGAAAATACTACGATGACAAAAGAAACATATTTTTTGTTTGTTTATTCACAATATACAGTTGAAACCAAATATCTGCATACACTTTAGAAAAAAAAACACAGACTTTTTCTTTTTAGATCTCTTTTTCTTTTTCAAACATTAAATCAGAGTAAACTTTTTTTTATTTAGATTAAAAAATATTAAAGCATTCGCTAAATGTCACAATCGAGCGAGGGATAGCTTTTATGTATTTTTTACCACTTTCTTTAAATTCAGAAGTATATATACACTAAATTTATTGTGTCTTTAAACAAAAAAAGAAAACTCCAAATGATTCCATTCTGAGCATAAGAAGCTTCTGATAGGTTAATTGATTCCATTTGAGTTAATTGGTGGCACAGCTGTGGATGACTCTTTCCTGAACGGTGGATGGTCAGATCCCTGAAGGTCCCACGTTCATCCGTTTAGACAATAATATGCAAGTATAAAAACCACAGGAATATACAACCATCCACCGTTCAGGAAAGAGTCCAAGAGAGGAAAGTTTTTTGGTGCAAAATGTCTGAATCTACCCCAGGACGACAGCAAAAGACCTTGTGAAGACGCTGGCTGAAACTGGTAAGACAGTGTCATTATCCACAGTAAAACGAGTCCGGAACCACCATGAGCTGAAAAGTTACTCTGGGAGGGGAAAAGCCATTGCTTCAAAAATACCACGAAAAAGCCGGACTACAGTTTGCAACTGCACATAGGGACAAAAATCCTAATTTCCTGGAGACATGTCCTATGGACTGATGAAACAATAATTTAACTGTTCATAACGATTAACTGTCTATTTGGAGGAAAAAGCACGAAGCTTTGAAGCCTCAGAACACCATCCCAACTGTGACGTATGGGGGTAGTAGTACTGTACAGTATAATGTTGTATAATATACTTTGCTGCAGAAATGACTGGTGCCCTTCACAAAAATGGCATCATGAGAAAAGAAAATTATATGGATATATTGAAGCAGCATCTGAAGACATCAGCCAGGAATTTAAAGCTTGGGTGCACATGGGTCTTCCAAATGGACAATAACCCCAAGCATAAATCCAAATTAGTTACAAAGTGGCTTAAGGACAACAAAGTAAAGGTATTGGAGTGACCATCACAAAACCCTGATCTCAATCCCGTAGAAAATTTGTAGATGGCACTGAAAAGGCAAGTGTGAGCAAGAAAGCCTGCAAACTTGACTCAGTTATACCAGTTCTGTCAAGAGGAGTGGGCCAAGCAACTGTACAGCAAACTATTGTAGAAAGCTTGTGGAAGGATACTCGATTTGATTGGCCCAAGTGAAAAAAATGTTAATATTTATTGATCTAAAACATTAAAAGGTTTACTCTTGATTTAATGTTTGACACAGATGGCACATTTATGGCATAAATATGGCTGCACAAAAACACACATTCAGGGTAAAACTGTCCAAACGGGAACGGTGCATGATAAGAAAAAGGGTGTTAGGTTTGTAAAAGCCCAATCTTACACCCTATACACAGAAAGAAAGATACTTATTGTGTGTCCATGCACTTTAAAAATACAAGAGAATTATCCCAAATCCAGACCCCACTTGTGGTTTAGTTTCCCATGCTGGCAAAGACTAAAACAAACAGCTACTGTAAGCTAAAGCTATCCAAAACTGTGTGAAGTACATTAGAACATTTACACCATAGCTGATGTGCATGAACATGTGTAATTTACATGAGACATTATTTTAGCCATCGTGAGCTAACATTGTTGTGCTAAGCTACATAAGGCAATATGTCAGCATGATATGAAGCAGTGCTATTTACATGCTACCTTAAACTATGTAAGTGACATTGAAAGACAATGTTTCATATAAGCTGACCAAAGCTAGCCAGAATAAGGATTATATGAGACATACTAACTTACCCATGGTAACAGCTTGCTGGATTCTCCTCTTTTATCTGTCAGAGTCTCAGTGTTGTTTTGAAAAAAAGCTAAACTCCTCCCACTGTCCAGAACATTCTGTAGTATTTATTTTAAAACATGTACCTTCAGTTCATTTGTACCTTAAAAAGTTAAGCTAAGATTTAAGCTTAATCCAAGTTTAGGCTAGGATTTACAGGAGTAATTCTAAATGTCCAGTTCAGTTCAGTCTTTCTTACATGATAGAGCATCTCATTGGCACTCAGAAAGTTAGGGGTGCTTGTTAGTCCAGATTTTCTATACAGACCATGGTGAGCTTTCGTCCCTTCTCAGGGACACACTGAAGGACCAGATAATGTTTATTATTCTGTACGATCTTCTCAATGTCCTTCAAGTACTGGTCCAACTCCTGGATCATTCTTCGAGATTTACACCAGAAAGCACAAAGGAAATAATTATTCAGAATGCGATCATCTTTCTTTACAGTTTAAAGAAATTAAATGTTTTAGAATTAATTCCGCATAACAATGTGTGTCCTTAAAATAACAATGCAAATGCCTGACTGTTTAAGGAAACCCCAAGAGATGGAACTGTGACTGAGCAATTGCACTTGACATGAAAAGTGATATCACATAATGGTGTGTTTTTTTCAGTCTGTGTATATATTTCTGGTCTTAAATATGTATTTACACTCCAGTTTTAATACATAAGTAATGTGTGAAAACAGATGTATTTGATTGTAATTATTATGATTGCATACAGCAAGTTTTCTAGTAGTATTTATTATTATTATTATTATTATTATTATTATTATTATTATTATTAATAAATATTTCTAGTATGCAGCACATGTCAAACTCATACAATAGTATCTATTGTATGGTAAAAATTTCTGTTCTTAAAATGAGCCAACGTTGGACCAGAGTTGGCCCCCAACAGTGGGCTATCTGGGTCATTTCCAATTTCCAACCTTGCAATTACCTACTGAACCAACGTTGAGCCAATATTAGGCAAATTAACACAATGACCAAAATTGGGCCAACCAATGATGCCAACATTCGCCCAATGCATGCACTGCTGTTGGCCAAGTGTTGGCCCTTTAGCATTGTGCTATTTGGGGAATAGCTGCCAGGAAAACAAGGGGAAAGATCAAGATTAGTCCATGCTAGCACTGGTGACAGTGTATTGGAGCATGTTAATGGAAGTGAGGTAGCTGAAGATGGTGTGGGAGCTGAGAATGTACCACCAAACAAAGCTCCGGGACAGAAAAAGATCAGAAATGTCTAGAAAACGGGCCTCCGAGTGGCGCAGTGGTTAAAGCGCTCGCCCTATCATCCGGAGATCGCTAGTTCGAATCCCGGGTGGTGCTGTAACCTCTCGCAGCCGGAGGTCTAGAGAGAGCTGATTGGCCGAGCTCTCTCAGAGGGGAGGGATGAGAGGTACTTAGTGCTCCCACATTAATCACGGCTCTACAGCCAGTCAGGGGCGTCTGTGAGCTCGCGGAACGGAAGGAGCGGATAGCGCTGTCCTCCGAGTGTGTTACGCCGCCCCCAACGGTGCGCGAGCGAGCAGTTCGAAAAGATGCGGTCGGCTGGCGTCACGTGGTTCGGAGGAAACATGTGATAGTCTTCAGCCCTCCCGGCTGAGTGGTAGCAGTAGCCTTAATGTGGGAGCCCCCTAGTGACGGGGAGGAATTGGACACGACTAAATTAGGGAGAAAATCGGGGAAAAATCCAAAAAAAAAAAAAAAAAGAAATGTCTAGAAAACAAACGACACCCAGTTGGAGGGTGACCTGCCTCATTTTTCTAGTGGACTGGAAGATGAATGTTAGGGGAACAGAGCCAATAGATTTCTTTATCCACCTATTTCCTGAAGATCTGGGCCCGTATTCACAAAGCTTCTTATGCCTAAAAGTTGCTCCTAGTGATGAAATTCTAAGAAAAATCTTACAATTATGGCATTTTCTTAGAATTTTCCCTTAAATTTAGGATTAAATCTTAGTAAAGATAAAAATGATTCACAAAACATCTTAGCCCTAAAAACAGCTCCTAAGGTAAAAATTGTTAAGAGTAGAGAGGAGGACTTTTAAGAGGTTTAAGAGTTTCTATAGCAGAGGACAAATGGTGGAAAGGAGAAATCTTCCCCAAACAATGAACGCAAAGCTAAAAGTAAACACTGCTCTTCTGTCCAATTTGATTTTCTTGTTTTTTTACTTCCTTCCATCTCTCTTGGACTGTTGACTACATACCATCCAAAAGTGCAAAGTAAATAGACTGTCCTGCAATCATGTAAATTGTAAAAGCTGAGCCATTTGCTCCCATCAATCTGAAATGGATTACAAGTAATAAAATCAATATGGTAAATAAATGTAAGAACTTAAATATACTAACGGAAATTGGTTGTTTCAAAAGTAGACACATTTTTAACATTTGACTGTTTAATTATCTTATAAGAGAACTAGCCTATAACAGAAACTTTGCATAAAGTAGTCTGTAGTCATGATTATACAATGTCATTATATACAAACAGTATGATTTTACTGTCTGTTCTATTATCATGTATTCTATTTTTACTAAGAGTGCATTTCAAGACCTTTACAGAGGTCAGTGGTTATTTTTTTATCAACCAATCACAGTCCTTGAATTGCTGCATCATCCCTAGCAACAGGGTCAACCACACCTTCTCACTAAGATAAAGGTTTTTGTACTTTCCTTACTCAGAGTTGCTCTAAGAAGTTTTCTAAATCACTTTTATTCTAAGACTCCCAGCTAGGACTTTTTAGGCTAAGAAAGAAGCTTTGTGAATACGGGCCCTGATGGACAAAATGGAAAAGAAAATCTGGCCTGGACAACAGAAAAACTGAAAACTTTTCTGGGAATAAATATGGTAATGTCATATGTAAGATATCCACTAAACATGGATATTGGTCATCACAATCAGGTCTTCGTCTTGACTTGATAGCAAATGCCATGCCAGTGAACAGATTTAAAGAGATTCTAAGATACATGCACTTTGTTTAATAACATGTCTAGAGAGGAATAAAAACTCTTGACTGAGGCTTTTATAATTCATGCATGAAAGGGCTAGACAACGACTTTGACAACATCATAAGCAGTCCCCGGTACCCTCAGATCAACTAAGAGGCAGAGGGAGTAGTCTGAAACAAATGCTGAGAAAGAATCAAGACACTTAGAGAACTCTTCTGGCATACAGATCGACTCTACTGAGCCATGAAATCTCACCAGCAGAACCTTTGATGGGGAGGAAGATAAGATCAACAATTCCAGCTACACAGAAATCTCTTGCACTGAAATGGCCTGGCTTGAAAACGTTTAGGAGGAAAGATAGATCACATTCAAATCTAGACACAAAGCGAAAGATCTATCAGTCATTATACCTGGACAGAAAGTGTGGACCAGAACACTAAAAACCTCTGGAATGGTCCAGGGAGAAGCATCAACACCCAGATTGTATCGAGTAGAAACTGAGATGAGAACACTGAGAAGGAACACAGGTCATCTTATGGTCCTTCCAGAACCAACCGGGCAAGTTATTAATGGAACAGTGACAAGGTCGGGTAGGATTTCTCGTCCACCAGAAAGGCTGGAGTTCAATATTAGTATTGAAAGACCTCCTGTCAAGGAGAGGACAGAATAATCCCTTCAGCAGAATTAGGAATGTCCAGATAGTTCACCCTAACATCCTGCTTAGGAAAGAAAGTTCAGTGTTATATGTTGTTGAGATGGTTATTGAAATTAAAAGGAGGGGAAATAGTGGGACTCATCCAGACACTAGAGGGTGGCTCCAGTTGTATAAAGGAGATAGATAAACACTTGGACGAGATGTTTGAATAAATGTTAAGTAACTAAGCTGACAGGCGAAACATCTATCACTGAGTCACCAGTGCCTTAAATGTATATATTATAATATATATAGATACAATATAATGACTCCTATAACATTCATGTAAATATGTGCTATAAATAAAGTGTAACCAGCCAGCCTACAAAAACCAGACCTGCATAAAACATTTTCAGTCACATGAACATCAGTAGTGCCACAAGAACAGAAATACTGCTAAAAGTCAAAGTAAAATAAATTTTTTAAGCACACGTAACACAACACAGCTGTAAAATCCTAAAATAGTTGTAGACTAGGGGCCTCTAGCCTATTCCAGACAGGGTGCCAATCCATTGCAGGGCACACACACAATCACACACTCATTCACACACTTTGGGATCGGGCAATTTGGGAACGGCAATTAGCCTAATCTGCATGTCTTTGGAGTGTTGGAGGAAACCAGAGTACCCAAAGGAAACCCACCAAGCACGGGGAGAACATGCAAACTCCATGCACACAGAGTTGGAAATCAACTCTGGCCAGGAAACGAACCCGGACCCTGGAGTCTTTCCATTGCACAGGGTGGTGTAGATACACCGACAAATACTGTTTACTCCACACATCCCAGAGTTCCCAAAGGAAACCCACCAAACATGGGAAGAACATGCAAACTCCATGCACACAAAGGTGGGAATCAACCATGGCTGGGAAATGAACCCGAACCCTGGAGTTACAAGGTGACAGTGCTAACCAATTGTCATGGCGCGCACCCAAATATAATATCGCTCCTCGCCAACTCCGAAGCTCACTAGCTAGACGAACTCCCCATCTGCAGGTGTCTGAAGAGGCGGGGCTGTGGAAATAGGCACAGCAGGTGAGCAATCTCTGGTAATGGAGTAAGCTAGGAGTGTACCTCGGAGTCTGATCAGCTACTGGATCAGAGTGGAGAGTGTGACACGCGCTAAGAATGTAAAAGAGTGGCATGCACACGGGGCAATGGAACAAGCCCCAGGGCTTTTTTTCTTTCTTTGATCTTCGGGATGAGAACAGCAACAAGCTCACTGCCGGAGCTCCTGCAGCTCTTAAGATCTCGCATGGAGCCGGATTTCATGACCCTGCCGCCGGGGAGGAAAAGGCCGTTAGGAGATACAAGTCACGGCCCCCGTTCCCAGCCGGAGAAGGCTGCCCAGCTGCCAGACATCACAGAGTACTCCCATCTCACCAGCCTGTGACCGTATGCCAGCGCGGCACTGCCCACCAGACCTGCACATGCACATCATTCCTTCCCTTTCCTTCCATCCTCCCTCCTTTAACTCTTTCCTTCCCCATTTTTCTTAAATAAATTACCCTTTTTCCCGTAAGTTCTCGCCTCGTGTCTGTGCTTTATGGTGTCGTGCAAAAAGGGTCGAACCTGTTACATACTACACCACTGTGCCATCTCATTGTATAAAATAAGCAAATAAAACAGTGAACCAATAAATAAATAATAAATAAAATAGGGAAAAGAATACCTCATCACACTGTATTCAATGCCAAAGAGTATAAAAAGGTCTTAAGGTGAGATTTAAAATTAGGAAGAGTAAGGGCCTGCCTGATGTACAGGGGCAGCTCACTGCAGAGTTTAGGGGCTGCTACTGAAAAGCAGAGGTGGAAAGAGTAATAAACTTTTGTACTCAAGTACAAGTACTGTTACTTCACTTTCTGGAGTACAAGTAAAGTTACCATTGTAAAAATCTACTCAAGCAAAAGTAAAAAGTAGCTCATTAAAACTTACTGAGTAACTTTTTTAACAGCAGGCATGGGATTCTAGTGTAGTTCAAAAAAGACAAGTGGATATGAATCTCAAAGGAACACCTTTGAATAATAAAGATGTTGCCTTTCTTGTGCTTGAAATCAACGTGGTCGCTTAAATATGGTGTGACGCTTTGCACCGGATAGCCGAAGGAAAAATGAGATCAGAGACAAGAAACCTAACCTTTCAGCATCACAAAATTATAATATTAAAAAACATAAAGTAAAAGTAAAGAAAAGGGTAAAACAATAGAGCGTTTTGAGGGCGAGCAGCACAGCTGAGCTCCTACTCCGTTCTCTCCATTTCACGCACACACCTCCACAGCGCGCACACTGGGGGAGGGGCTGCTTAAAAAGGCAATATACATACATAATGTGGTATACAACACAGTATTGGCCATTAAAATGGCCAGGGGTTTGTTCATAAGAATTTTTCCATCGTTCTTGTAAATTTAGCGAGTAAAAAATAAACGCGAATTTACTCAGCGAATATGATTTCAAATTTATCGAAGTACAATACTTAAAACAAAACATACGTAAGTAAAAGTAAAATTAAGAATTTTAAAAGTTATTTTAAAAAGCAGAAGCACACAAAAAAACTACTCAATTACAGTAACGTGAGTAAATGTAATTCGTTACTTTCCACCTCTGCTGAAAACGAGACCTGAGCCTCCAATAACGAACTGGACTCAATTTTAACTTAAACAAATCTCCTGTTATACTGAACTTCCAATCTCAACAGTATGATGCAGATCAATCCCTGCTATCCGTTTTACCCAAATGAGGATGGGTTCCCTGTTGAGTCTGGTTCCTCTCAAGGTTTCTTCCTATTACCATCTCATGGAGTTTTTCCTTGCCACTGTCGCCGTCATCCTCGGCTGGCTCATCAGGGACAGTTTTATCAATTTGGTTCATACATGTTCACATTTCATACAAACTTATATAATTATTTTGATTGTGTGAAGCTGCTTTGTGACAATGTCAATGGTTAAAAGTGCCATACAAATAAAATGTATTTGAATTGAAAAGGGAATTATATTTTGTATTAATAATTGTATATGAATAATATTTGGGTTGTGGAACAGATCATTAGAGTTTAAATTATTTCTTATTGGGAAATTAGCTTTGACATACAAGTGCTTTGGATTACAAGCACACGTCCAGAACAAATTATGCTCACAATCCAAGGTTTACCTGTATAACCTTTTTAAGATCTGTTTTTGTTAAAAATGGCTTGTTCTTGGACAAGAGGCCAAACTGACTTTAACTTTAACAACAGAGTTAATTTGCTTATCCAGTTTAAAATCACTGTCACCAAGGTTTCTAGCAGTTGGTTTTACATAAAATTTTATGTATCATATAAAAAAGGGTCAGCACATGCTCCAGAACATCTAAGATCTAAGAGCAGGAGAATGGTGTAATTCCCATAGTCAGTAAGTATTAAGAGATCATTAAAAACTGTTGAGATTTAGTGCTGCTGAGAGCTTTAAACCAGACTGGAACACCTCAAGTATGCCATGAAGAGTTAGGAGATGAAGCAGAGTAACAACAGCCAAGAGACACCTCTTTTCATCTGAATTTTTTTATTACTTGGGAAGTGAATAGTTAATGATATATAATAAATAAATTAACTAATAAACAAATTCATACATACATAGTTAACCATATCACCATCAGTCTCTCCATAGCACAGGGTGGTGTAGATAACACGGACAAATACTGTTTGCTCCACAGTTCCCTTAACTGTGGAAAAGTCTGATGTTCAAACAGTAAACAGACAACAGAAACATAAATAAATAATGTTACATGCACATGCCACATAATGATGGCTATTATAGTAAAACTATAAAAATTGGGATTTTGTAGCCATTACATTACTATATTTCAATTACTATACTTAAGTTTCTTAAAAAGTCATAGACTATAATGCTACAACCATGACGATGAAATTATTTGTCACACTTTTATGATTTTATATAATTTTTTTGCTCTTTGGCCAAGTGCACAAAACAAGCAAGCAAAATTGAACTGTGATAAAAGCTAATGAAGGCTCATGTGTAATGCTGATTATGGTAAAAGAAACAGTGAAAGCATCTATAGAATTTTTTTAAAGACCTGAATAAAGATTAAAAAACATCAACACTCGCATACACAGATTTACTAGCTGATCTAAATGAGGATCCAACTCCCTGAATATCATCTCCTCCTCGACGCAATCATGGCTAAGCTCACTGCCACTGCCAGAGTACGATTTGCTGTCGAACCAGGCCAGTATTTACTAAGCAACTCAAAGAATGATGCCAATAACTCCAGGGAAACCAGTGATGCGCATGAATGTTTTTGTTGATTTCACACTGTTATGGCATGTATGAATCTGCGCATGATTTGTGGTGCTGTAAGAGCAACGTCTGACTTATTATTATCAACATTGTTGGCTGTGACAAACCCAAATCATCAGTGTTTCAAAGCTGCATCTTCGATGTTACTGTTACCAAACGTCTCTCTTTCGATTGCACCTCTCCCTGAAAGCCATTTCCTCACTACTTCTCATCGGATAGGACACCTCATGAGCTCTCCTACATTTTGGTGCAGAAAGGAGTGATTTCCTATTTTAAGAATGTTGAGTAATTGCTATCCTATTTTTATTGTGTCATGTAGGACACACTTGGGCAATGGTTTAATTCCACATTAGACTGTCTCGAAACAAACTCAAGTTTGCTAGACAAGTTTCCGTTTGCTAGACATTCTTCTTCGTCAATCTTGAATCAACCTTGAAAATGAAAAAAATCATTACACACTGAATATCCATAATCCTTCTTTTTCTCCCAAGAAGGTCCATTCCATTCTGTAGTATATATGATAAATATAATTAATTTACTGACAGGGAGAGCTGGAAGGAAGCTAAATCTCTCTGGAATTGATTGGCAGTTAACTCCACCCACAGCAGGTCATATAAAGTTGGTGGATTGGCTTATTTCACTGCAAACAGACGCCTGATTTCAGCTATATTAACTGTTATGGGTCAAATGATTTGTCAGTCACTTGATTGACAGTAAAACCACGGCTTTGTGTACAAAACAGGGGTGAAATGTGTGCAATGCTGTAAAATAAGTTTCCATATCCTAAACTCTACTATGAAATACTTCAAACAGTTGTAAAGATGATTAGGAAAGCACTTTTTGTTTAATAAAAGAAAAAAATACAATATTGAAAGAATATATAAAGAATAAAAGAGAATAAAGAATAAAAGTACAAGATTCAGGTATAACATTTTTAATTATACAATTAATTATCCACAGTTAAATAGAAGAAAGCGTATTATGAAAGCGAACTCTAAAGCCTGGCTTCTCCTCGGAAATGACGTTAGCTTACGGTAGGAGTGCAATGGCGTGTTTCACCACAAAACATTTTGGGTCGCTGTTTCACTCTCTGTAAAATAGTGAAAATGCGAAAAAGAAAAAGCTTTTCAGCAACAGATTTTATTACCGTAACAAAACGGTTAAACCAAAAACAGGAACTCCAGGTGAACCACTAACAACTTCTTATTGCCTATGCCTGCTCATTCGCTCATCCATCACCATGGTTACGGTGACGTCGGTACGCTACGTTGATTACATTTAAATATTAGAAGAAGACGCTGGAAAATATTGTTAGCGCGACAACGAAAACATCTTCAATTTAGATCTCAAGTTTTTATTAGAGAAGTTAAAGAACAAGGAGATGATGAGAAAAGAAGACAGCCAGGGTTTTACTCAATTTGCTGTGAGCACGCGCGGGGATCAGCCAATCACCATCGAAGCGGCTACCGAGCGCGTGAGCCTCACTCAGCCTCCTTCAGTAACAGGTAGGGAGCGAGCGCGAGCTCTTATCAGGCTGGGTAAACTGCAAATTAAAATAATCAAAAAACACACCTTTCTCAGTTTTTAACAGCCAAGACTAACTTGGAGAGGCCGCTCTTTTTAGTCTAAAATAATCAGTTTGTTTTATTATTCTTGTTATTTTTCAGATTACATATTGCAGTATTCACACATAAAAACATATAAACAGACCACAGACTTTTCTTGGTGGTGCTGTGGTTATCCTAGGCATTAAAGTCCATTAGCATTATATTTGTTCGAGGTTCCTATGTGCTCAATTTTGATTCATAATGCAATGATTTTTTAAAATAGTTATTATTTATGCTATTCTGTTGACATTTAACTTTAGATCCTAAATGGTGAGTCGGAAGCTACATCACTGTGCCAGTGATCATTTTTAAGATCAAAACTGGCTGTAAGGGATGCATATACATTTAAACAATGGGTCCCACAATACTGTAATTACATTAAATTTTACATAAGATTTATCAACACCACCAATAGATTTGAGAATTTATCCAAGCTGGACATCAGGATTAATTAATACCATTTAATTATTTAAGAATTAATTTCAAGAATAAAAATTTTCCAAGAAATTTCCATCAGCAGGAGAAGCATTTTCAGCATATGAACTAACAAGTTGCGCGTACATCCTACAACCATTCAAACATGAGGTGATTGCTATTTGTGTCAGGTTTCAGTTTCTTTTTTGGTGGCATGATGGTAACTGAGGAAATAATTATTTAAAAAAAAAACTAATCCTTTGTATTAAACGACTTCATTTGATAGAGTCTGCGAGATTGACTAAATCAAAAATACAGTTTCATCAGCCTAAAACCACACCACAACCTCAGTAGATGAGAGAGCTGGTTATGACATGTCATTGTTCCTGTGGAAATGCATTTCAGAAAACGCAGAATTTTTTTCCACAAAAAAATCTGTGTGAAATATGCAATGGAGAAATAATGTTTTGAAATAGATACTACATAGATATGTATGATGGCCCTGGTGGTCTGCCTGGAAAATGTTACAGTATCTGATGACTGCAGTCGCTCAGCTTCAGGACTGAGATTCCTAGTTTTGTACCCGAGACTCCTTGTTTAGTCTGGTTCCTCTCAAGGCTTTTTCATGTTGTCATCTCAGGTAGTTTGTCAAGTCCAATGTTGTCGTCGGCTTGCTCATCGGGGACAAGCTGATAATTATGATTAATACATATTTCCTCACACCTTTATTTTTTAAATTTATTTTCATTGTTTTTTTATTCTGTAACGCTGCTTTGCAATGACTATTGTTACTAGTGCCACATAAATAAATACATGAAACTAAAACCACAAGTAATCGCTAATAGTAGCAATAGTAAAATACAATAGGTTGTTTAAAACCTTTGCACAACACTGTATGCCTCTACTGTATTTTGTTCACTCATCTAACTAGAAATGTTATCATAATTTTCAATTATTAGTCAATTATTAGTGTTTTTATTTTTCCAGGCGACCTGAAAACATCAAAAGGCAAGGGTAGAAACAGCCACATCAAGAGGCCCATGAATCCTTACATTATTTGGGCAAGGAAACAACGGTCTGTCGTGGCCGAGGCCTATCCAAATGCCAGCGCTGCTGAGGTCAGTGAGCAGCTTGGAATCCAGTGGAGGAAGCTGAGTGAAGACCAGAAGATGCCCTACTACCTAGAAGCATCAAGGCTTAAATGGGAACACAGCCTTAAGTTTCCAGGTGAGGTGCACAAGGTTTTCAGATAATAAGCAAAATATCAAGACAAAAAGGTCAACCATGACACATCTTCTTGTTTTTATGCATCTTGTTGCATTGCTCTTTATTTCCTTAAATGTAGATTGGGAGTACAAACCTCGTCCACAGAAGAGAAAGCAAGTTTGCCTGGACAAAGCAGCTCCAGAAACTTCAACCATACAGAACAATTTAATATTCTCAGGTAAAAATGCTATTATTTGTATTCCTTTACCACATACAAATTACCCTTAAATTTGTGTATAGTGAAATGTTATTGCAAACAATTTGCATATGCAAATCCCAGTGAAATTTATTATTCTTTTTGAAGTCAGTATAAATGATTGTAGTAATCATACCAGATACAGTAGTAAACTCTGCTTAAGGGTTATTATAATAATATCATATTGTTAATAATTATCAGTGAAAGACGCAATTTGTTTCTCAGTTTAAGTTTTCTTTAAACAGTTCAAGTGACAAAGTCTCACGAAGTTGTTTATGTGGGACAAATAAATTAAGCCCAAATACAAACAGAATTAAAAAATAAATAAGGAAATGATTAAGGCTGTCAAAAATCTTGCTTTTGTCTCTCTGTACTCATTCAAAAGCAACACCACACAAATGTACTGTACCGTGTTCAGTGTTACAACAAGTTAATTTCTCTTGTGATATAATATTATGGGCAATATTAGGTGAAAAACATTATCAGTTAATATTTTTTTGATCTGTTACATTCTTAAAGGGAATTATTTGATTAATGAATAATCATTTACATCCTTAGTTTCTGTAGTAAAAGCTTATAACCAAGGACTTGTACAGACACTCCAAATGATCTAAAATGAATAAATGGATTTAACAGTGGTCTTATTTAACAGTGCAATTCTTATAATTGTTGAGAAAGAGTAAGGTGTGGGAATGACTGTTTATTGCTGTAAAATAAAATAAGTGAGAACAGGAATTAACTTGTCACTTGGATTATAAACCATTAAATTGTGCAATATGTCATTTATTAAAAAATAAATATAAATTGCTGCAGTGTAAACAGAATAGAAAAAAATATCAATACAAAAAGATCAGCCCTGAGACTTTGTGCTGTTTTATGCCCCTTTATGAATTGTTTCTTAAACGTTTCTTTACTTCAATATAGACTATGATTTGACTCCACATCACCAGAAGAGGAAGCAAGTCGACCTGGAAGTGACTTCTCCAGAAACACCCTCTGATGCCTCACCAGCCAAAGCCCAGGCCTTGCTACAGAGATCAAGTAAGCTATAATAAAAAATAATAATAATAATTTATACCTTATTTTTTTGGTTCACTGATTTGATTGTTCAATGTTCATATTTTTTTTGTTTCTGTCATTTCACTTGTCTGTGAATATTACAATTGAGGTGAGGTACTGATGTACTGAATATCACCATTGCTGCATTACCTAGGATAACATAGCAATAGCGTTTTCAATATAACAGTACTATTGCTCATCTGATTATTTTCCCTCACTCATTTATTTTAAATATTCAGTTTATCCTGGTCGCTGTCCATTTAGGCATATTTAATGAAGAAGTTTAATTGACTAAGAATTTAAATACTATGGTCTTTCTCAGTAAACAAATAAGTTTAATTTCCAGAACATAATTGGTCTCTCTACAAAACTAGCATGTGGTGATGCATGATCCACTGAAGAGCTAGTAGTTTATCTTGATAGCAGATTCATTACGACTTTCATACGAGCTTGTTAGGGTGTGGTTATGTTTGCTTTCAGGTTTATCCTTAAACAATTTAAGTACAGCTGTTTATAAAACAGACATATATATATATATATATATATATATATATATATATATATATATATATATATATATATATACACTCACCTAAAGGATTATTAGGTTCACCATACTAAGACTGTGTTAGACCCCCTTTCGCCTTCAGAACTGCCTTAATTCTACGTGGCATTGATTCAACAAGGTGCTGAAAGCATTCTTTAGAAATGTTGACCAATATTGATAGGATAGCATCTTGCAGTTGATGGAGATTTGTGAGATGCACATCCAGGGCACGAAGCTCCCGTTCCACCACATCCCAAAGATGCTCTATTGGGTTGAGATTTGGTGACTGTGGGGGCCATTTTAGTACAGTGAACTCATTGTCATGTTCAAGAAACCAATTTGAAATGATTCGAGCTTTGTGACATGGTGCATTATCCTGCTGGAAGTAGCAATCAGAGGATGGGTACATGGTGGTCATGAAGGGATGGACATGGTCAGAAACAATGCTCAGGTAGGCCGTGGCATTTAAACGATGCCCAATTGGCACTAAGGGGCCTAAAGTGTGCCAAGAAAAGATCCCCCACACCATTACACCACCACCACCAGCCTGCACAGTGGTAACAAGGCATGATGGATCCATGTTCTCATTCTGTTTACGCCAAATTCTGACTCTACCATTTGAATGTCTCAACAGAACTCGAGACTCATCAGACCAGGCAACATTTTTCCAGTCTTCAACTGTCCAATTTTGGTGAGCTTGTGCAAATTGTAGCCTCTTTTTCCTATTTGTAGTGGAGATGAGTGGTACCCGGTGGGGTCTTCTGCTGTTGTAGCCCATCAAGGTTGTGCGTGTTGTGGCTTCACAAATGCTTTGCAGCATACCTCGGTTGTAACGAGTGGTTACTTCAGTCAAAGTTGCTCTTCTATCAGCTTGAATCAGTCGGCCCATTCTCCTCTGACCTCTAGCATCAACAAGGTATTTTCGCCCACAGGACTGCCGCATACTGGATGTTTTTCCCTTTTCACACCATTCTTTGTAAACCCTAAAAATGGTTGTGGGTGAAAATCCCAGTAACTGAGCAGATTGTGAAATACTCAGACCGGCCCGTCTGGCACCAACAACCATGCCACGCTCAAAATTGCCTAAATCACCTTTCACCTTTCACACTCTGACATTCAGTTTGGAGTTCAGGAGATTGTCTTGACCAGGACCACACCCCTAAATGCATTGAAGCAACTGCCATGTGATTGGTTGATTAGATAATTGCATTAATGAGAAATTGAACAGGTGTTCCTAATAATCCTTTAGGTGAGTGTATATACTAACATATATACAATGATACACCCTCAACTTTGATTTTTCTTTAAAGAATAATGAACATGCTTTTTCCTTTATTTTGTAGATCAAAATAGGTAACAGTCAAAAGTGAATTGAAGTGAAGTCATGCTTTTAAATTGACATTTATACCCTTTTAATCCATGAACACAAGCCTGTCCGTCACACAATATCAGACAGTGTCTTTTCACATAGGGAGTGAGTCAAAACAACACACCTAATGGCTTTGTAATTTTTCAGGCAGTTTGGAGAAAACAGCCTCACCAAGAAGACCTGATCGAGAGCCAACTCCACCTCATTTCCCTGAAGATTTACTGCCCTGCATGTCTGAGCCGTTATTCACCCAGACCAGGTGAGTTGTTGGCTGCAGTAGAACTGTTTCAGAAGTCAAATAGGTGCAAATGAAGTGTTACTCTAGTGTGTTAAGTAATTGCAAGAATTCTGTTTAATTCTTTTTCACAGCTCTTTGAGCTATCAGGAAACCTCTATTGGGATGGACCTGTATCATAACTCTTTCCTGGACTACGATGACTTTTCTGCCCTAGATCAGTATCTTTTTGGTCAAGAGTCTGTGGCAGACAGCAGAGACACCCATCTCAGCGCAGGTCTTAAATCTCCACCAGTCCTGGACACCAATGCCTTGGAAGAGGTGTTAAACTCTCTGCCTGCTTCAGTTGATTCTTAAAATGAAGACAGAATGTATTTTTTTTTATTCCTGTACATATGTAATATATACTGTATTGTTGTAAATAGTTTTGTTTAAAGTGTCATCTTAACTTGTTGCAATTGTATTTATGTAATATCACAATAAAATGCTTTTTACTATTTCTGTTCATGGTTTGATGAAGGGGAGTGTCCACAGCCAACATGGTGAGCAAGAGCAAGACACATGTCTGAAATGTTTTATTTCATGCACAGACTCGGGTTTCAACTGCTGCACAGTTTCATTAAACATGGTGATTTTCAGTTCAAGCACATTTAAGACTTTAAAATTACACATTGTAGTTCAATGGTGCTATGCTGTCCATAGCATCTATACCTTCACTGATACAGACAAATGGGTTTATTACGGCCGGTCAATACGGGGGGCGCAGGGGTGCCGCCCCCTTAAAATTAGGCAGAGAAGAATGCTCCTTTAACACCTAATTATTTAACATAATTGACACGATATGCACAAATTGAAAAAGAAGCTCTTGCGGTAACTTGGGCATGTGAGCGACTCAGTGTATATCCACTTGGATTGGAATTTATGTTACATACCGACCACAAACCCCTAATTTCTCTGTTGGGCCACTCAGTGACTTACCTCCAAGAATTCTTCTTCACTGCAGATGCGTTGTCACGAGCACAATCAGGACCTGAAAAATCAACGAAAAATGAAACATTGGAGTTTTAGTGGATCATATAGTTCAACAAATCCCTGCAACAAGAACAAAACTGAAACAGTCAGGAACAGAAGAATGAGGATCTAACCTGCCAACAACTGAAACTGTATACATGCAAGACATGTTAATTGAACATTGACAAAGTTGGGATGATTTTCCATCCACCAGAAAGACTGGACTTATGAGGTCAATATTACCATAGAAAACCTGCTGTCAAGAAGAAGGCAGAATAATCCCTTCGAGATTATTCTTCTAGCTAGTCCATCCTAACTTCAAGTTTAGGAAAGAAAGTTCAGTGTTATATGTTGTTGAGATTAAAAGGAGGGGATGTAGTGGGACTCACCTAGACACTAGATGGAGCCCCAGTTCAGTAAAGAAGATCAACTTAGGGGAAAGAATGGATGTTAAGTAACAAAGCTGTTTATGTGTGCTGATGTCTGGTCTTGAGAATATAACAATCTGTTACAAAAACCACATATGGCTTCAAAATGAATGATTATTACTGTGGTTGATTATGTTAAAGATTATTAAACTATAAAGTTTTTTATAATTCATATAATTAATGAATATATATTATAATAAATAAATATAATGAATCCTATAACATTTATGTAGGCATGTGCTATAAAAACTATTCAGTCACATGAACATCAGTAAAACCACAAGAACAGAAATACTGCTTAAAGTCAAATCTATTTTTAAAGCACATTTACTCAACTAATTTGACCAAAGTGCTGTACAATCCTAAAATAGTTATAGACATACTGTAGAAAGACTATAAAAACAGACAATAAAAGAAAATGAAATCCAAATAAAAATAATTTACAATAATAAGTTGACTTTCATTGTGTAAAACAGTAAACCAAAAATAAATAAAACAGGGAGAAGAATACCTCATCACACTGTATTCAGTGCCAAAGTATATAAAAAAATCTTAAGGTAAGATTGAAAAATAGCAAGAGAAGGGGCCCTACCTAGATTTAGAAAAAGCTGAGCGCCAAACCTGAGAGACCGTACTGGACTCTATGGCTTTAAAAGGTCAGAAATGTATGGTGGTGCTAGATTATTAGGTGCTTTGTAGGATATTCACAGGACCTTAAACTTGACCCTGAACTGCATAGGGAGCCAGTGTAAGGACGCCAAGACAGGAGTTGTGTTCCTGTTAAAAAACGCATAACAGTGCATTGGAACAACCACAACCCTGCAAGTGGGGCCTGGCCAACACCAACATAAAGGACATTACAAAAATCAAGCCGACTAGAAATAAAAGTGTGCATAATATTAAGGTTACACTTCTCTGTAAAAGGGTCAATATACTGTATGCTCCACTGGTTCCAAATACCTGAACAGTTTTAGTCACATTAAGACTCATAAAATTTGCAACCATTTATACTTTGACATCCCAATAGTGTTTATATCTGTTTATAAACTGTTTAAGAAATTTTTGAATATCATCTGCAAAACAGTGAAAAGACATTCTGTACTTCACAGCATATTTGGTTAGACATATAATTAATAGGTTGTAACACGAGCACATTTTCATGCACTGGATTTGACACTCGTTGTCTTCAGCTGACAGAAAGCCCCTCGTGAGAAAGCTGGAATGAAGCTAAATTTCTATTGGCTGCTTGAATTGATTGGCAGATAACTCCGCCCATACCAATTCGATGAACGGTGGAGATTGGTTTATTTTACTCAGAGGCACAACTGCACATTTCCTGAGGGGTATGCAAGATCATGGATTGATCCCCCCCCCTCTTTAAATGGCATCAGTCAATGTCCAAATCCTTAGACTGGCAAATACCCAAATACCCTGCAGTACTCTGACAAGGAAAAGTGCGTACAGTACATACGCTTTTGGCGTATCTTCATCTTTACAACTGAGTAAACAAAACAGATGTTTCACAAAATTTGTTTCGTAAGGCTACAATAACTTATTCTGCATGTTTCTTAATACTGTGTAAGTCATAAAGTCCTGTATGGCCTTTACCTACCTGTTTTCTTCACCTGCTCTGAACTCATTTTCTATCATTGCTTCATTGTCCTGCTCATCTTCATGGCTAAGTAAATGAACCAGATATTTCACAAAATATATACCTTAAATCATCAATCCCAAATTTATTATTATTATTGTTTTTTGATATTGTTTAAAGTGGTCATAACAAGATAAATAAAATTTTACTTGATTGTTGACAAATAAGAGGTCACTGCACTATAAAAAAATATTTTGTAATTCTGGTGCACAAAAAACTGTACCTTACTTTATAAGTGTACATCAGAAAACACATTAAAATGGTAAATGTATGTCATGACCCCTTTAAGTCATAGTATCCTGTGTGGTAGCTCCTACCTGTTCTCTTCACCTGCTCTTGACTAATTTGCTTTCTCTCTGTACTCTTCATCTTCATGGCTGAGTAAATGGACCAGATATTTCACACTATTTATACTTTAATTCTGCAGTACTCCAATCTGCTATATTTCTTGGCCCATTCTTACCTGTTCTCTTCACCTGCTTTGTCATTCTCTTAAACCTGCTCTTCGTTGTCCTCTACAGCAGACAACTTTCAGTATGAAACTACTTGCATATATCTACACACTATGAAAGAGTGCTTAAAAACTACCAGAAATGCAAAACTGTAAGTGATTAAAACATTAAAGTATATATATATATATATATATATATATATATATATATATATATATATATATATATATATATATATATAGTGTGTGTGTGTGTGTGTTACATGTAGATCAGGCCTTTAAGACGTCTTTTTATGAACACTCATGTACAAAGCATTCAAATGATTGTATTTGCTAAACAGTGTTGTAATTTCATTAGCACTGAATAAGGAAAAAAGCTCATGCATTAATAAATTTAAACTGCATAATTTGCGGTTTTTCAAGCTGTTTTGAGAATCCTGTTTACAAAAAGCTTACAATAGGGTCTCGAATACTGTATGAATGAAGGTGTAGAGGGATCCATACGCCAGTCTCGTTCTGTTTACACAGCAGGGCTTTCCGGAGAGAAAAAAAATCGTGCATTTATTGCGCCCCTGGACTGAACATAACGAACTGAGAGGATACGGCAAGAGCCCAGCAACTTGGTTGTGCTTGGTGGTGAGAACCTCAGATAACATTTTTAACAATAAGTTAAATTTTTTAAACCAAACGCCTATTTTTTCAGGAATAATGATTTGATATTAACGGACGGTAACTATGCCCAGCCTCGCTGGCAATAACGTTAAATGTTGATGAACTTGAAGACTTACAGTAATACAAAATGATAGGTCAAGCTTACCAATGTCTTTTTATCCACTTTGACATTGCTGTCCTCATTTTTAAGACACTGTTTTTCATTTTCTTTTTTTCTTTTTCTGTTCTGCGCGCCAGAAAATTCCATCTTCTGTCCATTTTGCATACGTGACTGTCTGGCAACTATAGGGGGGCTCAATTAATATATATCTTACTTTTTTCTCTTTTTTTTTACTCGTTTAAAATGCTAAACAAAAATAGTCTCTTAACAAATATAATTTTTCAAATATTTTAAAAGCTTTATTAAAGACAATTTTCAAAGATTTTTTTCACAATGGCGCCCCCATCCGTTTGGCGCCTCCATGCACTGCATATACTGCATACCCCATTATTAGGAAATTGTATTGGCTAAGAGTTCAAAACCGTGGTTGACCACAATATATTCTGGGGGCGCTATTTCACTCACTGTAAAATAGTGAAAATGCGAAAAAGAAAAAGCTCTCATCAACAAATTTTATTACCGAAGCAAAACTGTTAAACCAAGTATTTTTTTTTATTAAAATAAGTAAGTACTATTAAAAACAAGACCCCCAGGCATAATGTCATTGCTCATTGTAACACTACCAACTCCTTACTGCCTAAGCCTGCTAATTGGCTCATCCATCACCATGGTTACGGTGGCGTAGGTGCGCTATGTTGATTACATTTAAATATTAGAACAAGACGCTGGAAATCATTTTGTTAGTTAGCACGACAACGCTAAAGATCAACTTTGAGCTCAAGATTTTATTAGAGAAGTAAAACAACAGGGAGATGATGAGAAAAGAGGACAGCCAGAGTTTTACTCAATTTGCTGTGAGCACGAGCCTTGCTCAGCCTCCTTCAGCAACAGGTAGGGAGCGAGCGCGAGCTTTTTTGAGGCTTCCTAAGCTGCTAACTGGTACACTAGTCATAAAATCTCACTCTAACAGTCAACACTAACTTGGAAGGGCAGCGTTCTTGAGTCTAAAATAATCAGTTTGTTTTATTATTCTTGTTATTTTTCACATGACAAATTTCAGTATTCACACACACAAAAAAAAATAGACCACAGACTTTTCTTGGTGATGACGTGGTTATATGGTTATCCTAGACATTAAAGCCCATTAGCATTATATTTCTAAAATGTTCCTCTGGGCTCAATTTTGATTCAGAATGCAATGATTTTTTCATAGTTATTGTTTATGATATTATGTTGACTGTAAATCTAAGATCATGAGTCGGAAGCTACAGGACTGTGCCCATGTTAAGCACTAAAATAACCTCTGAATTAATTTTAAGAATTGAAATTTTGCAAGAAATTTTCATCAGCAGAAGAAGCATCCCTGCTGAAAAATCCAGCATAGACAAGCATGATTTATATGCTGTTCTATGCTGGTCAATACTGGTTAATACTGGTTAATGCTGGTCTGATGCTGGTTTAGCTGGTGAACCAGCATAACTGATGGAAGACCAGCATGCCTGCTGAAAAATCCAGCATGATTTATATGCTAGGCCACCAGCAAGGTTTTGGTAGTTAAAATTGGTTACCATTTTAGCATATTTTTTAATAGCTAGTACTAAAAATAATGTGTGATGTAAATACATGGACCGTGTAGTGTTATTTTTAAATGCATTTACATATAAGAGAAAAAAAAATCCATTTACCAAAAACATGTAAATACATTATTTTACATTTATTAAATATCTGTGGATTGTCTAAAAACACAACACAAACCATTTATAAATGGACTTTTTAAAAAAGTAATCAATGGAAATCACTTAAAACTGAAAAAAAAAAAAACAGCATAGACCATCTTAGCTGGTCACCAGCTTGACCAGCAATTATACCAGCAGGGTTACAAGCATACCAACATTAGCACCATGGGGTCAGCTGTTTTGGCGGTGGGACCACTTGCATTTTTTATGGTAACCGTCAAAATAACTTAAAATAACTTAACATTTTTAACCATACACATACGTCTAATGCATCGATTAATGTCTTTATTTGTTAATGTACACTCACATATCAATAAAACATTGTGCTTTTGTAAAATAAAGAAAATAAACAGGGTGCGCTTTCTGCCGTCTCAGTCTCCCCGAAAATCTTTTTGAAATGCGTCACTAAAATGAACTAAAATGAACACACACATATCCATATATATCTATATATCTATACATCTATCTATCTATCTATCTATCTATATATATATATATATATATATATATATATATATATATATATATATATAGAAAGTTTAAAGTGTCTACTTTTAAATTTAGCAAGCTTAATCAAAATAAATGTTCTCAGTTTATGTAATCCATATGAATCTAAGGGGAGATACAGTCTTTCTGCCACACTTCATTCACTGATAATAACCTGAGACAGGACACGCCCACATGCTGTTCACACGGAAACAGTCAAGGTAATCTACATACAAGGGCACGTCCCTAAACACACACACGCGCACAGTAGATCAGATAATTTTCCTGCATGTGTGGAAGATTTTAGGCACTGTACAGGTTTCTGAAGCTCTACAGAATGTTCTGGACATTGGGAGGAGTTTAGATTTATCTCTGAACAACACAGAGTCCAACAGAGAACGAAGGAGGAGAATCCAGCAAGCTGTTAGCATGGGTAATTTTTTGTATCTTATATAATCCCTATTCTGATAATATAAAACTAATATTAATTTATTTTTCCTCATTTTCTCACAAGCGTTTGCCAGTTTATGTGAAACATTGTCATTTAATGTCACATGGTTTGGTGAGCATGTAGATAACGCTGCTAAATCATGCTAACATACTGTCTTATGTAGATTAGCACAAACAGGTTAGCTCACAGGTGACTAAGCTAATGCCTTACAGTATGTAGATTACAGATGGTTGTCAGTATCAGCTGTGGTGTAAATGTTTATAATATATTCACCCCGTTTTGTGTCTGGATTCGGGATGGATAATAATAATAAAAACAAAACAAATAACAAAACATGAGACCAACCTCTCTGGGACACTTTCAGACAGTAACTTTCACACTACAGGAGTGTAAATGAGTGAGCTTGGCCCTCACTCTTTATTTAGGGGTCTGCAGGTTTATGGGCCCTGAAGTAGTTCGGACATTTGTGTATTTTTCTTACTTATAAACATATAAATGTCACCTCTTTCACCTAGTGCAAAGTAAATGTCCAGGATTGAGGGAAGAGTAACACAGATGATCTTATACCCAGAAGGCACATTTCTAGCATACTGTGAATATGGCCGTGCAAACAGACATTCAGGGTCAAACAGTGGGAACAGGAACAGTGCAATGTGAAGAAAGGGTGTTAGGTTTGTAAAATCCCACCATACATCTTTGTGCCTCTCTCAAAAAGCAGTTCTTGGTTAACTCAAGACACAAATGAACATCGCATACCTGGCATTTTCATGATGTTTATGGCTGCTGCTTACCATAAACTGATTTGCAATTCACACAAACCCTGTGACCAGCAGTGGTAACATTCCTGGCATCTGAGGTCAGTCCATGTGCTGGTTATGCGCAGTCACAAGTGAAGCCTTATAGATCCGTCCCAAATCCAGACCCTAGTCGTGGTCGAGGTTCCCATGACATAGTGATGGTCCGTCTGTATCTTGCCTGCTTGTTTGCATTTGGTCTCTATAAAACAGGTGGCTGATCATTTTCATGGTCACAACGGTTTATAAAAATAAATAAATAAACATAAGCATGATGATAATAAAATTACTGTCAATAATCATCAATAAATATTGACCGTGCATAAAGACAACACAAACCTTTGCAATGTTATACAACGATTTATACTTTTTGCATTACGATTTACATTTACACCTTAATATCACAAACATCTGTAAGCTACATAAGGCAGTATTTTAGGCAACGGGAGCTAAAGTGTTTGTGCTAAATAACATTATAGATAGCAGTGTCCTAAGCTAACCAAAAACTGAACCAAATAGCTACCATAACATGAAGCTATCCAAAATGGGGTGAAATATATTATAAACATTTACACCACAGCTGATACTGATAACCATCTCTAATCTACATACTGTAAGGCATTAGCTTAGCCACCTGTGAGCTAACCTGTTTGTGCTAAGGCAGTATGTTAGCATGATTTAGCAGTGTTATCTACTGTACATGCTAACCAAACCATGTAAGTGACATTAAATGACAATGTTTCACATAAACTGGCAAAAGCTTGTGAGAAAATTTGGAAAAATAAAATAATATTAGTTTTATATTATCAGAATAAGGATTATATAAGATTTAAAAACTTACCCATGGTAACAGCTTGCTGGATTCTCCTCCTTCGTTCTATGTTGGAGTCTTAGTGTTGTTCTGAGGTAAATCTAAACTCCTCCCACTGCCCAGAACATTCTGTAGAGCTTCAGAAACCTGTACAGTGCCTAACATCTTCCACACGCGCAGGAAAATTATCGGATCTACTGTGTGTGTGTGTTTGGGGCGTGCCCTTGTATGTAGATACCCTGACTGTTTCCCTGTGAATAGGTGTCCTATGGGTGTGGGGTGTCCTGTCTTAGTGTTCATTTATTTTTGATTAAGCTTGCTACATTTAAAAGTACTCACTTTAAGCTTTCTATATATATATATATATATATATATATGCATAGATATATGGATATGTGTGTGTTCATTTTAGTTCATTTTGGTAATGCGTTTCAAAAAGATTTTCGGGGAGACTTAGATGGCAGAAAGCGCACCCTGTTTATTTTCTTTATTTTACAAAAGCACAATGTTTATTTATATGTGAGTGTACATTAACAAATAAAGACATAAATCAATACATATCTATACGCATATGTATGGTTAAAAATGATGGAACATTTTAAGTTATTTTGATGGTTACCATAAAAAATGCAAGTGGTCCCACCGCCGGAACAGCTGGCCCCATGTTGGTGGTGCTGCTATCCTGGTAACCCTGCTGGTATAATTGCTGGTCAAGCTGGTGACCAGCTATGATGGTCTATGCTGGGTTTTTTTTTTTTTTTCAGTTTTAAGTGATTTCCATTGATTACTTTTTTTAAAAAGTGCATTTATATAAAAGGTTTATGTTGTGTTTTTAGACAACCCACCGATATTTAATAAATGCAAAATAATGTATTTACATGTTTTTGGTGAATGGATTATTTTTGTCTCTTGTATATAAATACATTTAAAGATAACACTACACGGTCCATGTATTTACATCACACATTATTTACAGTACTAGCTATTAAAAAACAAGATAACAAGCTAAAATGATAACCAATTTTAACTACCAAAACCTTGCTGGTGGCCCAGCATATAAATCATGCTGGCCTATGCTGGATTTTTCAGCAGGCATGCTGGTCTTCCATCAGTTATGCTGCTGGTTCACCAGCTAAACCAGCATCAGACCAGCACTAACCAGTATTAACCAGCATAGATCAGCATATAAATCATGCTGGTCTGTGCTGGATTTTTCAGCTGGGTGTTCATTGTTAAATTATCATATTGTTACAAATGTGCATATTGTATATATTGTTACATATTATGCAATGTTAATATTGGTTGTGTTGGCCAATAAAGCTGATTTTATACTGATTCTGTTTTATATTTTACATATTGGATCACAATCTTCTATGTATTCTGGCTTTTATACCATACCAACATTAGATGGGGTGGTGAACAGCATAGTGTCATGGCACTATAATGCTGGTCACCAGCATACCAGCAAAATGTATGCTGGTACTGTATCCTGTGGACTAGCATCAGTAAAGTGACCAGCATACCAGCACCAAAACACAACATATGCTGGTATAATGGTAACCAGCTATGCTGGTCTATGCTGTTTTTTCAGGAGGGATTTTCAGCATATGAACTAATGAAATGACCGACTGTATGAAATGCCGACTACATTGCGCATACATCCTGCAGCCATTCAAACATGAGGTGATTGTTTGCTATTTATGTCAGGTTTCAATTTCTTTTTTGGTGGCATGATGGTAATTGAGGAAGTAAACAAAAACGAATCCTTTGTATTAAACGATTTCATTGGTTGGAGACTGCGAGAGCTGGTTACGTTGTGTCATTGCCAGCCTTACTTCAGTTCTTGTGGGAATGCATTGCAGAAGATGCACATAAATGTAAACAATTAGTTGTTGTTGGTTTTATTTATTTATTTATTTATTTATTTTTACAAAATTCTGTGTGAAATATGCAGTGGAGAAGTAATGTTTGGAAATAGATACTACATATGCTGGCCCCATGTAGTCTGCCTGGAAAACGTGTTGTGACTGGGGATGGTTTTATTTGACCATGAAGGTCATTGACTCGGCTGATGCAGACAGCTGCAGTCGCTCAATAGCTCAGGACTGATTCCTACAGTTTTCCACCTGAGGCTCCTTGTTTAGTCTGGTTCCTCTCAAGGCTTCTTCCTATTGTCATCTCAGGGAGTTTGTCAAGCCCTCGGCTTGCTCGTCAGGAATAGACTGATAATTATGATTAATACATATTTCCTCACACCTTAAACTTATTTTCACAGTTTTTTGATTCTGTAAAGCTGCTTTGCAATGACTATTGTTACAAGTGCTATATAAATAATACATAAACCTAAAACCACAAATAGTCTTGAAATAAATAGGTTGCTTAAAACTAGAAATGTTGTTTATCATAATTTAGATTTAACTTATTAATATTTAAATTTTTCCAGATAACCTGAAAACATCGAAAGGCAAGGATAGAAACAGCCGCATCAAGAGGCCAATGAATGCTTACATTATTTGGGCAAGGAAACAACGGTCTGTCGTAGCCGAGGCCTATCCAAATGCCAGCGCTGCTGAGGTCAGTGAGCAGCTTGGAATCGAGTGGAGGAAGCTGAGTGAAGACCAGAAGATGCCCTACTACCTAGAAGCATTGAGGCTTAAATGGGAACACAGCCTTCAGTTTCCAGGTGAAGGTGCACAAGGTTTTCAGATAATAAGCAAAATATCAAGACAAACAGGTCAACCATGACCAGTGTTAGGTGTAAGGCGTTACAAAGTACAAACGTTACAGTATTTACAAAGCGTTAGAGTACTTGGATTACTTTTTTGATGTAAGGAGTAATCTAATGCGTTATGTCCGTCATTAAAGTACTCAGTTATTTAGTTACTTTTTTAGGTAACTGTTATTCTGACAATTTATGCAATACATGAGCAGTCATTCCCAATCCGTTATTGTGTGTGTGTGTGTGTGTGTGTGTGTGTGTGTGTGTGTGTGTGTGTGTGAAAGTCGTCCTACAAGCCCCGTCCCCGATAACCCGCCCCTCTGTGATTCCTGCTGTTATACCCCTATCTCACCTATGCGGTTTGGGTATGAGAGGACCGATGCACAGAAACATTGAAGCCTAATCACAGAACTTACGGTGAATGATGATGAACCGTGCTTACGGCCACCGCACGAAACCACGTATGTGAGATAGGGGTATTAGTAGTTACCAGATTATGGGCCAAACTTCACTGAGTGATAATGGTAGAATAACTTTAAAGGTCTTGACTAAAACAACATGCATGAGGAAGCACAAAGGAGCTTTCATTTTCTGCAATGGAAGAGAAACATTTGACAGAAAGTAATGCTGAAATGTAAACGATTACTTTTTAAAGACAGAAATTTTGTAATGTAATTAGTTACTTTAAAAAGTAACGTCCCCCAACACTGACCATGACACATCTTCTTGTTTTTATGCACCTTGTTGCATCGCTCTTTCTTTCCTTAAATGTAGATTGGGAGTACAAACCCCATCCACAGAAGAGAAAGCAAGTTTGCCCGGACGAAGCAGCTCCAGAAACTTCAGCTATACAGAACAATCTAATATTCTATGGTAAAAATGCTATTTTTGTATTCTTTTACTACACAAAACCACCCTTAAAGTTGAATATTTGCAAACGTTTTTGTGAACAATTTGCATATTCAAATTTTTGTGAGATTCTTCTTTTTGAAGTCAGTATCAATGATTGTAGCACCCGTACCAGATGCAGTAGTAAACTCTGCTAAAAAAGTTATTATAATAATGTCATATTGTCATCTTCTGAATAATTAATAGTGAAAAGATGCACATTTTTTCTCAGTTTAAGTGTTCTTTAAACAGTTCAAGTAACACAGTTCCAAGAAGTTATTTATGTGGGACAAATGAATGAAGACCAAATAGTTTAAACAAACAGAATGTAAAAATAATTAAGGAAATAATTAAGGCTGTCAAAAATCTTGCTTTTGTTTCTCTGCTCTCATTCAAAAGCAATGCCACACACATGTACTGTACCGTGTCCAGTGTTACAACAAGTTAATTCCTCTTGTGGTATAATATTAGGACTATTAGGTGAAACAAACATTACCAGTTAATATTTTTTATCCGTTGTGTTCTTAAAGGGAATTATTTACTTAATTTATAATTACTTATATCCATAGTTTCTGTAGTAAAAGCTTTTTTAACCAAGGAATTGTACAGACACTCCAAATGATTTAAGATTAATCAATGGATTTGGTCTTGTTTAACATTATAATTCTTATAATTGTTGAGAAAGAGTGAGGTGTGGGAACTTATAACTTATAACTTATAACATAAGTCAGAACAGGAATTAACTTGTCACTTGGATTATAAACCATTAAACAGAATAACAAGAAATATCAATACAAAAAGATCAACCCTGAGACTTTGTGCTGTTTTATGCCCCTTTATGAATTGCTTCTTAAATGTTTCTTTACTCCAATGTAGACGATGATTTGACTCCTCATCACCAGAAGAGGAAGCAAGTCGGCCTGGAAGTGACTTCTCCTGAAACACCCTCTGATGCCTCACCAGCCAAAGCCCAGGCCTGGCTACAGAGATCAAGTAAGCTATAATAATAATAATAATAATAATAATAATAATAGGATTCATTACGACCGAGCTTGTTCAGATATGGTGAGGTTTGGTTTCAGGTTTATCCTTAAACTATTTAAGTACAGCTGTCTGTAAAATAGTGTATCATTGTATACTAACATATATAAGATGTTCCCTCAACTCTGCTTTTCCTTTAAAGCATAATGAACATGCTTTATCGTTTATTTTCTTGAACAAAATAGGTAACAGTGAAAAGTGAATTGCATCATGCTTTTAAATCAAATGCCAAGTTTATACCCTTTTAATCCATCAACACAAGTCTGCCCGTCACACAATATCAGACAGTGTCTTTTCACATAGGGAGTGAGTCAAACCAACACACCTAATGGTTTTGTAATTTTGCAGGCAGTTTGGAGAAAACAGCCTCACCAAGAAGACCTGATCGAGAGCCAACCCCACCTCATTTCCCAGACGATTTACTGTCCTGCATGCCTGAGCCGTTATTCATCCAGTCCAGGTGAGTTTTAGCTGCAGTAGAACTGTTTCAGAAGTCAAATAGGTGCAAATGAAGTGTTACTCTGGCATGTTAAGTAATTGCAAGAATTCTGTTTTTACAGCACCTTGGACTATCAGGAAAACTCCATTATGATGGACCTGTATGATAACACTTTCCTGGACTACGATGAGTTTTCTGCCCTAGATCAGTATCTTTTTGGTCAAGAGTCTGTGGCAGACAGCAAAGACACTAGCAGCAGAGACACTAACAGCAGAGACACCCATCTTAGCGGAAGCCTTAAATCTCCACTAGTCCTGGACACCAATGCCTTGGAAGAGGTGTTAAACTCTCTGCCTGCTTCAGTTGATTATTAAAATAAAGACTGAATGTGTGATTTAAATTCCTGTACATATTTGATATAAATTGTTGTAAATAGTTTTGTTTAATGTGTCATGTTAACATGTTGCAATTGTAGACTTTTTCTTTTTAGATCTCTTTTTCTTTTTCAAACATTAAATCAGAGTAAACTTTTTTTGGTTTAGATTAAAAAATATTAAAGCATTCGCTAAATGTCACAATCGAGCGAGGGATAGCTTTTATGTATTTTTTTACCACTTTCTTTAAATTCAGAAGTATATATAAACTAAATTTATTGTGTCTTTAAACAAAAAAAGAAAACTCCAAATTATTCCATTCTGAGCATAAGAAGCTTCTGATAGGTTAATTGATTCCATTTGAGTTAATTGGTGGCACAGCTGTGGATGCATATAAAGACTCTTTCCTGAACGGTGGATGGTCAGATCCCTGAAGGTCCCACGTTCATCCGTTTAGACAATAATATGCAAGTATAAAAACCACAGGAATATACAACCATCCACCGTTCAGGAAAGAGTCCAAGAGAGGAAAGTTTTTTGGTACAAAATGTGTGAATCTACCCCAGGACGACAGCAAAAGACCTTGTGAAGACGCTGGCTGAAACTGGTAAGACAGTGTCATTATCCACAGTAAAACGAGTCCTGAACCACCATGAGCTGAAAAGTTACTCTGGGAGGGGAAAAGCCATTGCTTCAAAAATACCACGAAAAAGCCGGACTACAGTTTGCAACTGCACATAGGGACAAAAATCCTAATTTCCTGGAGACATGTCCTATGGACTGATGAAACAATAATTTAACTGTTCATAACGATTAACTGTCTATTTGGAGGAAAAAGCACGAAGCTTTGAAGCCTCAGAACACCATCCCAACTGTGACGTATGGGGGTAGTAGTACTGTACAGTATAATGTTGTATAATATACTTTGCTGCAGAAATGACTGGTGCCCTTCACAAAAATGGCATCATGAGAAAAGAAAATTATATGGATATATTGAAGCAGCATCTGAAGACAGCCAGGAATTTAAAGCTTGGGTGCACATGGGTCTTCCAAATGGACAATAACCCCAAGCATAAATCCAAATTAGTTACAAAGTGGCTTAAGGACAACAAAGTAAAGGTATTGGAGTGACCATCACAAAACCCTGATCTCAATCCCGTAGAAAATTTGTAGATGGCACTGAAAAGGCAAGTGTGAGCAAGAAAGCCTGCAAACTTGACTCAGTTATACCAGTTCTGTCAAGAGGAGTGGGCCAAGCAACTGTACAGCAAACTATTGTAGAAAGCTTGTGGAAGGATACTCGATTTGATTGGCCCAAGTGAAAAAAATGTTAATATTTATTGATCTAAAACATTAAAAGGTTTACTCTTGATTTAATGTTTGACACAGATGGCACATTTATGGCATAAATATGGCTGCACAAAAACACACATTCAGGGTAAAACTGTCCAAACGGGAACGGTGCATGATAAGAAAAAGGGTGTTAGGTTTGTAAAAGCCCAATCTTACACCCTATACACAGAAAGAAAGATACTTATTGTGTGTCCATGCACTTTAAAAATACAAGAGAATTATCCCAAATCCAGACCCCACTTGTGGTTTAGTTTCCCATGCTGGCAAAGACTAAAACAAACAGCTACTGTAAGCTAAAGCTATCCAAAACTGTGTGAAGTACATTAGAACATTTACACCATAGCTGATGTGCATGAACATGTGTAATTTACATGAGACATTATTTTAGCCATCGTGAGCTAACATTGTTGTGCTAAGCTACATAAGGCAATATGTCAGCATGATATGAAGCAGTGCTATTTACATGCTACCTTAAACTATGTAAGTGACATTGAAAGACAATGTTTCATATAAGCTGACCAAAGCTAGCCAGAATAAGGATTATATGAGACATATTAACTTACCCATGGTAACAGCTTGCTGGATTCTCCTCTTTTATCTGTCAGAGTCTCAGTGTTGTTTTGAAAAAAAAAAAAAAGCTAAACTCCTCCCACTGTCCAGAACATTCTGTAGTATTTATTTTAAAACATGTACCTTCAGTTAATTTGTACCTTAAAAAGTTAAGCTAAGATTTAAGCTTAATCCAAGTTTAGGCTAGGATTTACAGGAGTAATTCTAAATGTCCAGTTCAGTTCAGTCTTTCTTACATGATAGAGCATCTCATTGGCACTCAGAAAGTTAGGGGTGCTTGTTAGTCCAGATTTTCTATACAGACTATGGTGAGCTTTCGTCCCTTCTCAGGGACACACTGAAGGACTAGATAATGTTTATTATTCTGTACGATCTTCTAAATGTCCTTCAAGTACTGGTCCAACTCCTGGATCATTCTTCGAGATTTACACAAGAAAGCACAAAGGAAATAATTATTCAGAATGCGATTATCTTTCTTTACAGTTTAAAGAAATTAAATGTTTTAGAATTCATTCCGCATAACAATGTGTGTCCTTAAAATAACAATGCAAATGCCTGACTGTTTAAGGAAACCCCAAGAGATGGAACTGTGACTGAGCAATTGCACTTGACATGAAAAGTGATATCACATAATGGTGTGTTTTTTTCAGTCTGTGTATATATTTCTGGTCTTAAATATGTATTTACACTCCAGTTTTAATACATAAGTAATGGGTGAAAACAGATGTATTTGATTGTAATGATTATGATTGCATACAGCAAGTTTTCTAGTAGTATTTATTATTATTATTATTAATAAATATTTCTAGTATGCAGCACATGTCAAACTCATACAATAGTATCTATTGTATGGTAAAAATTTCTGTTCTTAAAATGAGCCAACGTTGGACCAGAGTTGGCCCCCAACAGTGGGCTATCTGGGTCATTTCCAATTTCCAACCTTGCAATTACCTACCGAACCAACGTTGAGCCAATATTACGCAAATTAACACAATGACCAAAATTGGGCCAACCAATGATGCCAACATTCGCCCAATGTATGCACTGCTGTTGGCCAAGTGTTGGCCCTTTAGCATTGTGCTATCTGGGGAATAGCTGCCAGGAAAACAAGGGGAAAGATCAAGATTAGTCCATGCTAGCACTGGTGACAGTGTATTGGAGCATGTTAATGGAAGTGAGGTAGCTGAAGATGGTGTGGGAGCTGAGAATGTACCACCAAACAAAGCTCCGGGACAGAAAAAGATCAGAAATGTCTAGAAAACAAACGACAACCAGTTGGAGGGTGACCTGCCTCATTTTTCTAGTGGACTGGAAGATGAATGTTAGGGGAACAGAGCCAATAGATTTCTTTATCCACCTATTTCCTGAAGATCTGGGCCCGTATTCACAAAGCTTCTTACGCCTAAAAGTTGCTCCTAGTGATGAAATTCTAAGAAAAATCTTACAATTATGGCATTTAGGATTAAATCTTAGTAAAGATAAAAATGATTCACAAAACATCTTAGCCCTAAAAACAGCTCCTAAGGTAAAAATTGTTAAGAGTAGAGAGGAGGACTTTTAAGAGGTTTAAGAGTTTCTATAGCAGAGGACAAATGGTGGAAAGGAGAAATCTTCCCCAAACAATGAACGCAAAGCTAAAAGTAAACACTGCTCTTCTGTCCAATTTGGTTTTCTTGTTTTTTTACTTCCTTCCATCTCTCTTGGACTGTTGACTACATACCATCCAAATGTGCAAAGTAAATAGACTGTCCTGCAATCATGTAAATTGTAAAAGCTGAGCCATTTGCTCCCATCAATCTGAAATGGATTACAAGTAATAAAATCAGTATGGTAAATAAATGTAAGAACTTAAATATACTAACGGAAATTGGTTGTTTCAAAAGTAGACACATTTTTAACATTTGACTGTTTAATTATCTTATAAGAGAACTAGCCTATAACAGAAACTTTGCATAAAGTAGTCTGTAGTCATGATTTTACTGTCTGTTCTATTATCAAGAGTGCATTTCAAGAACTTTACAGAGGTCAGTGGTTATTTTTTATCAACCAATCACAGCCCTTGAATTGCTGCATCATCCCTAGCAACAGGGTCAACCACACCTTCTCACTAAGATAAAGGTTTTTGTACTTTCCTTACTCAGAGTTGCTCTAAGAAGTTTTCTAAATCACTTTTATTCTAAGACTCCCAGCTAGGACTTTTTAGGGTAAGAAAGAACCTTTGTGAATACGGGCCCTGATGGACAAAATGGAAAAGAAAATCTGGCCTGGACAACAGAAAAACTGAAAACTTTTCTGGGAATAAATATGGTAATGTCATATGTAAGATATCCACTAAACATGGATATTGGTCATCACAATCAGGTCTTCGTCTTGACTTGATAGCAAATGCCATGCCAGTGAACAGATTTCAAGAGATTCTAAGATACATGCACTTTGTTTAATAACATGTCTAGAGAGGAATAAAAACTCTTGACTGAGGCTTTTATAATTCATGCATGAAAGGGCTAGACAACGACTTTGACAACATCATAAGCAGTCCCGGGTACCCTCAGATCAACTAAGAAGCAGAGGGAGTATTCTGAAACAAATGCTGAGAAAGAATGAAGACACTTTGAGAACTCTTCTGGCATACAGATCGACTCTACTGAGCCATGAAATCTCACCAGCAGAACCTTTGATGGGGAGGAAGATAAGATCAACAATTCCAGCTACACAGAAATCTCTTGCACTGAAATGGCCTGGCTTGAAAACGTTTAGGAGGAAAGATAGATCACATTCAAATCTAGACACAAAGCGAAAGATCTATCAGTCATTATACCTGGACAGAAAGTGTGGACCAGAACACTAAAAACCTCTGGAATGGTCCAGGGAGAAGCATCAACACCCAGATTGTATCGAGTAGAAACTGAGATGAGAACACTGAGAAGGAACACAGGTCATCTTATGGTCCTTCCAGAACCAACCGGGCAAGTTATTAATGGAACAGTGACAAGGTCGGGTAGGATTTCTCGTCCACCAGAAAGGCTGGAGTTCAATATTAGTATTGAAAGACCTGCTGTCAAGGAGAGGACAGAATAATCCCTTCAGCAGAATTAGGAATGTCCAGATAGTTCACCCTAACTTCCTGCTTAGGAAAGAAAGTTCAGTGTTATATGTTGTTGAGATGGTTATTGAAATTAAAAGGAGGGGAAATAGTGGGACTCATCCAGACACTAGAGGGTGGCTCCAGTTGTATAAAGGAGATGTTTGAATAAATGTTAAGTAACTAAGCTGACAGGCGAAACATCTATCACTGAGTCACCAGTGCCTTAAATGTATATATTATAATATATATAGATACAATATAATGACTCCTATAACGTTCATGTAAATATGCGCTATAAATAAAGTGTAACCAGCCAGCCTACAAAAACCAGACCTGCATAAAACATTTTCAGTCACATGAACATCAGTAGTGCCACAAGAACAGAAATACTGCTAAAAGTCAAAGTAAAATAAATTTTTAAGCACACGTAACACAACACAGCTGTAAAATCCTAAAATAGTTGTAGACTAGGGGCCTCTAGCCTATTCCAGACAGGGTGCCAATCCATTGCAGGGCACACACACAATCACACACACTCATTCACACACTTTGGGATCGGGCAATTTGGGAACGGCAATTAGCCTAATCTGCATGTCTTTGGAGTGTTGGAGGAAACCAGAGTACCCAAAGGAAACCCACCAAGCACGAGGAGAACATGCAAACTCCATGCACACAGAGTTGGAAATCAACTCTGGCCAGGAAACGAACCCGGACCCTGGAGTCTTTCCATTGCACAGGGTGGTGTAGATACACCGACAAATACTGTTTACTCCAAACATCCCAGAGTTCCCAAAGGAAACCCACCAAACATGGGAAGAACATGCAAACTCCATGCACACAGAGGTGGGAATCAACTATGGCTGGGAAACAAACCCGAACCCTGGAGTTACAAGGTGACAGTGCTAACCAATTGTCATGGCGCGCGCCCAAATATAATATCGCTCCTCGCTAACTCCGAAGCTCACTAGCTAGACGAACTCCCCATCTGCAGGTGTCTGAAGAGGCGGGGCTGTGGAAATAGGCACAGCAGGTGAGCAATCTCTGGTAATGGAGTAAGCTAGGAGTGTAGCTCGGTGTCTGATCAGCTACTGGATCAGAGTGGAGAGTGTGACACGCGCTAAGAATGTAAAAGAGTGGCATGCACACGGGGCAATGGAACAAGCCCCCGGGCTTTTTTTCTTTCTTTGATCTTTGGGATGAGAACAGCCACAAGCTCACTGCCGGAGCTCCTGCAGCTCTTAAGATCTCGCATGGAGCCGGATTTCATGGCCCTGCCGCCGGGGAGGAAAAGGCCGTTAGGAGATACAAGTCACGGCAACCGTTCCCAGCCGGAGAAGGCTGCCCAGCTGCCAGACATCACAGAGTACTCCCATCTCGCCAGCCTGTGACCGTATGCCAGCGCGGCACTGTCCACCAGACCTGCACATGCACATCATTCCTTCCCTTTCTTTCCATCCTCCCTCCTTTAACTCTTTCCTTCCCCATTTTTCTTAAATAAATTACCCCTTTTCCCGTAAGTCTTCGCCTCGTGTCTGTGCTTTATGGTGTCGTGCAAAAAGGGTCGAACCTGTTACATACTACACCACTGTGCCATCTCATTGTATAAAATAAGCAAATAAAACAGTGAACCAATAAATAAATAATAAATAAAATAGGGAAAAGAATACCTCATCACACTGTATTCAATGCCAAAGAGTATAAAAAGGTCTTAAGGTGAGATTTAAAATTAGGAAGAGTAAGGGCCTGCCTGATATACAGGGGCAGCTCACTGCAGAGTTTAGGGGCTGCTACTGAAAAGCAGAGGTGGAAAGAGTAATAAACTTTTGTACTCAAGTACAAGTACTGTTTCTTCAGTTCTGAAGTACAAGTAAAGTTACTATTGTAAAAATCTACTCAAGCAAAAGTAAAAAGTAGCTCATTAAAATTTACTCAGAGTAAAACTTACTGAGTAACTTTTTTAACAGCAGGCATGGGATTCTAGTGTAGTTCAAAAAAGACAAGTGGATATGAATCTCAAAGGAACACCTTTGAATAATAAAGATGTTGCCTTTCTTGTGCTTGAAATCAAAGTGGTCGCTTAAATATGGTGTGACGCTTTGCACCGGATAGCCGAGGGAAAAATGAGATCAGAGACAAGAAACCTAACCTTTCATCATCACAAAATTATAATATAAAAAAACATAAAGTTAAAGTAAAGAAAAGGGTAAAACAATAGAGCGTTTTGAGGGCGAGCAGCACAGCTGAGCTCCTACTCCGTTCTCTCCTTTTCACGCACACACCTCCACAGCGCGCGCACTGGGGGAGGGGCTGCTTAAAAAGGCAACATACATACATAATGTGGTATACAACACAGTATTGGCCATTAAAATGGCCAGGGGTTTGCTTCATAAGAATTTTTCCATCGTTCTTGTAAGTTTAGCGAGTAAAAAATAAACGTGAATTTACTCAGCGAATATGATTTCAAATTTAGCGAAGTACAATACTTAAAATAAAACATACGTAAGTAAAAGTAAAATTAAGAATTTTAAAAGTTACTTTAAAAAGTAGAAGTACACAAAAAAACTACTCAATTACAGTAACGTGAGTAAATGTAATTCGTTACTTTCCACCTCTGCTGAAAACGAGACCTGAGCCTCCAATAACGAACTGGACTCAATTTTAACTTAAACAAATCTCCTGTTATACTGAACTTCCAATCTCAACAGTATGATGCAGATCAATCCCTGCTATCCGTTTTACCCAAATGAGGATGGGTCCCCTGTTGAGTCTGGTTCCTCTCAAGGTTTCTTCCTATTACCATCTCATGGAGTTTTTCCTTGCCACTGTCGCCGTCATCCTCGGCTGGCTCATCAGGGACAGTTTTATCAATTTGGTTCATACATGTTCACATTTCATACAAACTTATATAATTATTTTGATTGTGTGAAGCTGCTTTGCGACAATGTCAATGGTTAAAAGCGCCATACAAATAAAATGTATTTGAATTGAAAAGGGAATTATATTTTGTGTTAATAATTTTATATGAATAATATTTGGGTTGTGGAACAGATCATTAGAGTTTAAATTATTTCTTATTGGGAAATTAGCTTTGACATACAAGTGCTTTGGATTACAAGCACACGTCCAGAACAAATTATGCTCACAATCCAAGGTTTACCTGTATAACCTTTTTAAGATCTGTTTTTGTTAAAAATGGCTTGTTCTTGGACAAGAGCCCAAACTGACTTAGGGTTAGGGCTAACCCTAACCCTTTAACAACAGAGTTAATTTGCTTATCCAGTTTAAAATCACTGTCACCAAGGTTTCTAGCAGTTGGTTTTACATAAAATGTTATGTATCATATAAAAAAGGGTCAGCACATGCTCCAGAACATCTAAGATCTACGAGCAGGAGAATGGTGTAATTCCCATAGTCAGTAAGTATTAAGAGACCATTAAAAACTGTTAAGATTTAGTGCTGCTGAGAGCTTTAAACCAGACTGGAACACCTCAAGTATGCCATGAAGAGTTAGGAGATGAAGCAGAGTAACAACAGCCAAGAGACACCTCTTTTCATCTGAATGTTTTTATTACTTGGGAAGTGAATAGTTAATGATATATAATAAATAAATTAACTAATAAACAAATTCATACATACATAGTTAACCATATCACCATCAGTCTCTCCATAGCACAGGGTGGTGTAGATAACACGGACAAATACTGTTTGCTCCACAGTTCCCTTAACTGTGGAAAAGTCTGATGTTTAAACATTAAACAGACAACAGAAACATAAATAAATAATGTTACATGCACATGCCACATAATGATGGCTATTATAGTAAAACTATAAAAATTGGGATTTTATAGCCATTACATTACTATATTTCAATTACTATACTTAAGTTTCTTAAAGTCATAGACTATAATGCTACAACCAATACAATGAAATTATTTGTCACACTTTTATGACTTTATATAATTTTTTTGCTCTTTGGCCAAGTGCACAAAACAAGCAAGCAAAATTGAACTGTGATAAAAGCTAATGAAGGCTCATGTGTAATGCTGATTATGGTAAAAGAAACAGTGAAAGCATCTATAGAATTTTTTAAAAGACCTGAATAAAGATTAATAAACATCAACACTCGCATACACAGATTTACTAGCTGATCTAAATGAGGATCCAACTCCCTGAATATCATCTCCTCCTCGACGCAATCATGGCTAAGCTCACTGCCACTGCCAGAGTACGATTTGCTGTCGAACCAGGCCAGTATTTACTAAGCAACTCAAAGAATGATGCCAATAACTCCAGGGAAACCAGTGATGCGCATGAATGTTTTTGTTGATTTCACACTGTTATGGCATGTATGAATCTGCGCATGATTTGTGGTGCTGTAAGAGCAAAGTCTGACTTATTATTATCAACATTGTTGGCTGTGACAAACCCAAATCATCAGTGTTTCAAAGCTGCATCTTCGATGTTACTGTTACCAAACGTCTCTCTTTCGATTGCACCTCTCCCTGAAAGCCATTTCCTCACTACTTCTCATCGGATAGGACACCTCATGAGCTCTCCTACATTTTGGTGCAGAAAGGAGTGATTTCCTATTTTAAGAATGTTGAGTAATTGCTATCCTATTTTTATTGTGTCATGTAGGACACACTTGGGCAATGGTTTAATTCCACATTAGACTGTCTCCAAACAAACTCCAACACTGAGTTTCCGTTTGCTAGACATTCTTCTTCGTCAATCTTGAATCAACCTTGAAAATGAAAAAAATCATTACACACTGAATATCCATAATCCTTCTTTTTCTCCCAAGAAAGTCCATTCCATTCTGTAGTATATATGATAAATATAATTAATTTACTGACAGGGAGAGCTGGAAGGAAGCTAAATCTCTCTGGAATTGATTGGCAGTTAACTCCACCCACAGCAGGTCATATAAAGTTGGTGGATTGGCTTATTTCACTGCAAACAGACGCCTGATTTCAGCTATATTAACTGTTATGGGTCAAATGATTTGTCAGTCACTTGATTGACAGTAAAACCACGGCTTTGTGTACAAAACAGGGGTGAAATGTGTGCAATGCTGTAAAATAAGTTTCCATATCCTAAACTCTACTATGAAATACTTCAAACAGTTGTAAAGATGATTAGGAAAGCACTTTTTGTTTAATAAAAGAAAAAAAAATACAATATTGAAAGAATATATAAAGAATAAAAGAGAATAAAGAATAAAAGTACAAGATTCAGGTATAACATTTTTAATTATACAATTAATTATCCACAGTTAAATAGAAGAAAGCGTACTCTAAAGCCTGGCTTCTCCTCGGAAATGACGTTAGCTTACGGTAGGAGTGCAATGGCGTGTTTCACCACAAAACATTTTGGGTCGCTGTTTCACTCTCTGTAAAATAGTGAAAATGCGAAAAAGAAAAAGCTTTTCAGCAACAGATTTTATTACCGTAACAAAACGGTTAAACCAAAAACAGGAACTCCAGGTGAACCACTAACAACTTCTTATTGCCTATGCCTGCTCATTCGCTCATCCATCACCATGGTTACGGTGACGTCGGTACGCTACGTTGATTACATTTAAATATTAGAAGAAGACGCTGGAAAATATTGTTAGCGCGACAACGAAAACATCTTCAATTTAGATCTCAAGTTTTTATTAGAGAAGTTAAAGAACAAGGAGATGATGAGAAAAGAAGACAGCCAGGGTTTTACTCAATTTGCTGTGAGCACGCGCGGGGATCAGCCAATCACCATCGAAGCGGCTACCGAGCGCGTGAGCCTCACTCAGCCTCCTTCAGTAACAGGTAGGGAGCGAGCGCGAGCTCTTATCAGGCTGGGTAAACTGCAAATTAAAATAATCAAAAACCACACTTTTCTCAGTTTTTAACAGCCAAGACTAACTTGGAGAGGCCGCTCTTTTTAGTCTAAAATAATCAGTTTGTTTTATTATTCTTGTTATTTTTCAGATTACATATTGCAGTATTCACACATAAAAACATATAAACAGACCACAGACTTTTCTTGGTGGTGCTGTGGTTATCCTAGGCATTAAAGTCCATTAGCATTATATTTGTTCGAGGTTCCTATGTGCTCAATTTTGATTCATAATGCAATGATTTTTTAAATAGTTATTATTTATGCTATTCTGTTGACATTTAACTTTAGATCCTAAATGGTGAGTCGGAAGCTACATCACTGTGCCAGTGATCATTTTTAAGATCAAAACTGGCTGTAAGGGATGCATATACATTTAAACAATGGGTCCCACAATACTGTAATTACATTAAATTTTACATAAGATTTATCAACACCACCAATAGATTTGAGAATTTATCCAAGCTGGACATCAGGATTAATTAATACCATTTAATTATTTAAGAATTAATTTCAAGAATAAAAATTTTCCAAGAAATTTCCATCAGCAGGAGAAGCATTTTCAGCATATGAACTAACAAGTTGCGCGTACATCCTACAACCATTCAAACATGAGGTGATTGCTATTTGTGTCAGGTTTCAATTTCTTTTTTGGTGGCATGATGGTAACTGAGGAAATAATAATTATTTTAAAAAAAACTAATCCTTTGTATTAAACGATTTCATTTGATAGAGTCTGCGAGATTGACTAAATCAAAAATACAGTTTCATCAGCCTAAAACCACACCACAACCTCAGTAGATGAGAGAGCTGGTTATGACATGTCATTGTTCCTGTGGAAATGCATTTCAGAAAACGCAGAAGAGTTTTTTTCCACAAAAAAATCTGTGTGAAATATGCAATGGAGAAATAATGTTTTGAAATAGATACTACATAGATATGTATGATGGCCCTGGTGGTCTGCCTGGAAAATGTTACAGTATCTGATGACTGCAGTCGCTCAGCTTCAGGACTGAGATTCCTAGTTTTGTACCTGAGACTCCTTGTTTAGTCTGGTTCCTCTCAAGGCTTTTTCATGTTGTCATCTCAGGTAGTTTGTCAAGTCCAATGTTGTCCTCGGCTTGCTCATCGGGGACAAGCTGATAATTATGATTAATACATATTTCCTCACACCTTTATTTTTTTAATTTATTTTCATTGTTTTTTGATTCTGTAATGCTGCTTTGCAATGACTATTGTTACTAGTGCCACATAAATAAATACATGAAACTAAAACCACAAGTAATCGCTAATAGTAGCAATAGTAAAATACAATAGGTTGTTTAAAACTTTTGCACAACACTGTATGCCTCTACTGTATTTTGTTCACTCATCTAACTAGAAATGTTATCATAATTTTCAATTATTAGTCAATTATTAGTGTTTTTATTTTTCCAGGCGACCTGAAAACATCAAAAGGCAAGGATAGAAACAGCCACATCAAGAGGCCCATGAATCCTTACATTATTTGGGCAAGGAAACAACGGTCTGTCGTGGCCGAGGCCTATCCAAATGCCAGCGCTGCTGAGGTCAGTGAGCAGCTTGGAATCCAGTGGAGGAAGCTGAGTGAAGACCAGAAGATGCCCTACTACCTAGAAGCATTGAGGCTTAAATGGGAACACAGCCTTAAGTTTCCAGGTGAGGTGCACAAGGTTTTCAGATAATAAGCAAAATATCAAGACAAAAAGGTCAACCATGACACATCTTCTTGTTTTTATGCATCTTGTTGCATTGCTCTTTATTTCCTTAACTGTAGATTGGGAGTACAAACCTCGTCCACAGAAGAGAAAGCAAGTTTGCCTGGACAAAGCAGCTCCAGAAACTTCAACCATACAGAACAATTTAATATTCTCAGGTAAAAATGCTATTATTTGTATTCCTTTACCACATACAAATTACCCTTAAATTTGTGTATAGTGAAATGTTATTGCAAACAATTTGCATATACAAATCCCAGTGAAATTTATTATTCTTTTTGAAGTCAGTATAAATGATTGTAGTAACCATACCAGATACAGTAGTAAACTCTGCTTAAGGGTTATTATAATAATATCATATTGTTAATAATTATCAGTGAAAGACGCAATTTGTTTCTCAGTTTAAGTTTTCTTTAAACAGTTCAAGTGACAAAGTCTCACGAAGTTGTTTATGTGGGACAAATAAATTAAGCCCAAATACAAACAGAATTTAAAAATAAATAAGGAAACGATTAAGGCTGTCAAAAATCTTGCTTTTGTCTCTCTGTACTCATTCAAAAGCAACACCACATAAATGTACTGTACCGTGTTCAGTGTTACAACAAGTTAATTTCTCTTGTGATATAATATCATGGGCAATATTAGGTGAAAAACATTATCAGTTAATATTTTTTTGATCTGTTACATTCTTAAAGGGAATTATTTGATTAATGAATAATCATTTACATCCTTAGTTTCTGTAGTAAAAGCTTATAACCAAGGACTTGTACAGACACTCCAAATGATCTAAAATGAATAAATGGACTTAACAGTGGTCTTATTTAACAGTGCAATTCTTATAATTGTTGAGAAAGAGTAAGGTGTGGGAATGACTGTTTATTGCTGTAAAATAAAATAAGTGAGAACAGGAATTAACTTGTCACTTGGATTATAAACCATTAAATTGTGCAATATGTCATTTATTAAAAAATAAATATAAATTGCTGCAGTGTAAACAGAATAGAAAAAAATATCAATACAAAAAGATCAGCCCTGAGACTTTGTGCTGTTTTATGCCTCTTTATGAATTGTTTCTTAAACGTTTCTTTACTTCAATATAGACTATGATTTGACTCCACATCACCAGAAGAGGAAGCAAGTCGACCTGGAAGTGACTTCTCCAGAAACACCCTCTGATGCCTCACCAGCCAAAGCCCAGGCCTTGCTACAGAGATCAAGTAAGCTATAATAAAAAATAATAATAATAATTTATACCTTATTTTTTTGGTTCACTGATTTGATTGTTCAATGTTCATATTTTTTTTGTTTCTGTCATTTCACTTGTCTGTGAATATTACAATTGAGGTGAGGTACTGATGTACTGAATATCAGCATTGCTGCATTACCTACTGTAGGATAACATAGCAATAGCGTTTTCAATATAACAGTACTATTGATTATCTGATTATTTTCCCTCACTCATTTATTTTAAATATTCAGTTTATCCTGGTCGCTGTCCATTTAGGCATATTTAATGAAGAAGTTTAATTGACTAAGAATTTAAATACTATGGTCTTTCTCAGTAAACGAATAAGTTTAATTTCCAGAACATAATTGGTCTCTCTACAAAACTAGCATGTGGTGATGCATGATCCACTGAAGAGCTAGTAGTTTATCTTGATAGCAGATTCATTACGACTTTCATACGAGCTTGTTCGGGTGTGGTTATGTTTGCTTTCAGGTTTATCCTTAAACAATTTAAGTACAGCTGTTTATAAAATAGACATATATATATATATATATATATACACTCACCTAAAGGATTATTAGGTTCACCATACTAAGACTGTGTTAGACCCCCTTTCGCCTTCAGAACTGCCTTAATTCTACGTGGCATTGATTCAACAAGGTGCTGAAAGCATTCTTTAGAAATGTTGACCAATATTGATAGGATAGCATCTTGCAGTTGATGGAGATTTGTGAGATGCACATCCAGGGCACGAAGCTCCCGTTCCACCACATCCCAAAGATGCTCTATTGGGTTGAGATTTGGTGACTGTGGGGGCCATTTTAGTACAGTGAACTCATTGTCATGTTCAAGAAACCAATTTGAAATGATTCGAGCTTTGTGACATGGTGCATTATCCTGCTGGAAGTAGCAATCAGAGGATGGGTACATGGTGGTCATGAAGGGATGGACATGGTCAGAAACAATGCTCAGGTAGGCCGTGGCATTTAAACGATGCCCAATTGGCACTAAGGGGCCTAAAGTGTGCCAAGAGAAGATCCCCCACACCATTACACCACCACCACCAGCCTGCACAGTGGTAACAAGGCATGATGGATCCATGTTCTCATTCTGTTTACGCCAAATTCTGACTCTACCATTTGAATGTCTCAACAGAAATCGAGACTCATCAGACCAGGCAACATTTTTCCAGTCTTCAACTGTCCAATTTTGGTGAGCTTGTGCAAATTGTAGCCTCTTTTTCCTATTTGTAGTGGAGATTAGTGGTACCCGGTGGGGTCTTCTGCTGTTGTAGCCCATCAAGGTTGTGCGTGTTGTGGCTTCACAAATGCTTTGCTGCATACCTCGGTTGTAACGAGTGGTTACTTCAGTCAAAGTTGCTCTTCTATCAGCTTGAATCAGTCGGCCCATTCTCCTCTGACCTCTAGCATCAACAAGGTATTTTCGCCCACAGGACTGCCGCATACTGGATGTTTTTCCCTTTTCACACCATTCTTTGTAAACCCTAAAAATGGTTGTGGGTGAAAATCCCAGTAACTGAGCAGACTGTGAAATACTCAGACCGGCCCGTCTGGCACCAACAACCATGCCACGCTCAAAATTGCCTAAATCACCTTTCACCTTTCACACTCTGACATTCAGTTTGGAGTTCAGGAGATTGTCTTGACCAGGACCACACCCCTAAATGCATTGAAGCAACTGCCATGTGATTGGTTGATTAGATAATTGCATTAATGAGAAATTGAACAGGTGTTCCTAATAATCCTTTAGGTGAGTGTATATACTAACATATATACAATGATACACCCTCAACTTTGATTTTTCTTTAAAGAATAATGAACATGCTTTTTCTTTTATTTTGTAGATCAAAATAGGTAACAGTCAAAAGTGAATTGAAGTGAAGTCATGCTTTTAAATTGACATTTATACCTTTTTAATCCATGAACACAAGCCTGTCCGTCACACAATATCAGACAGTGTCTTTTCACATAGGGAGTGAGTCAAAACAACACACCTAATGGCTTTGTAATTTTTCAGGCAGTTTGGAGAAAACAGCCTCACCAAGAAGACCTGATCGAGAGCCAACTCCACCTCATTTCCCTGAAGATTTACTGCCCTGCATGTCTGAGCCGTTATTCACCCAGACCAGGTGAGTTGTTAGCTGCAGTAGAACTGTTTCAGAAGTCAAATAGGTGCAAATGAAGTGTTACTCTAGTGTGTTAAGTAATTGCAAGAATTCTGTTTAATTCTTTTTCACAGCTCTTTGAGCTATCAGGAAACCTCTATTGGGATGGACCTGTATCATAACTCTTTCCTGGACTACGATGACTTTTCTGCCCTAGATCAGTATCTTTTTGGTCAAGAGTCTGTGGCAGACAGCAGAGACACCCATCTCAGCGCAGGTCTTAAATCTCCACCAGTCCTGGACACCAATGCCTTGGAAGAGGTGTTAAACTCTCTGCCTGCTTCAGTTGATTCTTAAAATGAAGACAGAATGTATTTTTTTTTATTCCTGTACATATGTAATATATACTGTATTGTTGTAAATAGTTTTGTTTAAAGTGTCATCTTAACTTGTTGCAATTGTATTTATGTAATATCACAATAAAATGCTTTTTACTATTTCTGTTCATGGTTTGATGAAGGGGAGTGTCCACAGCCAACATGGTGAGCAAGAGCAAGACACATGTCTGAAATGTTTTATTTCATGCACAGACTTGGGTTTCACCTGCTGCACAGTTTCATTAAACACTGGGGTGTTTAAGGGGTGCCGCCCCCTTAAAATTAGGCAGAGAAGAATGCTCCTTTAACACCTAATTATTTAACATAATAATTATTTATTTTAATAATGAAATAAAGTCATTTAGTCACAATATTCCACTGTATTTCTTAATATAATTTGTTTGCAAAAAAAAATTTTCTAAACTGTATTACGTTCATTTGTGTTCGTGTACGCGGGGCGCCGGACTAACGAGTGTCTATGTAGGCACGTACACTTTTGAAAAGCATGTGACTTGAGGCTGAGCCTCTGATTTCATTTTGTCAAATCATCCTTCGGGCGCAGCACTGTGTGCCCTGAACCCTCCCACTTTTGTTCTTAGCAAATCAATATTGTTTTTAAACATTTGGGCTCATGTGATTGGACCATTCTCAACGAGTCTTCCAGCACTTCTTTTATGGCAAGCGGAGCTGCTGACTGGATGCGATGTGTCATGCCTTTATTTTATACTAGTAGTGATGATGCTCAATCACCTGATGAATGGCTATTTACAGGCGAGTATTAAAAGTTTCATTTGAATTTTGTTTGCGCCCCCCCCCCCCCCCAAACAAAATTAACAAAACCGCCCCCCATTGTTGCCTGTTATCTCACACTTACTAATACACTTGACACAAATGACATACACGACAGCTGACAGGTTTAATTTTCAATTGCTGCTCTAGTGGAAGTTAAGTTTGTTTTTTATATCCCTGAGTAATAAGCATATTTTTTTGCTAGAGTGTGTTCAATTTAATTCTGGATTTTAAACAGTTAAATTGGTGAAGGGTTAAACACTGAACAAAAGACATTTTCTAGTTGTTCTTTTTTTTCTCCCACTTCATATCTTTCATGAAACTGTGAATAAGACATAGTATGTGCTTTAAGACTTTATAGAACATATTTTGTTTATGTTTATTGTAGTATTCCAAATTTTAGAATGACAGGCCAGCAGGAGGCACCTCTCAATCAATAAATGCTGACAGATCCTTCAGACCCAGATGTTTCTCAAAATAATCAAATAAAACAATGCCTGGTTGGTAAATGAATAGAAAACAGTTCATTTATTTTTATTGTTAGTATATAATTAGAGGGAAGCAGCACACTGTAGTGGGACCCACATGGACACTAGAGGGCGCTCCACTTCAGTAAAGGAGATAGATAAACATGCAAATTCAAATTTCAAACTGAAATTTTATTTGTCACATACACAGTCATGCACAGTACGATATGCAGTGAAATGCTTATACGACCTAATATAGTGACCTTAAAAATAAAAAATAAAAACAATTTACAAGAAATAAATAGTGGAAGAATAAGAGTAAGATTAGCTTATAAACATAAGAAAACAGAACAAAGTAAAAATAAATCAAACAATATATAAGAAATATTAAAACTGATCTGTACATAAGTGCATGGGAGAGAATAAAAATAAATTGATCTTAAGAGAATAAAAATAAATTGATGTTAAGCTCTTTGTGTGCTGATATCCCGTCTGTTACATGGTGTCAGAAGTGGTTTTGACGACCTGCAAAGATAGACAGCAAAGAAGTGAGTAAAAAAATGTGGTGCTTTAAAAAGACTGCTAATTGGTATGGCCACAGTGGATGCGCCTCTTTGAAAAAGACCCTGTTAACCAGGCAAACTGGCTTCTTTACGTTATGGGGGGAAAAGCGAAATACTTTACCCGTAAGTGAGGAAGGAAAAAAGAGAGTTATGGTGGAGTAAAAAAGGCCTAAAGTAAGCACTTCATTAGCACACATAATCTTTGAATTTAATAGCAGATTCCCACATCCTGGCGAATCAGTAGATGTGTACAAGCTTGTGGAACCCTGGAGATATTGTGATCTCCAAGAGGAAATGATCAGAGACTGTATTATTGTGGTCATAAGAGATGCAAAGCTCTCAGAGAAACTGCAACTAGATACAAATTCGACATTAGACAAAACAATAACTCAATATGGGGGCAAAGACGAGAGAAAATCTGAAGATGAGAAATCCAAGAACAAAAAAGTCTTAAGTCTTAAGTCTCAACAACAATTCAAGAATACACTGGAAAATGACAAAGAAAACACAGGGCACACAAGCAAGATACTGCGGGCCCGACTAATTTTTCCGTGTGCTTTTAAGCCAGAAAAGTTGATTACATAATCAGGCTCAAGTGCGCAGCTAGAGTGATCAATCGTTCTTGAAATTAGATGCCACATCCTTGCATCACAACTTTCATCACACCATTTGCGAGATACTGCTTCCAGGATTCGAAAAAGTAAAGAAAATACACCGACTATACTGGCACAGTATAGTTCAAATAGTGAGACTGTAGTTTCAGCCAATGCTTCATATGGTCTTGGAGGGGTGCTCATGCAGAAACAGAAAAAGACGGGAGGCCTGTTGTATACATCTCAAGAAGTCTAACACACACAGAGACACGATATGCACAAATTGAAAAAGAAGCTCTTGCGGTAACTTGGGCATGTGAGCGACTCAGTGTATATCCACTTGGATTGGAATTTATGTTACATACCGACCACAAACCCCTAATTTCTCTGTTGGGCCACTCAGTGACTTACCTCCAAGAATTCTTCTTCACTGCAGATGCGTTGTCACGAGCACAATCAGGACCTGAAAAATCAACGAAAAATGAAACATTGGAGTTTTAGTGGATCATATAGTTCAACAAATCCCTGCAACAAGAACAAAACTGAAACAGTCAGGAACAGAAGAATGAGGATCTAACCTGCCAACAACTGAAACTGTATACATGCAAGACATGTTAATTGAACATTGACAAAGTTGGGATGATTTTCCATCCACCAGAAAGACTGGACTTATGAGTTCAATATTACCATAGAAAACCTGCTGTCAAGAAGAAGGCAGAATAATCCCTTCGAGATTATTCTTCCAGCTAGTCCATCCTAACTTCAAGTTTAGGAAAGAAAGTTCAGTGTTATATGTTGTTGAGATTAAAAGGAGGGGATGTAGTGGGACTCACCTAGACACTAGATGGAGCCCCAGTTCAGTAAAGAAGATCAACTTAGGGGAAAGAATGGATGTTAAGTAACAAAGCTGTTTATGTGTGCTGATGTCTGGTCTTGAGAATATAACAATCTGTTACACAAACCACATATGGCTTCAAAATGAATGATTATTACTGTGGTTGATTATGTTAAAGATTATTAAACTATAAAGTTTTTTATAATTCATATAATTAATGAATATATATTATAATAAATAAATATAATTAATCCTATAACATTTATGTAGGCATGTGCTATAAAAACTATTCAGTCACATGAACATCAGTAAAACCACAAGAACAGAAATACTGCTTAAAGTCAAATCTATTTTTAAAGCACATTTACTCAACTAATTTGACCAAAGTGCTGTACAATCCTAAAATAGTTATAGACATACTGTAGAAAGACTATAAAAACAGACAATAAAAGAAAATGAAATCCAAATAAAAAATCATTTACAATAATAAGTTGACTTTCATTGTGTAAAACAGTAAACCAAAAATAAATAAAACAGGGAGAAGAATACCTCATCACACTGTATTCAGTGCCAAAGTATATAAAAAAAATCTTAAGGTAAGATTGAAAAATAGCAAGAGAAGGGGCCCTACCTAGATTTAGAAAAAGCTGAGCGCCAAACCTGAGAGACAGTACTGGACTCTATGGCTTTAAAAGGTCAGAAATGTATGGTGGTGCTAGATTATTAGGTGCTTTGATTATTAGGTGCTGTGTTCCTGTTAAAAAACGCATAACAGTGCATTGGAACAACCACAACCCTGCAAGTGGGGCCTGGCCAACACCAACATAAAGGACATTACAAAAATCAAGCCGATTAGAAATAAAAGTGTGCATAATATTAAGGTTACACTTCTCTGTAAAAGGGTCAATAGACTGTATGCTCCACTGGTTCCAAATACCTGAACAGTTTTAGTCACATTAAGACTCATAAAATTTGCAACCATTTATACTTTGACATCCCAATAGTGTTTATATCTGTTTATAAACTGTTTAAGAAATTTTTGAATATCATCTGCAAAACAGTGAAAAGACATTCTGTACTTCACAGCATATTTGGTTAGACATATAATTAATAGGTTGTAACACGAGCACATTTTCATGCACTGGATTTGACACTCGTTGTCTTCAGCTGACAGAAAGCTGGAATGAAGCTAAATTTATATTGGCTGCTTGAATTGATTGGCAGATAACTCCGCCCATACCAATTCGATGAACGGTGGAGATTGGTTTATTTTACTCAGAGGCACAACTGCACATTTCCTGAGGGGTATGCAAGATCATGGATTGATCCCCCCCCATTAAATGGGATCAGTCAATGTCCAAATCCTTAGACTGGCAAATACCCAAGTACCCTGCAGTACTCTGACAAGGAAAAGTGCGTACAGTACATACGCTTTTGGCGTATCTTCATCTTTACAACTGAGTAAACAAAACAGATGTTTCACAAAATTTGTTTCGTAAGGCTACAATAACTTATTCTGCATGTTTCTTAATACTGTGTAAGTCATAAAGTCCTGTATGGCCTTTACCTACCTGTTTTCTTCACCTGCTCTGAACTCATTTTCTATCATTGCTTCATTGTCCTGCTCATCTTCATGGCTAAGTAAATGAACCAGATATTTCACAAAATATATACCTTAAATCATCAATCCCAAATTTATTATTATTATAGTTTTTTGATATTGTTTAAAGTGGTCATAACAAGATAAATAAAATTTTACTTGATTGTTGACAAATAAGAGGTCACTGCACTATACAAAAAATATTTTGTAATTCTGGTGTACAAAAAACTGTACCTTACTTTATAAGTGTACATCAGAAAACACATTAAAATGGTAAATGTATGTCATGACCCCTTTAGGTCATAGTATCCTGTGTGGTAGCTCCTACCTGTTCTCTTCACCTGCTCTTGACTAATTTGCTTTCTCTCTGTACTCTTCATCTTCATGGCTGAGTAAATGGACCAGATATTTCACACTATTTATACTTTAATTCTGCAGTACTCCAATCTGCTATATTTCTTGGCCCATTCTTACCTGTTCTCTTCACCTGCTTTGTCATTCTCTTAAACCTGCTCTTCGTTGTCCTCTACAGCAGACAACTTTCAATATGAAACTATTTGCATATTTCTACACACTATGAAAGAGTGCTTAAAAACTACCAGAAATGCAAAACTGTAAGTGATTAAAACATTAAAGTATATATATAGTGTGTGTGTGTGTGTGTGTGTGTGTGTGTGTTACATGTAGATCAGGCCTTTAAGACGTCTTTTTATGAACACTCATGTACAAAGCATTCAAATGATTGTATTTGCTAAACAGTGATGTAATTTCATTAGCACTGAATAAGGAAAAAAGCTCATGCATTAATAAATTTAAACTGCATAATTTGCGGTTTTTCAAGCTGTTTTGAGAATCCTGTTTACAAAAAGCTTACAATAGGGTCTCGAATACTGTATGAATGAAGGTGTAGAGGGATCCATACGCCAGTCTCGTTCTGTTTACACAGCAGGGCTTTCCGGAGAAAAAAAAAATCGTGCATTTATTGCGCCCCTGGACTGAACATAACGAACTGAGAGGATACGGCAAGAGCCCAGCAACTTGGTTGTGCTTGGTGGTGAGAACCTCAGTTAACATTTTTAACAATAAGTTAATTTTTTTAAACCAAACGCCTATTTTTTCAGGAATATTGATTTGATATTAACGAACGGTAACTATGCCCAGCCTCGCTGGCAATAACGTTAAATGTTGATGAACTTAAAGACTTACAGTAATACAAAATGATAGGTCAAGCTTACCAATGTCTTTTTATCCACTTTGACATTGCTGTCCTCATTTTTAAGACACTGTTTTTCATTTTCTTTTTTTCTTTTTCTGTTCTGCGCGCCAGAAAATTCCATCTTCTGTCCATTTTGCATACGTGACTGTCTGGCAACTATAGGGGGGCTCAATTAATATATATCTTACTTTTTTCTCTTTTTTTTTACTCGTTTAAAATGCTAAACAAAAATAGTCTCTTAACAAATATAATTTTTCAAATATTTTAAAAGCTTTATTAAAGACAATTTTCAAAGATTTTTTTCACAATGGCGCCCCCATCCGTTTGGCGCCTCCATGCACTGCATATACTGCATACCCCATTATTAGGAAATTGTATTGGCTAAGAGTTCAAAACCGTGGTTGACCACAATATATTCTGGGGGCGCTATTTCACTCACTGTAAAATAGTGAAAATGCGAAAAAGAAAAAGCTCTCATCAACAAATTTTATTACCGAAGCAAAACTGTTAAACCAAGTATTTTTTAATTAAAATAAGTAAGTACTATTAAAAACAAGACCCCCAGGCATAATGTCATTACTCATTGTAACACTACCAACTCCTTACTGCCTAAGCCTGCTAATTGGCTCATCCATCACCATGGTTACGGTGGCGTAGGTGCGCTATGTTGATTACATTTAAATATTAGAACAAGACGCTGGAAATCATTTTGTTAGTTAGCACGACAACGATAAAGATCAACTTTGAGCTCAAGATTTTATTAGAGAAGTAAAACAACAGGGAGATGATGAGAAAAGAGGACAGCCAGAGTTTTACTCAATTTGCTGTGAGCACGAGCCTTGCTCAGCCTCCTTCAGCAACAGGTAGGGAGCGAGCGCGAGGTTTTATGAGGCTTCCTAAGCTGCTAACTGGTACACTAGTCATAAAATCTCACTCTAACAGTCAACACTAACTTGGAAGGGCAGCGTTCTTGAGTCTAAAATAATCAGTTTGTTTTATTATTCTTGTTATTTTTCACATGACAAATTTCAGTATTCACACACAAAAAAAAAAAATAGACCACAGACTTTTCTTGGTGATTAAGTGGTTATATGGTTATCCTAGACATTAAAGCTATTAGCATTATATTTCTAAAATGTTCCTCTGGGCTCAATTTTGATTCAGAATGCAATGATTTTTTCATAGTTATTGTTTATGATATTATGTTGACTGTAAATCTAAGATCATGAGTCGGAAGCTACAGGACTGTGCCCATGTTAAGCGCTAAAATAACCTCTGAATTAATTTTAAGAATTGAAATTTTGCAAGAAATTTTCATCAGCAGAAGAAGCATCCCTGCTGAAAAATCCAGCATAGACAAGCATGATTTATATGCTGTTCTATGCTGGTCAATACTGGTTAATACTGGTTAATGCTGGTCTGATGCTGGTTTAGCTGGTGAACCAGCATAACTGATGGAAGACCAGCATGCCTGCTGAAAAATCCAGCATGATTTATATGCTAGGCCACCAGCAAGGTTTTGGTAGTTAAAATTGGTTACCATTTTAGCATATTTTTTAATAGCTAGTACTAAAAATAATGTGTGATGTAAATACATGGACCGTGTAGTGTTATTTTTAAATGCATTTACATATAAGAGAAAAAAAAATCCATTTACCAAAAACATGTAAATACATTATTTTACATTTATTAAATATCTGTGGATTGTCTAAAAACACAACACAAACCATTTATAAATGGACTTTTTAAAAAAGTAATCAATGGAAATCACTTAAAACTGAAAAAAAAAAAACAGCATAGACCATCTTAGCTGGTCACCAGCTTGACCAGCAATTACACCAGCAGGGTTACAAGCATACCAGCATTAGCACCATGGGGTCAGCTGTTTTGGCGGTGGGACCACTGCATTTTTTATGGTAACCGTCAAAATAACTTAAAATAGCTTAACATTTTTAACCATACACATACGTGTAATGCATCGATTAATGTCTTTATTTGTTAATGTACACTCACATATCAATAAAACATTGTGCTTTTGTAAAATAAAGAAAATAAACAGGGTGCGCTTTCTGCCGTCTCAGTCTCCCCGAAAATCTTTTTGAAATGCGTCACTAAAATGAACTAAAATGAACACACACATATCCATATATATCTATATATCTATACATCTATCTATCTATCTATCTATCTATATATATATATATATATATATATATATATATATAGAAAGTTTAAAGTGTCTACTTTTAAATTTAGCAAGCTTAATCAAAATAAATGTTCTCAGTTTATGTAATCCATATGAATCTAAGGGGAGATACAGTCTTTCTGCCACACTTCATTCACTGATAATAACCTGAGACAGGACACGCCCACACGCTGTTCACACGGAAACAGTCAAGGTAATCTACATACAAGGGCACGTCCCTAAACACACACACGCACACAGTAGATCAGATAATTTTCCTGCATGTGTGGAAGATTTTAGGCACTGTACAGGTTTCTGAAGCTCTACAGAATGTTCTGGACATTGGGAGGAGTTTAGATTTATCTCAGAACAACACAGAGTCCAACAGAGAACGAAGGAGGAGAATCCAGCAAGCTGTTAGCATGGGTAATTTTTTGTATCTTATATAATCCCTATTCTGATAATATAAAACTAATATTAATTTATTTTTCCTCATTTTCTCACAAGCGTTTGCCAGTTTATGTGAAACATTGTCATTTAATGTCACATGGTTTGGTGAGCATGTAGATAACGCTGCTAAATCATGCTAACATACTGTCTTATGTAGATTAGCACAAACAGGTTAGCTCACAGGTGGCTAAGCTAATGCCTTACAGTATGTAGATTACAGATGGTTGTCAGTATCAGCTGTGGTGTAAATGTTTATAATATATTCACCCCGTTTTGTGTCTGGATTCGGGATGGATAATAATAATAAAAACAAAACAAATAACAAAACATGAGACCAACCTCTCAGGGACACTTTCAGACAGTAACTTTCACACTACAGGAGTGTAAATGAGTGAGCTTGGCCCTCACTCTTTATTTAGGGGTCTGCAGGTTTATGGGCCCTGAAGTAGTTCGGACATTTGTGTATTTTTCTTACTTATAAACATATAAATGTAACCTTACTTATAAACATATAAATGTCACCTCTTTCACCTAGTGCAAAGTAAATGTCCAGGATTGAGGGAAGAGTAACACAGATGATCTTATACCCAGAAGGCACATTTCTGGCATACTGTGAATATGGCCGTGCAAACAGACATTCAGGGTCAAACAGTGGGAACAGGAACAGTGCAATATGAAGAAAGGGTGTTAGGTTTGTAAAATCCCACCATACATCTTTGTGCCTCTCTCAAAAAGCAGTTCTTGGTTAACTCAAGACACAAATGAACATCGCATACCTGGCATTTTCATGATGTTTATGGCTACTGCTTACCATAAACTGATTTGCAATTCACACAGACCCTGTGACCAGCAGTGGTAACATTCCTGGCATCTGAGGTCAGTCCATGTGCTGGTTATGCGCAGTCACAAGTGAAGCCTTATAGATCCGTCCCAAATCCAGACCCTAGTCGTGGTCGAGGTTCCCATGACATAGTGATGGTCCGTCTGTATCTTGCCTGCTTGTTTGCATTTGGTCTCTATAAAACAGGTGGCTGATCATTTTCATGGTCACAACGGTTTATGAAAATAAATAAATAAACATAAGCATGATGATAATAAAATTACTGTCAATAATCATCAATAAATATTGACCGTGCATAAAGACAACACAAACCTTTGCAATGTTATACAACGATTTATACTTTTTGCATTACGATTTACATTTACACCTTAATATCACAAACATCTGTAAGCTACATAAGGCAGTATTTTAGGCAACGGGAGCTAAAGTGTTTGTGCTAAATAACATTATAGATAGCAGTGTCCTAAGCTAACAAAAAATTGAACCAAATAGCTACCATAACATGAAGCTATCCAAAACGGGGTGAAATATATTATAAACATTTACACCACAGCTGATACTGATAACCATCTCTAATCTACATACTGTAAGGCATTAGCTTAGCCACCTGTGAGCTAACCTGTTTGTGCTAAGGCAGTATGTTAGCATGATTTAGCAGTGTTATCTACTGTACATGCTAACCAAACCATGTAAGTGACATTAAATGACAATGTTTCACATAAACTGGCAAAAGCTTGTGAGAAAATTTGGAAAAATAAAATAATATTAGTTTTATATTATCAGAATAAGGATTATATAAGATTTAAAAACTTACCCATGGTAACAGCTTGCTGGATTCTCCTCCTTCGTTCTATGTTGGAGTCTTAGTGTTGTTCTGAGGTAAATCTAAACTCCTCCCACTGCCCAGAACATTCTGTAGAGCTTCAGAAACCTGTACAGTGCCTAACATCTTCCACACGCGCAGGAAAATTATCGGATCTACTGTGTGTGTGTGTTTGGGGCGTGCCCTTGTATGTAGATACCCTGACTGTTTCCCTGTGAATAGGTGTCCTATGGGTGTGGGGTGTCCTGTCTTAGTGTTCATTTATTTTTGATTAAGCTTGCTACATTTAAAAGTAGTCACTTTAAACTTTCTATATATATATATATATATATATATATATATATATATATATATATACATAGATATATGGATATGTGTGTGTTCATTTTAGTTCATTTTGGTAATGCGTTTCAAAAAGATTTTCGGGGAGACTTAGATGGCAGAAAGCGCACCCTGTTTATTTTCTTTATTTTACAAAAGCACAATGTTTATTTATATGTGAGTGTACATTAACAAATAAAGACATAAATCAATACATATCAATACGCATGTGTATGGTTAAAAATTATGGAACATTTTAAGTTATTTTGATGGTTACCATAAAAAATGCAAGTGGTCCCACCGCCGGAACAGCTGGCCCCATTTTGGTGGTGCTGCTATCCTGGTAACCCTGCTGGTATAATTGCTGGTCAAGCTGGTGACCAGCTATGATGGTCTATGCTGTTTTTTTTTGTTTTTTTTTTCAGTTTTAAGTGATTTCCATTGATTACTTTTTTTAAAAAGTGCATTTATATAAAAGGTTTATGTTGTGTTTTTAGACAACCCACCGATATTTAATAAATGCAAAATAATGTATTTACATGTTTTTGGTGAATGGATTATTTTTGTCTCTTGTATGTAAATACATTTAAAGATAACACTACACGGTCCATGTATTTACATCACACATTATTTACAGTACTAGCTATTAAAAAACAAGATAACAAGCTAAAATGGTAACCAATTTTAACTACCAAAACCTTGCTGGTGGCCCAGCATATAAATCATGCTGGCCTATGCTGGATTTTTCAGCAGGCATGCTGGTCTTCCATCAGTTATGCTGCTGGTTCACCAGCTAAACCAGCATCAGACCAGCACTAACCAGTATTAACCAGCATAGATTAGCATATAAATCATGCTGGTCTGCGCTGGATTTTTCAGCTGGGTGTTCATTGTTAAATTATCATATTGTTACAAATGTGCATATTGTATATATTGTTACATATTATGGAATGTTAATATTGGTTGTGTTGGCCAATAAAGCTGATTTTATACTGATTCTGTTTTATATTTTACATATTGGATCACAATCTTCTATGTATTCTGGCTTTTATACCATACCAACATTAGATGGGGTGGTGAACAGCATAGTGTCATGGCACTATAATGCTGGTCACCAGCATACCAGCAAAATGTATGCTGGTACTGTATGCTGTGGACCAGCATCAGTAAAGTGACCAGCATACCAGCACCAAAACACAACATATGCTGGTATAATGGTAACCAGCTATGCTGGTCTATGCTGTTTTTTCAGGAGGGATTTTCAGCATATGAACTTCTGAAATGACCGACTGTATGAAATGCCGACTACATTGCGCATACATCCTGCAGCCATTCAAACATGAGGTGATTGTTTGCTATTTATGTCAGGTTTCAATTTCTTTTTTGGTGGCATGATGGTAATTGAGGAAGTAAACAAAAACGAATCCTTTGTAATAAACGATTTCATTGGTTGGAGACTGCGAGAGCTGGTTACGTTGTGTCATTGCCAGCCTTACTTCAGTTCTTGTGGGAATGCATTGCAGAAGATGCACATAAATGTAAACAATTAGTTGTTGTTGGTTTTATTTATTTATTTATTTATTTATTTTTACAAAATTCTGTGTGAAATATGCAGTGGAGAAGTAATGTTTGGAAATAGATACTACATATGCTGGCCCCATGTAGTCTGCCTGGAAAACGTGTTGTGACTGGGGATGGTTTTATTTGACCATGAAGGTCATTGACTCGGCTGATGCTGACAGCTGCAGTCGCTCAATAGCTCAGGACTGATTCCTACAGTTTTCCACCTGAGGCTCCTTGTTTAGTCTGGTTCCTCTCAAGGCTTCTTCCTATTGTCATCTCAGGGAGTTTGTCAAGCCCTCGGCTTGCTCGTCAGGGATAGACTGATAATTATGATTAATACATATTTCCTCACACCTTAAACTTATTTTCACAGTTTTTTGATTCTGTAAAGCTGCTTTGCAATGACTATTGTTACAAGTGCTATATAAATAATACATAAACCTAAAACCACAAATAGTCTTGAAATAAATAGGTTGCTTAAAACTAGAAATGTTGTTTATCATAATTTAGATTTAACTTATTAATATTTTATTTTTTCCAGATAACCTGAAAACATCAAAAGGCAAGGATAGAAACAGCCGCATCAAGAGGCCAATGAATGCTTACATTATTTGGGCAAGGAAACAACAATCTGTCGTAGCCGAGGCCTATCCAAATGCCAGCGCTGCTGAGGTCAGTGAGCAGCTTGGAATCGAGTGGAGGAAGCTGAGTGAAGACCAGAAGATGCCCTACTACCTAGAAGCATTGAGGCTTAAATGGGAACACAGCCTTCAGTTTCCAGGTGAAGGTGCACAAGGTTTTCAAATAATAAGCAAAATATCAAGACAAACAGGTCAACCATGACCAGTGTTAGGTGTAAGGCGTTACAAAGTACAAACGTTACAGTATTTACAAAGCGTTAGAGTACTTGGATTACTTTTTTGATGTAAGGAGTAATCTAATGCGTTATGTCCGTCATTAAAGTACTCAGTTATTTAGTTACTTTTTTAGGTAACTGTTATTCTGACAATTTATGCAATACATGAGCAGTCATTCCCAATCCGTTATTGTGTGTGTGTGTGTGTGTGTGAAAGTCGTCCTACAAGCCCCGTCCCCGATAACCCGCCCCTCTGTGATTCCTACTGTTATACCCCTATCTCACCTATGCGGTTTGGGTATGAGAGAAACATTGAAGCCTAATCACAGAACTCACGGTGAATGATGATGAACCGTGCTTACGGCCACCGCACGAAACCACGTATGTGAGATAGGGGTATTAGTAGTTACCAGATTATGGGCCAAACTTCACTGAGTGATAATGGTAGAATAACTTTAAAGGTCTTGACTAAAACAACATGCATGAGGACGCACAAAGGAGCTTTCATTTTCTGCAATAAAAGAGAAACATTTTACAGAAAGTAATGCTGAAATATAAACGATTACTTTTTAAAGACAGAAATTTTGTAATGTAATTAGTTACTTTAAAAAGTAACGTCCCCCAACACTGACCATGACACATCTTCTTGTTTTTATGCACCTTGTTGCATCGCTCTTTCTTTCCTTAAATGTAGATTGGGAGTACAAACCCCATCCACAGAAGAGAAAGCAAGTTTGCCCGGACGAAGCAGCTCCAGAAACTTCAGCTATACAGAACAATCTAATATTCTCTGGTAAAAATGCTATTTTTGTATTCCTTTACTACACAAAACCACCCTTAAAGTTGAATATTTGCAAACGTTTTTGTGAACAATTTGCATATTCAAATTTTTGTGAGATTCTTCTTTTTGAAGTCAGTATCAATGATTGTAGCACCCGTACCAGATGCAATTTCTGCTAAAAAAGTTATTATAATAATGTCATATTGTCATCTTCTGAATAATTAATAGTGAAAAGATGCACATTTTTTCTCAGTTTAAGTGTTCTTTAAACAGTTCAAGTAACACAGTTCCAAGAAGTTATTTATGTGGGACAAATGAATGAAGACCAAATAGTTTAAACAAACAGAATGTAAAAATAATTAAGGAAATAATTAAGGCTGTCAAAAATCTTGTTTTTGTTTCTCTGCTCTCATTCAAAAGCAATGCCACACACATGTACTGTACCGTGTCCAGTGTTATAACAAGTTAATTCCTCTTGTGGTATAATATTAGGACTATTAGGTGAAACAAACATTACCAGTTAATATTTTTTATCCGTTGTGTTCTTAAAGGGAATTATTTACTTAATTTATAATTACTTATATCCATAGTTTCTGTAGTAAAAGCTTTTTTAACTAAGGAATTGTACAGACACTCCAAATGATTTAAGATTAATCAATGGATTTGGTCTTGTTTAACATTATAATTCTTATAATTGTTGAGAAAGAGTGAGGTGTGGGAACTTATAACTTATAACTTATAACATAAGTCAGAACAGGAATTAACTTGTCACTTGGATTATAAACCATTAAACAGAATAACAAGAAATATCAATACAAAAAGATCAACCCTGAGACTTTGTGCTGTTTTATGCCCCTTTATGAATTGCTTCTTAAGTGTTTCTTTACTCCAATGTAGACGATGATTTGACTCCTCATCACCAGAAGAGGAAGCAAGTCGGCCTGGAAGTGACTTCTCCTGAAACACCCTCTGATGCCTCACCAGCCAAAGCCCAGGCCTGGCTACAGAGATCAAGTAAGCTATAATAATAATAATAATAATAATAATAATAGGATTCATTACGACCGAGCTTGTTCAGATATGGTGAGGTTTGGTTTCAGGTTTATCCTTAAACTATTTAAGTACAGCTGTCTGTAAAATAGTGTATCATTGTATACTAACATATATAAGATGTTCCCTCAACTCTGCTTTTCCTTTAAAGCATAATGAACATGCTTTATCGTTTATTTTCTTGAACAAAATAGGTAACAGTGAAAAGTGAATTGCATCATGCTTTTAAATCAAATGCCAAGTTTATACCCTTTTAATCCATCAACACAAGTCTGCCCGTCACACAATATCAGACAGTGTCTTTTCACATAGGGAGTGAGTCAAACCAACACACCTAATGGTTTTGTAATTTTGCAGGCAGTTTGGAGAAAACAGCCTCACCAAGAAGACCTGATCGAGAGCCAACCCCACCTCATTTCCCAGACGATTTACTGTCCTGCATGCCTGAGCCGTTATTCATCCAGTCCAGGTGAGTTTTAGCTGCAGTAGAACTGTTTCAGAAGTCAAATAGGTGCAAATGAAGTGTTACTCTGGCATGTTAAGTAATTGCAAGAATTCTGTTTTTACAGCACCAGGAAAACTCCATTATGATGGACCTGTATGATAACACTTTCCTGGACTACGATGAGTTTTCTGCCCTAGATCAGTATCTTTTTGGTCAAGAGTCTGTGGCAGACAGCAAAGACACTAGCAGCAGAGACACTAACAGCAGAGACACCCATCTTAGCGGAAGCCTTAAATCTCCACTAGTCCTGGACACCAATGCCTTGGAAGAGGTGTTAAACTCTCTGCCTGCTTCAGTTGATTATTAAAATAAAGACTGAATGTGTGATTTAAATTCCTGTACATATTTGATATAAATTGTTGTAAATAGTTTTGTTTAATGTGTCATGTTAACATGTTGCAATTGTATGTAATTTAATATCATATTAAAATGCTTTTTACTATTCATGTTCGTGGTTTGAAGAAGGGGAGTGTCCTGACTTTAGGCTTCAATCTTAGTTTAGTACCAATGAAGGTACAAACTATTGTCACTGGTGCAGTACCTTTCAAGGGCACAGAATTGTACCTTTATAGAGAGAAACAAATTTGTACCAATTCTGTTTGTACCACCAATGACATTATTTGTACCATGGACAACCAAAAACTACCTTTTGTTTTATAACCGTAATCAAGGTTACCGTAATCAAAGGTACAACCCCAGTGACAAGCCTTTTTGTACCTTAATGATGTCTAATGTGTTCCTTTGGGAACTATAAAGAAGTTATTTTCATATTGAATAAGACATTCAATCAATTTATTATCAGTAATGCATGTGTTTGAACTCTGCCCTAGATTACCATGAAATATTCTGAAATTTTTTTTTTTTTAATCTTTCAGGTTTACAATAAACAATTATTTAAACTAAATAAAACACTTCTATTATCTGCAAAACCTTTCAAACAGTACAATCACACTACAATTGTACAGTTTATAAAATACAATTTTTCATCTACAATATAGCTTTTCGCAAACTGTTTACAATACAATTTAAACTTTCAAATAAATTTTTACCCACTTTTCACAAAATCCTGTACCACTGCATTCACCCAATACTGTCAGAGCATAAATAACATAAAAAGCATCAAAAACACCGTAACGATATGTGCACAAGCCCGATGACTATACATATCTGAAAAACTTGTGAAAGTCGTCCTTTCACAGTTTATGCTAACATGTGTGCGCGCACATATAAAGCAAAAGCAAGTGTCATTAGAGAGGTTAAAGATCCATTTTCTCTCTCTCAGCCTGCACTGCACTTAGTGTGTGTGCACGTGTCATTGGACATTTTGCCCCTTCCCTCCTCCTCCTTCACACACACACACACACACACACTCTAACAGAAACACTCCTCTGTCGTGATTCTTTTTAAAGGTAAAGTGCAAGTTCATTTGTTTTATTTTTACTTTACAACAGTTATTCCGTTAATGTGCGCTCAATCAAGAGTCATTAGAGATGTTCCTTGTTAATTTTCCCGATAAGGAAGTGTTTCCATTAATGTGTGTGTGTGTGTGTGTGTGTGTGTGTGTGTGTGTGTGAAAGTCATCCCACATCTCTAATAAGAGAGGAGGAAGGGTTTACTGTGGAAGACGAGAGGGATGAGAGGGGAGGGTGTCCTTCCTTCTCTCTTCTTACTTTAGCTTCAAACACACGCACACACATACACAGCACGTGTGCACACAAACACACACACATAAATACACATCGATTGTTTTGATATATGAGCACGCTTCCGGAATGAATTATGCTCCTAACCCAAAGTTCCACTGTACTGATAAACATACATGTATAAATGACTAAAGTCTGGTTGGACTGTATTCACTGCAGACTGGGCTATAGTAATACAGTATGTGAGCAGCAGGTATGTACTTTGTATGTATGTATGTATAAGATTGTAAGTTATGTGGTTATTAAAAACAACAACAACAACAACAACAACAAAGTTTTCATAACATGTGTATACAAGACATTTGTGAACCGGATCTTGTAGCCTGGAGTTTTTGCTTCAAAATGATCTGACAATCATCCTGCTCACTCAATCACCTAAAAAATAATATCTTCATTTACATTTTCTAAGACTCTTTTTGTTTAGAAAGACCATACTGTGTGTGAAGAGGTGTAAATGATCATGAGTAATGCTGTAATTCACATAAGAAAAAACAAAGACCCACATAATGAGCTGCATAATAAGGCTTCAATGAGTCAGGTACTGTATGTGAGAAAGAGGGAAATGCTACAAGAAAATACTACGATGACAAAAGAAACATATTTTTTGTTTGTTTATTCACAATATACAGTTGAAACCAAATATCTGCATACACTTTAGAAAAAAAAACACATACTTTTTCTTTTTAGATCTCTTTTTCTTTTTCAAACATTAAATCAGAGTAAACTTTTTTTGGTTTAGATTAAAAAATATTAAAGCATTCGCTCGAATGTCACAATCGAGCGAGGGATTATGTATTTTTTACCACTTTCTTTAAATTCAGAAGTATATATACACTAAATTTATTGTGTCTTTAAACAAAAAAAGAAAACTCCAAATGATTCCATTCTGAGCATAAGAAGCTTCTGATAGGTTAATTGATTCCATTTGACTTAATTGGTGGCACAGCTGTGGATGCATATAAAGACTCTTTCCTGAACGGTGGATGGTCAGATCCCTGAAGGTCCCACGTTCATCCGTTTAGACAATAATATGCAAGTATAAAAACCACAGGAATATACAACCATCCACCGTTCAGGAAAGAGTCCAAGAGAGGAAAGTTTTTTGGTGCAAAATGTGTGAATCTACCCCAGGACGACAGCAAAAGACCTTGTGAAGACGCTGGCTGAAACTGGTAAGACAGTGTCATTATCCACAGTAAAACGAGTCCTGAACCACCATGAGCTGAAAAGTTATTCTGGGAGGGGAAAAGCCATTGCTTCAAAAATACCACGAAAAAGCCGGACTACAGTTTGCAACTGCACATAGGGACAAAAATCCTAATTTCCTGGAGACATGTCCTATGGACTGATGAAACAATAATTTAACTGTTCATAACGATTAACTGTCTATTTGGAGGAAAAAGCACGAAGCTTTGAAGCCTCAGAACACCATCCCAACTGTGACGTATGGGGGTAGTAGTACTGTACAGTATAATGTTGTATAATATACTTTGCTGCAGAAATGACTGGTGCCCTTCACAAAAATGGCATCATGAGAAAAGAAAATTATATGGATATATTGAAGCAGCATCTGAAGACATCAGCCAGGAATTTAAAGCTTGGGTGCACATGGGTCTTCCAAATGGACAATAACCCCAAGCATAAATCCAAATTAGTTACAAAGTGGCTTAAGGACAACAAAGTAAAGGTATTGGAGTGACCATCACAAAACCCTGATCTCAATCCCGTAGAAAATTTGTAGATGGCACTGAAAAGGCAAGTGTGAGCAAGAAAGCCTGCAAACTTGACTCAGTTATACCAGTTCTGTCAAGAGGAGTGGGCCAAGCAACTGTACAACAAACTATTGTAGAAAGCTTGTGGAAGGATACTCGATTTGATTGGCCCAAGTGAAAAAAATGTTAATATTTATTGATCTAAAACATTAAAAGGTTTACTCTTGATTTAATGTTTGACACAGATGGCACATTTATGGCATAAATATGGCTGCACAAAAACACACATTCAGGGTAAAACTGTCCAAACGGGAACGGTGCATGATAAGAAAAAGGGTGTTAGGTTTGTAAAAGCCCAATCTTACACCCTATACACAGAAAGAAAGATACTTATTGTGTGTCCATGCACTTTAAAAATACAAGAGAATTATCCCAAATCCAGACCCCACTTGTGGTTTAGTTTCCCATGCTGGCAAAGACTAAAACAAACAGCTACTGTAAGCTAAAGCTATCCAAAACTGTGTGAAGTACATTAGAACATTTACACCATAGCTGATGTGCATGAACATGTGTAATTTACATGAGACATTATTTTAGCCATCGTGAGCTAACATTGTTGTGCTAAGCTACATAAGGCAATATGTCAGCATGATATGAAGCAGTGCTATTTACATGCTACCTTAAACTATGTAAGTGACATTGAAAGACAATGTTTCATATAAGCTGACCAAAGCTAGCCAGAATAAGGATTATATGAGACATACTAACTTACCCATGGTAACAGCTTGCTGGATTCTCCTCTTTTATCTGTCAGAGTCTCAGTGTTGTTTTGAAAAAAAGCTAAACTCCTCCCACTGTCCAGAACATTCTGTAGTATTTATTTTAAAACATGTACCTTCAGTTCATTTGTACCTTAAAAAGTTAAGCTAAGATTTAAGCTTAATCCAAGTTTAGGCTAGGATTTACAGGAGTAATTCTAAATGTCCAGTTCAGTTCAGTCTTTCTTACATGATAGAGCATCTCATTGGCACTCAGAAAGTTAGGGGTGCTTGTTAGTCCAGATTTTCTATACAGACCATGGTGAGCTTTCGTCCCTTCTCAGGGACACACTGAAGGACCAGATAATGTTTATTATTCTGTACGATCTTCTCAATGTCCTTCAAGTACTGGTCCAAGTCCTGGATCATTCTTCGAGATTTACACAAGAAAGCACAAAGGAAATAATTATTCAGAATGCGATTATCTTTCTTTACAGTTTAAAGAAATTAAATGTTTTAGAATTAATTCCGCATAACAATGTGTGTCCTTAAAATAACAATGCAAATGCCTGACTGTTTAAGGAAACCCCAAGAGATGGAACTGTGACTGAGCAATTGCACTTGACATGAAAAGTGATATCACATAATGGTGTGTTTTTTTCAGTCTGTGTATATATTTCTGGTCTTAAATATGTATTTACACTCCAGTTTTAATACATAAGTAATGTGTGAAAACAGATGTATTTGATTGTAATTATTATGATTGCATACAGCAAGTTTTCTAGTAGTATTTATTATTATTATTATTATTATTATTATTATTAATAAATATTTCTAGTATGCAGCACATGTCAAACTCATACAATAGTATCTATTGTATGGTAAAAATTTCTGTTCTTAAAATGAGCCAACGTTGGACCAGAGTTGGCCCCCAACAGTGGGCTATCTGGGTCATTTCCAATTTCCAACCTTGCAATTACCTACCGAACCAACGTTGAGCCAATATTAGGCAAATTAACACAATGACCAAAATTGGGCCAACCAATGATGCCAACATTCGCCCAATGCATGCACTGCTGTTGGCCAAGTGTTGGCCCTTTAGCATTGTGCTATTTGGGGAATAGCTGCCAGGAAAACAAGGGGAAAGATCAAGATTAGTCCATGCTAGCACTGGTGACAGTGTATTGGAGCATGTTAATGGAAGTGAGGTAGCTGAAGATGGTGTGGGAGCTGAGAATGTACCACCAAACAAAGCTCCGGGACAGAAAAAGATCAGAAATGTCTAGAAAACAAACGACAACCAGTTGGAGGGTGACCTGCCTCATTTTTCTAGTGGACTGGAAGATGAATGTTAGGGGAACAGAGCCAATAGATTTCTTTATCCACCTATTTCCTGAAGATCTGGGCCCGTATTCACAAAGCTTCTTATGCCTAAAAGTTGCTCCTAGTGATGAAATTCTAAGAAAAATCTTACAATTATGGCATTTTCTTAGAATTTTCCCTTAAATTTAGGATTAAATCTTAGTAAAGATAAAAATGATTCACAAAACATCTTAGCCCTAAAAACAGCTCCTAAGGTAAAAATTGTTAAGAGTAGAGAGGAGGACTTTTAAGAGGTTTAAGAGTTTCTATAGCTGAGGACAAATGGTGGAAAGGAGAAATCTTCCCCAAACAATGAACGCAAAGCTAAAAGTAAACACTGCTCTTCTGTTCAATTTGGTTTTCTTGTTTTTTTACTTCCTTCCATCTCTCTTGGACTGTTGACTACATACCATCCAAAAGTGCAAAGTAAATTGACTGTCCTGCAATCATGTAAATTGTAAAAGCTGAGCCATTTGCTCCCATCAATCTGAAATGGATTACAAGTAATAAAATCAATATGGTAAATAAATGTAAGAACTTACATATACTAACGGAAATTGGTTGTTTCAAAAGTAGACACATTTTTAACATTTGACTGTTTAATTATCTTATAAGAGAACTAGCCTATAACAGAAACTTTGCATAAAGTAGTCTGTAGTCATGATTATACAATGTCATTATATACAAACAGTATGACTTTACTGTCTGTTCTATTATCATGTATTCTATTTTTACTAAGAGTGCATTTCAAGACCTTTACAGAGGTCAGTGGTTATTTTTTTATCAACCAATCACACTCCTTGAATTGCTGCATCATCCCTAGCAACAGGGTCAACCACACCTTCTCACTAAGATAAAGGTTTTTGTACTTTCCTTACTCAGAGTTGCTCTAAGAAGTTTTCTAAATCACTTTTATTCTAAGACTCCCAGCTAGGACTTTTTAGGGTAAGAAAGAAGCTTTGTGAATACGGGCCCTGATGGACAAAATGGAAAAGAAAATCTGGCCTGGACAACAGAAAAACTGAAAACTTTTCTGGGAATAAATATGGTAATGTCATATGTAAGATATCCACTAAACATGGATATTGGTCATCACAATCAGGTCTTCGTCTTGACTTGATAGCAAATGCCATGCCAGTGAACAGATTTCAAGAGATTCTAAGATACATGCACTTTGTTTAATAACATGTCTAGAGAGGAATAAAAACTCTTGACTGAGGCTTTTATAATTCATGCATGAAAGGGCTAGACAACGACTTTGACAACATCAGAAGCAGTCCCCGGTACCCTCAGATCAACTAAGAGGCAGAGGGAGTAGTCTGAAACAAATGCTGAGAAAGAATCAAGACACTTAGAGAACTCTTCTGGCATACAGATCGACTCTACTGAGCCATGAAATCTCACCAGCAGAACCTTTGATGGGGAGGAAGATAAGATCAACAATTCCAGCTACACAGAAATCTCTTGCACTGAAATGGCCTGGCTTGAAAACATTTAGGAGGAAAGATAGATCACATTCAAATCTAGACACAAAGCGAAAGATCTATCAGTCATTATACCTGGACAGAAAGTGTGGACCAGAACACTAAAAACCTCTGGAATGGTCCAGGGAGAAGCATCAACACCCAGATTGTATCGAGTATTCAAGATGGCGCCGGTGAGGTCGGCTGCCGTCGCGACTGCTCCGACCTATTTTTCCTTGTTTTCGCTTTTTAAGTTAACTTTCAATAACTTTAATCCGGCTAATTCACCATCACTGTGTGCATTAAGTACGATAGAGATACTCTTATTTCTATTGGTTTACAATGTACTCACAATTCGACGTTTTTAACTCCGGATCCGAGCTGGAGATCCTGAGGGAAAACAAAGGACGCGACGCGAAGCGGCGGCCCCGAGGAAAACGAGCCGGCGTCAGGAACAGGCTGAGAGCGCGTGCACACCGCACACCTCTGCCTAGCATCCTGCTTGCCAATGTCCAGTCTCTGGAGAACAAGCTCGATGACCTCAGGGCCAGGATAAAGTTCCAGAGAGACATTCGGGACTGCAATCTTCTCTGCTTCACCGAGACATGGCTGAACCCAGCGGTGCCGGACCACGCCATCCAGCCGGCCGAGTTCTTCTCGGTTCACCGCATGGACAGGACACGGGACTCGGGGAAGACAAGGGGAGGCGGCGTGTGCTTAATGGTGAACAGCAGCTGGTGCAACAGCGCGAGCGTTGTTCCTCTCGCACGCTCCTGCACACCCAACCTGGAACTATTAACTATCAAATGTCGTCCTTTTTATCTTCCTCGGGAGTTCACATCGGTCATAATCAGCGCCGTTTATATTCCGCCACAAGCGGACACGGACACTGCCTTATGCGAGCTGCTTGAGGCACTCACACAGCACCAAACACAACACCGGGACGCTGCGCTTATTGTGGCGGGGGACTTTAACAGTGCCAACCTCAAACGTGCAGCGCCTAACTTCCATCAGCACATCACCTGCCCGACCAGGGGCGAAAGGACACTGGACCACTGTTACACACCAGTTAAAGACGGCTACAAGGCACAATCTTGTCCACCGTTTGGGAAATCTGACCATGCCGCCATCTTCCTCATGCCAAAATATAAACAAAGGCTTAAACAGGAACTTCCGGTTCAGAGGGAGGTCGCGCGCTGGACGGACCAATCGGTGGCCGCGCTTCGAGACGCACTCGATGACGCAGACTGGGACATGTTCCGAAACAGCTCCGATGACGTCAGCGTGTTTACGGAAGCGGTTGTGGGATTCATCGGGAAACTAGCAGATGATACCGTACAAAAAACGACCATCAGAACGTTTCCCAATCAGAAGCCGTGGGTGGATAAAACCATCCGCGACGCTCTGAGATCTCGCGCTGCTGCCTACAATACGGGACTTGCTTCGGGGGACATGGACATGTACAAGGCTGCGGCATATAACGTCCGGAAGGCGGTGAAGGAGGCGAAGCAGCGCTACGGGAGGAAGCTAGAGTCACAACTCCAACAGAGTGACTCTAGGAGCCTGTGGCAGGGACTAAGAACGATAACGGACTACAAAGCTCCAACATCCGGTATGACAAACGCGGACACGACTCTGGCAGACGAGCTGAACACCTTTTATGCTCGCTTCGAGGCTGCAGCTAAAGACGTTAGCGTTGCTAATGCTAGCGCTGCTAATGGCTGCAGACAGGAAGTCATTGCCAGCACCGGAAACGTGTTTATCATCTCCGAGCATGACGTGAGGAGAGCCTTCAGGAGAGTGAACACCAGGAAAGCAGCAGGACCAGACGGCATCTCAGGTAGAGTCCTCAGAGCCTGCGCAGACCAGCTAGCACCTGTGTTCACAGAGATATTCAACCTCTCCTTATCTCAGTCGGTGATCCCCACATGCTTCAAAGAGTCCATCATTGTTCCTGTTCCAAAGAAACCACATCCTGCTTCCCTCAATGACTATAGACCTGTAGCCCTCACATCAGTGGTGATGAAGTGCTTTGAACGGCTGGTCAGAGACTTCATCATCTCCTCACTACCAGACACACTAGATCCACTTCAGTTTGCCTACCGTTCAAACCGCTCTACAGATGACGCCATCGCTCATCTACTCCATACTGCTCTCACTCACCTGGACACTAGAAGGGGGAATTATGTGAAAATGCTTTTCATCGACTACAGCTCAGCATTTAACACCATAATTCCCTCTACACTCACCACCAAGCTGGAGCACCTGGGACTCAGCTCATCCTTGTGTCAGTGGATCTCCAATTTCCTAACGGGGAGACCACAGGTAGTAAGGATGGGTGGACATGTCTCGGCCTCCATCACCCTCAGCACTGGAGCCCCACAGGGTTGTGTTCTGAGCCCTCTACTGTACTCTTTGTACACTCACGACTGCGTAGCCACTACCAACTCCACCACCATCATCAAGTTTGCTGATGACACCGTCGTGGTCGGCCTGATCACTGACAACGATGAGACGGCCTACCTGAAGGAGATTGGAAATCTGGAGAACTGGTGTCAGACGAACAACCTCCTTCTCAACGTCAGCAAGACAAAGGAGTTGATAGTGGACTTCAGCACAAAGCAGAAGAGGAACTACCAGACCCCCGTCATCAACAAGAGCCCAGTGGAGAGAGTGGACAGCTTCCGTTACCTCGGTGTACACATCACGCAGGACCTGTCTTGGTCCTGTCACATCAACACCGTGGTGAAGAAGGCCCGACAGTGTCTCTACCACCTCAGACGCCTGAGAGACTTCAGACTGCCCTCCAAGGTGCTTAGGAACTTCTACTCCTGCACCATAGAGAGCATCCTGACGGGAAACATCACGACCTGGTTCGGGAACAGCACCATGCAGGACAGACGAGCTCTACAGAGGGTGGTGCGATCAGCTGAGCGCATCATCCACACCGAGCTCCCTGACCTGCACTCGATCTACAGCAAGCGGTGCTGGACCAAGGCCAGGAAGATCATGAAGGACCTCAGTCACCCCAGCAATGGACTGTTCTCCCTGTTGAGGTCAGGAAAGCGATTCCGCTCCCTGAAGGCCAACACAGAGAGACTGAGGAGGAGCTTCTTCCCGCAGGCGATACGGTCTCTTAATCAGTACAACACACAGTACTGATCCATCTTGCACATCCACACATGCTTTCACTCTGGACACTCTGGACATTCAGGTCATTTGCTCACTTGTCCTCACTGCACACCTGCTCACTCATGGGTAGTATGCACACAAGTCACTTTAAATATGCACACAAGCCACTTTAACATTTAACATGTCACTTTACTGCATATTTGCATATTAAAATAAAAATTTCAATATTTCAAAATTGGAATTTTTTGAAATATTTCCACTTGTCCATTTGTACAATTACAATTTTTTACTTACTTACATTTTATATTTTATATTCTTACATTTTACATTTTATATTCTATATTTTATATTTTATTTAATTTTATTCTCTTAGGTCAGGGCAGTTGCCTAAGCATTTCACTGCATATCGTACTGTGTAGGATTGTGTATGTGACAAATAAAATTTGAATTTGATTTGAATTTGAGTAGAAACTGAGATGAGAACACTGAGAAGGAACACAGGTCATCTTATGGTCCTTCCAGAACCAACCGGGCAAGTTATTAATGGAACAGTGACAAGGTCGGGTAGGATTTCTCGTCCACCAGAAAGGCTGGAGTTCAATATTAGTATTGAAAGACCTCCTGTCAAGGAGAGGACAGAATAATCCCTTCAGCAGAATTAGGAATGTCCAGATAGTTCACCCTAACATCCTGCTTAGGAAAGAAAGTTCAGTGTCATATGTTGTTGAGATGGTTATTGAAATTAAAAGGAGGGGAAATAGTGGGACTCATCCAGACACTAGAGGGTGGCTCCAGTTGTATAAAGGAGATAGATAAACACTTGGACGAGATGTTTGAATAAATGTTAAGTAACTAAGCTGACAGGCGAAACATCTATCACTGAGTCCCCAGTGCCTTAAATGTATATATTATAATATATATAGATACAATATAATGACTCCTATAACGTTCATGTAAATATGTGCTATAAATAAAGTGTAACCAGCCAGCCTACAAAAACCAGACCTGCATAAAACATTTTCAGTCACATGAACATCAGTAGTGCCACAAGAACAGAAATACTGCTAAAAGTCAAAGTAAAATACATTTTTTAAGCACACGTAACACAACACAGCTGTAAAATCCTAAAATAGTTGTAGACTAGGGGCCTCTAGCCTATTCCAGACAGGGTGCCAATCCATTGCAGGGCACACACACAATCACACACACTCATTCACACACTTTGGGATCGGGCAATTTGGGAACGGCAATTAGCCTAATCTGCATGTCTTTGGAGTGTTGGAGGAAACCAGAGTACCCAAAGGAAACCCACCAAGCACGGGGAGAACATGCAAACTCCATGCACACAGAGTTGGAAATCAACTCTGGCCAGGAAACGAACCCGGACCCTGGAGTCTTTCCATTGCACAGGGTGGTGTAGATACACTGACAAATACTGTTTACTCCAAACATCCCAGAGTTCCCAAAGGAAACCCACCAAACATGGGAAGAACATGCAAACTCCATGCACACAAAGGTGGGAATCAACCATGGCTGGGAAACGAACCCGAACCCTGGAGTTACAAGGTGACAGTGCTAACCAATTGTCATGGCGCGCGCCCAAATATAATATCGCTCCTCGCTAAACTCCGAAGCTCACTAGCTAGACGAACTCCCCATCTGCAGGTGTCTGAAGAGGCGGGGCTGTGGAAATAGGCACAGCAGGTGAGCAATCTCTGGTAATGGAGTAAGCTAGGAGTGTAGCTCGGAGTCTGATCAGCTACTGGATCAGAGTGGAGAGTGTGACACGCGCTAAGAATGTAAAAGAGTGGCATGCACACGGGGCAATGGAACAAGCCCCAGGGCTTTTTTTCTTTCTTTGATCTTCGGGATGAGAACAGCAACAAGCTCACTGCCGGAGCTCCTGCAGCTCTTAAGATCTCGCATGGAGCCGGATTTCATGACCCTGCCGCCGGGGAGGAAAAGGCCGTTAGGAGATACAAGTCACGGCCCCCGTTCCCAGCCGGAGAAGGCTGCCCAGCTGCCAGACATCACAGAGTACTCCCATCTCACCAGCCTGTGACCGTATGCCAGCGCGGCACTGCCCACCAGACCTGCACATGCACATCATTCCTTCCCTTTCTTTCCATCCTCCCTCCTTTAACTCTTTCCTTCCCCATTTTTCTTAAATAAATTACCCTTTTTCCCGTAAGTCCTCGCCTCGTGTCTGTGCTTTATGGTGTCGTGCAAAAAGGGTCGAACCAGTTACATACTACACCACTGTGCCATCTCATTGTATAAAATAAGAAAATTTTATAGGGAAATATATAAAATAGGGAAAAGAATACCTCATCACACTGTATTCAATGCCAAAGAGTATAAAAAGGTCTTAAGGTGAGATTTAAAATTAGGAAGAGTAAGGGCCTGTCTGATGTACAGGGGCAGCTCACTGCAGAGTTTAGGGGCTGCTACTGAAAAGCAGAGGTGGAAAGAGTAATAAACTTTTGTACTCAAGTACAAGTACTGTTACTTCAGTTCTGGAGTACAAGTAAAGTTACCATTGTAAAAATTTACTCAAGCAAAAGTAAAAAGTAGCTCATTAAAATTTACTCAGAGTAAAACTTACTGAGCAACTTTTTTAACAGCAGGCATGGGATTCTAGTGTAGTTCAAAAAAGACAAGTGGATATGAATCTCAAAGGAACACCTTTGAATAATAAAGATGTTGCCTTTCTTGTGCTTGAAATCAACGTGGTCGCTTAAATATGGTGTGACGCTTTGCACCGGATAGCCGAGGGAAAAATGAGATCAGAGACAAGAAACCTAACCTTTCAGCATCACAAAATTATAATATAAAAAAACATAAAGTAAAAGTAAAGAAAAGGGTAAAACAATAGAGCGTTTTGAGGGCGAGCAGCACAGCTGAGCTCCTACTCCGTTCTCTCCATTTCATGCACACACCTCCACAGCGCGCACACTGGGGGAGGGGCTGCTTAAAAAGGCAATATACATACATAATGTGGTATACAACACAGTATTGGCCATTAAAATGGCCAGGGGTTTGTTCATAAGAATTTTTCCATCGTTCTTGTAAGTTTAGCGAGTAAAAAATAAACGCGAATTTACTCAGCGAATATGATTTCAAATTTATCGAAGTACAATACTTAAAACAAAACATACGTAAGTAAAAGTAAAATTAAGAATTTTAAAAGTTATTTTAAAAAGCAGAAGTACACAAAAAAACTACTCAATTACAGTAACGTGAGTAAATGTAATTCGTTACTTTCCACCTCTGCTGAAAACGAGACCTGAGCCTCCAATAACGAACTGGACTCAATTTTAACTTAAACAAATCTCCTGTTATACTGAACTTCCAATCTCAACAGTATGATGCAGATCAATCCCTGCTATCCGTTTTACCCAAATGAGGATGGGTTCCCTGTTGAGTCTGGTTCCTCTCAAGGTTTCTTCCTATTACCATCTCATGGAGTTTTTCCTTGCCACTGTCGCCGTCATCCACGGCTGGCTCATCAGGGACAGTTTTATCAATTTAGTTCATACATGTTCACATTTCATACAAACTTATATAATTATTTTGATTGTGTGAAGCTGCTTTGCGACAATGTCAATGGTTAAAAGCGCCATACAAATAAAATGTATTTGAATTGAAAAGGGAATTATATTTTGTATTAATAATTTTATATGAATAATATTTGGGTTGTGGAACAGATCATTAGAGTTTAAATTATTTCTTATTGGGAAATTAGCTTTGACATACAAGTGCTTTGGATTACAAGCACACGTCCAGAACAAATTATGCTCACAATCCAAGGTTTACCTGTATAACCTTTTTAAGATCTGTTTTTGTTAAAAGTGGCTTGTTCTTGGACAAGAGGCCAAACTGACTTTAACCTTAACAACAGAGTTAATTTGCTTATCCAGTTTAAAATCACTGTCACCAAGGTTTCTAGCAGTTGGTTTTACATAAAATTTTATGTATCATATAAAAAAGGGTCAGCACGTGCTCCAGAACATCTAAGATCTACGAGCAGGAGAATGGTGAAATTCCCATAGTCAGTAAGTATTAAGAGATCATTAAAAACTGTTAAGATTTAGTGCTGCTGAGAGCTTTAAACCAGACTGGAACACCTCAAGTATGCCATGAAGAGTTAGGAGATGAAGCAGAGTAACAACAGCCAAGAGACACCTCTTTTCATCTGAATGTTTTTATTACTTGGGAAGTGAATAGTTAATGATATATAATAAATAAATTAACTAATAAACAAATTCATACATACATAGTTAACCATATCACCATCAGTCTCTCCATGGCACAGGGTGGTGTAGATAACACGGAACAGATAAATACTGTTTGCTCCACAGTTCCCTTAACTGTGGAAAGTCTGATGGTCAAACAGTAAACAGACAACAGAAACATAAATAAATAATGTTACATGCACATGCCACATAATGATGGCTATTATAGTAAAACTATAAAAATTGGGATTTTATAGCCATTACATTACTATATTTCAATTACTATACTTAAGTTTCTTAAAGTCATAGACTATAATGCTACAACCATGACGATGAAATTATTTGTCACACTTTTATGATTTTATATAATTTTTTTGCTCTTTGGCCAAGTGCACAAAACAAGCAAGCAAAATTGAACTTTGATAAAAGCTAATGAAGGCTCATGTGTAATGCTGATTATGGTAAAAGAAACAGTGAAAGCATCTATAGAATTTTTTTAAAGAACTGAATAAAGATTAAAAAACATCAACACTCGCATACACAGATTTACTAGCTGATCTAAATGAGGATCTCTGAATATCATCTCCTCCTCGACGCAATCATGGCTAAGCTCACTGCCACTGCCAGAGTACGATTTGCTGTTGAACCAGGCCAGTATTTACTAAGCAACTCAAAGAATGATGCCAATAACTTCAGGGAAACCAGTGATGCGCATGAATGTTTTTGTTGATTTCACACTGTATGGCATGTATGAATCTGCGCATGATTTGTGGTGCTGTAAGAGCAAAGTCGGACTTATTATTATCAACATTGTTGGCTGTGACAAACCCAAATCATCAGTGTTTCAGAGCTGCATCTTCGCTGTTACTGTTACCAAACATCTCTCTTTCAATTCCATCTCTGCCTGAAAGCCATTTCCTCACTACTTCTCATCGGATAGGACACCTCCAGAGCTCTCCTACATTTTGGTGCAGAAAGGAGTGATTTCCTATTTTAAGAATGTTGATTAACTGCTATCCTATTATTATTGTGTCATGTAGGGCACACTTGGGTCTCGAAACAAACTCCAACACTGAGTTTCCGTTTGGTATACATTCTTCTTCGTCAATCTTGAATCAACCTTGAAAATGAAAAAAATCATTACACACTGAATATCCATAATCCTTCTTTTTCTCCAAAGACAGGAAACTCTTTACATTTTATACCCAAAAAGTCCAGTCCATTCCGTAGTATATAGGATAAATATAATTAATTTACTGACAGGGAGAGCTGGAAGGAAGCTAAATCTCTCTGGGATTGATTGGCAGTTAACTCCACCCACAGCAGGTCATATAAAGTTGGTGGATTGGCTTATTTCACTGCAAACACGCCTGATTTCAGCTATATTAACTGTTATTGGTCAAATGATTTGTCAGTCACTTGATTGACAATAAAACCACGGCTTTGTGTACAAAACAGGGGTGAAATGTGTGCAATGCGGTAAAATAAGTTTCCATATCCTAAACTCTACTATGAAATACTTAAAACAGTTGTAAAGATGATTAGGAAAGCACTTTTTGTTTAATAAAATAAAAATAAAAAATTACAATATTGAAAGAATGTATAAAGAATAAAGGAGAATAAAGAATAAATGTACAATATTGAGGTATAACATTTTTAATTATACAATTAATTATCCACAGTTAAATAAAAGAAAGCGTATTATGAAAGCGAACTCTAAAGCCTGGCTTCTCCTCGGAAATGACGTTAACTTACGGTAGGAGTGCAATGGCGTGTTTCACCACAAAACATTTTGGGTCGCTGTTTCACTCTCTGTAAAATAGTGAAAATGCGAAAAAGAAAAAGCTTTTCAGCAACAGATTTTATTACCGTAACAAAACGGTTAAACCAAAAACAGGAACTCCAGGTGAACCACTAACAACTTCTTATTGCCTATGCCTGCTCATTCGCTCATCCATCACCATGGTTACGGTGACGTCGGTACTCTACGTTGATTACATTTAAATATTAGAACAAGACGATGGAAAATTTTGTTAGCGCGACAACGAAAACGTCTTCAAATTAGATCTCAAGTTTTTATTAGAGAAGTTAAAGAACAAGGAGATGATGAGAAAAGAAGACAGCCAGGGTTTTACTCAATTTGCTGTGAGCACGCGCGGGAATCAGCCAATCACCATCGAAGCGGCTACCGAGCGCGTGAGCCTCACTCAGCCTCCTTCAGTAACAGGTAGGGAGCGAGCGCGAGCTCTTATCAGGCTGGGTAAACTGCAAATTAAAATAATCAAAAACCACACTTTTCTCAGTTTTTAACAGCCAAGACTAACTTGGAGAGGCCGCTCTTTTTAGTCTAAAATAATCAGTTTGTTTTATTATTCTTGTTATTTTTCAGATTACATATTGCAGTATTCACACATAAAAACATATAAACAGACCACAGACTTTTCTTGGTGGTGCTGTGGTTATCCTAGGCATTAAAGTCCATTAGCATTATATTTGTTCGAGGTTCCTATGTGCTCAATTTTGATTCATAATGCAATGATTTTTTTAAAATAGTTATTATTTATGATATTCTGTTTTCAATTAACTGTAAATCCAAAATGGTGAGTGGGAAGCTACATCACTGTGCCAGTGATAATTTTTTTAATCAAAACTGGCTCTAAGGAATGCATATACATTTAAACAATGGGTCCCACAATACTGTAAATACATTAGCTGATTTTACAGAAGATTTATCAACACCACCAATAGATTTGAGAATTTATCCAAGCTGGACATCAGGATTAATTAATACCATTTAATTATTTAAGAATTAATTTCAAGTAATTTAAAATACAATAGGTTGTTTAAAACTTTTGCACAACACTGTATGCCTCTATTTTGTTCACTCATCTAACTAGAAATGTCGTTTATCATAATTTTGATTTCAGTTATTAGTGTTTTTTTTTTTTTTTTTTTTTTCCAGGCGACCTGAAAACATCAAAAGGCAAGGATAGAAACAGCCACATCAAGAGGCCCATGAATCCTTACATTATTTGGAAACACCGGTCTGTCGTAGCCGAGGCCTATCCAAATGCCAGCGCTGCTGAGGTTAATGAGCAGCTTGGAATCGAGTGGAGGAACCTTAGTGAAGACCAGAAGATGCCCTACTACCTAGAGGCATCGAGGCTTAAATGGGAACACAGCCTTCAGTTTCCAGGTGAGGTGCACAAGGTTTTCAGATAATAAGCAAAATATCAAGATAAAAAGGTCAACCATGACACATCTTCTTGTTTTTATGCATCTTGTTGCATTGCTCTTTATTTCCTTAAATGTAGATTGGGAGTACAAACCTCGTCCACCGAAGAGAAAGCAAGTTTGCCTGGACAAAGCAGCTCCAGAAACTTCAACCATACAGAACAATTTAATATTCTCAGGTAAAAATGCTATTATTTGTATTCCTTTACCACATACAAATTACCCTTAAATTTGTGTATAGTGAAATGTTATCGCAAACAATTTGCATATGCAAATCCCAGTGAAATTTCTTTATTATTCTTTTTGAAGTCAGTATAAATGATTGTAGTAATCATACCAGATACAGTAGTAAACTCTGCTTAAGGGTTATTATAATAATATCATATTGTTAATAATTATCAGTGAAAGACGCAATTTGTTTCTCAGTTTAAGTTTTCTTTAAACAGTTCAAGTGGACAAAGTCTCACGAAGTTGTTTATGTGGGAAAAATAAATTAAGCCCAAATACAAACAGAATTTAAAAATAAATAAGGAAATAATTAAGGCTGTCAAAAATCTTGCTTTTGTCTCTCTGTACTCATTCAAAAGCAACACCACATAAATGTACTGTACCGTGTTCAGTGTTACAAGTTCATTCCTCTTGTGAATTAATATTATGGGGAATATTAGGTGAAACAAACATTATCAGTTAATATTTTTTTGATCTGTTACATTCTTAAAGGGAATTATTTGATTAATGAATAATCATTTACATCCTTAGTTTCTGTAGTAAAAGCTTATAACCAAGGACTTGTACAGACACTCCAAATGATCTAAAATGAATAAATAGATTTAACAGTAGTCTTGTTTAACAATGCAATTCTTATAATTGTTGAGAAAGAGTAAGGTGTGGGAATGACTGTTTATTGCACCTATAACATATGTGAGAACAGGAATTAACTTGTCACAAAATATCAATACAAAAAGATCAGCCCTGAGACTTTGTGCTGTTTTATGCCCCTTTATGAATTGCTTCTTAAACATTTCTTTACTTCAATATAGACTATGATTTGACTCCACATCACCAGAAGAGGAAGCAAGTCGACCTGGAAGTGACTTCTCCAGAAACACCCTCTGATGCCTCACCAGCCAAAGCCCAGGCCTTGCTCCAGAGATCAAGTGTTTAATTATTTAAACTATAGCAATAATAAAACTATAGTAATAATAATAATAATAATAATAATAATTTATACCTTATTTTTTTGGTTCACTAATTTGATTGTTCAATGTTCATATTTTTTTTTGTTTCTGTCATTTCACTTGTCTGTGAATATTACAATTGAGGTGAGGTACTGATGTACTGAATATCAGCATTGCTGCATTACCTACTGTAGGATAACATAGCAATAGCGTTTTCATTATAACAGTACTATTGCTCATCTGATTATTTTCCCTCACTCATTTATTTTAAATATTCAGTTTATCCTGGTCGCTGTCCATTTAGGCATATTTAATGAAGAAGTTTAATTGACTAAGAATTTGAATACTATGGTCTTTCTCAGCAAACGAATAAGGTTAATCTCCAGAACATAATTGGTCTCTCTACAAAACTAGCATTTGGTGATGCATGATCCATTGACGACCTTCATACGAGCTTGTTCGGATGTGGTTATGTTTGCTTTCAGGTTTATCATTAAACAATTTAAGTACAGCTGTCTGTAAAATAGTATATCAATATTAATATTAATATTAATTCTTTTTAACATACTGTATATACAATGATACACTCTCAACTTTGATTTTTCTTTAAAGAATAATGAACATGCTTTATCGTTTATTTTGTAGATCAAAATAGGTAACAGTCAAAAGTGAATTGAAGTGAAGTCATTCTTTTAAATGTAAGTTTATACCCTTTTAATCCATGAACACAAGTCTGCCCGTCACACAATATCAGACAGTGTCTTTTCACATAGGGAGTGAGTCAAAACAACACACCTAATGGCTTTGTAATTTTTCAGGCAGTTTGGAGAAAGCAGCCTCACCAAGAAGACCTGATCGAGAGCCAACTCCACCTCATTTCCCTGAAGATTTACTGCCCTGCATGTCTGAGCCGTTATTCACCCAGACCAGGTGAGTTGTTAGCTGCAGTAGAACTGTTTCAGAAGTCAAATAGGTGCAAATGAAGTGTTATTCTAGTGTGTTAAGTAATTGCAAGAATTCTGTTTAATTCTTTTTCACAGCTCTTTGAGCTATCAGGAAACCTCTATTGGGATGGACCTGTATCATAACTCTTTCCTGGACTACGATGACTTTTCTGCCCTAGATCAGTATCTTTTTGGTCAAGAGTCTGTGGCAGACAGCAGAGACACCCATCTCAGCGCAGGTCTTAAATCTCCACCAGTCCTGGACACCAATGCCTTGGAAGAGGTGTTAACCTCTCTGCCTGCTTCAGTTGATTCTTAAAATGAAGACAGAATGTATCTTTTTTTTTAATTCCTGTACATATGTAATATATACTGTATTGTTGTTGTATAGTTTTGTTTAAAGTGTCATCTTAACTTGTTGCAATTGTATGTAATTTATGTAATATCACAATAAAATGCTTTTTACTATTTCTGTTCATGGTTTGATGAATGGGAGTGTCCACAGCCAACATGACGAGCAAGAGCAAGACACATGTCTGAAATGTTTTATCTCATGCACAGACTCGGGTTTCACCTGCTGCACAATTTCATTAAACATGGTGACTTTCAGTTCAAGCACATTTAAGATTACACGGTATAGTTCAATGGTGCTATGCTGTCCATAGCATCTGTACCTTCATTGATACAGACAAATGGGTCTATTTCCCCTAGAAAAATAAATATTCTATTGAGGTTGCTTTGTCTGGACTTTGGGCTTCAATCTTATTTTATCAGTCTTGTATTAATTTTTTACAGTCTAAGGCCTAAACCAAACAAAAGTTTACTGACAGATTTTTATAATACTGACAGATTGCGATATGACCAAATATGAATACAGTATTCAGTGTAAAAATTGATTGAAAGAAATGTAATACAGTATGTTCCATCCATTTGAGATTCATTTTAATAATCAAGCAAGAGGATCTGTCTATAAAATAATTTATTTATAAGCTTTAAAGAAAACGCATTTCTTTGTTTTCCTAGTTGATTCATGAGAATCACTAGTTGTGTGTATATATTTTATATTTATTTATAGCAACACAATTCAGTGTAGCTAGGGCCGGACTGGGACACGTTTTCAGGCCGGGAAATCCCACACCAATCCATGCCAAATAAATTTAGAAACCACAGACAGCCTTATTTTTTTCTCTATACAGCTCTGGAAAAATAATATAAAAATATCATTAAAAATAATCAGTTTCTTATGTGTGTTTTTTTTTTTACAGGTGCATGTATTGGTGAGATAAACAGTTTTGTTTTATTTTTTGTGAACTGCTGACAATATTTATCCTAAATTCACAATATAACTGTTGTGATTTTGAGTGTATATTTAAAGGGAATTACATCACAACTCAACAAAAACAACCCAAGATCATGCAGTATTTGCAGAGCTTTAGTAACTCAAATAAAACAATGCAAATCATTTGTAAACACATTGTGTTAATGCTTTGGCTAAATGACATTAAGAAATCAGTATTTAGTGGAATAACCCTGATTTGCAATTACAGCTTTCAAGCATTTTGCCTCTCCACCAATTTTTCACATTGCTGTTCGGTAACTTTATACCACTCTTTTTGCACAAAAAAAAGCAAACAGCTCAGCTTTACTTGATGACATTCCAGAAAATTTCTAAAGTAAATTGCAGTGGTCCTTTTTTCGCAGACATATATATACATACACACACACACACAGTACAGTGGAACCTTGAATTACGAGCATAACCAAATCAAATCTTCCTATAAGAAATAATGAAAACTCAAATAATTCGTTCCACAGCCCAAAAAAATTTATACAAAAAACTAATACAATATATAAAGTAAAAATAAAACAAATTAACCTGCACTTTACCTTTAAAAAAAGTTAAAATTAATCCCAAAAGATAAGTGTTTCCGTTTGTGCGCGCAGGCGCCATGTATTTGTGTGTGTGTGTGTGTGTGTGTGTGTGTGTGTGTGTGTGTGTGTGTATGTGGAATTAGCCCCATCCCTCGCCTTACACAGTAAAACTCCTCCCTCCCACCACCTCACTTTTTAAGTTTCACAACAAACACACACACACAACGGAAACACTGTTTTAACGGGAAAAAAATAAACCTCTCTAATGACACTCGCGTGAGCGCAGACTAATGGAATCACTGCTGTAAAGTAAAAATAAAAAACAAACGAACCAGCACCTTACCTTTGAAAAGAATCGTGACAAAGCAGAGTGTGTGTGTTTGTGTGAAGGTGGGGGTGGGTTGTAAAGGCGAGAGAGTGTGTTTGTTTGTCAGTGTGTGTGTGTGTCGGTGTCAAAAAACTCGCCACTCGTAAACCAAGACATGCTCGTTTTTCAAGTCAAAATTTATTAAAACTCTTTGCTCGTCTTGAGGAACACTCGCAAACCGAGTTACTCGCAATCCGAGGTTCCACTGTATATACATTTATTGTTCAGAATCTAAATATTTATTTATTTATTTATCTTTACATTTCTTAAATACCAAAATTTTATCCAATATGTTATAACAAATTATTTTTCACAGCCCTCCAGGAGCGCAAGTAGCTCAGCTTTTCGCACCTTTTGCGCAATCTGAGTTAATTACAATGAAAATTAAGCTTTTCAGTCCTTTTTCCACGTTGCTGCCAGTAAAGTCTCAAAAATACACACACATCTGTGAATTGTGTTTTGCATTTGTGAAACGTATGTTATGAATATATATATAAAGGAATAAAGGAATACATAAAGGAATTCAATTAAATTTTATTTGTATAGTGCTTTAAAATAATGGTCATTGTCTCAAACAACTTTACAGAATCAAAAGAAAATTATAAGAAATATAAACAAAATTTTATTATATTTATACATAAATGATAGGGGAAAAATTACATATATATATATATATATATATATATATATATATATATATATATATATATATATATATATATAAGGGATATACACTCACCTAAAGGATTATTAGGAATTTCTCATTAATGCAATTATCTAATCAACCAATCACATAGCAGTTCAATGCATTTAGGGGTGTGGTCCTGGTCAAGACAATCTCTTGAACTCCAAACTGAATGTCAGAATGGGAAAGAAAGGTGATTTAAGCAATTTTGAGTGTGGCATGGTTGTTGGTGCCAGACGGGCCGGTCTGAGTATTTCACAATCTGCTCAGTTACTGGAATTTTCATGCACAACCATTTCTAGGGTTTACAAAGAATGGTGTGAAAAGGGAAAAACATCCAGTATGCGGCAGTCCTGTGGGCGAAAATGCCTTGTTGATGCTAGAGGTCAGAGGAGAATGGGCCATTCAAATGGTAGAGTCAGAATTTGGCGTAAACAGAATGAGAACATGGATCCATCATGCCTTGTTACCACTGTGCAGGCTGGTGGTGGTGGTGTAATGGTGTGGGGGATCTTGTCTTGGCACACTTTAGGCCCCTTAGTGCCAATTGGGCATCGTTTAAATGCCATGGCCTACCTGAGCATTGTTTCTGACCATGTCCATCCCTTTATGACCACCATGTACCCATCCTCTGATGGCTACTTCCAGCAGGATAATGCACCATGTCACAAAGCTCGATTCATTTAAAATTGGTTTCCTGAACATGACAATGAGAACTAAAATGGCCCCCAGAGTCACCAGATCTCAACCCAATAGAGCATCTTCGGGATGTGGTGGAACGGGATGTGCATCCCACAAATCTCCATCAACTGCAAGATGCTATCCTATCAATATGGCCAACTTTTCTAAAGAATACTTTCAGCACCTTGTTGAATTTTCTGTCTGTACGCTCAACTTTGTCCAGCTTTACAAAACTGCCACAAAACGAGCCAATCACAGACTTTCACGTCTAATTGTCTGTTTCTTCTCTATCAGGATGCACTACTGACTGCGTAACGAATGCATTGTTAATAAAGGTTTATAAGTAAAGCGACCGAGTTGTCGGCTTTGAATTTTAGTCAACGTAGTCTGAGCTATATGGAAAATTAGATAAGTAAATAAAAAAAAACACAAAATAGACAAACGAATATACTTATACTAATATACTAATACTTAATTAAATAAAAATATATAATATTTGTTTATAATATTGTAAACAAATAAAACTTTATTTACAATGCTTCCCTTATATATTTTCCTATCATTTATGTATAAATATATAATATAATATTTTTTATATTTCTTATAATTTTTTTTTGATACTGTAAAGCTGCTTTGAGACAATGACCATTTTTTTAAAGCACTATACAAATAAAATTGTATTGAATTCCGTTATGCGGTGGATAGTGCCAGCTGATAGATGCGTGGAAGTCTGTGATTGGCTAGTTTTGTGGCAGTTTTGTAACACCAGACAAAGTTGAGTGAGCGTACAGGGCAGGCAGAGTCGAGCGCGCTCAGAAATAGGATGTTGAGTGCAGAGGACACACTGCACGCGCAGAACCGAGCTGTTAAGCGTGCAGAAGAGACACTGCATGCTTATAAAGTGCTTTGTCTGCTCTCAAAATGTCAACTGCGCGTTCAGGATTGTGGCATGAATATAACGCCATACTAGAAATGTGGATATTGGTTAATTTCTTGATAATTTTGTAAATGTAGCATGCACATCTCGGATAAGAGTTTATGTGTGCAGATATAGCTTATTATAAGTTTATGCTATACAAAGATTTTTGATATGACTCAGTTCATTAAAAGGAAGAACATGATGCTTTTTACAGCTCCCAACAAATATGGCATGAGCATGAAAAGTGCCTGTATGTGTGATGTCATGTGAGAACTATTTATTATGATATGGTAATTTCATATCTGATAAGGATAGACATCAAGATGTTCTACACTTTATATATTATTGATAATAAAGTAATACAATATAAGCACATAATTTTTTTATAGTTCTGTGAACTAAACATCAGTAAATGCATTTTCCGAAGGAGACACTGAACAGAACTATTATAAATGAAAATGCATCACAAATTGAGAGAAATGTCACAATGTGTAAATGAGAACAATCATTCCGGATGAAGCCAACTAAAACCTTAGACCTCTGTATTCTTTTTTAAAATCATTATTTGTGTGCAAAATGATTGTAAGGCTTTGTAAATGAAACAAAAAAAAGTGTTTACATTTTATATTTACAAATAATAATTTTGTTAAAGTGAAAACTTTAGAATATTTTTTTTTTCCCCCGATTTTCTCCCTAATTTTAGTCGTGTCCAATTCCTCCCCGTCACTAGGGGCTCCCACATTAAGGCTACTACTACCACTCAGCCGGGAGGGCCGAAGACTATCACGTGTTTCCTCCGAACCACGTGACGCCAGCCGACCGCATCTTTTCGAACTGCTCGCTCGCGCACCGTTGGGGCAGCGTAACACAGTCGGAGGACAGCGCTATTCACTCCTTCCGTTGCGCGAGCTCACAGACGCCCCGGACTGGCAGTAGAGCCGTGATTAATGTGGGAGCACTAAGTACCTCTCATCCCTCCCCTCTGAGAGAGCTCGGCCAATCAGCTCTCTCTAGACCTCCGGCTGCGAGAGGTTACAGCATCACCCGGGATTCGAACTAGCGATCTCCGGATGATAGGGCGAGCGCTTTAACCACTGCGCCACTCGGAGGCCAAAACTTTAGAATATTAAGTAAAATCTATATATTTACTTAATTTAGACTTCCAAAAAATAAACATTCAACAGTCAAGTAAATGTTACTTATGATTCATGACAAATCTAAACGAATTAATAGAGTACTTATATACCTCGAAAAAATCAAGTAGAATTTAAGCTGACTCTAGGTAAACTGCGCGTGCGCGAAAAAGCAGGCAAGGAATAGTTGAAAATGCATAATATCTTGGAGTTTTTGACTCGGTGTATTTGGTAATTGTGTTTACCCTGAGCAATTGAGTTGTTATCACTTAATTCTGTATATTTTCTGCACATTTGGAAACTCGAGTTGATGTCCTTTAGTCTACGCCGTCCGACATATTAGTCTTGAATGTGTTACTTTATTCGTGATATATGTTTTTGTTTAATTCAATTTTGTTGAGCTACAATTTTGTGCAGTTGTTCGAGGATACCTCTAAGTTTTACAAAAGACGTCGAAAACCCTTGAACGCGTGACTTGCCCCTTGATACTGTATGTTTTGTTCGGTATGTGTAATTTTGTATGGTTGTACAGTGATCCTTAAATGACGAAACGTGACAAAAGTTTCAACATTCACACAGTGACATGACGAAAGAAGTATACTTGACTGTATCTGAGAGATGAGAATCCATTAAGAAATGAGGAGGATGGGGGGGGCAAGATGGCGCTGTTCCGAGCAGATATGCCGCGCTCTTAATCCTCAGACATCATCGAGATTTGAATGCAATACGTTAAGGAAAACTACTTTTTCCTTATAATTTCACGTCAATATTTTTAGGTTCTAATATTAACGCTGTTTGAAAACTTTGTTATATGGTCAAATGCAAAGCGAAACACCACTCCGAAGTGAGCATGGAGAAAAATGAGAATGACGTGCCCTCACAACTATTCGCTCCATATCCCAATGCAATGCAGACAGACGGAACCAGTGACTCAGTTATATATACCCCCCATGTTATGTTTTTTTAGTGACCTTATCAAAATCCCTTTCTTCAAAATATAGTGTAAAACACACATTCTTATTTTTTAGCCTTGTTTGGTTCATCATTGGATGAGTGAAAGTATTTTGAATGTATTTGTAAATGGTCTTTTGCAGATTACTAACTACTACTTTTTCTACATTGCAGAATATATTCTTATGTAGATCCTGTCAGCTGTATTATCCGTGCAGAGCACTTGGCCATGGACTTGCTGAATTTACTTGAAAGACAGGATTTACTTGTAAAAGCAGTCTGTTAATATTTGTTCTAATACTTGCTCTAGTTAAGATTCTGTCCAGTTTTTGTATAGATATGTAAGGCAAGATGGCTTGAATAAGCAAACGTTTTATAATCAAATGTCATTGCACTTTACTGCTTCTTGAGCTGTTTAAATATTAAGCATTGATCTTGTTTTTATATGGGCATGGTAATAAAATTAATCACTGTTACAATATGACATATAGTACTGTGACAATAAATAACTCTTGATTGCACATTTATTAAAAATAAAATGTTTTGCATTTGACCATATAACAAAGTTGCATTTGACCATATAACATATTTTATTAAAAATGTGCAATCAAGAGTTATTTATTGTCACAGTACTATGTCATATTGTAACAGTGATTAATTTTATTTTTTTAATAATTGACATTGACTGAATAAAATGTGTAAAGTTTACTTAAAATAGAAAATAATTTTACTTAATTATATCAATTAATTACAGCAGATCAGTAAGTAAATACTACTTAACATAATTTAAAGAAGCCATGTGATATGTAATTATTTAATTTGTTAGTTTTACTTAACTTCCTTAAGTAGGAAATTTTCACAAGTGTAAAATTTACTTAAACCTGAGTGCAAAAAAATTAGCTAATTTTACCTTTTTTTTCAGTGTATGTGTGTGTCTTACATAATATGTTGCTGCTTTAACAGCCAATAAAATGTAACCAGATGAACTTTAAAAACACATGGTATGATTATACGTACACACTACTGTTTCCTGTTATCTGTCCGATACTTTCTGATACAACTGTACTTGCCAGACACTCTAGGTTGTACATACAGTAATATGTTGCCATTTTAATTTTCATTTTTTTTTGCTCGAGTGGAAACTGAGTCAAAAAAAAGTTTGTTTGGGATCATCACATTTTTGCTGGATTCTGCCTATTTTAACATGTTCACCTTTTTAAAAAAATATAATACCAAACTATATGAAAGATATGCATATCCATGGAGTCACTGTAAAGAAACATTTTTAATTTACTTTTGATTTGTTTAAGTTAATTCTGGATATCAAACAGATTAATTGGAGAAGGGTTAAATACTAAAAAAAAAGGAATTTTCTTATTTTTTCCTTTGTGAAAGGCTGTGAATAAGGCATATGTGTGTTATAAGACCTACATTTATAGAGCATGTTTTGTTCATATGTCTATAATGTATACACCAAATTTTAGGACGACAGGCAGGAAGGGCTTTACCAAGTGATTTTTGAAAAGGCAATACACACCGACCACAGCAGGAGGCCCCACACAATCGATGAATGCTGACAAATCCCTCAGACACACATGTCTCTCTAAATAATCTATTAATATATTTTAGGGAATCATATGAAACAATGTATATGTTGTTGAAGAACCAGAAAACACTTTTTTTTTGACAGTATATTATTATAGAGAAGCAGCAAACCACATATAATATGGCTGAACCAGGTTTTGTTAAGTTGGTAAAGAAATAAATAAGGTTTCAAAAACATCAACAGTCGCGTACACGGACGGATTTACAACAAAAACACGCCCGATTTCAGCGATATTAAATGTTATTGGTCAGTCACTTGATTGACAGTAAAACCACGGCATTGTGAACAGAAGAGGGGGGAACTGTGTGTATTGCTGTAAACATTCGCTTACGGTAGGAGTGCAATGGCTTGTTTCACAATAAAATAAAATAATAATAATAATAATTGTGGGCGCTGATTCATTCACTGTAAAATAGTGAAAACGAAGGGGGAAAAGCTATCAGCAACTGCATAGATTTTATTACCGAAACAAAACTGTTAAACCAATGTTTTGTTAATTAAAATAAGAAGTACAGTTAAAAAAACAAGGAAACATATCTTCTAGATGAGAATTCCAGAGCTCATCGTAACACTACCAACTCCGTATTGCCTAAGCCTGCTCATTGGCTCATCCATCACCATGGTTACAGTGGGGTTGGTACGCCATCGGCCAATTACGGTTAAGTGTTAGAACAAGACGCTGGAGAATCTTTTCATAGTTACTGTACAACGTCAAGGAATAAATATCTTCCACTTGGAGCTTGATACCTGTTAGAGAATTGAAAGAACATAAGGAAATGTTAAGAAAAGAGGACAGCGAAAGTGTTACTCAATTTGCTGACAGCACGCGCGGCGATGAGCCAATCACCGTCGAAGCGGCTACCGAGGGCGTGAGCCTCAAGCAGCCTCCTTCAGAAACAAGTAGGAAGCTTGTGCAAACGTTAATTAGGCTTGTTAAACCGTTAACTAGTAAACTAAAGTCATAAAGTCTTACCCTTTAACAACCAAGACTAACTTGGGCGGGCAGTGCTTTTTAGTCTAAAAGAATCATTTATTTTATTATACTTGTTATTTTTGTAGTAAAAAATTACATTATTCACACATTAAAAAAACAACAACAATCTAAACAGACCGCAGACCTTTCTTGGTGGTCCCTATGTTATCCTAGACATTCAGCATTATATTTGCACAAGATTCCTATGTGCATAATTTTGATTCATAATCCAATCATTATTGTTTATCCTATTCTGTTGACTATATTTGCTGTAATTATTGATTTCAGTTAATTAACTGTAAATCCTAGATGATGAGTCGAAACCTACATCAATGTGCAAAAGCCTTAGGTAGAAGAAAAGAAATGCTGTAAAGCATAGATGCCTACAAAAACAATTAAATGTTTCTCCATTTGAAATATTATGAATCAGAGGAAATAGTAATAATCTAAGAATATCTCAAAGTAACCTAGTAACTCAATGTAATGATTTATCCAGTGACTGGAAATTTACAGCACTTTTGTAAGTTGCTATGGATAAGAGCTTCTGCCAAGTACCTAAATGTAAATTAAGTCTGTTTATGGTGTTGATTGTGTAGTTTTATATGGAAATTTGCTGCTGAGATTTTTAAGCATCTTTAAAAAATCTGACAGTTTTCCTGATACTGTTGCAGTTGCTTGTTTTTTTTTTTTGCATGCACAAGCCAAAACTTTTCATTCTTCATGTGTGTGTGTTTTTTTTTTAATTGGGCTTTTACTTAACATACCTTTTTTATTGATGTGCGAATATTTTTCTGAAAGATTTCGTTGTGGATAAGTAATGTTTGAAAATAGACACTATATACTAGGCATTACTAAATGGTACCATGGTACAGACCAAGTGAAAGTTCTATCTGGATGAGAATAATTAATATACTAGTAATCTACTGGTTGTTTACCTCAAGGTGGGCGTGCCTATACATGTCACTCAACAGAGCCAATCACGTGATAGTGTAGACAGAGTGTGCAGAAAAAACTCAAAGCGTGACACAGTGATAAAGTATTATGAAACACAAACCTTAAAAAAGATAAATGAATAGATCCAATATATATTTCTTACTCTTGTGGGAAGTTTGACTTATATGCTCCGAAACCGTGGTGGTAATAAAAATATGTTATATAAAGCACTACTATAAAAAGCAAATAATAAATAAAATAAAACAAATAAACAAACAAAACAAACAAAAAAAACCCCTGATAATTTTAGCAAACATATCCGCAGCAGTCGGAGGTGAGGGCATGTATAATACCCAAACTGAGAGCCCGGTATGACAGAACAACCAGAGTATTTTTACATTTATTGACAGCCCAACAGCATGCAAATGAAAATTCACCAAAGATTGATTAAAGATTGTTGTTTGTATTCCATACAAATTCAAGAAAATATACATGGCCATCAAAGTTCAAATTGTCCACATGTTTAACGTAGTTGGCAATAAATATAATTTATATGCTATGTTTAATTACTTATTTTTTGTAGACTTATAACTGAATATATAGACAATAACTAAATACATAAGAGTTATTGAGAGATCCTAACACAAACAGACTGAAAGTTTTATTGACTGGACCTTCCCAAATTTTAATTCAGAAATACTGCTATACATATACTACAACTACAAATAATGCCTATGACACGCTCAAAGTATGAGATTAAAGTTGCTGATGACACTATCTACTGACCTCTTAAGCTTTGCTCTGTTTTTATGGCAGTTGGCTTATAGTAAATTCTGTTATTGTCCAACGCCTACTGTTATGTCACAGTATGACATATAAGTTGATGATGACGCTGTCTATTGTAACATTTAGTGCAGAACACCTGTGACACGCGTGTGACGGAACATATGCAAACACCACAAACCCTGCCCACCACCCAAAACAAACAACCAGAATTTCTGTTTATATACAGACAGTGCAAAACCCTTATATTATCTGCAGTACACATTTTTGTTATACACTGTAAGTTTATTAGGTCTGCATTATTATGTACAAGACCATTCTCTACAGAGATACATAAAATTAATGAATAAATAACATTACAGAAGAATATTTGCAATATTCTTGCAATAATATTGCGCCTAAGACTTTTGCACTGTACTGTGTGTGTGTATGTATATACATACACACACACAGTACAGTGCGTGTATATATATATATATATATATCTCAATAACTTAGAATAGTTGATTTATTTCAGTAATTCAATTCAAAAAGTGAAACTCATATATAGATTCATTACAAAGACTGATATACAGTTAAACCTTGGATTGTGAACATAAGCGTACTTGGCGTGCTTAATAAGAAATAATGGGAACTTTGATGATTCATTCCACAACCCAAAAATATTCACATAAAAAATAATTAATTAATTAATTAATTAATTAAATTAAAGTTAAAATAAAAAAATTAACCTGCACTTTACCTTACTTTACCAAAAATCATGGCTGGTGTAATACGGGAGAAGAAAGAGGAGGAGGAGGGGGTGGGCTACTATGTAGGATGACTTTTCATACATAGACACGCGCATACGCGCACACACACACACACACACACACACACACAGAATAACTACTCTCTGTCTGGATTTCACGGAAATGTGATGTTGCATTGTTGTTAAACAGATTAATCTCCTGCACTGCTACAGCCTTTTTAACATTTTTTTCTTCCCAGGGGCCGTTGTTGTAGTACATTTACAAAAGAACAATCACTACACTTGGACGCAAAACAAAAAAATGATTTACGCGCACGCACACACATGTTCACAATGTTACAGTAAACAGTACACAAACATGGAAGTTGACTATACGAGTGATGCACGCACACTGACCCCGAGGGAGACGATTACCCACAATCCCACAGCATGAGATGAGAAGAACCATGGGCTCAGTTGTGATAACGTATATCAAGACCCCCCTTTTTTCATCAAGTTAAAATGAATTAAAAAAATTTGCTCGTCTTACAAAACACTCCAAGGTTTCACTGCATTTTAAGTGTTTATTTCTTTTCATTTTGATGATAATGACTTACAGATAATGAAAACCCAAAATTCAGCACCTCCGAAAATGTAAATATTAGACGAATAGTCCAATAATGAAAGTGGACTTCATTAACTTCATTAACGTATCTCATACAAACTGATACAAACTTGTACTATGTACCATATAAAGTGCTATATAAATAAATGAAACTAAAACTAGTCTTTAAAAAAATAGGTTGCTTAAAACGTTTGCACATCACTGTATGCCTCTATTCTGTTCAGTCATCTAACTAGAAAATTTGTTAATAATAATATAGATTTAACTTATTAGTGTTTTTATTTTTCAAGGGCACCTGAAAACATCAAAAGGCAAAGTTAAAAACAGCCGCATCAAGAGGCCCATGAATGCCTACATTATTTGGGCAAGAAACCACCGTTCTGTCGTGGCCAAGGCCAATCCAAACGCCAGCAATGCTGAGGTCAGTGAGCAGCTTGGAACTGAATGGAGGAAACTGACAGAAGACCAGAAGATGCCCTACTACCTAGAGGCATCAAGGCATAAATGGGAACACAGCAAGCAGTTTCCAGGTGAGGTGCACAAGGTTTTCAGATAATAAGCAAAATATCAAGAGAAACAGGTCAACCTTGAGACATAGTTCTTGTCGTTATGCCCATTGTTGCATTGCACATTTAACTTTATTTCCTTAAATGTAGATTGGGAGTATAATCCCCGTCCACAGAAGAGAAAGCGAGTCTACCTGCAAGAAGAAGCTCCAAGAACTACAGCCAAACGGAACAATCTAATATTCTCTGGTAAAAAAAAAAAAATATTGTTTGTATTCTTCTTACACAAAAAAATTATCCTTAAAGTTGAATATTTAAAAAAATTTTGTAATAAGCAAATTTGCATACTCACACAGTAGTTAAATAATTTTTTCATCTGTTAAATTCTTATGGCCAGTTAATATTCATGTATAATCATTAACATCCTTAGTTTCTGTAGTAACAGCTTATAACCAATGACTTGTAGAGACACTCCAAATGATGTGGTCAACAGTGGTCTTGCTTAACAATATAATTCTTATAACTATTGAGAGAGAGAGAGAGAGAGAGAGACGTGTTTATTGCTACTATAATATAGAATAGACAATAACTTGTCACTCGGACTATAACCCATTAAAATGTGCGAAATGTCTTTCAGTAATAAATTAAATATAAATTGCTGCAGTGTAAACAGAATAGGAAAAATATCAAGACAAACAGGTCAGCCCTGCGACTTTGTGTTGTTTTATGCCTATTTTTGAATTGCTCTTCAAACCCTTCTTTCCTTATTTCCTTTTCATTTGATCCAGTAATTTAATTAGACAAGCAACAATTCACGACTGCTGATATTTCGTATAAGAAATAAGTATAATCACTGGTATATTTCAGTATCTCCAGCCTTCATACTGAATATCAGCATCACTGTGTTATCTAGGATACTAGTACAAGAGCTCAGCAGCAACTCTTGCTCAACTATATTTTCATTCATTTTTAGGATCTGGTTTATCCTGGTCACCATGCACTGATGCATATTTAATGAAGAATTAAGAATTTGAATAAATTTTATAATATGGTTTATATATTATATACCATATAATAATATGGTAAATTTTAAAATATGCTTTTTAAACAAACAAATAAAAACCTAGTATGTGCTGATGCATGCATGGTCCACAAAATAACATATTGAATTACATGTTGCTTGTGGTTTAGCTTAATATTTGGTTTCAGGTTTATTCTTAAACAATGTAAGTACAGCTGATTTCAGGTTTATCCTTAAACAATTTTGTCAAGAATTTGGGGTGCGAGGCATAAACGCAGAGGTCCAGGTGTTCAAGGAATGATGTTTTTATTTCAAAAAAGCAGGGAAATCAAACAAATATACTTTAATAATAAAAACAAACCAAAACACGTATATCGGTAACGGGAGACACAAACTAAACTTAGACTTTAACGGGGTGAAATCAACAGATGCAAGACCAGAAACTCAACGAAACCAAACTATTTATAATAAAACTAATGACCAACTCGGTTCAGGTGAGCGCCCATGTCACCTGACCGAGTTGCAACATGGGAAATGAAGTTAAACAAAACAAACTACAAACACAAAAGACTCAGGGCGCTTTGGCGCCCTCTAGGGGTTATCCTTGACAAATTTAATTACAGCTGTGAGTAAAATAGCATATCATTGTATACTAACAGATAAAATGTGCCTTGAAGTCGGCTTTTTCTTTAAGGAATAATGAACATGCTTTGTCGTTTATTTTGTAGGACAAAATGGCAAGTCAGTTGAAAGTTAATTGCATCATTCTTTTAAATCGAACACAAAGTTCTTTTTATCCATGAACACAAGCCTAACGGACACAATATCTCACAGTGTACACGAAAGTATAACAGTGCTAAAACAGAATTTTGAATTACATGCTATTCTGTATTTGTGAGGTTGTAAAATAATGAGGATGGTATTTTTAACACTTGAAAATATTTTTGAACAGCAATTTATTTATTTCTGCATTGATTTTTAAATGCTTGAATTATGTTTTCTTTTGAATTATACGACCACAATAAACTGCAGTCCCAAAAATGTAACACATTGAAAATTCTGTAAGAATTTTTTCAATTCAGATCAAATTGCTATGCAGCAAAGTTAAAAGATTTTTATTACAACAATTGTTTGTTCAGTTCATGTCATTCAATATGTTATTTTGCTTTGGGAAATTTTGCCACTGTTATACTTCCCTTCGTGTCTTTTCAAATAGGAAGTGAGTCAATCCACACACCTGATTGCTTTGTATCTTTGCAGACAGCTTGCAGAATACAACCTTACAGAAGAGACCTGATCGAGATCCAAGTCCACCTCCTTTCCCTGACTATTTACTGTCCTTCATGTCTGAGCCATCATACACCCAGACCAGGTGAGTTGTTAGCTGCACTGGAAAGGTTTCAGAAGTCAAAATAGGTGCAAATGAAGTGTTACTCTGGTGTCTTGTGTAATTGCCATTTCTTTTCACAGCACCTTGGAGTATCAGGAAACCTTAACTGGGATGGACCTGTACGGTGACGCTTTCCTGGTCCACAATGACTTTTCTGCCCTAGACCATTATCTTTTCGGTAAAGAGTCTATGGCAGACTGCAAAGTCACCCACAGCAAAGACGCTTACTGGAAAGACACCCACATCAACACAGGCCTTAATTCTCCACCAGTCTTCGACATCTGTCCGTTTGAAAATGATCTGGCGGGATCAAATGGGATGGGCCTGTACGATGGCTCTTTCCAGATCTATGATTACGTTTCTGCACTAGACCCATATCTTTTTGTTAATGAGTCTGTGGCAGACGCTCAAAGCAACGACTCCCACTGCAGCGTAGTCCTTAATTCTGCACAATTCCTGGAAACCGATGCCTTGGATAATTTGTTAAACACACTGTCTCCTTCAATTGTTTACTAAAATAAAAGATTTAGAAAGTCCGTGATGTGTGTGATTATTTAAATCCTTGTACATATTTGATAAGTACAGTTTAGCAATATAGTACATATTAATTGAAAATGCTGTAGTTACTTTTTTGAATTGTTTTGAGCTAGTAGACGCTTGTTGCACTTGTACAGTATGTAATTTAATATTATATTAATATGCATGTTACCATGCATGTTCATGGTTTGAAGCAGGGGAGTGTCTACAGCCAATATGGCGAGCAAGAGACAGAGACACTATTTAAGTTGTATCTCCTGCACGGCCTCTGGTTTCATCTGCTGCCTAATTTCATTAAACATGGTGACTTTCAAGCACTTTTAAGATTTTAAAACCACACAGTGTAGTTCAATGGTGCTATGCAGTCCACTCATCTACACAGTCACTGGTACAGACACACAAACTGATTCTATTACCACTAGAAAAAAAAAATCTATTCAGTTTGCGTTGTCCTGACATTGGGCTTCAATCTTATTAATCTTTTATCAATCATTTAGTAAAGTAGTGTGTAAATTATTTCTTAGGGGTAAAGCAGAGTAAAATTTACTGCAAAGATTGTCAACTTACTCCCTAGCAACTAGCCAAATATGTGTTTAAAACTGAATTGATAGAAAATGATCCTTCTGTCAATCCATCCATCCCAATGTCTGAGATTTATGTTAAGAATTATGTTGAGACAAATTGTTGAAGGGTTTATATGGAATTTTTGTTTTAACCAGGAGATGAACTGATGTTGAAACTGATCCAAACAGGGTTGATATCAAAGCCTGATATTGCATTTATTCCCAGTCACTGCTTTCAGAAAAAGTAAGATGTCACAGGCACACCACATTAGGAAACATTAAACATCTGCACTGTTTATGGAATTGTACAGTACATACAGTAATAAATGAAAATGAACAGTGCACTGGCTTACACATTTTTGTTCCTGTTTCTGTAGCAGTATCTGGTTAAAATACATATTCTGGCTCATGAAGAGACAAGGCTGCTACAACAATCATGCCTGCATCTATAAACAGATTTGTTTTGCACTGCATCAAATCCAAAGATCAGAGATTAAGGTTGACATTTAACCTGTGCTAGCCAATACCCCAGCAGCCAGCAGATGGACATGGTTTGACTAAATACATGCACATTCCTGGTAATCACTGTGCTCAGTGCAGGATTCATTCTGAATGTCCAGTTCTTAGAGCTCAGTCTTTCATCACATGGTAGAGCATCTCATTGGATCTGAAGCTGTCAGAGAGTCCAAATCTTTTCCAGATATTTTTTTTATTATCCTGTAGGATCTTCTCAATGTCCTTTAAGTTCTGGTCTGGCTCCTGGATCATTCTTCAGGATCTACGCAAGAAAGCACAAGAGAAATATTTCAATATTGTTCAGAATGTGTTTTTATTTCTCCACAGTTCAAAGAAACTAAAGGTTTAAGAATTAATTTCACACAACAGTGTGAGTCCTTAAAGTAATGCAAGTGTCTGGCTAGGAAATCCCAGGAGCTGGCACTGTGGCTGATTTCTGATATAAGGCTTAAAATGATTGAAAAAGTTTTTTTTTAACCCAGGTCCAAAGTTGCATTAAAACTCCTCATCTAGCTGATACATTACACATTCCACTCGCTATAACTTTCTCTTCTGGGTTTTAAAAGGTAACCATTATTCAGATTTTACTTTTCAGTCATTTTTGTACTTCAGTGTGCATGAAGACAATAGTTTTTTAAAAAATCCTGCTTTATGTCTTTTATCCTTTTTTGAATTGGCTGAGACTTAAACAAAACAATAAGGCTTTCCCCCCGCTATTATGATCTCGTATAAGAAGATTCCCCTCTCCTGGCTTGTTCATCATCTATGCCCAACTCCTTTGTTCTCCGGATGGGTTTGGCTCAGCAGTAGATCTTTTACATAGAATCTCAAGGCAGACAGTCACTGCACACTGCTGGGTTCCATGGACACCACTTCTCCATATAAGGCACACAAAAGCCCGCTTGGCCTTTGCAAATGCTCATCTGGACAAAGAAGAGGCCTTTTGATCTTACGTTTTATGGTCAGATGAAACAAAATTTTTTGGCCACAATGATGTATCCTTAATTTGGCATAAAAAAGGAGAAGCCTTCAACCCTAAGAACACCATCCCCACTGTCAAACATGGTGGTGGGAACCTAATGTTTTGGGGGTGTTTTTCAGCTGGTGGACCAGGGAACCTAAGCACAGTAAATGGCACCATGAAAAAGGAGCAATACATCAAAATTCTCAACAACATCAAACAGTCTGCAGAAAAACTTGGCCGTGGGCACCAATGGACATTTCAGCACGACAACGACCCAAAACACACAGCAAAAGTGGTGAAGAAATGGTTAGCAGAAAATAACATTAACGTTTTGCAGTGGCCCAGTCAGAGTCCTGACATAAATCCAATTGGGAATCTGTGGAGGGAGCTAAAGGTCAAGGTGATGGCAAGGAGATCCTCCTACCTGAATGATTAGGAGCTCATTGCTAAAGATTAATGGGCAAAAATATCAGTGGAGACATGCAAAAGCTGGTCAGCAATTATAGGAAAGGTTTGATTGCTGTAATAGCCAATAAAGACTTTTCTATTGATTATTGAGAAAGGTATGATTAACTTTGGATGTGCCACTTTTTATTCAAATGTAAGTCAAAGATGAGTAATGTTTTTTTTCTACAATGGTCCCTTTTGCACATCGTCTTATTATCTTCTGGGAGACGCCTGTGTCATTTCTAATCAAGAAAAAACTTGCTGGTTAAATAAAAGTAACTTTAAGTCAGAATTTGCCAGGGGTATGAGTAATTTATGATATAATTTATATATATATAGTCTAGAAATGAAAATTATTATTAATATAAATGAGTTTTACTTATGGGCTGGTCCAAGAAATGCATGTGATGATGTCACCGCTTACAACACTGAGAGCCGCAAAGTAGGCTGCACATTATAATAAAATATATATAAAAGGGTAAATTCTTACAAATATCTTGGAATCTGGTTTGATGACAAGTTGTCATTTGGAGCCCATATAGAAAGTATACTGAGAAAGCTTCGTCCTAAATTAGGTTTTTTTTACTGTTTAAAAAAATGCTTTCCCTTCACTGCCAGAAAGCGATTAGTACTGAGCACTTTTCTATCAATATTAGATTATGGTGACATAATATATATGCATGCATCTTCATTCCATCTAAAAAAGCTGGATGTTGTCTATCATTCATTCTGCTTTGAGATTTGTAACTGATGCGGCAGCAAGAATACATCACTGTAATCTATACGACATGGTGCAATGGACATCATTGCACCTTAGAAGGAAATCTCACTGCCTACTATTTATTGCAAAGGCTTTAATGGGTAAACTACCTCAGTACATATGCAATCTGCTGACACTTTGCACTAACACTTACAGTACACGTTCATCAGTAAAACTCCTTCTTCATTCTCCAATAGCACGGACAGAGTTTGGCAAAACTGCTTTTTCTTTATATGCACCACATGAGTGGAATTCATTACAAAATATCCTAAATTTGGACTCCCTACCCTGTCTAAATGTTTTCAAAGATCTTTTAAACTCAGTTCTTATACAACAATGTCATTGTTTTTCATAATTTTTAGTTCATATACACATATATTTTTAATTCTTTCCTTCCTCTTCTCTTTTCTTGTTCATAACTCTCTATTTTTTTTTTATTTGTATTTATTTATTTTTGACATTTTGGAATTCCCATTTGCTTGTCGTTTAGTCCGTGTTTGTTCATGTAATTGCTTTTTTGGAATGTCTGTATGTTTATATGTGTTAACATTGTATGTTTTATGTGTATATATGTTGAAACTTTTAAACTTTGTTGCTGCCACCTTGGCCAGGACTCCCTGGAAGAAGAGATAATGTATCTCAATGGGACATTCCTGGTAAAATAAAGGATAAAAATAATAAAATAATGGGTGTTGTAGTTTTGACAGGTTTCTGTAGTTGGAAAATCGAAATGGCGAAATCAGCAGGATTTACATGAACTGTAGTTTTGGAGGAGCACAGTTTGATTTATTATTTCTGACACTGTCAGCTGTGTTGCTGTTTCAAAGCTGCATCTTCGCTGTTACTAAAACCGTACAGTAGCAGTCACCCACGGAGTCAACACACGGAATGTTTTGTTACTGGACCAGTTGCATACCGCATGTGATGTGCTAAAAAAGTATTGCATCAGCCTAAACTAAGTATTGCATCAGCCTAAACTCCATTTTCTCACTACTCCTAACCAGTTAAGACATCTCTGGTGCTCTCCTACATTTTGGTGGAAGTACGACTGATTTCCAATTTCAAGGATGTTGATAAATTGTGCTTACTCCTAAACGTAGGACCAAAATTGCATCACTCTAAGAATTGTTGGCCATGTAGAAGACATATTCTACTCTTAGGCGCTTAGTAAATACAGGCCATGGTTTAATTCTACATCAGCAACTCCAACACCTCTAATTCAAATCCAACACCTCAAGATTTGAGTTTCCGTTTGCTGGATGTTTTTGTTGAAGTCATTACACAACGAATATTCATAAGTGCTTTGTAAGTCTATCCGACCGTCTTTCTTATTCTCCAGCAATAGACAGAAAATCTTAACATTTTATACCCAAAAAGTCTCATCCATTTCTTAGCATATTTGGTTAGACATATAATTATTCGTCTGCAACATGACCGTATTTTCATGCAGTGTATTTGACACTTGTGGGCGAGCTGGAAGGAAGCTAAATCTCTATTGGCTGCTTGAATTGATTGGCAGATATCTCCGCCTATAGCAGTTTATTGATGGGTAGCGATTGGTTTATTTTACTGCAAACAGACGCCTGCTTACAGCGATGTGAAAGGTTATTTGTTCAAGGAGTTGTCAGTCACTTGATTGACAGTAAAGCCACGCCGCTGTGTACTTCTGTAAAATAAGTTTTCATATCCTAAACCCTACTAATGACATACTCAAAACAGTCCGAAAGACGATTAGGAAATTGAATTAGAGGTGTTGGAGCCTGGCTTCTCTTCGGAAATGACATTAGGGTAGGAGTACAATGCTGTGTTTCACCACAAAACATTTGGAGGCGCTGTTTTTCTCACGGAAAAATACTGAAAATGCGAAAAAGTAAAAGCTTCAGCAAAATCACATATTTTATAACCCCACCGAAAAACAAAATCAAGTATTTGATTTGTTAAATCAAGTATTTTTAACATTAAAGAAAATACAGTTGAAAAACAGGGAATGCATGGCCTCCAGGTGAAATTACCAGTGCTCATTGTAACACTAACAACTCCTTATTGTCTCAGCCTCCTCATTGGCTCATCCATCACTGTGGTTACAGTGGCGTAGGTACGCTATCTGTCCAGATGAACAAGACGCTGAAGAATTATTTTGGAGCTCAATATTTTTTTTATTGAATTTGAATTGAAGGAACTTAACAAGAAGATGATGAGTGAAGAGGATACCCAGAGTGTTACTCAATTGGCTGTGAACACGCACGGTGATCAGCCAATCACCTTCGAATCGGCCCCTGAGCGCGTGAGCTTCACTCTGCCTCCTTCAGGGACAGGTAAATAGCGAGCGCTTATCAGGCTTGCTAAACTGCTAACTACTAAACTAATGTCTCACTCTTTAACAGCCAAGGCATAATCAGCTTGTTTTTCTGTTATTTTTCTAATTACAATTTACAGTATTTATACATGTAAAAACAATCCAAACAGACCACAGACCTTCCTTGAAGGTGCTGTGGCTATTCCAGGCATTGAAGCCTATTAGTATTATATTTGTACATGGTTCCTATGTGCTAAATTTTTATTCATAATACTATGATTTTATAGTTATTGTCTATACTATTCTGTTGACTGTATTTGCTGTAGTTACTGATTACAATCATTCTGATAATTTAACTGTAACTTCTAGATGATGAGCAAAGTGCCAACGCCTTAAGTACATGGAAAGAACTGCTGCAAAGCACAGATGCCTACAAAAACATTTAAATAAAATGTCTCTCCATTAGAAATATTATGAGCCAGAGTCCACGGTAATGTATTAAAGAAGATCAGTTTTTGGTGTGGCGGCAGGCTTAGTGGTTAGCACTGTTGTCTTGAACCTCCACGGTCCGGATTCGATTCCTGCCCAGGTTTGAACACAGAGTTTACATGTGATGGGTTTTCTCTGGGTACTCCAGTTTGTGTGGATGTGTGTGCCCTGCGATGGATTGGCACCCTGTCCAGTGTGTACCCCGCCTGAGATTCCTGAGATAGGCTGGGGCTCCAGGCTACCCTCGACCTTGTATACAGGGTAAAGCGGTATAGATGATGATTGAGTAAGTTTTTGGTGTGTATTGTGCAGTTTTATATGGGAATTTGCTGCTATGTTACACTGAGCATCCTAAAGAATCTGACACAGTTTTCCTGGAAGCCAAGAGTCTGATTCCAAGTGATGAGTTTTGTCTAAAATGTAGGCTTTTACTTAAAATATTTCTTATTTCCTTACAAACAACTATTTTTCTGTAACATTCCATTTCTTGGTGGAAAGGTAATGTTTGAAAATAGACACTAACAGCACTACATTGCAGACTGCATTTTGCACAGAGTGATAGTTCTATCTGGACTATGATGCTTTTCTGATAAATGAGAAAAATAATTGCAATACCAGTAATGGGGAATGTCATGGGCTCTGCTCAACAGAAAGTCTGTTATTTGGGGATTTTTCATATCTCCAACGATTCAACAATGAAAATGTCTTTATCTTATGCAGAGATTTTGCTGCGTAGCTCATGCACTCATGCACGTATACATGAGAAACACGGTACACATTTAGATCTCATTGAGCTGAACATCTTTTGCAATGCATGTCATGGGCTCAACTCAACAGGAAGTCCATTATTTAGGGTTGTTTGCAAATGCACCCAGTGGAATTTGATATACTTCCCTTAGGGGATTTATACAATTGCCACCAAACCAGGCTAATATGTGAAAATGAGGATGTAAAATTGCAATAGGTTTTTTGATATCTCAAACGGTTCAGCCGTGAAGATGCCTTAAATTTAACCAAAAAATGGCTAATAATTTCCTAAATGACATCACAGTGAGTGACATCACAGTGAGTGACATCACAGTGAGTGACATCAAAGTGAGTGACATCATAGTTCCAAGATCTAGGGCTTTTTGGAGGGCTTAACATAATATTTCCCCTATTCTAAAATTATGTCATGATGGTATTTCCTTTTGCCCTTTAAAAGCATTGCCCTTTTTAGTGCACCTGGGTGGGGATGCTAGGGAGCATTCATCGTTGCTTGAAGCTATATTTCTTTTTCTTGTTTAATGGCGGTTGACATCCAGTAAATTGCATAACAGTAGGCAGTGGGCAGTAATGCAATTTACTGGATGTCAACCGTCATTAAACAAGAAAAAGAAGTCTGTTATTTTGGTTTGTTTGCAAATGCCACTGTTAGGAACACCGGTGACATGTCTATGACAGTCTTACCTGTGCAACCACCTCCCACCACATAAAGAGAATTTCTGTTTCATCTTATATATATAATATAAGAAGATACTACAGTATAATGGCTTCATGTGGTCTGCTTGGGATTCACGTGGTGATTCTTGGTGGTTCCACTAGTCCATGAAAATTGGCTTGGACTTGGCTATCTGATGATAAATGCTGTGACTGCAGTTACTTAGTAGTGACTTGTGACTGCAGTCACTCAATAGAGTTCAGGACTGAAATTCAAAACAACAGTTTTGTAATTGAGCCTTCTGTAATGACAGTGGACTCCACATTAACTAAAACACATTTCCTGTTATACTGAACTGTCCAGTCTCCAAACACATAGGATGTCTGCAAATAAACCACTGCTATTTTATATCACCCAAATGAGGATGGCTTCACTGTTGAGTCTGGTTCCTCTCAAGGCTTCTTCCTATTGTCATCTTAGTGAGTTTTTCCTATTCACCGTCACTCTCAGTTTGCTCATCAGGGACAAACTGAGCATTAAAATTAATACATATTTCCTCACAGTTTTCAAACTCATGTACATAATTTTATAAAGAAATAGTGTGCTTAAAACCTTTGCACAGAACTGTATGCCTCTATTCTGGTCACTCTTCTAACTAGAAATGTTGGTTTTATTTTTGAAGATGACCTGGAAAGATCACAAGGCAAAGGTGAAAACAGCCACATCAAAAGGCCCATGAATGCCTACATTATTTGGGCAAGGACACACCGGTCTATTGTGGCCAGGGCCAATCCAAATGCCAGCAATGCTGAGGTCAGTGAGCAGCTTGGGACTGAATGGAAGAAACTGACTGACGACCAGAAGATGCCCTACTTCATAGAGGCATCAAGGCTTAAATGGAAACAAAGCCAGCAGTTTCCAGGTTATGTCCACAGTGCTTTTATATAATTAGATTATAACAAACAGGGCAACCATGAGACTTTTTTCTTGTTTATTTTGCCACTTGTTGCATTGTTCTTTTTTTTCTTAAATATAGATTGGGAGTATAAACCCCGTCCACAGAAGAAAAAGCGAGTCTGCCCAGAAGAAGCAGATCCAGAAACGTCCGCCATACAGAACAAACAAATATTCTCTGGTAAAAAAAAAAAATGCTATTGTTCGTATTCCTTTTACACACAGTTATGATCCGTAAAGTTTTTTTCAAATCTTATTGTAAGCAATTTGCATGCTCACACATAATCAGTTAATAAATTTTTAATCTGTTAAATTCTTAAAGGCAGTTAATGGATTAATGAATAATCTACTGTATAACAGCCCTAGTTTCTATAGTAAAAACTTATAACCAGGGACTTGTACAGATACTCCAACTCCTAAGATTTATAATCAATAACTTTAACAGTGGCCTTGTTTAACAATGTAATTCTTATAATTGTTAAGAGAGAGTAGTGCAGCAGTGACTGTTTATTGCTTCTACTGTAGATGCATACTGTAGGTGAGAACAGGAACTAACTTGTCACTTGGATTATAAAATGTGCCATATGTCATTAATTAATAAATGACATAAATTGCTGCAGTAAAATGTATCTTACTATTTTTCTTTTTCTAGTAAAAAGGACAATAGCAAGATAAATAGCCCTGAGAATTGTTTTTTTCACACACCTTTTTACATTGCTTTTTAAACCCTTCTTTCCTTAAATCTAGACCATGATTATACTTCACATGACCAAAAGAGGATGCAAGTTGGCCTTGAGGTGGCTACTCCAGAAACTTCCTGTAATGACTCACAAGACACAGCCCAGACCTCGCTGCAGAGATCTAGTAAGCTTTTATATATTATGCCACAGTTTGTTTTGGTTAATTTCATTAGCCAAGCAGCAATTCATATGCTGATATTTACTATAAGATCACAGGTACATTTCTTTTCTTTCTGTTTTTCATTGTTGTACTGAATATCTGCCTGCATTGCTGCAGTATCACGGATAACATTACAGCTGTGCTGCTTTTTCACTATAACCGCACTCTTGCTTATCTAATTATATTCATTCACAAATTCATTTTTAAGATCTGTTTTATCCTGGTCACCATCCACTGCGGCATATTTAAAGAAGAATAAAGAATTTAAATTGACTTAATACTATAGTCTTTTTTTGGAAATGAATCAGCTTCATGTCCAAGACATAATTGGTTTCTCTACAAAACTAGCATGTGCCGATGCATGATCCACTGATGAGCTAGTTTATCTTAATAGTGGATTTCTTATGACTGAGCATGTTCATATGGTGATGTTTGGTTTCAGGTTTATCTGTAAACAATTTAAGTACAGCTGTCAGTAAAATAGCATATCATTCTATACTGACAGATAAATTGAACCCTGAATTCTGCTTTTTTCTTTAAGGAACCATGAACATGCTTTATTGTTTATTTTGTAGGCCAAAATGGCAAAAGTCAGTCAAAAGTGAATTGCATAATGCTTTTAAATAAAATGCCAAGTTTCTATTCTTTTTATCCATGAGCACAAGCGTGCTAGTCACAATATCACAGTGTCTTTTCACATGGGAAGTCAAATTATATTTGCAGGCATTTTGGAGAATACAGCCTCACATAGCAGACCTGATCCAGAGCCAACCCAGCCTCCTCTCCCTGACGATGTACTTGAGTCGTTATTCACCCAGAGTAGGTGAGTTTTTAGGTGCACTTGAACTGTTTCAGAAGTCAAATGTACTGTCTGCAAATGAAGTGTTACTCTGGTATGTTAAGTAATTGCTAGAATTCTGTTAATTTTTTTTTTTACAGCACATTGGATTATCAGGGAACCTCAACTAGTAGAGACCCGAACGATGACGGTTTCTCAGTCCACAGTGACTTTTTTGACCTAGACCATTATCTTTTCGGTAAAGAGTCTGTGGCAGACACTCACAGCAAAAACACCTGCATCAGCACAGGCCTTAATTCTCCACCAAGCCTGGACACACATGCCTTGGACAATTCGAAATGCAGCTTGCAGAATACAGCCTCACAGAGGAGCCCTGATCCAGAACCAAGCCTACCCTCTTTACCTGATGATCTACTGTCCTGCATGCCTGCACCATCTTTCACCCAGACCAGGTGAGTTATTAGCACTGGAAGTGTTTCAAAAATCAAATGGGTACAAATGAAGTGTTACTCTCAAGTAAATGCCAAAATTCTGTTTAATTCTTTTCTCAGCAACTTGGATTATCAGGAAACCTCAAATGGGATCAATCCTTATAATTATTCTTTTCCAGTACACGATGACTTTTCTGCCCTACATGATTATCTTTTCGGTAAAGAGACTGTGGCAGACAGCAAAGACACTAACAGATAAAGCACCCACATCAGCACAGGCCTTAATTCTCCAGACTGATGCCTTGGAAAATTCTTTGGACAAATCAGGCGGGATGGGCCTGCACGATGACTCTTCCCTGATCTATGATGACTTTTCTGCACTGGACCATTACCTTTTTGTTAAAGAATCTGTGGGAGATTCATACTGTAGGTGAGAACAGGAACTAACTTGTCACTTGCATTACAAAATGGGCAATATGTCATTAATTAATAAATGACACATAAATTGCTGCAGTATAAACAAAAAATAGCAAGATAAAGAGATCTTTTTTACATTGCTTTTTAAAGCCTTTTTTCCATGATTATACTTCACATGACCAAAAGAGTTTGCAAGTCGGCCTCAAAGTGGCCGACTTCCTGTAATGCCTCACAAGCCACAGCCCAGACCCCACTGCAGAGATCTAGTAAGCTTTTATATATTATGCCACAGTTTGTTTTGGTTAATTTCATTAGCCAAGCAGTAATTCATGAATGCTGATATTTAGTACAAGATCACAGGTACATTAGTACACATGACAAAGAGTCTGTGGCAGACAGCAAAGACACTAACAGCTAAAGCATCCACATCTGCACAGGTCTTAATTCTCCAGACTGATGCCTTGGAAAATTCTTTGGACAAATCAGGATGGGCCTGCACAATGGCTTTTCCCTGATCTATGATGACTTTTCTACACTGGACCATTACCTTCTTGTTAAAGAATCTGTGGCAGATGCTCACAGCAACGACTCCGCATCACAGGCCTTAATTCTCCACCAATTAACACTCTGTCTCCTTTATTTGTTTATTTAAATAAATATTTATAAATCCTGAATATGGGATTATCCAAATCCTTGTGCACATGTAATGACTACAGTCTAGCAATATTTTACATATTAATTGAAAATTCTGTACTTACTGTTTTGAGTTAGCTCACCTTAACTTGTCGCACTTGTAATTTATTTACTATTAAATTAATATATTATATTGATACTAGAGGTTACCCCCACCTAATGATGTTCTGATGATGATCTGGTAATAATATATCATCAAATTGAAGATACTGTACATTGTTACCTCACAGTATGAAATAAAAGTTGAATATGATCCTGCCTGATACGCTGCCTATTGTTACATTCGTTGAGGAATGCCTGTGACCACACACATAGGCCACAAAAACAGACAGCATGCCAAAAAGAATTTCTGTTAAAAGGTAAGTAAATAACCCACAGTTCCACACGCAGATACTGCAGATACTGATGTCAGTGAGCTACCTTTACCTGTGAAAGGACTGTGTGGTCCAACATGGTGTCACTGTTGCTCCAATGTTTCAGCCTTACTTCTGCCTCAAACGTGCCTGTCGTATTCATTAATAAGTGAGGTGACTTTTCACTTAAAATCTGATGATGCTGCCTGCTGTTACAATTGTTGAGGAACGCCTGGGGCACGCTCACATTATGGCATAAAAAAAAGTTGATGTGTTGATCAAGAGTTGACGCAGAGCCATCTAGACATCACAATCTCGTCCTGGTCACAGAAGATAATTGAAAAAAATCTCATTACAATGGCGCCGGGACGTTGGTGGGATATATTAGTTACTGCAGCAAGTGTACCTGTAACATTTTGTCCCTGAACTTGATGTGCTGGTAGCAAAAAAATTACTCGATCAGAGCAACTCCAAAAATGCAGCTAATGGGAATTTCCCAGTCTTCAGTAGTCAAGACCTGCTAAAAGAGGCCCAAGGAAGGTATAACAAGGTTGTCAGCACCATGCACACTCATTCACTCACTTATATACACATAAGTTTATCATAGAAAGTGTCCATGTTTAAAAGTTTCATTAAAGTTTCCATTATTAAATTAGTCTCCTAATATGTATACAAACTCAGGAGCTCTCATAGGATATGCAACATTATGATCACACTCAGCCCCAGGTGTCTGACAAATTCGTAAAATAAAGATATGACTTAGTGCTCCCAGGGTGCAGTTACTGTATCTCCTCAACTTTTAAACGATTTACATTCACCATTTGACATCAAGGTGGCTGTGTACCCGAGTGAACTGCTGTCAGTAACTTATAAACAGTTAGTATTATGAACAATACAGCAGGAGGTAGAGCATTTTGTTATGGCTTGTTAAGTTATGGAATAGCTTTAAAAATTAATGTCCGGTACTCAGACACAGTCTCAGTGTTTAAGGCTGAAAATGTATTTATTTAAACAAGTCTTCTGCGAATAATTTTGTATTAGGTGAGAATTTATTCACAGTGAAATGCCTGGTTGCTTTACACAGTTGCTGATACACAAAATACACATTCACCTCATACATAATGTGACTAAGACCACAGTTAACTATTCTCTCTATTTCCCCTCTCTCTCTCTGTTGAGTTACACATGGCGCTCGTGGGCTGCCAGTTATCCAGACCCCCTCTGCCTTATCTTGACAATCTAATAATTATATGTTTTTATTCTTTGAAGCTGCTTCATGACAATGACCACTGTTAAAAGAATTATAAAATAAAACTATAAATAAAACTGAATTGAATTGAATATGTGCCTTTGCTGGAAAAGACTTTTGAAGCTGCAAGCAGAGGCTGCATGCCCCTCACCATGGTGATCTCATCCATCAGCTGCCTGAACAGCAGAGTTGCAGCAATGATCTTTGCACAGAATGTAACTTGTATCTAACCAGGCGTTGTCAGTCGGTTTCATCTATTCATGAGAAAATATAAATACAGTCAGTACAAAGATAAATATACTGTAGTTGCAAGCAACGAAGAGCAGACAAGCACCCTGCACCACTGCCACCCAGGCGCACCACACAATCTGTATGTTTTTTGAGCATTAAGACCTATGTACAAACAGCCATTGCCGAAAAAGTGTGTCTGTGTCAAGAGAGAGAGATGTGAGTGTGTGAGTGTTAATATTTGTGACCTGTGTGTGTATGTGTGTTATATATGAGTGTATTTGTGCGTGTGTGTGTGAGTGTTAACAGTTGTGATGTGTACTGTACATGTGTTGAATAGGCTGCAGATGCTGGAAAAGAGCGTCACACTATGATGATGTCACTAAATGTGTCACTTAATATAATGTCACACAGAAAGTTATTAACTATTTTCAGCGTGTGTTTAAGGCATCGTGAAGGCTGACCCGTTTGAGATATCAAAAATCCCTCTACAATTTTGCATCCTCTGATCTAATCCTGATCTGATCCATGGAGTGCATTTTGCGAACAACCCAAAATAACTGACTTCCTGTTGAGTTGAGCCCATGACATGCAGTATGAAAGTTGTTCAGTTCAATGAGCTCTAAAGGTATACCAGATTTCACATGCATACGTGCAAGTGTGTATGAGGTATGCAGCAAAATCTCGTGTGAGGGCACCTAAGGGCCCCGAGCCATGCCCGGGGTCCCAGACTCCCAAAATAGTGGGAAAAAAAATCCTTAGGACAATAAGAGTGACCATACAACATACTGTACCTGTATGTACGTGCTTCACCACATGCCCAAGCACTATAGGATGCACTCTTATTGTCCTAAGGATTTTGACCCTATAGTGCTTGGGCATGTGGTGAAGCACGTACAGGTAATCTTAGGGCTCTAGGTCAGCATAGGTTCTCTAAGATAGTGGTACATGCTGGAGCTAACGATATACGCCTTCGTCAGTCAGAGGTTAGCAAGAGTAACTTTACAGAGGTGTTTAAAATAGCGAAGGCGATGTCCGATGAAGTAGTTTGCTCTGGTCCCATCCCAATGAGACGTGGCGACATAGCTTACAGCAGGTTATGGTCGCTGAACCGCTGGATGTCCAGGTGGTGCTCCGAGAACAACGTGGGCTTCATAGACAATTGGAGGACCTTTGAGGGCAAAACTGGCCTGTTAGGGCGGGACGGTGTCCATCCCACTCGGGAAGGTGCTGCTCTCATTTCTTGCAGTATAGCACATAGTCTCAGAAGAGGCCTAGTTAATCGGTGACAATCCAGAGCCCAGGCCAGGGAGCAGACAGACAGGCTAAACCAACCGTCTGCTAGCTGCAGAGAGTCGTCACTCAGGGTCCATCATATTGAGACTGTGTCTGTTCCCCGAGCTAAACATAAATTTAGAAAGACTCACAAAGTCTGTTTTAGTAATTTAATTAACATAGGTACCACAAACTCAGATCACACTGAATGCGCAGCCGGCAACTCTGATCTGAAGCTAGGACTGTTAAATATTAGATCTCTCGCATCTAAAGCAGTTATTGTTAATGAAATTATCACAGATCAGGAGTTTGATATCTTATGTTTAACAGAAACCTGGATTAAACAGGACGAGTATGTAGCTCTAAATGCAGCTAGTCCTCCTGGATACAGCTACATACACCAGCCTCGGCTAACTGGTAGAGGAGGAGGAGTCGCAGTTATTTATAACGATAATCTGTCTCTCGTACAAAAACACAGTTTTAAATCTAATGCATTTGAAGTTCTCTATAGTAACATAAAGTCAGCTCAGTCGATCCCGCTAATCATCATTTACAGACCCCCAGGGCCGTACTCGGAGTTTCTCTGCGAATTTGCAGATTTCCTCTCAAACCTTGTTGTTTCTGTAGACAAAGCGTTAATTGCTGGAGACTTTAATATTCATTTTGAGAATCCAGAAGACCCTCTGAGAATAGCATTTATGTCCTTACTGGACTCAGTAGGAGTAAATCAGTGTGTAGTAGGACCCACTCATAAAGCAGGTCACACTTTAGATTTAATATTATCCTTCGGATTAAGTATAGGAAATATAACCACAATTCCACAGTCTGAAGTTATCTCAGATCACTACCTTGTCTCGATTAAAGCGTGTTATAGTAATAATGTATGCAGCACAGCACCGCGCTTCCACCTTAAACGTACATTTACATCAAATACCGCACAGAGCTTTATCAATAATCTTCCAGAATTATCAACTTTGATTGGATCGCCATCTGACTTCACAGAACTCGAACAGGCGAATGAATATCTAGAGTCAGCACTTCGTTATAGCTTAGATAATGTAGCTCCAGTTAAAAGGAAAATGATTAGAGATAAGAAACTCGCTCCTTGGTATAATGACCACACACGTGCTTTAAAACAAACCACTCGAAAATTCGAACGTAAATGGCGCCAAACTAAATTGATAGTATTCAAAATAGCTTGGAAGGAGAGCATCCTGAACTATAAAAAAGCTCTCAGTGATGCTAGATCAACGTATCTCTCCACTCTTATAGAAAATAACAAAAACAACCCGAGATTTTTATTTAATACCGTAGCTAACTTAACTAAAAACAAGACCACTGCAGAAATCTCCACAACAACATCATGCAGTAGTGAGGATTTCATGAACTTTTTCAATAATAAAATCATAAATATTAGGCAAAAAATTCAGGCTTTGAAAACAGACAATTTAAATAATTCAGATGATCTAACCACATCACATCAGAACTTAGAACACTTTACTCCCCTTGAAGCGAGGGAACTAATTTCACTCATCTCTTCTTCAAAATCGTCAACCTGTATATTAGATCCTATACCGACACATTTTCTCAAACAGATAGTATCAGCAATAATAGAACCCCTGTTGAAAGTAATTAACTGTTCACTCAGTAGTGGGTATGTCCCCAAATCCTTTAAATTAGCCGTTATTAAACCGCTAATCAAGAAACCTGACCTTGACCCCTGTCTGCTTTCTAATTACAGGCCGATATCAAACCTTCCCTTTATCTCCAAGATTTTGGAAAAGGTAGTATCACAGCAGCTATGTTCACATCTACACAGAAATAGCATAAATGAACTGTATCAGTCAGGATTTAGGCCTCATCACAGCACAGAGACAGCACTTGTTAAAGTAGTAAACGACCTCCTATGGGCCTCTGATCAGGGTTGCGTCACTATACTTGTGTTACTGGACCTCAGTGCAGCTTTTGACACCATTGATCATAGTATTCTCCTTCACAGATTAGAAAAGGTAGTAGGAATTAAGGGAACTGCCCTCTTGTGGCTCAGATCCTATTTGACTGATCGTTATCAGTTTGTAGATTTAGATGGTGACCATTCCTCATGTTCTCAAGTGGAGTTTGGTGTTCCACAGGGCTCAGTTTTAGGCCCACTGCTTTTTTCCCTTTACATGCTTCCTCTGGGCAACATAATTCGTAAACATGGTATTAGTTTTCATTGTTATGCTGATGACACACAATTATATGTCTCAGCAAAACCAGATGAGAAAAACCAGTTTGCTAAAATCGAGCAGTGTGTGCAGGATATACGAGATTGAATGTTAATTAATTTTCTTCTGCTTAATCCTGATAAGACAGAAGTTCTGGTCATAGGACCACAAGTAGCTAGAACTAAGCTTTCTGATCACACTGTAACTTTAGATGGCCTTTCTGTTCCATCAAGTGCAACAGTAAAAGACCTCGGTGTGATTATAGATTCCAGCCTTTCGTTTGAAGCTCATGTAGATAATATCACCAGGATAGCTTTCTTTCACCTTAGAAATATTGCCAAGATAAGAAACATATTGTCACTAAATGATGCAGAAAAACTAGTTCATGCTTTTATCACGTCTAGGTTGGACTATTGTAACGCCTTACTGTCTGGTTGTTCAATTAGGTGTATAAACAAGCTTCAGTTAGTACAGAATGCAGCAGCGAGAGTCCTCACTAAAACCAGAAAATACGAGCACATCACCCCTATCTTATCTACACTGCATTGGCTCCCTGTGAAATTTCGCATCGATTTTAAGATACTACTTTTGACATTTAAAGCACTAAATGGTCTCGCGCCACAGTATTTGAGTGAACTGTTAGTGTCTTACGATCCGCCACGCCTACTTCGATCAAAGAATGCAGGCTGCCTGTCAGTACCACGTATTATTAAAACTACAGCAGGGGGCAGAGCTTTTTCTTACAAAGCCCCAAAGTTATGGAATAGTCTTCCTATTAATGTTCGGGACTCAGACACAGTCTCAGTGTTTAAGTCTAGGCTAAAAACCTATTTATTTAGCCAAGCATTTTTGTAAATAGATTAACCTTAGGTAAAGGAGCAGATCTGGGGGACTCATAGACGTAGAGTATTCTGGTGAACTGGTATGTTTAGATGCTGTCCTCCCCACTCTCATTGTTCACTCAGGTTTGTTGACGGTGAGGTGATTGGTTGCTTTACATCTCAGGGAGCCCTCATGTTTGTGTTTCCTTCTGGCTCTCCCTTTTAGTTATGCTGTTATAGTTAGTCCTGCCGGAGTCTCTGCTTGCACTTTGCACTAAATATACATTCACCTATACATGCTGACTGTGACCATACCTAACTGCCATCTCTCCTTATTTTCTGTTCTCTCCTTTTCTGCTCTCTTCTCTCTCCCCCTCTTCTTTCCCTCTCTCTGTCTCTCTGTCGAGCTATACATGTTTCGCTCCTGAGTTGCCAGTGATCCAGACCCCTCTGCCCTCTGGAGCCGTCTAACCCATCCTGGAGTCCTGCTTCTGGTTGGAGATCTCGTCGCATGGATGCCCCGTGTGGTCTGCCTGGATTCGTATGGTGGCTGGGGATGGTTTCCATGAAGACTCTCCTGTCATCGAGTGATGCTCTGGGGACCTGTGACTTCAGTTGTTCGATACTCAGGACCGGAATCCCCTACAGTCTACCTGAGCCTCCGGGAACAAACTGGACTCCTTTTAATTTTAAAACATCTCTTGTTACACTGAACTTCCAGTCTTGCACATTATTATGCTGAGCAATTCCTGCTATCCGTTATCACCCAGATGAGGATGGGTTCCCTGTTGAGTCTGGTTCCTCTCAAGGTTTCTTCCTATTACCATCTCAGGGAGTTTTTCCTTGCCACCGTCGCCCTCGGCTTGCTCATCGGGGACAATCTTGTCATTTTGATTCATATACATTGCATAAAAACTTACTTCTTTTTATTGTGTAAAGCTGCTTTGCGACAATGTCAATTGTTAAAAGCGCTATATAAATAAAATTGACTTGACTTGACTTGACTTGATTTGGCTTGTGGAAACGGTAGTTTTTTTTTTTTGGCTAGGTAGGAATATAGGAATAAATACAGTCGCACGTGTCTGTTGTTTCACCTTAACACTGCAATGCTAAAATATACAGGAAACTGAGAAGTGCAGTGTATGGTGTATGGTTAATGTTAGACACGAAATGGCCGGCCATGCGCAATGGAGACGTCGTGTGTGGTCTTGTTTTCGGAATCTCACTTTAGGCTTTTCTGAAAAGTTGACAGCGCTGATGAAATAACAGCTTGTTAGGCTTGGCATCAAAGTTTAACCACTGCTTGGTGGGTTAAAGCAGCCCCCCGCCCCGCGCGGATGCTCCGCCCCTAACGATGACGCGAGGGCGACCGTAGCTTCGTGTACTCGTTGCCTTAGTAACGAGGCTTTGTTGTTAGCTGAAGAGCAGGTTGTTTTTTTTTTTTTGGCGTGTTAGTAAAAGTCTACGGTAAGTTAGTTTATTCGATACCTTCCCGTTTTCCCCTGCGCGAACCTACAAGCACCAGTGATGGTCTCTGTGCTTTTACACGGAGAGGCTGAAGGTTATGTGCGGGGTTTGGAAAGACTAGCAGTGCGTGACATTGGGAGTCCCAGGTGAGCTTTAGCAGCGCCGCTGGTTCTATTTCCCGCTCAGCAACTGCTGGGTCTGTAATGTCTCTGTGTCTGTGTTTAACCTCTTGCTGTGAGTTGAACTTTGTTTCTAAAACAAACATTTTGTGTTCGTTTTGCAGTTATGTGTTTAATCACTCCGTCAAACATCCTCTAGGACAAGGGAGCTCAAACTTTAGATGTTCTGGGTCTTATTTACAAGTTATTTACAAACTCTTACACTGACCCCATCAGTACAGGGGAATTTTATAAACATCATGTACAAGTTAATTCTATTCATAGGAATACTTATTTTTAATTTTTAAGTTAATTAACTTATATGAGCTCAATAATGAATATATATATATAATTTGATAATGGTGAGTTGCGATTGGTGATCTGTACCTCATCAAAAAACCATAGGATTAATGAAGGAAGTACAGCCACAGCAGTGTAGCACTGTCGCCTTGCACCTCGTGTCCTAAGTTTCCTGGGATAAACTCCAGGCCCGTGGAGGCCTGTGCCCAGTGGTATGTGGAGATCGGATGGTCCGCAGTGGTGACCCCTCGACGAGTGTAGCTGAAAGACTAAAAACGATAACCGGAGTGAAATAAATCTAGACGATAAATGACCAATCGAAGAGTAATCTATATATATATGTATACTGTATACATACAGTATATTTATTATTTGTCTTAATTAATACATTTTTATTGAGACTTAAATAATGACTTAAGTAGTGTCTTACAGTATATTTCAACTCACCACAATATGTATACTTTCAAGAACAAAATTTTTGATAAACCTAAAAGCTTGATATAATGATGGCCAACTACTATTTGAAATGTTAAGCACCATTTATGTACAAGTAACCCTTAACAAAAAGTCATATTGTAAAAAGAATATTTTTTGGGATGTAGCTACTTATATTCTAGACATGTTCTTTCCAATAGGTGGTTTCAGCAGCATGAATACATTGAGAAACTCAATATGCAAGCTATTCTCCATGCCAGTGCTAATCAAGAGGAGTTTATCAAAGACATTTTTGTGTCACTTGGAAAGGTAACACAAGTGGAGTGGTTCTGAACCACTGTGCTGTTTACAGTTAGAGAGTAATGTTTAATATGAATATGAAAATTCAGATGAATGATATGTGTGTTTTGTGCAGATTCCCACACTGATTCATGAAATGATACTTGTTGAAATCTGGAAGCAAAAAGTGTTTCCTATCCTTTGCAAGCTTCAGGACTTCAGCCCGAAGAGCACCTTCCCACTGTACATGGTGGTATGTGCTCATTTCCTAATGTTTGAAATGGATAGTTAACATGAAAAGGAATAACTAAATTATATATAATTATTTCCATATTCTCAGATTCACCATGAAGCTACACTCATAAATCTGTTGGATACAATCTTATACCATAAAGTAAGCTTAAGGTTTTTTTTTTTGGATTTATGAATAAATAAACAACTTCTTAAAGATTTAAGTAAAAGTCAAATATTCAAAGGATTTTGCCATCTCATACTTACAATTCTTGGTTCTCCTCGTAAAGATTATTAAATAAAATGTAACTATTGGTGGAGTAGCCTAATTCCACTGACAATATGAGGGGAAAAAACTCAGCCTTTAAATGAAATAAATTTAGTAATTATTCTTTTTTTTCAGATATAAAAAAAAACCTCATCAAAAAAAAAATTATTTTCAATAAAACACATGGGGGGGCTCATATTCACTATTTAAAACCTAGTGATGTGTTGAAAAAAGGAGAACCAATGCATATGTTCCCTTACAAAAGGGAAATTATTCTATTGTATAAAAAACGGTTACTAAAAGTAATGTCGATGTGAAGCTGTGAATATTAAGGTTTGACAATGTTGCAGGAATCATGTGAGGCTGCAGAAGATGCTGTTGTGGACCTCGTCGATTATTGCCATCGTAAACTAACTCTGCTGGCAGGGCGCTGTGCCCGGGGTGAAATGCCCACTGAAGACAGACCCTTACTTGCAGATATCTCAAACATAAACTCTGTACAGGTAAAGGAGTAAATATGACGTTAAAAAGAATCAGTTTTTCTGACCCTTACCATGATCATACACAACGTTATTGATTAATAGGGAGCTGAATTACTTTCTTACTTGTACTTGTGCACTATTATGGGGAGGAACTGTTTGGAAATGTGGCTTGCATCAAATATTCTGGATATTCTTCTACACTTCATATAAGAAAATTTTAATCTGTGTACACCCCAATACTGTACTGTATTTATGGTTATCTCTCATAGGAGCTGCAAAATCAGAGTTCCATGTTAGAATTTGAGCTCTCTCTCAAGGCTCTCTCTGTGCTACGCTACATCACGGATCATGTAGAGAGGTGTGTTGTGCTTTTAGGTTTGTTCAGTGTGACATGGAACAGCATTTGTTTAAACTTTTTTGGTATTTGCTGCTTAATGATGAGGTTTCTTATTTCTGTTTAATTCAGTGTGAGTTTGAGCATCCTCACAAGGATGCTGAATGTTCATAACCTGCCCTGTGTGCTAGTTCAACTTGTAGAGCATTGTCCCTGGAGTCGAAGATCTGGAGGTCAGTAACTCTATAAAAGGGGTCTTTTTTATTTTAATTGTGAATGCGAGTGTACAGAGAGTCCAGGATCTCTCTGTACAGATGTCTAAATATAATCCCAACTATTTAACAATTATACCTTTTCATACAAATACAATAAGGGTATTTAGTTGATTTTTTAAAATTATGTAATTCCTAAATATTCAGGATTTTTTGACTAATAAACTGAGAGGGGTCAACTTGATTTATGCTTAGGTATAATTAGCTTTGAAAATTTTGGAAAATTAATCCAAAGCGAATGCAAACTATGTTGATTTCGCTTTCTCCTTTTCTGTAGGTAAGCTGCAAAAGTATGAGAGTGGGAAATGGAGAGAAATCCCTGCAGAGGACCAGCTTAAAATGACGAAACTGGAGGCTCAGGTGTGGATTGCTTTGCTGAATCTACTACTTAAACCAGACTGCCAGAGAAAATATGATTTTAACAACTTCAACAAAAACCAGCTTTTAAAGGTAAAGCATATCAGTACAAAACAGCTTACGCCCTAAATAAGTGTTCTACATTTGAACACACACACACACAAACTTAGTAAGATTGTATGCAAAAATATTAAAGGCATATCTAATCACCCTGTGAACCCTGTAAACAACTGTGATATCCATACCATATTTAACAAAATCATGCAGTCATGTGTAAAAACATAATAAAAATCATCTGATCAAAGTGGGTCTTAGTATTAAGCAAATACAACCTCAGATGAACAACAAAATATAATTGTTTTAACAAGCCTATATTTATTTAACAAAAAAAAAAAAATAACATGTGGGCAATACTAAGCATGACATGTTTTAACTGCTTATACTGTAGATCCACCTTTAGCAGCAATAATAATAATTTCCTGTTTTATTTAATCAGTCTCTCACATCATTGTGGAGGACTTTTTGTCCATTCTTCTTCACAAGAAGTAAGAGGCTTTTAGAAATTCGCATATACACAGCACTCTAAGTTCCTGTCACAGCATTTCAGTTGGGTTGAGGTCTTTACTTTGACTAGGCCACTCCAAAACCTTGAATCTTTTATGTTTCTGATGTAGATTTACGGTACTGGTGTGCTTTACCAAGTTTAGCTGTCAGACAGATGGCATTAAATTTGCCTCTAGAATACTCTGGTGTACATTTGACTTCAGGGCCATATATACAGTAGGTGTCGAGGTACTGCAATACAAGCTAAAATCTTCACCCCTCCACCACCGTGCTTGACAGTGGGTATGAGTGTTTCTGCTGAAATGCTGTTTGGTTTCTCCAAATATGGTGCTGAGCATTACGGCCAAACAGGTCTACTTTGGTCTCATCTATCCATAGGACATTGTTCCAGAAGCCTTCTGGTTTGTTCAGATGCAGTTTTTCGAACCTCAGTCAGGCTTGGTTTCCATGTTCTTTTAAGACAGAAGAGAGTTCTCCTGGTAACCATTCCAGATAAACCGTACCTTTTAGTCTTCTTATAATTGTGCTTTCATGGACTTGTCATGGAATGGTCAGTGAGGCCTGTGGGGTCTGAGATTTAACTTGCATTTTTTTTTTACTTCTCTGAGCATTGCATGGTCTGACCCTGGGGTGAATGTGCTGGGACGTCCACTCTTGGACGATTAGCAACTGTTTGGAACTGGTTTTTACAACCCTTTCATTTGGTTGTGTAGCAACACCTGCTTCTCTAAGAACAGTGCTTATGTCTTTCCCTCTTGGCATTGTGTTAACACACACTCAAATTCTTCAGAAAAGCAAATTGCCAAACCATCTGCTTTTATGGAGGTCTGCACACCTGTTGATAATCAATTAATCAAGGGCTGATGATTAGTAGCACCTGACTGCAAGTTAGCCTCTTAAATCCTGTGTAAGCAGTAACTAGGGACTTAGTATTGTCTGCATGGTTTTCCTTTTGGTTTCATGTATTATGTCAATTGGTTTCAATGGCACAATTGCAAAAATGTATATTTTATAAGTCTGTGGTTGTATGTGCCTAATACTAATACTCCCCATAAGCTGATCATTTTTATTATGTTGTTACATAAAAACACATAGAATTAAAAAAAGGGGGTACTATTTTTTAAATATAACAGTATAATACAATTTTGAAAAATTTGGCAGTATATGTCACCCTTTCTTTACCTTCATATTTAGTCTATTATGATTTTATGACAGTCATTGGTTCTTGTGTATGTATTTGTTTGGGTGTTTGTAGCTGCGTGGATTTCTGACAGAGGTTCTTATTGATCAGCTGCCAAATCTTGTTGATCTTCAGCGTTTCCTCAGCCACTTAGCTGTCACAGACCCTGCACCTCCAAAAAAAGACCTTATACTCGAGCAGGTAGCATACACACAGTGTGGTTTGTTGTTTACAATTTTTTTTTTTTGACAAAGTAAATATTTAAAAATTTAACTATGGCTAATACCCCATGCGCCTCTAGCTACCAGAGATCTGGAATGAGATTGTTGCAGAGAATTCTGGGAAATGGAAGGCCATAGCTAAACACCAAGTTAAGAAAGTCTTCAATCCAACTGATAGTGAGCTGAGAGAACAAGCAAACAGGTAAGTTATTAATTTTGATCATTTCTTTCTTTTGTTATCTAGTGTCTTTTCACTTTGGGACATTCTCACTTTTGTGTATGTGTCTTTGCGCTGCTCAGGCTGGCAGAGACTTATAATCTTGACGTGATGGAATGTCTCATCCCAGATAAGCCAAAGTGTGGTGCCTGTGGAGCGGTGGGGGCAAAACGTTGCTCCCGTTGCCAGGGAGAGTGGTACTGCAACAGGTATCATACAGTTTAACACACTCTAAAGCAAAAAGTTTATTGTTTTAAAATATTACCTAATGGCACTCTGGATCCATAGGCGAAATTGTGTTTGAAATTATAAATTATAGCAAATGCTCAAATTGTTTGTATGCTGAATACAAGTATGTTGATCATTTCTTAATGTTGTTACATGCAAAAATAGACCACTTTCTTCTATTGTTATTTCTGCAGCAATAAGATAAAAAGAAAAATATCAAATTCATGTTACTGTAGGAAAATACCGTATGGTTCCTGAATTTTGGCCACCCTATATAGTATATTATTATAAATAATACATTTATGTTAAATGTTATTATAAATTTGTACTTTGTTCATGATCCAGAATTGTGAAAAAGCTTAAATTCAGTTGGGTCTAGACTGCAGTTTTCTAAAGAAATGCCTTCTTTCACAGAGAATGCCAGGTGAAGCATTGGCCCAAGCACAAACTAACATGCCAAATGATTGCAGAAGCAACAAAAAATCTACAGAAAGAGTTGAACATCCAGACTTGAGGGACTCCACCACTTAAGAAAAAGGGACATAGATTTCCATTTGCACTCTGACGGAGATCTGAGGAACAAATCGGTATAAATGCCATCATCTTAATGACTGACATCTTGGGTTGCTACAGTATAGTACGTGGCATGAAAAAGTATTCCAGATTTTTTTCTTTTTTGCATATTTATCACACTTAAATGATTTAGATCAATAAACAAATGTAATTCATGTAAATACAAAATGCATTTTTTAAATGATGATTTAAAAACCTGCCTGGCCCTATGTAAAAAAGTAATTGCCCCTAAACCTAAAAATTAGTTGAGGCACCTTTGGTGGCAACAACTGCAATCAAGTGTTTGTGATAACTGGCAGCTGTGTGTAACATCGCTGTCGAGGAATTTTGGTCAACTCTTATGTGCAGAATTGTTTTACTTCAACCACATTTGAGCATGAATGCCTGACATGAATCACAAGCATGAATGATGCTGCAAAGTATCAAGCAACAGAACAAGACTTCAATAGCGTTTACTACATGTTTTATTTACACAAAATTAATCAGCTTTCCTAACCTGCAATGTTTAAATAGCATGAAGCCAAAAATGCTTATACATTATTTATACCTTTGTGTATATGAAACTGTAATACGAAGAAAAAAAATACTGAACCTTGGTTGAGTAATAGCAGTATGTTAAAAAGCATTAGATTAAATTGGGTTTATGATATGTGATTATGATTTCTGTGTTTCATTGATATTATCGAACAAAAAAGTTACATATACATGTATACATCGGTCTGATGGTCTTGCTGATATTTGATATATATTAGACTTGATATTAGTAGGAGGACCTACTAAATATTAGTCAGGTGGTCATCATGTTATGGCTGATCAGTGTAAGTCAAGTTAAAACATGTAGCCTATTGATTATTTTCATACGAATGTAAATTAAACGTTTCCTGATCCTGCATTTGTAATAAATGCTTCTTTTATCCTCCATTGAATCTTTGCTTTAAGCGTGTTGTTATGCATTTGGGAGGGGAGATGCAAATAAATAAATCGATGTGAGCGCATGCGTCGATGTGTAGTTTTGGATAGGCTTCTGCTTGCTGCAGTTTTAGAGTAAAATCTAACGGAACTTTCTGGAACTTTCTGGCTGTTAAAGCGGTGAAGCATAGCAGGTTATATCCTCGCTGTTATGTTTGTATTGTCTGTTTGTTTAATTCTAATTCAGTGGAGATTATGTACCAGGATGTTTGGATTAATTGAGTATTTTCAATTTCGATTATTAAACAATTTGCATACTCAAAGTTAAATACTCAAATTTCTCAATATCAACGATTATAGCAAGCGTGTCAGATACAGTAGTAAGTTATACTAAAATATTATACACATTTTATTATAAATGTTATCGTGTTAATAATTAATAGTAAAAAATATGCACTTTTTTTATCAGTGTAATTTTTATTTAAAGCGTCAAGTGAGAAAATATAGCGAATTAGTTATATAAGACGAATGAATGATGTCCGACTAGTTTCAACAGAGTTTAAAAACTAAACAAATCAATACAGTGAGGGCTGCCAAAAATACTGTCCACGAAATACTGTTACCGAGATTGCAAAATCTGTCTCCCTCTTGTGGAGTAATATTATGGCAAAATATTAGACAACATAATGAGTTAACAATTAAAGGATACTTAAAAAAAAAAAAAAAAAACTTTCAGTCCGCACAGAAAATACAACAAATGTCTGTACATAACTACATTTCCGCATCGCGTTGCTCTACCTAACAACAGTATTGTGTAGTATTTGAAGCAGGAATGTCGCCACCTGCTGATTAAAATGCGCAATTGCGTGACTTGCCTTTCGTTCAAGACCCTGGATGGGGTGCCAGTCCATCATAGGTCACATATACACACACTCAAGTTCATTCAAAAACTACAGGCAATTTGGGAAACCCAGTTAACCTAATCTGCATGTGTTTGGACTGTCGGAGGAAACCAGGACTGTCTGGAGTACCCAGAGGAAACCCACCAATCATGGGGGGAAAAGGGAATCAAACCCAGGCCCTGGAGGTGCAAGGTGACAGGTGTTTGAAATCAGAAGCAGAGCTGGTTGCAGACAGCGATGAAAAAACTTGTTCAGAATCAGGAAACAGAGAGGGAGAGAAAGAGAGAGGAGAGAGAGAAGAATACTGGAAAGAAATGCAGCAGTCATTATCAGGAGCATTTACACTAGAATAACATTCACATCCTATGATTCACTCTTGAGTTGTAAATTCACATATAAATGAATCCACAAATGTCGAACATGACTGATCAGCGTCAAAATGTATCATTGGTTCTGAGGTACTGTGTTTGTAAATCAGCAGCTGGTTGATATTTATTGTATGTGCACATGAGCAAAAAATGTGTGAATATGTTAGGAAATTTGCACTTTGATTGGCCACAAAAACATTTGAATCATAATTGTACTATATATATCTTTAACATTGGTTTCAGGGTGGGTACGTGGTTAGCATGGTTGCCTCACAGGGTTAGGGGTTGAATCTCATCTCTGGTATGTATGTATGTATGTATGTATGTATGTATGTATGTATGTATGTATGTATGTATGTATGTATGTGTATATGTGTGTGTGTATGTGTGAATTCTCCCCATGTTTGGTAGGTTTCCTCTAGGTACTCTGGGTTCCTTCCACAGTCCAAAGTGTTGGTTGATTGGCATTTCAAAATTGCCCATAATGTATGTTTTGTTGTGTATGGTTGGTTTTGCTCCAGGCCCCTGGCACATGATGAATGATACAGATAATAAATGGGTGGAGCTTTAAGCTGAACATTTAAAGATAATGCATCAAAGCTATTTATCTGTACTGAGAAATCATCCCATTCTCCCACCCACAATACCAACGAGTGATGTCACTGTATCGCTGACACTGTTAAGAGTTCATAACACATTTCATGTCGTGCAGATTGCAAAAGTAACTTGTAATGTTATCTTCTTTATTAAACTGCAAACTACAAAACAAAGTAACAATGTGACAGGAAAAAAATTAACAAAATACTGCATCTTACATAAATTAGGTGTTAAAAAGTTATACAACTGCATATAATAAATCTAATTTAATCTTACAAATAAAATAAAAATGAGAAATAAACAGGATAGCACACTGGTTGTCCTTGGTATCCGTAAATACTTTACCATCAACAAGCAAAGTTGTTTATAAAATATTCTAAAGGAGAAAATCAGGCAAATGATTTGTAATGGGACATTATGTCAATTTCATATTTGTCCAGATTGTTCATTTAAACTCCTGAAAGTTAACTCCAACCACATGTAGGGTAAATAAGCCCAACATAAAATGTCAGAAGGGATCCACAGCTGCATCAGGAGGCTGTCATTCTCACAATCAGTTGTCGTTGTCGTAGATGCAATCTGGAAAAGTAAACAACGTCCCCATTACCAGAGTTACACTGATCCTATTTCATCTGCTTTACTATTGCATTATATGGCCAAAAGTTTGTGGACACCAGAACATGCTATTTCAAAACTTCCTATGACACTGTAATAATCTGCTTTAGTTTGAAAAGGCTTTCCGCTAGATTTTGGAGCATGGCTTTGGGGATTTGTACTCATTCTGTATCAAGATCAATGCACTGATGTTGGGTGAAGAGGCCTGGGGTGCATTCGGGTCCAATTTGACCAGGAGTGTTCAGTGGGCATGAGGTCAGGGTTCGGTGCAGGACTCTTGTACTGTGTATTGCGTAAAAGAACCAACATACTTCTTACAAACTTCTAACATCCTACTCTACATTACTGTTATTTGTACTACTTATTATTTGTGATGAACACTACAGTTACTCGCACCATCATGCACACTCACTTTACGTACAGTGCTGATCTGTTACTCTGAACATTTTTGCCGTTCTTATTTAATGTTATTGAATGTTGTGTACTTGCTTTGTATAGTGTCTTTTTATGACAAATGTATAGTGTTATTAAGTAGCCCTGTACATTATGAGTCACAAACAGCCAGAATTAAATTCCTTGTGTGTCAACGTGCTTGGCAAAATAAAAGCCGATTCTGATTCTGATGGGTTGTAATGGTCAAGTGTCCACATGCTTGTAATAGGACCACACAGTGTAATAGGAAATCTCATTTAAGAACATTATTATATTACACTCACCTAAAGTATTATTAGGAACACCATACTAATACGGTGTTTGACCCTCTTTCGCCTTCAGAACTACCTTAATTCTTTGTGGCATTGATTTAACAAGGTGCTGAAAGCATTCTTTAGAAACGTTGGCCCTTATTGATAGGATAGCATCTTGCAGTTGATGGAGATTTGTGAGATGCACATCCAGGGCACGAAGCTCCCGTTCCACCACATCCCAAAGATGCTCTATTGGGTTGAGATCTGGTGACTGTGGGGGCCATTTTAGTACAGTGAACTCATTGTCATGTTCAAGAAACCAATTTGAAATGATTCGAGCTTTGTGACATGGTGCATTATCCTGCTGGAAGCAGCCATCAGAGGATGGGTACATGGTGGTCATAAAGGGATGGACATGGTCAGAAACAATGCTCCGGTAGGCCGTGGCATTTAAACGATGCCCAATTGCCACTAAGGGGCCTAAAGTGTGCCAAGAAAAGATCCCCCACACCATTACACCACCACCACCAGCCTGCACAGTGGCATGACAAGGCATGACAAGGCATGATGGATCCATGTTCTCATTCTGTTTATGCAAAATTTTGACTCTACCATTTGAATGTCTCAACAGAACTCGAGACTCATCAGACCAGGCAACATTTTTCCAGTCTTCAACTGTCCAATTTTGGTGAGCTCGTGCAAATTGTAGCCTCTTTTTCCTATTTGTAGTGGAGATGAGTGGTACCCGGTGGGGTCTTCTGCTGTTGTAGCCCATCTGCCTCAAGGCTGTGCGTGTTGTGGCTTCACAAATGCTTTGCTGCATACCTCGGTTGTAACAAGTGGTTATTTCAGTCAAAGTTGCTCTTCTATCAGCTTGAATCAGTCGGCCCATTGTCCTCTGACCTCTAGCATCAACAAAGCATTTTCGCCCACAGGACTGCCGCATACTGGATGTTTTTCCCTTTTCACACCATTCTTTGTAAACCCTAGAAATGGTTGTGCGTGAAAATCCCAGTAACTGGGCAGATTGTGAAATACTCAGACCGGCCTGTCTGGCACCAACAACCATGCCACGCTCAAAATTGCCTAAATCACCTTTCACATTCTGACATTTAGTTTGGAGTTCAGGAGATTGTCTTGACCAGGACCACACCCCTAAATGCATTGAAGCAACTGCCATGTGATTGGTTGATTAGATAATTGCATTAATGAGAAATTGAACATGTGTTCCTAATAATCCTTTAGGTGAGCATACTGTATATATTATGTGAAAGGCTTTGTTATATACTTTATGCCTTATAATAATAATAACAATAGTAATAAATGTTCAGACTACATACCATCACCAACATCATCATAGATGTCATTATCTCTGTTGGAGCAGAAAGAAATGTTTATTTTTATTGTCTGTTTTCACATCAACACATTTATTTAGATATTTTTAAAAAATGCTTTGAAGCAGAACTCACTCAGCTTGCACGTTACTGCTTGCGACATATCCGACTGAAAACAGAACAGTGTACAGGGTTACAATATTTAATCTGTTATTTCATCTGTTCATCCTTTGTTTACTGTGTATTTGTTTGATTATGATTGAGAGGTGCAGTTCAGTTCACTCACATTTCCCCTCCTTGTTCCTGCAGATGAGCTTGTCATTGTCTGAGTTGCTGATGACATCCAGGACGTCTCCTGCCTGCACCGCCAGATCCTTCCCACTGCCTTTCTTATTACTGATTATAGTCACTTGATACAGAACCTTGATCTCTCCGTCAAACTGTAAATATACAACAGCTCCTTACAACAATGCATGCAAAAGTCAGGACTAAAGATACTTGACACAATGTGATAAAAATCACATTAAAATATCTCAAGCTAACAAACTTTGTGAAATTTTATACCTCAATGCTGTGGAATTCTGGATTGTTATCAAAGGAAGTTGATTATATTTCTATAACAGCAGCTCTAACAGGAGTTCAGCCACAAATCACAGTTTTGTATTAATGCGCCAGTTTAAGTATGTTATTGTACAGTATCTGAATTAACAGCTCATTTACGGGCACTTGCATGGTAGCCCACCTACAAATCATGTTTAACGGTTTTTATTCAGTGTCAGAACTTTGTAGCAGTCAAGGCTATAACTTGGAGTCCTCAGATGCAGGAGCGTCTTCCAAACAGACTAGTATATGCATTGCGGTTTCTCAATGTCTGAACTTCAAGAGACTGAAAAAATAGAGGCTGGTGAGGAAATGACCATTTATAATATAGATGCTAACAGGAACTAACTTGTCACATGGTTATAAAGACAGGCAGGAACTAAAATTTTGAGTTGGGAACTGAAGAAATGTCAGACTACTTGCTGATTGGTCAACAGAATAGTTTGAGACAATTAATCTAAAAGAGTGTAATGATACTATGCAGTGTTGTGCATGAACGCACTAAAAGAGCATCGCTCACTGAACATGCTCTTTTTTGTGTATGGCGAACTGAACGTTTCAGTTTTCAACTAAGGAAGATGCAAGTGATTGTCACTAACGTGTGGTGATGAATTATTGCTAATTTAGACTTCCCGCACAATGGTTACAGCAGCCAGAAATCATATACAATATCCCGGAAATGTATGTTTTGTGAGGAAAAGAATATGAGAGAAAGAGAGAGAGAGAGAGAACGATTGATTCATCTTGTGCTAAGAAGGTGATTCTCAACTCTCTTCAAATTTTTGTGCTTTTTCAGCTCCCAACACCCATCATTTAATTAATCAACTCATTTACAGCATTTTCTTAATTGAAGTGGTTTAGCAGAGCAGGGAAAAGTCGCCTTCCAGGGTTCACTCTGTTACTCAGGAGATAACAGGAAAACATTTTACTTTATCTGCTGCAATGTATCTGTTGAATCATATTCCTGAAGATCTTTTTGACTTGGACTCCAAGCCTTTGCGTACAACTCTTTCATTTTTGGCAAAAAAATGCATTCTGTTGAAGTGGTCCACACCCCAGGTCCCAACTGTTACTATGTGGTTATCCCAGCTGTCATCTTTTCTTCGCCTGGAGAAATTAACTTATGATCTTAATCATAGGTCAGACAAATTTTGGAAACTCTGGGAACCTCTCCATTGTTTTTTGCAAAAACTCTGAATGTCTATTTTAACATTGGTTATTTATTTATTTATTTATTTATTTTACTTTCCTGTCATGTTTTGCTTAACTTCAGCAGGCAGAGATTTACATGTGTATGTGTGTATATATATATATTTTTTCCTATTCACTGCATATAGTTATATATTTTCAGCGCTGTGGGTGGGTTTGTTTGTTTGCTTGTCTGTTTGATTGTGTTTGTACTATTTGAAAATCCTTAATAAAAAAAAAAAATTAAAAAAAAGTCGCCTTTCAGAAATAAGATTGATAATCACTGTGCTACAGTAAGTGAATCTATCACTGTTTTGAGATTTTAAGTTGGCCCTTTCTCTCCCACGCCATCGGTCCAGTTAATTGTTGTGCAGCACCATGCCTGAGTTGTCGAAAAAGCAAAACAACAAAATGCACTTTACCTTAAAGTACAGTATAATTTGCTGTATTTTTATATTGCCACGGTTGGTTTAATGGGTGTAAATAACATGTTAAGATGAGTTTAACAGTGTGATGCAAATGGTGCAGGGTACACTGTACACCGTGCTGCTTCCTGCCAACTTTTCCAGTGCGTATGGTCGGGGGATAGATGACGAATGAATGTAAACTGAACTGGCTCTTGTGAAGTATGAACTTGCAAAACACTGCTGACATGTGCCAAGCATCCAGCATCTAACAACTGATTTTGTTAATGCAGTCAGATGGTTTGGTGATTTCAAACACAATATCCCTAGTACCTTAAACTTCTTTCTGAATTCCTTCTCCTCTTTTTCGAGTTTCTTCTGCTTTTTCGGGTCATCTGCCTTAACCTCAGGTTTTGCCGGCTTTGATTTGGAAGGAGGCATGCTGAAAAATAATTATCAATATTGGAGCATATGTGAAGGTGTGCACATGTTTTGTTTAGCATTTTAACCTGTTAGTTAGTATTTTCTGTAGTAACTGAATGTTGTCGTGGTGTGAAAGTGTACCTGCTGGGAGGCTGCGGTGTGTCCACGTCATCATAAATTTCCTCACCTCCTGAAAATAAAACACATGTTAAGTCCCAGTTTAACAAATGATTCATAGGTCAGCAACTGTTACTAAAGTCTCATTTTCATAGTAACATTATTAGAGGCTTTTTAATGTCAAACGGTCCTCACTTTGTACGAAATGGAAATCAAGCTTCACCACCAGTTTTCACTCCTAGGCAAGTGGTGAAATTATTCTTTTAATAAAATTAATAACTTACTTTGATTTTTTAATGGTCAGTTTATCTATTTATTATATTTACTGTAAATAAACCAGTTTTTGTCACTATTAAACGTCACATCAGCAATATTTTCTACATCATCAAAAGATTTTTCAAATCTAGTTGTCCCATTAATGTTCGACAAAGACATCTCATTCACACCCTTTACACATTTTTTGCTAAGGATCTCTTAAATACAATACTCATCTATATTGAGCTGTTTTGCCTTTTAGCACAAGAAGAGTAAGACATGTGACTGTGTGACCAGGAGCAAGCAGTGGAGATTCTTCCTTTTAGGAAATACAATAAAGCATCTGTAGTTTAGGTGTACTGTACCTAGACCATTAACCCAATTACCAGACCATTAATTAGTTACGTTAGTATGAACTCCTGGAAAGATGTAACTTATTTTTATAGATAAACCTCTGTATCAGTTTATTGTCACAATAATATTCAGTAGTCACACAACAAGGAAGAGTTATGGCATCAAAAAAATCAGAGACTAATGTTCTAATATGTAAATTCATTCATTGCGGGAGTCGCTCTGTGCCTATTTGTCTAATAATTTGTTTAGTAATGATTTGGCTCAGCAAAAATTGTGCAGCTTTAATATGAAATACTTTATGTGAAGTGTTTTATGTTGTGCAGCTGGTTGAACTGTGAGGTGGTCAGGGGTCTGTAAGTGTGGTTTATCAATGTGATAAATGTGCAGTGTGTGATTGTTACCTTGGTGATCCTCTGGACTGAACTGAGGAGGAGGGGGAACCCTGAAAATACACAACCACTCACTTTACAACTATTGCAACGGCAATTTACATGCAGGGTCAAAAGTCTGAGTGCACTTTGAGAGTTTAAGAAACATGTAACACACTTAGCCAGACCACTGAAGTGTATTATTTGCATATAATGGGATTATCTGAAGTGTGTTATTCTGCTTATTTCTCAGCAATTTGCCTATGAGAACGTTAAATTTACTTATGAATGGTGTACCACACTTTTTAAGTGTTTATAGTTAGATTTAATGTTGTGCCACATTCAAGAGACAAGTTAGTTCCTTTTCTTTCTCTCTCAGAAAGCTTTTCATTTTATAGAAAAACACAAAATGTAAACTCTTTTGTCCTAAACATGTACAAGGAATCACTATCAGAGCGGAAAGCACTTATTTAAATAAAGCATTTATTTAATTGTATGTTTCCACTGTTGAAGGCCTTGCTCAGGCAGTTTGGACCAATAGTCCAAAATCTTACCCACTGAGCTAGACTTTCCTTCCATAAATGTTAGATACACATCCTATTAAAAACACTTCGGTGCATTTTAAGCGTGAACATCCTTAACAACATGGTTTAAAAGTCTGTTCTTGGTTTATTCTTGGTATTATGTGAAGCATCCACAGTACAGAGAAAGTTTAGCTGAGACTCATATGAGGCTTCTGTAGGCCAGGTGAGCTAAATTGAGTTGGTAGCTTTCAAAGTAGCTGTGCATGTTACATGTAACAGCTAATTCAAAGTGACCTGTATGGTGAATATAAAGTCTTCTGAACCGAGGAGAGGTTTATGCTTTGCATTTTTCTCAGTAACATGAAAATCTGTTGTCTAATTAACTTCAAGAGAGACTAAAGAGAGGCTTGTGAGAGACCAACTATTCATAAAGTATAAAAAGAACTAACACAAAATAACAACATTGGACAACATTAATGCAAACTATAAACAAATAAAAAGTGCAGTGTGTGGTATATGATGACCGAAACACTGTGGGACCTGATTTTATAGGAAAATTATTTTCAGGGTGGTAACAGTAACTCTTTAACTACTTTATCACAACACACCATCACCAACGAAACATTTTATTTCCTGATATTGACTCAGTCGACACAATGATGTATATACAGTAGTATGCACGGTCTGATTCAGCTAATAATTGATTTCAGCCAATAACTGTACTGTTCTTAACAATACAGAGTCTTAATGGGAAATCTTAATGGATCATAAAAATCATTGGTGATATCTAAATGTTGGTAGTGCACGCAGATTTTTTTTTTTTTTGATGTCTAAAAGTTAATCAACAGCAAATATTCTGATTAGAAAGGGAAAATGTGTCAAGAAGTATGATACATACAAAGTCATGGTCAGTAATGAAGTTAGGGAAATAAAAGTTAATAGTGATTTGAGGAGAGATTTGTGTGAAGATTAGAAAATCGGCTTTGTGATTTTGTGTGAATTCAGCATGAGGTTGTTCAAGCCTCCTGAGAATCATCTCAGTAAATAAGTTACTAGTAAAAAAAAAAAAAATCAGGGGTTATGATTAAAAATATCATAACTAAGATGGCTCCATCTTACTAATAGAGAAATTACACGTTAGTGTGGACAGGACTTTTTCTCCAGTCAGTGGGGGTCTTTAGCATCCGAATGAAGCTGCGCGCTTTGGTGAGAGGGATGGTCTCCAGGCTGCTGATTCAGGGACATGACATGGATGATAATGTACAATAATATTTTGTCCATATTAGGTACAATACGAATGTGGTAACAGTAAACACACAAATTGGTGAAAAACGCTCGCTCTTTAAAAACTTTGGATTTTCATAAACCAATCAAATATGTTGTTCATTAATGAATTAATGAATGAATGACTCCAGACTAATATATGATAGACTCATTCTGGTCGATCATGTATTAATCCATATAAATTATGGAATGAATGATTTATTATAAAATAGCCATGTGGCTTCTGATAATCCCTATGTTTAAGTAGTTAATACGTCTCTGTATGTACTGCTAGTTTCTGCCTTCCATGTGAATGTTTGCTTCTCTGATGGTATGCAAATCATGCAAACTTGATATTTAATTAATATTCAAATGTGTATATGTACTAAAGTGAAACATTGTTGCAGTTTTTAAAAGGAATCCTACTGTACAACCCTAAACATGCTAACATGTCCTCTCCAGGCACTCACCTGACATTAAGGCTGGAATCTTCCAGATCATCGTATATATCATCAGGTCCCTCTGGTGGTGGAGGCAGAATGACTGAGAACAGCAGAGGGCAGCGTTAGCCACATTACCCTAATCTTAATCCCACAACAAACACTTGTTGAAATAGCCTTTCTCTTAGTTACTTGGGTTTTTGATTTTATAATACATTTTATAATTTGATAGTGTCTTTTTTCTTCTTCATGTTTTATAGAGTCCAATAAATGTAGAGTTCATTCATATTTGTTTTTTAATCTGGCGCATCAATAAATACCTTTGTTTTGATTTTCTAATCTTTTATATATAAGGTACTTTAAGATAATGAAAACCAAAAGAAAATGCACAGTATAAATGAAGTTAAAATTGAAAAAGGTCCTCTCTGTCCTAAACCACATTAGCTAAATTAAACTGGATGTGGTTTTAGGTGAGACAGATGTCTATAATTACTTCCAAAAGATTGGCAGCTGAAGTGCAAAAATGAAGAAGCAAATGTCGCTCACTCAGAGTGACTATGCCTGAATATACTGTATACTACAACTAGATGATAAATGAACAACGTATTTCAGTCTTACCTCCTGGACCACTGTTGCTCCTGGAATGAAACATAATTAAATGAATGAACTAGATGACATGAACAAGTTAAAGATCATTTGCACATTTTGCTCGGAGCTCAGTTATGTTTGAACAGATTGCTGATACGGTACCTGTTGCTGTCCTCCTGAGATCCCACATCATCATACACATCTCCATCATTCTCGGGCAGAGACCTACTCTGATTTTTCAGAACATCAAAGTCGATCTGGACCGATTCAGTCTTTACATAGCCATCTGAAATGTAATTTTTTTTTCATCATGAACTGAAGTCAGTATTATATCCCAGTGAGCACACAAAGGACTGCTAGGACAAAACAAACTAGTGACCTACTGGGGATGTCTTCAGGACGCATTAAAGCCCTAAAAATATATATAGAACATGAATAATAACCTAAACCTGTGGGAATATACAGTACTTACATGCGCCTCAATTTTGATTTAAGAGAAAAAAAAAGACAAACCATCACACCGTCTTCAAGCCTCATACTAAAGTCCTCATACTAAATTTGTCTTCAGAGCATCTTCACTGAGTAATTACTAAGATTGTATTTTTGTAAAGAGACCCTAAAGGCCTCTTAAGGATTAATGAGTTTAAAGACCTTCTTCAAAGGACGTGAAGGATTGTCTGTGCACCCACTAGGATACAACATTCATTTGAACATTAATACATAACACAAAATTACATGCTTAGGTTTAGTTTGTTCATGTTATCATTAGCATCATTTCAAGAGAACACCCTCTTCAATATTAATAAGAGCCTTCAAAAAAAAATCCAGCTTGTTCGAGAAAGACAAGTGTACACATATCTGTCCAAAAGACATCTGTTTACTAGGCTTTAATTATAACCTTAATGAATGTCCTCAAATAGGAAAAAGTTATGAGTTATACTCAAGGATTAAAATGTCGAAAATTTCATGTCCTTATATAAGGACGTTTGGGTCGCAAGAGGATAAAGCACATTCATCTAAATCATGTGCTTTGATTTATATCTAGCAAATAATTCATGTAGACTAATTAAAATTAGACAGCGTTGTGGTGTAACTAATGTTACATTGTTAATCTAGCCGACAACACTATGAACACAACTATACATAGAAAATCTGTATAGTGATGATCAAGCTTGTAACAGCAACAGTAATGATTACCCTAATAGTCATTGCATCAGTATCACTAAAACACTGATCCTCAGTAAAAGAAAAAAAATGATTTTTTTTTTTACACTCACAGGACCCGTCTTGAGTCCTGGCCAACCATCTGCCCTCAGGGTTGTCTGTAATCCGGAGGATGTCAATAGCGTCTCCCTGTTTAAAGCTGATGTCATTCCTTCCACCTTTACAATCCACTCTTGCTTTCACTTTATGGATGACTGTCAGAGGCCCAGAGAGCTTACAGAGAGAAAAAAATCATGTAACCTTTAATATGATGTCTATTTCTATACATTTTGACTAACATTATGATGACTGATGTGACTTTACTTTGAATTTCTTTCTGGCCTCTTGTTCTTTTTTTTCACGTTCCTTCTGGTCTTTCTTTTCTTGCTCTGCTCGCTTTTTCTCTTCCTTTTCCCGCTTCTTGTCTTGCTCTTTCACCTCTGGTGCTTGCCTTGAAATCATCACAAGCACAGACACAGATGTGGACTTTTTGGACTTTCATGTGGTTAGAATCTGCGGCATGTTTTTACACCAAAATGTTTGTGCTATAAAAGCAGTGACAACTAACATGCTAAGCTAATCAGCATCTGCTTGTCACTGCCTGGAACAGAGCTACATGCGGTCAGGAAAAAAAAAAAAGGCCTACCATCCATCAAGTTCCTCATACGTCTCCCCATCACTTCCACTTCCCTGTGCAGATGAATGTAAGTGAATAACAACCACCATGAACAAATGCAACAAACAGTAATTCAGTTATAGTGCAGTCACTTTTCTTACCCCATCTCGTTGGCCAGAGTTTCCTGTAAAAAAAAAATAATAATAAAAAACAACATTGAAAAAAGTGCACATTGAATATAAGATGGAATTTATATTTATTTTAAATGCTCAAGAATTTAACTTTTTTTTTATGGCTGAGGAAAAATAAACAAAAAATGACCAGATTAAGGCTAAAACTCCTTCTAAAATTCTCACATAATATTTATACTTATTAAATATTTTATATACGTTCAGATAATATCATGAAGGATATTCTGTTAACTCACCAAATGAATCATTCGGGTCACCAACGTCGTCATAGTCCTCATCTGACTGTGCTCTGCACCAGAAACGTACAATAAACTCAATGTGCATTATTCTTTATATAGTTTTTATGTTAGTGTTTATATCACAGCATTGTTAAATTCTTGCTTCTGTTTGGTTACATTCAATTATTTATAATAGTGGTTCTGACAGTAGCGCTGCACACAGTCATATCAATGTATTGGTTTAACAATTATATAATTTTTTACTGAGACAGATCATTCACAGTCACTTGCATGGTGGATGTTTCACAGTAAAAAAAAAAAAAAAAAAAAGGAACGATGTGCCATTTAAGATAATGTATATAAAGTGTATTTGTAATTTGAAGTTAAAACTGTAAAAGTTCTAACACAGAAAACTCTGTCTGCAGGACAGACAAATTTATACATTGTGGTTTCTCAGTAACATGACCAGCTGCATTTTTTTGGTCTCTTTCAAGAGTGAGTGTGGGGGGGAGAATTACTTTTTATATTTGCTCTAATCTAAGTGAGAACAGGAACTAACTTGTCTTGTGAACTTTCCACAACATGAGACTCAACTATAAATGAATAAAAAATTTATGAGATGTCATGCAATAAATTGAAACTTATAACAAATTGCTGTGACATGAGAGGAACAAAACACCTTAGTACTACTGTGCATGCAGGAAATTAATCAATTTCTTCATGGTAACAGGAGCCCTCCTACATGTGCTTCATGTTGAGTAATACTGTATACTGTACTGGCACATCTTCAAGTGTGATCACACGCGAATCTTGTTACTCACGTGACAGCACGTATTCGCTGTGTTCGCTATCGCTTGGTTGGTAGTGTGTGTGTATGCATCCTATATGCATATAATACATGTATATTTCAATTAGCTAAATCAAATTAAATTCAGCATTAGACACTGGGAAGGACATGGGTACTGACATGGGTCCTGAGGGTCGTGGAGGCAAAATTGGAGCTGCTTGGCTGCTGGGGTGTGATGCTGGAGGAGGAGGAGGAGGAAGAGCAGGACCTCCCTTCTTTATTTCAGCTCCGTTTGCTGTATTACACAAAAATATCTCAATTAATCACCACACAATGAGCTCAACTCTGCATCACCTGTTGGACAAGGTTTGGGTTCTCAAATGTAGATTAAAGAAACGGATGCATTTACGCTTGTATAATATGTAATGGACGTATATAAGGCAGCCATGATGACTTGAGTAGGTTATAGTGATCAAATTTTTATTTTTTATTTTTTAAAGAAATATTTTTATGTGCATCTACAGTAGATATAATCCACTCACTCACTCACTCACTCATCGTCTATACTGCTTTATCCTGTATACAGGGTTGCAGGGTGCCTGGAATCTATCCCAGGAAACCTAGGGCACAAGGCAGGGTACACCCTGGACAGGGGGCCAATTCATGCAGGACACACACATACTCACACACTCATTCACACACTACGGGCAATTTGGGAATGCCAATTAGCCTAACCTGCATGTCTTTGGACTGTAGGAGGAAACTGAAGTACCTGGAGTCAACCCACCCAGCATGGGGAGAACATGCAAACTCCTTGCATACTGACCCTGAGGTGGGAATCGAACCCGGACCCTGGAGGTGCAAGGCGACAGTGCTAACCACTAAGCCACCGTGCTGCCAGATATAATTCAGATATTCAAAAACACATATGACAAAATATGGCAATATCCATTGTTCAAAGCATTATACAAATAAAATTAAATTGACAGGACACACACAATTTTGGGAATGACAATTAGCCTTATCTGCATGTCTTTGGACTGTGAGAGGAAACCACAGCACTCTGAGGAAACCCACCAACCACGGGGAGAACATGCAGGTGGGAATCAAACTATCAACCATGGGCGTGTAAGGCCAAAGCACTAACCACTATGCCACCGTGCATCGCCAGCACCACCAGAAAGTAGCAAACTACAGTACATGCACCTACAAATGATGAGAGCCCAAACTGTGGCAATATCACTATTCAAAGTTTTAAAAACACTTAAGCCATTAGCTAGCTACTGTAAGTGAGCTAGAATAGCTAACCAGATCCTCTGTATTTAATAGATGATACCTGTTGTGTTTAACATCTAAGTGCTACAGCTCAAATGTAATGCTCAGGATAATGTGGATAGAACATCTTTGCCAGTTAAAAACATAGCTAGAAATTATAAATGAACAAGTGCTAGCTGGCTAGCAAACCTAGCAAATCTACAGAATTTACATAGCATCAATAGAATTATAATAAACACCCACAACCCACAGGTTGGCACTGTCATGATTGATGACTTCAGTACACCTTTTAGCTTATTAACACTGTAACACATCCTCTCATATTTGTTTAAAGGGAAATACAAACAATCAGATATGTGAACTCTACTGTACCTAATAAATGCATTTATCTGGAATCTTTTGGAAAGTCTAGTTTTATTGTTGCATATGAAGTTGGGATTTATCATATGTAGCCTCTCAGAAATCACTCTCACTCACTCATCATCTATACCGCTTAATTCTGTATTTAGGGTCACGGCGGGCCTGGAGTCTATCCCAGGAGACTTAGGGCACAAGGCGGGGGACACCGTGGACAGGGTGCCAAACCATCGGAGGGCACACACACATACACACTACGGCCAGTTTGGTAATGCCAATTAACCTAACGTACATGTCTTTGGACTGTGGGAGGAAACCGGAGTACCCGGAGGAAACCCACCAAGCACGACGACCAAGCACCCACCGAGAACATGCAAACTCCATGCACACAGAGACGGGAATCGAACCCGGACCCTGGAGGTGCAAGGCAACAGTGCCGTGCCGCCCTCTCAGAAATCACTGGTTTGAAATTCAAGGTAATAAAGTGAACAAAATTGATTCATTAATCGATTTTTTTATTTGAGTAACATTAATTTATGTGCAAATAAACTTTTCTCATGATTTCTAAATAACGCTTAGTGTGAATTTGTGATCAGCTACATTTACCTTTAGTTATGTAGCATCAAAACTGGACAGTTAAAGACTAGAATACTAGTATTAAATTAGTTTTTGTATTAAAATATTCTTCCAAATATCAAATATCTCTCCCAATTAAGCAATATCACAATCAAGGTTGGGCTATGATCGTGATAATAACCAGACTTGCTCATAGCCATGATGATAACCAGCAAAAAGTTTCTCTTTATGTTTCCACTTATTCCATTTAGAATAGAATATCAGCTCCCTTACCTTCTGGATTACGGGTTGAATCCCAAATAGCGTTAAATAGAAAGCTAGTGTGTCAAAGTTTATAACCACTTCTTCAGCACTACATGTAGTGCCCTTGATCAGGGTTTACAGAGGAATTTGAGATTCGGGCTTGTGTTAGGAGCTTTCTAGATTGCCTAAGATGTAAATAAAACAACACGCAGGCAATTCGGAATGACATAGAAGCAATTATTAAGTTGACTTATTATGGGTTTTTTTTAAATGACATAACAAAATCAGATGTATTTTCTTCCTTGAATACATCTGTGGCTGGTTTTGAATGTGCAATTTGGAAAATAACTGCCCTGTCCTCTGTACTGCATTCCATACAGGCCTTCTTTTAACATTTAGTGTAATTAATGATTTTAGAACACCTTGGACACTAAGTGATACATATAGTTGTTAACGTCCATTATCACCACTCCTGGAATGCCTCTCGCCCAATCAGATTGCTCGGTCTGAACTAATTGTTTTATACTAATTGTATAAAATGCCATTTTCTCTCATTTTTCTCTCATTTTTCTCTAACCCTCTCTAACCTTCTTGGTGACCAAATGGCATATGAAATGGAGCCTCTCCCTAGGGATTCGGGGCACCAGACAGGACACACCCTGCACATGGTGCTAGTCCATTGCAGTTTACAAACATGCACACACCGGCAATTTGGAAACCCCAATTAGCAACCCCTTTGGACAATAGAAGGAAACACATAAAAAAAAACTCCAAACACCCAGACCCTTGGCCCTGGTGGTACTGTACAAGGCTACAGTGCTAACCACCATGCTACCAAAGATATTTTAGACAATAATAAAACTTGATTTGTGTCCCGCAATATGTGCACACCCCTGTTACTGAAACTTAATTTGGCCTGGCAGAGAAAGATAAGAAATATTAAGTCACACGTCATAAAGGAAATAAAAAAGGAATGGAAATCTTTTCAACCTTGATTGTCTCTCACTCCAGCGCGATTTTGTTCCTCATTATTGGAGTAAGACAAAAAAAAATTCAACGTTCTCTTTCTTCATTCATGTAACTAAGTGTGTCTTTGATCTTAACCACAAGGTTATACTCCATGGCTAGGCAAGAAAAATTTGACATTAATGTTGATTAAAGTAATTAAAGTAAAAGATATTTTGATATGATATTTTGGCATTTGTGCCTTTTACCTCTCCTGTGACTCAAAGAAATGATGCACTAAATATTTTTGTTGTTTGTTTGTAATATGTTTCGCTCCTTCCGAAAAAAAAAAACGAAAAAAAAAAAATAGGAATCAAAACTGTCTAAATGGAGATATCTCATTTTGCAGCTCAACTGTTATTTTTACAGTATAAGCCATATTGTTCAGTTCTGTATGTGATACACACACATTTAAATCCCAGTCTGACATATACTACAATTTGACTATTTTAATGTCTGTTCATCGAATATTTTATTATTATTATTATTATTATTATTATTATTATTATTATTATTATTATTAACACTTACAGTACATTCAACCCTTTCATTTTGCCATACTCTAATTTCAAACCTGTCACCAGGTTTAATTTTATTAAAATTATCTTAAATACTTTTCTGAACTCAGGTGAGTGTAACCTATGATCTTTTTTGTAATTCATGTGATTACGTGCTTAAGGTATTTCTACAAATATTAGAAAATAAATTGCAAAATGAAATTGCGAAAAAAAATTAACAAACAAACAAATGAATAAATTGTGTGACTACAGAAAAATTGCACAAGATAGATTCAGGTATGGTCTTGTCTAAAATTAAATGCGGTTAAGGTTAATGTGACATCACATAATAATTAAGGATTTATTAAACAATATTTTAAAACATGCGTTCCTAACTATTAGTAACAGGGTTGCACCAAGCATAATACAAAATCATATAAAAAAATTGATGCATGAGCAGAAGCAACTTATTTGATGGTTAATTACCTGTTTTCTTTCATACATAACAGAAAAAAAATTCTCAAAGGTCTTCATCTTTAAATTGTGGAATCCTTCAATTCTGGAATGAGCCGTCTATTAAGGCGACTGGTGCGTATAAATGTAAGTGTCTATGCAAGCACATATAAATGATCTTTGTGTTTCTAAGGGAACTTGGCTTTGTTACATGTGAATCTATTGACAGATGCTGGTAGTTTCCCTATTTGAATTCTAAAAATTAAAATAAAAAGTGAAACCCAAATCTAGACACCTTTTGTCTATTTTGTCCCTGACTGTACCAATCAGATTCACTATCTAGCTGCAGTAAGGTTATCTAAACAGATTAGACTACAGTATGAGCTCCTAATTTGCAGTTAAACAAAAAATATTTAGATTTTCTTGTGGTCATGTATAAAATAGCATGGACATGATACATGCTGATGGTAGCATGAAGGAACTCAGTAAAAGTACACTCTCTACCTGGAGTTTGTGGAAGAATTAAAGCATGATACAATGAATGTAAACGATAAGCTGTTGATGTAGTAAATATGAAGAATTGTCATATTTACTCCAGCACATCCAGTCCAGCTCAGTACAGCTCGAAGAACATTTGATCCCGGTTATGACCCTGCTCCTAACAGACGAAGCACATGCTACATGAAAGCTTTAAAGCTCATCAGCAACCACCTTATAATAATAATAATAATAATAATAATAATAATAATAATAATAATAATAATAGGTAGAAGAATGTAATAAGATGATTATGATATTAATACAACTATCTCCCTCATAACAGTTGGTTTTTCAATGTGTCTGACCGCAGATGCTTTATGCTTTTTGTCTCTACTGTAAATAATGAACATGTGGTTAAAATCTTATCAGAATACAGTGCAGTTGAAGCATGAAGTAACCAGGTGCAAATGAAGACTTAGTAATGTCATTGTTAAAAAGGAATTTACTCATGCTTGTGTCTCTTATCAATTCGATAGTACTAGAGTGTGCAATGTGTCTTTACCAACAGTATGACTACAATCTGGTAACACTGTCAGCAGAAGGCAACTAAGCTCTGCTGCAGTACTTATATAGCTAGGTCTAAAAATGAAAGCTTTCTCTCAACTTTGTTCCCATTTTGTGCTTCCCAGTTTTTGTACTTCAGCCGACAATAAAACGACAAAAAGGGAAGTTACTGTAAATGTTTGCGCCGTGAGTACAGAACTATTTTTAAAACTGGTGTTTTAACTTGAAGTTGCTTGATCAACTTCATTTGTGAGTAATAATTCACAATATTGTGATTGCATGCTATTGTATTTCTTTTTAAATTTTTATTTCTTTTTTTTTTTTTTGTATTTTGAATGTTCACAGGATAACTAAGAAGTGCCTGAATCAAGCCGATGGAGATAGGAGTCTGTAAATAGTCTAAACGATAGATCTTTAACCACAGAACATTCTGGGTCATCACATAATGAGAAGCTGTGAACATCAGAGGATGTCGCACTATACCATGTGATGCATACACCCGTCTTGGAGGGCAAGAAGGAAGTTGACATCAGAAACATTTCTGTTCACTGGCATGCTGCTGTTTTGGCTCAGTCACAATACAGTATGTGTGTGTATAAGCCGGACTGGTGGGAATATTTGATTGTATATGTTTCCTTATTTCCTTATGTATATGTCATACTTATTTATATATAAAGAAAGATTATTTAAGACTATTATCAAGACGGTCCTTTAGGAGGTAATAGTTTAACAATTCAAACTGACAAATGACAAGAAAAAAAGCTCCATGTTGTACTCACCCTCACTTGGAGGTTCTGCTAACCTTGCACCCTTCTTGAACTTCTCAAGGTTGACTCGGGGTGGTCTGTTAGGTTTGCTCGGTGCACTGCCGAGAGCAAGAAGGTTAGTTAATGGCTGTTTTTTCGGGGCTGAAGGATCATCTTTTACTGTCTGTGTGTCAGGTCCAGATGGTTTGACCTTGTAGCTAGGTTTTTTTCGTGGCACCAAAGGGCCTTGCGATTCTTTCGAGCTCTGTGATTTGGGCTCATCCTTTGCTTCTTCTGCTTTGTTGAAGATATTATGGGCAGTACGGAAGCTCGAATGTTTTACATTTGTCAGCGGACCTGGTTTTGCTGCCTGATCCTCCTCCTTCTCGTCTTCTGGCTGTTGCCGCAGCATGCTGATGGAACTTTTTGGTTTGGGAGCTGCAGGCATTTTTGGGGGGTTAGGGATGGCGTTCGCAGTGCTTTCATTGTTCTCAAATTTGGGGCTTTTGAAAGGTTTGTTTGTTACAATTGGAGGTTTTGGGAATGTGCTCTTGACGTCTGTTATCGGCAGCTTCTGTAATGGTACCTTTGGCTTTGGTTCACAGTTATGGGTCGAATCTGGTGGTTTTGGTTTCAAGGGTTTAGCAAACGGTGGTTTGTTATCTTCGTTCGCAATTGCATTTTCAAACCTGCTGGCAAGGGCTTTAGATTTCGAAGGTTCCCATGAATCCGACGCACTGTTGTTGGAGGCGATGTTCCTCACATAGCTGGGTTTAGGAATGGTGATGTTAGCAGCACCAGCAGGAGCACCACCTGAGAGGCTGGCTTCCAGCGCAGTTTTTTTGGACGGCACCATGGGACCTGATAGGGTTGGGTGGACAGCGGCTTTCGGACGTGTCGTAGTACTTCCTTCCATAGAGGTACCTGCAGTCTGGAAACGAGCCAGAATGGCCTTTACATCTGATTTGTTGTCCTGCTAATTGGGAACACAAACCAAAAGTAACAGGATAAGAAACAGAAATAGGACAAAGTTATTTGTATGGTCATTTGTGTAATTTTTAGAAACATACTTCTTCATTTACTCAGTAATAATACATTAACAGATTTACACACTGAATGAATAGGTCAATAAAAAAACTGAAATAAAATACGTGAGAGCAGCATCCAGTAGTGAACAATTTCCAGGGCAAAAACCAGGAAGTAAATATCACACATCAAACGTCTTGCCTCATGGATTTTATACTGTACCATTAGATTTTTGGCCAAAGTTTCATCTAACTGGCAATCAATGTACTGTATTACAAGCATTTATCAGCAGCAAGAGTTGTCTTTCTCTACTTCTCCACAATTTCTCTACTCATCCCTGTCCTTTTCCAAATTTGTGCTATATGTCTGTGTTCTTTATGTGTATTATGCCACCGCATGTTCATAATCATACTTTTTAGTAGCTAATGCTTCATGACCAAGCACTGCAAACTGCTTTGGCAGATCACTGGAATTTAAAGTTTAATGAAAATGCAAGCTAATCTTAACCTATTACAGAACTGGTAAAGGATTCATGTGATGAAAATGGATTTTACCTGCTTTTCTGAATTATGATGTCTCCTGGATGAATTACTCTCTGTTGGGTTCACCGAACTACAAGTCTGACCGTGATCACACAGGAACTGAGTATATTAAACACCTTAAACTATTAGCAGGAAGCTGTGCCGCGTTCAGCCAATGGCAAATGTGTCAATTGTGAAACCTCCTCTGGTTTGTGCAGATGTCCTGCCTACGAGAGAGATATCTCTCTCTCTTCTGTGTCTTGTGATTGTTGTTTTTGCAGCAGGAAGAAGTAACTTGCTTGCAGAGCCATAAAAGTCTGAACAATGGAACAATATGTGTGTCCGTGTGTATGTGTGTGTGTTTGGACACATGCTTTTTTGCATTTCTTTCTACATTGTAAAACAATGCTGAAGACATACAAAAATATGCAATGATCTCCTATGGACAGTTGATATTGAGATGTGCCTGCTACTGCTACTGTGCTCTGTAAAGCCTTCATAACGGCTCTAATCTGAGGTGCTGCTATTTGGTGACTTTTGAGTCTGGTAACTCTAAATGAACTTTCCTGTGATGGTCTTCATGTTTCTTCATGGCTTCATGTTTTATTGGTTTTGCTAATACACTTCACAATACTATTCTTGCAAGAACAGAATTACATAATTACTGAATTTCTAGTTAAAAAAAAAGAAAAGAAAAGAAGTATTGATCTAAAATGTAGAAAATAAATCCAAAATTATGCCCAAACTTTATTTTGACTGGTACTATGTATAGGGCCTGGAGCCTATCCTAGGAGACATTGAGCATGAGGTGGGGGCCAACCTGGACAGGGTGCCAATCTATCACAGTGCACAGCCACACACACACACAAACTACACTATATAGTGCCATTCAGAGGTTTGGCTAATCACAAAAAAAAAAAAAAGCCAGGCTGAACCATTGGAGGTATATGAAAAAGGGATGGTCTACAGAAGGCTCCATTTCTTTGTTTCTCTAGAAGGCTATGACTGGAACAAAATGGGGAACAGTGGTGATAAGGAATTGGTAATTGAGAAACACCAGTCATCAGTAAATGGTCGTTGGAAACATGACATGTGCACGTGCACCTCAGTCAGGCTTTACACACTAGTGGTGAGGCAAGTGAACCTACTTTCTTAACTCATGTAACCAGCAGCTATGATGTGAACTGAAGACCTATATATTGTAGAGTGTAGCATAGTTTTTTCAAAACGCACTGAGTTTGTCCCTTTGACCTTTTCGAAATGAAGTCACTAAAAAGGTTTAAAAAAAAAAAAAAAAAAAAAGGCTCCACATCTACTGATAAATTCACCAAGCCTGCAAAACAGCGAAGGAAAGAGATTTGGACAAAACCAGAGCAAGAAAAAGATGGTACCTGTTATGGTACTTTATGAGTTTTCATTGCTGAAACCAACTTGTCAGGTTCCTTTTCATTTTAACTTTCAAATGACATTTTGGAATATGTGAGTATGAATGAGGATTGTTGGTGCTGTAGTCATGCACCTCTCCATCATCTCCTGGCAGCAGATCAGAAAGCCTGGCATTGTTTCTATGTTGGCACTGATAGCCAGTTATCAGGTTTGGAGTGGTGGCTGGACAGGTGCACTGACACACCCTGAGTAATGAGCAGTGCCGGTCTGGGAGCAGACCTAACACAAGGAAGTATAGATAAGCTCAGGAAAGATCTTCTTACACTGCTGAATACAAACGGAGCTGTTAATACTTAGCGAACTGAGCTGAGAAGAAAGCAGAAGTTTTCTGTTCTACATAGGAACAGGCATTAGTCAACATCAATTACACTATCACTATTGCTATAACGAGAACGGGTAGTTCACTTCCTGTAACCTGGATGAAGCATGTTTGAGTCACAGGATAGTAAAATAAACATGCTCCTGGTCTGACGGAACCTTTTTCATGTAAATACCTGACCATGTCCTGCTTGCTGTGGTATCCTTGTTCTGCCTGCTTTGCCGGTATCAGTGGTTAGCCACATGCATAAACAGAGTGAATTCTCACATTTCAAGCGCTGTGGTAGCTCGGGTTATATTTAAAGAGGAAATATAAGAAATAAAAAAATAAATAGAAACTGGTAGTTTATATAAGCTTTTGTAATGTATAAGGGCTTTTAAGATACAAATTAAGAGTAAAAAGAGCTAGCTCTCTGTGTCCTGTGCCTCTGTAATGTCCCTTTTTAAAATTAGGTCACATGTTTACAATGCCATAGAAAAAGATATAAAACATTCAATCTATACAACACACAATATACAGTATAATCAGGAACATGTACAGACATTTTAAAAGGCTGTTGCTCTAAACTGAAAAATTGGTATCCCCTCCCTGGTTTTTAGATGTCACCCATCTGCATCAACTTAAATATGGTCATGTAACTAACCACAAATTTATTCTAAATGTGTTTTTTAAATTGAAAAATATACATTAAATGAACAAAAAATGCAAGGTGATTGGCTGACATTTTATTGCAGATATACATTCTTCTAAATTAGTTACTGGAAGCAACAAATGAATTGGCATTTTGAGCTTAACAGTGCCATCTATCAATTATCAAGAAACGTGTACCTGTATGATATGATTTCAACATGCCAAAATGCTTCTTCATTTAATTATTTATTTTAGAAATATACAAAGCAGTGAGGCTTTAAAGGACCATTTTGAAAATGAATAAATAAATAAATAATTAAAGCCACAATATATCAATTTCGAACTTAAACTCATTAAATATTATGAATTGTTTTTGTATAGATCATGTAAAGTAAACATTCTAACATACAGGGTGGGCCATTTATATGGATACACCTTAATAAAATGGGAATGCTTGGTGATATTAACGTCCTGTTTGTGGCACATTAGTATATGTGAGGGGGCAAACTTTTCAAGATGGGTGGTGACCATGGTGGCCATTTGGGAGTCAGCCATCTTGGATCCAACTTTTGTTTTTTCAATAGGAAGAGGGTCATGTGACACATCAAACTTATTGGGAATTTTATTCTTTCATGAGTTATTTACAAGTTTCTCTTTGTTCACAGCCACTGACATGTCGAAGAGGTTAACACGTGATGAGCGGATCGAAATTGTGTTGATATCTGGTGAACGCAGTAACCGGGTCATTGCAGCAGATTTCAATGCAAGACACCCTACGAGACCACCCATCTCCCATGCTACAGTTAGCAAACTTCTTGGTAAGTTTCGTGAAACTGGTTCAGTGTTGGATTTGCCAAAATGTGGACACATGAAAACTGTCACTAATGAACAAACATCAGTGGCTGTCCTAGCTTCATTCAGCAAGAGCCCACAGCGTAGCACTCGCCGCATGTCACTGGAGAGTGGCATTAGTCGAACATCCCTTCGGCGGATATGAGCTACTCACAAATGGCACCATTACAAACTCCAGCAACTGCAGCATCTCAACGAGGATGACCCAGATCGGCGCACACAATTTGCAGAATGGGCAAAACAAAAATTGGAACAGGACCCTCAGTTCACGCAGAATTTGTTCAGTGATGAGGCAAACTTTTATGTGAATGGTGAAGTTAACAAACAAAACCACCACTATTGGTCTGACACTAACCCACATTGGATAGATCCCTCCAAGACTGTTGGACTGTTGGTGTGGTATATGGGGTACAAAGATAGTGGGGCCATTCTTCATCAATGGAAACCTCAAGGCCACTGGATATTTGAACTTGCTACATGATGATGTGTTTCCCTCTTTATGCACTGAAGCTGGCACGTTCCCTGAGTTTTTCCAGCAAGATGGTGCACCACGACATTATGGGTGTCAGGTCCAAGCATTCCTAGATGAACAGTTTCCTGAAAAGTGGATTGGTCGTCGTGGGCCAGTTGAATGGCCCCCAAGGTCTCCCGATCTGACCCCCTTAGACTTTTATCTTTGGGGTCATCTGAAGGCAATTGTCTATGGTGTGAAGATACGAGATGTGCTGCACCTGAAACTACGGATACTGGAAGCCTGTGCTGGCATTTCTCCTGCGGTGTTGCTATCAGTGTGTGAAGAGTGGGAGAAGAGGGTTACATTGACAATCCATCACAATGGGCAGCACATTGAACACATTTTATAAGTGGTCAGAAACATGTAAATAACTCATGAAAGAATAAAGTTACGTTAAACCCAAGCACACCATTGTTTTTCTTGTGAAATTCCCAATAAGTTTGATGTGTCACATGACCCTCTTCCTATTGAAAAAACAAAAGTTGGATCCAAGATGGCCGACTTCCAAATGGCCACTCTTGGTCACCACCCATCTTGAAAAGTTTGCCCCCTCACATATACTAATGTGCCACAAACAGGATGTTAATATCACCAACCATTCCCATTTTATTAAGTTGTATCCATATAAATGGCCCACCCTGTATTTCTCTGTCACCCAAAACCAAGTAATTGATTGTACTATATATATATATATATCATATCTAGATGAATAAATACCAATGAATGTCTGGTTTACAATAATAAACATTTCTTTGATGAGATCCTTTGGAAGGGTAGCTGTCAAATTATGCTTCAGGAACATAATCACAAATGCTGCATTGGACCCAAAAGTACTGGTGTGGTTTAGGTCTAAAAATGCAACATCCTAAACAATCTCTATAAGGTCTTTTAATCTAACAACAGCTTTCTTTTAGAATTTGCCATATACACTGCATGGATGAAATTTTTTTTTTTAATTTAAATAAACATTTGGTTGGATAATTATTGCAGTGTTTCTGCAACAATTCTTTGAATCTTAACTGGTGCAGTGAGCAGCTTCTCATTTCTTAAATACCTGTGTTGGAAGACATTTTCATAAGTGTCAAATTACTAGCCTGCATCAAGCTGATGCTGCTGAAATTGGCTTAAGAACTGTCCAATATATTATTAAAACCTGGAAGGATATTGCCAAACCATCAACCTCATGGAAGATGTGTGACCATAAACAACAATAATTGGAGACTGGAATTGAAAATGCTTGGTGAGCCGAAAAGATCATGTGGTCCAGACTAACCGTATTCCAGAGTGATGGGTGCATCAGAGTATGAAAGGAAGCGCAAAAAGTGATACACCTCATACATAGTGCCCACTGCACAGAATAAAACCGTAGGATTCACAGTGAAAAACTGTAATTAGTTTTATAGAGTAAGAATTGAGTACTTACTGTTAAGTAAGTTAACAGTTAAAATATAGTTTATTGCAGTAAAATTTAAGATATATTGTATTTATGATAAAAAGGAAAACATTATTTTGTCTTCGTCAATTCAAGCATTATGGATATGACATTATGCGTTATGGATGGTGCATATAAACTCTCAGAGAGGTGATTTATTACCAATATACCGAACCATCAAGCTATATTTTACTGAACCCTTGTTGATAGAGTTTAAAAATGAGAATAATATCTGTCCAGACTTTTAAAAAAACAACAACTAGTGCATATGCACGACTTTTGTATTTTATAAAAGGCGAAATAAACGTGTTATGGATGTGACAAAATATTTTTTAGAATGAAAATGCACAACCAGAAGCATTAATCGGCTATACCCAAATAATTAAGGGATGCTTCTTCACAGAACCTAAAATAGTTAGCCGGAATGATTAATCCACACTAATGGGGCCCGGGCTTCTCCCTATGGTATAAAATACAGCGGGGAGTGCAGCGCGGGGTCTGTTGGGTTATTGGTGTGGAATTAAAAGAAGTCACTGAGTATTCGTGAGTCGTGCGGCGGACGCTGGGAAACCGAGGAAGAGTGGCACGCGAGAGGAGCAATGGAACGCGCCCCAGGGACTTCAAAGTCGTGAATGGTATTCCGCCCTTTGATCACAAGGACATCCGCGAGCACCCGCCACACTGCCCTCCGCCACTGCCCACCAGACCTGCACGTGCACACCTTTCCTTCCCTTTTCCCCTTACTCCCTCCTTTAACCCTTTCCTTCCCTTTTATCCTAAATAAAATTACCCCCTTTCTGTAAGACCTCACCTCGTGTCCGCTTGTTGTTGCCGCCAGTGTGCCAAACCGGTTACAAAATACATAAACATTAGACACCCCTGTGTAGTGTGCACTTTAAAACAACAATGCATATATATATATATTTTTTTTTTGTGTGTGTTTGTGTGTATTGTTGTAATAAAAGCCCTTCTATAAAATTGTATGCCTGAATTATCTGCTTTTATAATTGACGCTTAAAAATGTCCACCCTGAAATTTGTATATTTGATTTTGAGAATTTAAATAGTGTTTTGCTGTTTTTATAAAAAAAAAAAAAAAAAAAAAAAAAAATATATATATATATATATATATATATATATATATATATATATATATATATATATATATATACACACACACATGGGACCATGCTGATGTCCAAGTCTTGAATAGATTTTGATGGATTTTGATTATTTGATTTAGGTTTGTATTCATCAATTAGTGTAAAATCCCTCTTAATAGTTTCTTAACAATAAAATCAGAATGCTTAGCAATGTAACTTCTATAGTTTCTAGCTCCCAGCTAGTGTGATAAAATTAGGCTTTCGAATTCATTGTGGTTCTTTATAAAAAAATTTCTTAGTCCAACAGCATTTACATATTTAATGGTTTTTCCTTAGTTTAAATCGTTTCCTGTCTGCTTTTGTGAAATAATTGTAGGTTTTATCCGTAATTGTTACAACAAAAACCTTTGAATAAGACAGTTGTGATCCTTAAAAAAGATGGTAATAACCATTATTATAACAACATACATCTTTAAATTACACAGTTCTGAGCTGTAAAAAACATGGTTATAAACCGTAATTGTTACAATATAAACCCTGGAATTTGACGGGTATAAACTGTTTTTATAACAACATAAACATGTTAATTAGACAGTTATAAATCGTAATTTTTTTTTAATCCACAAAATATACAGTATAATGAGTGCAATCCCCTCCAACCAATAAAGCTGCAACCGTATTTTTTACGGTAAGGTTCTGGCAACCACATCTGCCTGTTTTTTACCGTAAAAGTTACGATTTATTTTTTACAGTGTGGGGTTGCTTCAGTTGGTCAGGTCTAGGCTCAGCAACATCATGTGGCAATTACAGTAAATGATGTCAGCTGACTACCCGAATGTACCGAATGACCAGATTATCACATCTACTGTATGGAATTTTTCTTCCCTGATGGCACAGGGAAGACACAAGTGCACAAGACTCACCAGGCTCAAATAGTGAGAGTTATCCTCAGAGCTTGAGCAATTAATTTCTCACATAAATTCGCCACCACAGAGCCCTGACCTTTAAAAGACCCCCATTAACAATCTTAGCTTCTCAAGATCTCAGACAAAAATGAACAAAACTCTGGACAGAAATAATGTTATAAATGTAGTGCTGCTGCTTAAGGATGCTGAAACAATGCCAAGGCAAATGTAGGCAGTAGTCAAAATTGAACGTGTTTCAACAAGCAGCTTATACTTTTGGCTGGGCAAGTGTAGCTACATGCATATTAGCCAGCTAGCTCTAGCAAAGATTGCTTTATGTGATGATACTGTAGGTTAAAGGCATTACTGTGTGATGTGCTGCAAGCATAAAAAGCTTTTCATTGTTCAGCAGCATATGTGTAGCTTTTTCCTTCAGAGCTTTGTTCACATGGCATATGTCATTTGTTGTTTATTATTTCCACAAATGTAAAAGACTTTCCAGTAACCCTCACTCATATGTGTGCTGCAGTATCACATGATAGGGGCGCATTGCATTGATTTCTGTTTGAATCATATCACAATTTAATTTGGGTTAACTTTAGCCATCATGGCCTATTCCTGTTTATGCCTCTCACAACAGCAAACTTTTTTTGTTGTTGTTGTTTTTTGAGGTTCATCTCAGCCAAAAGCGGCTAAATGGGCATTTGCCTGGGCAGCTTTAACCCAGTCATGTGCACATCCATGAGTATTACCATGTAAATACTGTTATAGGATTATAATTTATGATGGATTCACCTGATAAACCTGTGGCTGAAGACCATTTTAATATTAATATGAAAACATCTTTCTGTAAACACGTACTTACAGAAAACCATAATCAATTATGTCATTCTGATTTAAAAACATATTTTTGATTAGTTTAAGCTTATATAAAGCATCCATCATACGCATGCTTGTGAATATGTTATTACATAAAGGAACACACATGAACTATTAGAAAAACAACATAGTATGTACTGTACACCTGTGATTTGTGGCTACACTACTGTCAGACATGCTGGTATAGTAAATTCAATTACCACCTTTCGACCAATCAGAGTTAAGTATTCAGCAGCACGAATCCTTAGACTTGAAACCAAAGTGAAAGAGCTTTGTTAAAGAAGAACTGCTTGAGCCTTTATCTAAAACACAATCATTTCCTTAAATAAACTAATCATAGAGGCTTTCAACACCCTTCTGCTTATGAGTTAACCCCAAACATTGGTAGACTTTTGTAATGTGCACATTGGTACAGTCTCTGGTACACATGAACTGAATCATTTTAAGGAAATAAGATAAGGGCCATGCCAGTATCTTCTAAAACTGGTTCCAGGTTTGCACGTTAACATTTTACCCAAGATGACTTTGTTAAAACATTACAGCAATGTCAGTACGCAACCCAAATATCTGTCTGCCATTACAATTGACCAAGTAGAAGCTTTTTGTGTATACGCGAATGAAGCCAGACTAGTACATGCACTGGAAGTGAGTACCGAGGTTGAGAACTTTAAGATGAGTAGATAGTGTTAAAAGCAAAGAGGAACACTAGTTGATGAAGCAAGCAGAAAAGGTTTTTCTGGCTTACACAATACTGTTTGATATTGCAAAAAAACTCCCCAGAACTTACAAACCAGTTTCGACTAGTCACTTGTCATGTACAAAACATGAATATATGTAAAGAGAAAAAAACAAAACTGACAAAACTTCCTTTAGGCAAAGTGGCTTCATCAAAATCCACCCATAATTTATGTCAAGACAAAACAAGGACCATAAGAATCTCAGCAGTACAAGTACGAGTCCCCTGTAAAGACACTGTAAAGTCCAGTATTGAGGACCTGCTCCCAAACAAAAGAGAAAAAAAATCTTTAAGCTTTACTTACCATATTGGTCGTGGGCTCCTGCTGTGTCTGATTTATAAACCTATTGCACTAGCTCTGCTCTGTGTGTATGTGTGTGTGAGTGTGCGTGTGCGTGAGTGTGCGTGTGTGTGTGTGTGTCTAACCGCCTGTCTGCCTGTATCTGCGTGAAAGACTGTTTGTCGTCTCACAAACAGACACTGCTTGCTACTTCCCCTCACAGCTGATGGACTGCAGCGCACATGAAAACCTATCACTTGCTCCATCTCTGTCATTTGCCTATCCCAGACTGAGCTTCTGTTCTTTCCAAAGACAGACAGCAGACACGCTATATTTCCACCGCACCAACTTTACTGCCTCTTAGGACGTTTAAAAAGAAATACATAATAAAGACTACATACGAGCTTTTGTTAATGAATATTAACTATATAATACTTAGGCATATCATGTAAGTATGTAGGTTTATATGTATTTATAGTACTTTTCCTTATAAATTAACTTTTTACAACACATGCTAGACCACTTATAACATACTCTACTTTTATTACAATATTGGGGTTGCCGATATTAATACTTGTTTTAACACATTAAATCCTCCAGACTTTCATTTCTACATGCATAATTCCTCTTCCCATCTCAAGCGCTGCATTACTTCCAGTCCACATTCACAGATACCTACTATATTATCCCATTTGCAGTGAGAATGATGCCCTGCAACCCCATAAAGGCCAGGAACTGTGTATTTATTTTAGTAACTGTGCTTAGATGATGCCATAACCTGTAACCTGTAATAGCAGTACTGAGAGTACAGCTGTACTGACCACGAAACAAGCCGCTGCTAGGACAGAGAGATTTCTTGAATCAAGTAAAAATAAATGATCGGACTTTACGACTCGGTTACTTGATCGTGCAAGCAATTGACATTTATCAAATTTTAGCACTCATTATCCATTAGGAGTTGTATTGTTTTTCCTGCAGAGGATTTACACCATATGGCTGATCATTTTGTTGAACACTTTCAAACTTAATAATGATCTCTATTTCTAAGTGATGAGACACTTCAAGAGTGTGGGTGGATGTTACATAAATGACAGCACTGTGTGCATTGCTAGTTGTACAGAATCATTGTAATATGATACAGTATATGATATGATATATCATAACATAACATAACATAATAATAGCTGTAAAGTGTACACCACACCTGCTCCTTATCCTAGCGTATTAAGCAAAAACCAAGGTCCTGTTGTACAGTATGTGTTATGTCCACGACTAACACTAATTAATCTCACTGTGGTAACAGACGTAGCATACAATAAGCTTTAGAATTGTGAAAGGACTGTGAGAATTTCTAGGAAGAAAATTGCCTCCATGGATGAATGGATGTAATTTATTTGCTGTACATTTGTATTTTATTATTGGTAGAATTGCTTCTTTTCTTTCGCATGGCTTGAATGAATGAGATAAACCTGTTTAACTACCTGTTGACAAAATGGCACTGGAAGATTTTTTTCACAGGATAGATAACTAAGAAAAAAAACGCAGTAGTTGGGTATGCAAGCGTAGCCGCAGCCACTTGGGGGAAGTGTTCTTCTTAAAAAAGAGCATATAGTACATTTCTACAGTGTACAACAAATGCTGTACAATTTTCTGTAGTTTACTAGCCACATGGATTTGCTATATTGTAAAAACTTGGCAAAACAGTAAGCAACTGTATAACATGTTTACATAAGCAAAATCATGAGTACTGTAATATCATACCCAGTATTAAAAACACTATAATAATCCAGCACATTTGTTTATTTCGAATGATACAACTGTGCCGAAGGTCTTGCTCCAGAACCTAACTATGGCAGTTGTCCAGAGCTAGTTAAATGGTACCTGTTATTAACTTTTAAGGAATTTTTAGACATTTCAAATACATTCAGTGTAGTTGCCACCTTGGTAACACAAAAGGATTCAGCCAACCAGCTACAGTTCCAATTTTCCTGTACAATACGTCTAAGCCAGTGCTTGAAACCCAGCCTACTGTATAACCTGAGCTATAACCTGGTCACTCTGCTAAGATTCTCTAGTCCACTCATTATTACTTCAGCTGATGCATTGAGTAGATTCTCAGATTCTCTTTTTTGAACAACAATGTGCTTTTTATATCAGCACTTTTTTTTTTAAGTGTATTCCTCTTATACCAAAGTTTATTATTATTATTATTATTATTATTATTATTAAAGAACTTGCTATACTTTTTGTCTGTTTATACTTACATTTCAGTATTTTAAGTTGTGGAACACCTGTGAAGCAAGTTAGTTCCTGTTCTCACTTGTATTATAGTGGGGAGAAACAGCAATCCCTCCCTATTCCACCAGCCTCCCTTTTTTTTCCACTCTCAAAAAGAATAAAGTCTCAGTTCTCCAAATTTCTAATACAAATGAAGAAATGTTTTATATTTACAGTATAGTCTGAAATTGGTTGTTGACAAACTGTGTCTACTTTCAGAAATGAAAGCTAAATTCTTTACTACTTCAAATCACATCACATGTTTATATTAAATCCCTTCCTTTAAAATGACATAGTGGGAGTGAATGGTGCCACATTGTCTACTGAGACAAACACTGGTACAAACAGTGACTGTAGCCCTGCATAGAAAGGTTCAGCGCTAATGCTAAACAGCAAATTTACACATGTGAATTTACATCTGGCAGCTGTTATAGGGAAAGCAGTGGGTACTTCAATACCCACTGTTAAACATTGTATTTTTAGTACATTATTTCAGTATTTATAGTGTGCAATAGTTCCAGTGAATTATTCACTTAGTGATACAAGTAATTTTGGTAGTGCCTTGTGATAATGCAGCAAACAATTCGAAACTGTTTTCTCCTAGTTTGTCTTGGTTGCATATGGCTGTACTTTATGCATCCAGATGTGAAAAAAAAAAAAATGAGACGGACAACATTTTTTAAAAGGCCATCTGAATGTTTTTAATTAACATGCTTTTCAAAAGGTTATTGGTTAGAAATGGATATAGATGTTTTTTCTGCAACAGGCTATGAAGTGCCTAAAGATATCATTTGAAAATTTTTCTTTATGTAACAACCTCAGCAGCAAACTCATTTCACTTAGCACTCACCATCACCAGTATACTAATCACCAGCCTGGTCATCTGTCATCATGATCATCTGTTTCTCTCTGGTTCATGCCTTAAGTTAGGTGTTTTTATGATTCATAAGTCACTATGTGACTAAGTAAAACATTCTTCTGAAACTGGTCAGGTACAGGGATTGGATTGAAAATGAGAATGCATACAGTCCTTCAGGAAGCCTAGAGAACAATTCCTCAAGACTCCATTAAAAACATAAAGAAATGACCGGTGGCTCAAGACTTTTGCACTGCACTCTATATTAGCCATGCGAAAAAGGCAAATGCAGTAAGAATTTGCTTTCAAATGCCACCAAATTGGATTAAGCCTATGTCTATGACTCAAATATATTTATATCGCAATGCTGATGCTCAGATGTTGGTTGATCTTTTATAGCAGCAGCTCTGACAGAAGGGGTCAGAGATTTTTGTATAAATAATACCTAATTGAACATTAAATCACTCTCACTCACTCACCCACTCACTCACCCACTCACTCACCCACTCACTCACCCACTCACTCACCCACTCACTCATCGTCTATACCGCTTTATCCTGTATTCAGGGTCACGGGGGCCTGGAGCCTATCTCAGGAGACTTGGCACAAGGCAGGGTACACCCTGGACAGGGTGCCAATCCATCGCACACATACATATAGTCATACATACATTCACACACTACGGGCAATTTGGGATCACCAATTAGCCTAATCTGCATGTCTTTAAACTGTGGGAGAAAACCGGAGTACCCGGAGGAAAGATCGGGTAGAACATGCAAACTCCATGCACACAGAGACGGGAATCGAACTCGGACCCTGGAGGTGCAAGGCAACAGTGCTAACCACTACACCACCGTGCCGCCACATTAAATCAGTAACTTTCATTTTTTCAACAGAAAAAAAACTTAACTGTTGCTGCATGGTGGTGTAGTAGTTACCACTGTCGCCTTGCCCCCGACACACATCCTTAAATGTTCAATTCCTTACACTCAATATTTGCCCAGCACCAAATGAAAAATATGAGATAAATGTACCATTTGCTAATTGATGTTATAATTGTTTTCTGAGGTGAGACCATGTACAAATTTCCACCACAGTTAGTTGGTTGGTTCACATACAGTATATATTGTGATAGCAGCTTATAACAGTTATACTTGACATGATTTTTATGTAGTATTATGTATTATTCAGCCTATAATAAGTAGGAAGCAGGCAAAAACTTTTAACGTTGCGACTTTCCCAATATTTCACTTGCCACTTTTTTTTTAATGATGCAGCAAATGACTCTGATTCATATGTTTTTGAACTTGCTTGTACTGTCAGTCCTCTGATCGATGGTACAGATAGCTGTCATCCGCCTCTCTTGTATATCCGTGGTAAGAACCGGCTCCAGCACCAACGCTGTCTTCAGGACAGTAAATACCAAGAGTCTGCTGAAGCTTCTGTTCTTGTTGACGTAACTCCATGGAATCCACCAAGTCATAGATATTAGACAAAGTCCACACTGATGTTGGAAACCAGGCCTTGACATCACCATCCTTCCCCACTACCAGCATGCTGAAGTAGTCAGTGGTGATCTTCAACTGGTCTCTCAGATTTCTCACCATGTCTGGAGACAGCTTATCTTTTTCAGTCTGACTTTTGCCTGTAGAATGGGAGAGAGGTTGGTAAAAGAAACATCACCCAATCATTCATTTAGTTTTTGCACTGATAAAAATATAAACCTACCATTCAGTGGAAAAAGCTCAACAGACCCTAAAGCCTCAGTTCCTTTTCCTACAAGTTTCAGCAACGCAAAGTGACGGATACCTGTAAAGTAAAAATACAAAAGAGTTTGGGTCCTTTTTCATAGTTTACATACTTCTAAGCATGCTCACAGGCCTTGTGTAAAGCTCTGTTAGATGTAAACCTCAGTAAGTGACAATTTATCATTCTTAAAATAATATATGTCCTTTAAATCCAAATTACTGCTATGCTGAATAGCCTCAGTGTTTTGGTAACATTGTATGTAAGGCAGGGATACATGCTGCATGTGACACCAATCCAATGCAATGGCACATACACAGATAATACATTGAGATATTTTAACTTAACTGGGGTACCTACTAGAGATGGGAATCATTGGGAATGGGATATCAAGAACCAGCTGATATTATGTGATAATTCAATATTATCATGATACCTTCATTTCTGATGGTCATGTAACCATTGTTACCACTGGAAGGCACATCAACACATTAAGTTTTTTTGTTTTTATGTTTTCCATTTATATTAAGGCATTTGGCACACGCCCTTTCCAGAGAGACTTACATTTTTATCTCATTATAAGTCTGAGCAGTTAAAGGCCTTGCACAAGGGCCCAACAGTGGCAACTCAGTGGTTGTGGGGTATGAACCTGGGACATTACGACCTGTAATCCAATGTTTACCAGGTATTTACCAGGAATTAGTCTGATAATGTGTCTTATAGCTATTAAATAGATACTGGAATTCAGATTAAAATAAGTAACTGTAATTCGAACATCAATTCCTACCCATCTGACACTCCTGTCCATTAAGGGCTTGAATTTGCTGGTGAAATGAATAGTCATCCTCAGTGGGGGCAGAGATGATCAAAAGTCGTCTCTTGGACATAAATCTGAAACATATGTGAGATAAAAAAAAAAACAAGATGTGAACCGTCAGTTGTGAAAGTCACACCTGGCGTACACTTTTTTATGTTGTTATATACTGTACACAGTACATATTAAACCACCAGCTTCTATTTGCTCACCTGAGCAGGGAGTTCTCGGCCTGTTTATTGTCCTCAGATGGAGAACAGGCGGAGGGAGTGTTCTTCTCCTCTGCTTTCTCCAGCCACCGTGACTGAAATGTGTCGATGTAATTTATAATAGTTGATGGGGCTGTTGGTGAATGAAACACCTTCCCAAGCTGAAATCACAAACGAAACATTGGAAACATCACATATCTTTGGTAACACAAGGCCTGATGATGATGAATAACAGAAATTACCCTTACATTAGGTCTCAGGTCATAGTCTGTCACAGCCATAGAAAACTCTTTAGATTCAAGTCCATATTCTTTGCGGATTTGACTGATCAGTTCAGGATTTCTGATGTTGTCCGGCAGCGAGCCAAGTCGAGAATCTCCATCTGTTTAAAAGTGACATTTAAATTAGATTTAATTGAGTCATAAAATGTTAACATTTTTATTATTTAGTGTTGCTACACTACACAATAATCTTTCCAGTAACACTAAATAGTTGGTTCTAAATAGCAAATCAGACAAACAGAAAAACAATCAAACTAATTTTGTTCTGTCCAAACTACATGCAGTTATGATCTTAAGAATTATGTAATGTTGCTGTCATCCAGTGTTAAACACTGAAATTTATCAATTTACAGTCAAACTATGGATTAGGAGCATATCAAAGTGAATTTCCCCTTAAGAAATAATGGAAATTATACGTTCCACAACCCCAAAATATTTATATCAAAATGATTAGAAAATATAAATTATTATCATACTTAGATTATTTCCCTGTGAATTAGTGATTACTATAGAAACATGTGACGTTGCATTGTCGTTAAACAGAATTATCTGTTTAACGCATACTGAGACCGAGCATAGGAGATGATTACCCACAACCCCTAAGCATGTAAGAGAGAGAGAGAAGAACAACTAGCTTAGAATGTGACCCGGTGACGCTCAGCAGACTGTGCGTATGCATACTATTCATAGTGCAAAACCTTACTCGTTTATTACATATTTTAGCTCGTCTTGCAAAACACTTCCAGACCAAGTTACTCGCAATCCAAGGTTTTTTACGGTATTGTTAACTTGCTAACTTTATTTCCTATAACAGAGCTTTCTGAAAAGATTACTTTCTCTTACAATATACCACAGTAGTCTCTCATTCACTTCAATGTGTAATATATTAAATAAGTTTAGGTTTTAGATTTTCATCATTTACATTATAGCAACTATAAACAGTTTTTACAGTTAGCCGATAATACCAAACACCTCTGACTGTTATAAAGCACTAGCACTGGAAACGCCTTCCATATATATTCTTTGCAAAATGAAAGCACATGTGTTAGAAGCCACTTATTATTATCATGCTTATATTATTTCCCTGTGAATTAGTAGTTACTATAGAAACAATAATGCATTTTAATTTAAACTTGTGTTTTGCAGCTATATTACAGTCAGAGCTACTGCTGATCAAAACCCAGTATTCACACTGTGATATAAAAAATAATAACACAATTTAGAACATTAGCTAAGCGATAAAAAATGCATGTGCTAACAATACCCCATAGTGATAGCTAGTGATCGTGCCACATTATTCAGCTTGTGACTTGTGCATGCAGTTACAAACCAGATAAATCAATGAGACCACTGCTACCTTGTTGATAGTGTTGCAGTCTCAGTGTGGGGATTTGCTCTGAGCCCAGGATGGACAACACTGTAATTTTCCGTAAAGCCAAATCACAGCTGTGCAGTTCATTATCATCTCTTTGCTGGATATATTGGCTTGAGAGCACACTGGGGGAAGAGATTACCTACAACAAAATAGCACAAAACAGCATATAGTAAATGGGGTACAATATCATATATACAGGACTGCACAAGTCTTACGCCAAATCTGTCTTTTTTTAAATAAATTAAATCATGTCACAGGCTGTGAAGTGACAATTAAAAAAAAATTGGTTGTTTCTGTACTGTAGCAGCAACCTCATTTCCCCTCTCGTCTGTTCCAACCACTCAGCATCGGCCTCATTATCTGTCATCAGCTACACCTGTTTCTCACTGGTTTATGCCTTCAGTCAGATGGATTTTATGCTTAAATGATTCATAGTGTGTGGCTAAAATAAACAAGAAAAAAAAACGTTCCTGCAAATCTGCTCAGGTACAGGGACTGGACTAAAACAATTGCCAAGAAGCCTGAAGAACTACAGTATTCCTCAAAACTGCATTAAACATTCAAGAAACTTGGGAAGCGAAATACAAAGAAATGAGGGGTGTATGCTTTGATATACTGTAGTTTACACAGCACAACAATGCAACTACATGTGCATACAGTATGTATGGACATTAGGTAGCGCAGGGTCAAAAAAATATTACTTAATTAGCTACAGTACTATTAGCTACTTGTATGTACATAGAAAGACATGTTTAAGACAGCATATGACAAAAACTGCATGCATGTCAAATCCACATTTAACATGTATTCCTGTGATGCTTCATTCATTTCATCAAGTAGGCTTGAATGCAGAAGGAATTCATTTTACCGATAAATAAAGAAATAGCACTGATTGATGTTTTTAAATGTCGTTTGGAGATTGATGCACTAAAAGCGTCTAGGATTATCTTAATTTTCATAAAAAACATCTTATTTCTCTGTCAGTAAATTATAATTTTAATATTAATTAAAATTAATGAAAAAGCAATGTTTCAGAGCAATGTTTTTTGCTTGTTAAGCCACACAGTGACCTATAAATCATTCAAGCATAAAAAAAAACAACAACAACAACAACAAAATTAGCAGTCCATAAATCAGATCTAAGCATGTGAATGTGAAGTGAGAATGCAGTTTTGAAACAAATGAAATACAGTAATTATGCTTTTTAAGCAAGTACACACCAATATAAACTTACAAGGAGTCTTCTTTGGCCCTTTAGTTTTTCCATAAACTCTCTGAGAGCTGTTTTCTCTTTATTGTCTGCTTCCCGTTGTGACTTCTTTCCTCCTCTTTTCCCTTTTTTCTTCTTCTTGTCCTTCTCCTTTTTTCCCTTGCCTTTCAATTTGGATGGGTCACCCATTTGCACTCCTTTAGTCTCTGTTATGGAACTCGTTCTTTCATTCCGCTTATCATCGTATTTATTCTCCAGTTTCGCTGCTGTGTTTTCTCCTGCACCTCCAGGGCTTTCTGTTCGACTGTCAAGCTTGAGCTTCTCCTCCTCATTTGCTCCAGTTTTGGGAGCTGAGGTCACCTTGCTGCCACCACGATTTCCAGACGTTTTACGGATGACAAATCTGGAGCGTCCACTGAGAATATCCTGAACTTTGTTTCTGATGGCTGTCTTTTTGTCTTTAGTTTGTTGCTGAGAAGGAAATATGGATGTAACATTTCCCTGGTTTTGAGGGCTGACGATCCTTCTCTTCTTCCCACCATTCTGCTTCATTACTAACCTCTTTTTAGTAATCTTGCATCTCTGAAGTAACCCTTTCCTTGCAACTATCTCCAGCTTGCGTGCAGGGAGGTTATCAATAACCTCCAAAACAGCCTCCACACGCACTGGGTAAGGAAATCTCTCACCAACCTTTAGGTTCTTCTTTAGAATCAACATGGAGAACATCTGGTGTTCCAGTTCCAGGTAATGAAGCAGTTTTGTCACCATGTCTGAATCCAGAGCTTGCTCTGTGGCCTGTCCCTCCATGGTCGTGCGTCGGATTTTGCCTTCCATCATTGCATTCTGAATAATGGTCACAATGAGGGTATCTCTGTCTGCTAATCGGCAGTTCAGCCCTTCAGACTCCTGGATCTGTTTCTCCATCATGAGTAAGTAGTTATCGCTGTATGATGGGGCAGTTATCACCCATAAACGCTTTTTCCCTGAAAAGTCAGCCAAGAAGTCGGCCTCTGAGGGTCCTCCAGGTTCTCGTACTCCAGCTTCCATTGCTCCAGCATGCTCCCGAGGGCCCACAGGTTCATCTCTTGTTTTCGACCGTTGTCTGTTCTTGCCTGTTTTCGCTGACAGCACTGTGCTGCAACTAGACAAGACAAGTCCAACTAGAACTATCCACACACGATGCATTCCTCAGACGTGCAATCACACTGTCACTCAAAACATGACTTTGCTCTGCATCTGGAGCTGAGGAGGCAGGGCGAGAAACGCCGCCTCTGCTTTACATTAAGATTCTCTTGGAATTTCAAAGTGGTGTGGCATGTGCAGAAATTCCACTCTGCTCAGTGTGTGGGGTAACAGAAGGGCTTGAGAAGGGAATGAAACCTGAGCCTCTTGCCTTTGTACCCAGAAGTAATTAACTCTGCATGATGGTTTATGGCTGCATCAACCAAAAGGTGATTTGATATATGGTATAGTATATGCAGTATCAGTCAAAAGTTTGGGCGCACTTTCTAGTTCAATGTTTATATGTTTGGTGATTTATTTTCTACATTCCAGATCAATACAGAATATTTCAAAACTATGAAATAACAATATGGAATTATGTAATTAAGTAACAACAACAATCAGTTGTTATTTTAAGATGCAAAGGTCGGCTGTTCTGGAACAGTTCTTGCCAGAACAGTTTTGTCATTTGGAAAACCCATCAAACACCATGATGAAACTGGCTCTCATGAAGCCCGTCCCAGGAAAGATAGATCAAAACTGCCATGAAAAGTGTAAGAGAAAAAAATGAGAAGTGACTATGTGCATATAATTAATTACTGAGATCATTAAACAAATTTTTATATTACACAAACATAACTTAGATAACCTGAATAAATACAATTCAGTTTTTATATTATGTAAATAAAAAATTTTGATTTCATTATTGAAATCATAATGTGAAAAAATAACTATCCCCCCCCCTTGTGAAAAAGTATGTAAAAAAAAAAAGTAAATGTTCCCCCACTGTGAAATAATATGTGAAAAAGTAATTATCCTCTTTGCTAAATCATGAATGAACTGTGAGTTTTGGCAAGCTGAGTTAAATTTCATTTGCCACACCCAGGCCCGATTACTGCCAGACCGGGAGAAAATAAAGCATGCTAAAAGATCTAAAAATGCAACACTAAAGAAATATAACAACAAATGATAAACAAACTACAATAATTGACATGTATCAGTCTGGAAAAGGTTACCAAGTAATTTCTAAGGCTTTGGGACTGCAGTGAACCACACTGAGACCCATTATGCACAAATGGAGAGAATGTGGCAAACCTTCCCAGAAGTACCCAGCCTACCAAAATTACTCCAAGAGCACAATGATGACTCAACCCGGAGTGCTTTTATTAAATATTTCATGTTTTCAGTTATTGGTAATGGTGTGGTGGCAGGGTGACCACAGGAATAATAAATCTAAGACAGAAATAGCCATAGAAAGGAAACATGGTAAAGTATGATATAATGTTTTTGGTGTGGCGTGATAGATGGTTTCCTCCTCATCTCTGTTACATTCAACCATTCATGCCATCTTTCAGGGGGAAAATAACTGCTTCAGCATTTTCACATCCTTGCATTTTTGTTGCATAGATGAAACTGAGGTTATTGCCACTGAGAAACTTTAGACTTGCACAATTTAGGATTCCTGCTTTATTTCCTCATTTCCTTCTTTTCATTGGTGCATTGCTTTAAGCAAAGGACATCTCAACTGTTCTTTTTGTTTTATAGCCAGGATTGTTTTCTAGTGTAAAACAAATAACTCTTTTATGATTTCATTTATTCATTCATTCCTAATACAGTAAATGCTTTATTCAGGTCAGGGTTGTGCTGGATCTGGACTCTGTCCAAGACTCAGTGACATAGGAGACAGGAATGGTACTTTTCTCAGGGATGCACCATTCACACACTCATTCACATGTACTGCCATGGTTTTATAAATTAATGAATTCATTTATTTATTTCCTAAACCATAGAATCCACAATAAACTGGGAGATCCTGAATAGAAAGTCCAGACAAACATTAACCCAAACTCAGGCTCAAAACATAGACCCTAATGGGCTGCAATAACGACAGTTTACTACACAACATGTGCCACTGTGCCATTTGTGAGATTATAATTAATAAATGGCTTGTTCCCATCCATCCATCCAGAAACTTCTGTAGTCCAACTAGGGAGCATGGAGGCTACTGGTGGTCATTGTATTTGTACGACCATGGCAGGACCTCCGGTCAACATTCACACAAGTATTCACACACTACGGGCAATTTGGAAACGCCAATTAGCCTAATCTGCATGTTTTTGGGCTGTGGGAGGAAACCGGAGAACCCAGAGGAAACCCACCAAACACAGGGAGAACACGCAAACTCCATGCCCCCAGACCTGATGTGGGAATCAAACCCAGGACCTGCAAAGCAACAGCGCTAACCACTAAGGCACGTGCTGCCAAATGGCTTATTATGATCTACATATTACAGAAACTGCCATCAAAACCATTTAATTCTGGGACTTAGTGGAAATTTGCACCAGTATGAACAACAGGATCACTAGAAGGGTCATGGGCTTAAACTGCAGGTCAGGCTATGGAAGAGAACCAGTAGCTAAAACAGTAATATCTAAAAACTTTTTAAAAAAGTGATACATTTTTCAAGCATTGCATTACCAGTTGGCCTGAGACTTATAATGGCTGGATGTCTGTATTGAAGATTGATAAGAAATGTCTAAGCATAGTATTCATATGCAGTAGTGTACTATGATTAAAAACATAAGTAGTTTAGGGGTAAAAGTTTTGCTAATTTTTTTTTTCTGTCAGTCCTCATGTTTGAACAGGCAAAACGTCAATTGCTGAGCTGCCACATAATGATCTGTCCAGGTTATATTCAACAAAATAATGATGTGACCAACTGACCCCAGATAAAACCGTAGGTCTTTAGAGGTTCCTCAGTTTAGAACAGAGAAGCTCAAGATTAGACATGCGTGTCTCTTTGCAAGGCTAATGGCTAACAGCCCCCTTGCGTCCACATTCCACAAATGGAATTCATTAAACACAGCGGCACAAGGCTACCAAAGTCGACATGCAACGCTCTCTCTGATCTGACAAAAATCAATAACAAAAGGCACATTTGTTTGTAGGTTTGTAGAATTGTGGTTGTTGTAGCATAAAATTTTAATGACAATTTTAATGACAATGTCAACACAAATTTTTATGTATACACAATTTATTAAACGTAAGAAAGACTAAAATATTAATACCAGGAGCTTTTAAATCAGTCAAGGACTTGATGAAATTTCTTATATAGGGGAACCATCACATTTACATTGACTTTAAGCACAGTCTGGTGATGAGACTCTTAGACATCTGAATGGTGCAAAAGTTTTAAAGAACCCATACGTCCGTGAATGACGATCCCAGCTGAGGTGACTTGGGGTTCACTTCAGTAGTTTCCCATCAACATTCAATGACTGAAATGGCTAATAACAAATATTTTGTTTCTAACTTGCAGAAGCGAGGCAACTGTCTGTGCAATGAATTAATGGAATTCCTGGAAGGCCCGCGTTTCAGACGTGAAGCAGGAAGTTTGATCTTGGCTCCGGCCCACTAAGGAAATTTCAAACTTCAAGGGAGGATTTGTAATTCTATTTGTATATACAGTGGAACCTCGGATTGCGGGTAATGTGGTTTATGAGTGTTCCGCAAACTGAGCAAAGATTTTTAATACATTTTTTATCGGAAACCGAGCAAGTATTAGTTTACGACCGCCGAGTATCATGTATCACGCATGAGACTCTTATTTTGACACCGAGCGGCAAGTGATCACTACTGAGCCAATGATTTTTCTCTCTCTTGCGCTGCGGGAATTATGGGTAATCGTCTCCCCTGCTGCGTCCCTTGTGTCAAAATAAGAGTCCCCTGCTGCATCTTTGTGCTTGTCTTTTATAATCAACATCTCCCTCTCTCTTCTGTTTGCGCGCGCGTAATTTGACACTGTGCCCCACACACACCGACACTTTTTACACACACACACTCACGCGCGTATCATTAGAGAGATTTCTTTTTTCCCCGTTAAAACTGTGTTTGCATTGTGTATGTTAGTTGTGAAACTTGGAGGTGTAGGAGGGAGAAGGAGTTTTACTGTTTAAGACGAGGCGAAGGGCTAATTCCACACACACACACACACACACACACATGCATACAAATACATGGTGCCTGCGCTCACAAAAAGAAACACTTAACTGTCTGGATTTATTTTTACTTTTTTTTAAATGTTAAGTGCAGGTTAATTTGTTTTATTTTTACTTTATATGTTGTATTAATTATTTTATGTATTTATTGTTTTGGGCTGTAGAACGAATAATTTGAGTTTTCATTATTTCTTATGGGAAAAGTCTATTTGGTTTACGAGTGTTTTTGGAATACGAGCCCGCTTCCGGAACGAATTATGCTCGTAATCCAAGGTTCCACTGTATCAGGGACATGGCTTGTGCTGCACTTCGTTGCACAGACAAACAGGCAACAAGCAGCTGAGTGCATTGACTTGTAGTAACAAGCATAACAGCTTGCTGATTTTAAGGCTGCAACAAAAACCACACAGTTTCCCTTCTACGAAGACTAGGTTTTGTTTAAAACCACATAGCTCTTAACCACAGAAGTGCAGTATTGTCATGGTTATATAGTTTAACTTGCCTCAGCTTATAGCTAAGGAGTGTTATCTGTTTTGAATGTTTCTGATATTAGACATCTTATATTTTACCCTTCTAGTAACACAAAATCATATGGCTGAACTATGTGTTCTTCTTCAGGGTTATCAGGTGTGCTTAATTTACAATATCGTATTTCACATGAGGGGAGTGATAGGGCATGACATGCAATAGAGTATCAGGAAGTGGATTTTTTTTTTATTTAACACATCGGCTGGAGTGTTACTCTCGCTCTCTCTCTCTCTCTCTCTCTCTTTGGAAATAACAATGGTAAATAATTATTTTAAAAATATGAATTAAGAAATATTAAATTTGTCTTAGATTATATGGAGCATTTACAAATTATTAATGAATGTGTATGAGCTGTTTCTGAGGCGGCACCGCGTTGGAGTGGTTAGCACTGTCGCCTTGCCTTACTGTAGCACTGTGTGTGTGTGCCCTGCGATGGATTGTCACCCTGCCCAGGGTGTGCACCACCTCATGCCCTAAGTCTCCTGGGTTAGGCTCCAGGCCCCCCGCAACCTTGAATACAGGATTAAGTGGTATAGATGATGAGTGAGTGAGAGCTGTTACTGAAGAAGTAATAATGTACAGTATTTGTTCTCCCTGCTGGGTTTGCTGCGTTTCATCCGGTTTCTTCGGTTTCCTCCCACAATCCAAAAACATGCAGATTAGGCTGATTGGTATTCCCCAATTGCCTGTAGCATGCGTGAGATTAATATTAATTTACTGTTCAAATTAGAGTATTTTAAGTACAATTTTTTTTTTTTAGCTTGATGCAGCAGGGGGAATTTGGGCTTAAGGAGGGCAAATACACCAATTAGACACTCATCATCATCGTCTATACAGTTTTACCCTGTATACAAAGTCCTACTGGGGCCTGAAGACTATCCTAGGAGACTTAAGGCATGAGGTGGGGTACACCCTGGATGGGTGCATCACACACTCACACAGTACAGGCAATTTTGGGAACACCAATTAGCCTAATTTGCATGTCTTTGGACTGTGGGAGGAAACCGGAATACCTGGAGGAAACCCACCAAGCACAGGGAGAACATGCAACTCCATGCACACAGAGGCGGGAATCGAGCCTGGCCGGGAATTGAACCCGGACCCTGGAGGTGCAAGTCGATAGTGCTAACCACTAAGCCAACCAGTTAGACACTCCTGGTGAATTAGTGCCTCCTAGTGGTCATTATTTTGTGTCTTATACACTATACCTACAGTACACTAAAAATTACAGCTGATATCCTCTACTGAAATGCTTTCATTTGTTAGAGTGTTGCAGAATAGTGAAGATATTCTTCTTTAACCTGAAAGGATTCTTTGTTGTTTTAATCAAAGCATCTGTAGGGCAAATCTGAGGGTGCTTGCACAGACAGAAGGCATAAGGTTTAAACTTATTCGTGGAAGATTTAAATATTTCCCATTCTTTAGCGAGGTGAGGTTTATCATGTCTCCTTTGTGGAAATGCATATTCCATGCAAATAATTAAACCATGTGAAGCCAACTAAAGCCAAGAGAAAATGTTATATAAAACAAATGGTGTGACTTCAGCACTATTTAAAAGTTATATACAGTATCTATGTACAAGGGCAACTAAAGAAAGTTTGAAGGACAAAAGACAACATAGCCAGGAACAAGTAAAGGACATACGTAGACTATCCACGCTAACAGGGCAAATTCAAAGGGGAAATCAAGAACGTACTTAGTAGCAAAGAGTCATATCCTGTAGATCTAAGAAACAGATCTTCAGCAGTGTAGACGGACGAGGTTAATATAGTCTTCCAGTAGTCTGTAAATCCAATCACAAAGTAGTGGGCAGGAGCAATGAGTGTACTGTTAGGACTTAGAACACACTAGAACACACTGTAACCATACATTTATATGGGCAAGCTAAGGCTCAGAATTATCCATTTGATGTAAAAATAGATTTTATGGCGAATGAACAAAGAAGAGAGTTAGACGCCTAGAAAGAGGTTTATTTTTTGGGGGGGGAACTTATGTAAAACCTTTGGTGTGGAGTTGTTATACAGTATGTGATGACAAGTATAGGGTTGCAACCTACAGTATCTTATATTATGTCTTTATTCTACCAATAAGCATGCTGTTCTTTGTCTATTTTTAACCAATAGCAGAAGTATAGTTCTAGTGTTGTTAACTATATATCTGCATGTAACACTTTGGTTATTGAAATTCTTTCATGTGATGAGAAGAGATGTGATGAGAATGAACACATTCTGTACTTTGGAATAAACTGTCTAAATTGTATAATTTGTCTTAAGGTAAAAATTGATATAGACCTGTATACATACCACAAGTTTTTGAATAATTTTGCATAAAACTGAAGGGGATATCCTCCACCAGCCTCACTTCCTCTACAGTCTCCGGAAGGTCATACAACATGTCCATCCCCATCTGTTTGTTTTAGCCAACTGAACAATCCGAACAGTGCATTTATATTCATGTCCACGCACTACTACCTCAAAAATAGCGGCTGCCTTTCACCCCTTACACATTCCCACACTTATTCCATTCATGGCTGAGGAGAGGGACACTTTGTGAGTGTTCTTGCTAGTATAAAGTCAGTAATGCACCTTTAATTTGTCTTATTACTGTGTGTTACGCTTTGGCTGAAGGTTGTGATTTTTATTTGGCTTGGCATCTAGTTTTTGGGTTGGTTAGTTGTTTGCTGGGTATGGAAGTAGTTAAGAGCTAGCTTTATTAATATAATCCCATTTTATTATTTTTATTCTGTTTGCTCTACTCATTTGCTCCACTATACAGTAGGCTGACTTTAGGGGGTACTTTATCAGGTTTGCTGTAATGTTGGGCAACTTACAGAGCAGGTTGTCACATTTGACTATGGGGGCACTTTATAGCGCTTGCTGTATGTGGGTCACTGTAGAGGTAATTGTATTACTGTTGCACTCCTACTTGGGATACTTTAAAGAGCATTTCATCACATTTCCTCCACTGTAAAGACAGGCAACTTGGAGGGCAGTTTTGGACATCTATTTTTTATTTTTTTTGGTTATTCAAATGACATAACTAAAATGGAGAAGGAAATTCTAAATAACTTAGAATTATTTAGAATGGATAAATGAATCCATTTATGTTACGGTCCGGACGGGCCTGGTGGATACAAGTGCAGAGCGCGTGTTGTTGAATGCCCTTATTGCCTTGTGACGATGAGGCGGTGGTGAGCGTGAGTGGGTCAAAGCCGAGAAAACTAATAGAGTCCGTGATCCAAATTCATGGTCGAGATACGAGGGTCGTTATCCAGAAATCCAAACAAACAACAATCCAAGACGTGAAGCAAAAGGCGTGGTCCGTAAAACAAAGCGTGAGTCGAGATCCGAGTAGCAGGGAATCGCTGGAAAATTGGGCATTAAGGCACACAATAATCTGGCAACGGGAGGTTGTTTGTGAGCAAGTTAAATAGAGCAGAGCCATGCATGAAATGAGCAACAGGTGTGCTCAAGCCGGTCAATGAGGCGGCAAAACTGAAACAGCGAACTGGAGTATGGAATGGAGTCATGGGGGGATCATGGCTTAGTTGGACAGGTGCGCGTGACCTGGCGTGCCGTGACAATTTATCCATGGATTAGGCTTTAAAATATATTTAAAAAAAAAATCCCCTCTAACTAATCTAACCTAAATATTTACAGAAACATAAATACACCACTCACGAATACTGAAAAAGAGGGAATTAAATAATAACAGTGGCTTAATTAACAAAGGTTGATAATGCCTCAAACTGAAACAAAACTTAAATAACGAAAGCTTATATAAGTATAATGACATTTAAAAAGACTGGCACGGTGGTGTAGTGGTTTACAATCACTTTGCACCGCCTGGGTCAAGGGTTTGATTCGTGCATGGAGGTTGCATGTTCTCCCTGGGGTTGGTGGGTTTCCTCCCACAGTCCAAGACATGCAAGATTAGGCTAATTGGCATTCCTAAATTGCCTGTAGTGTGTGAGTGTGTATTTGTGTGCCCTGCGATGGATTGGCGCCCCCTGTATATAGAATAAAGTGGTATAGACGATTCATGAGTGAGTGAGTAAAAAAAAAAAAAAAAAAACACCTCAAAATAGCTTTGAGCTGTCTTTTTGAAATTGCTCCTTCCTGTCCATTTGATGTAATGATAGTGACTGAGTCATTATTGCAGGCTTTCCTATCTTGTAGAGATATGCACGAGATAACCAAAACATTAAAATGAATAGTATGTGGTATATGGACATTAAAATTAATTGTATCTGGTAAATATGCGGATGAAATTCATCTCATACCCACAAATTTACGCACTTGCATTTCAAGTGGTTAATATAGAAAACATGGCCCCTATATGTTTCTCTCTCTCTCTCTATGAGTGGTCTGTGGTTATGTAGAATGTAGAGAAACCTACTTTGAAATGGGTGTGAGGTGTAATGAACGTCATGTACACACACTCATACCATCATTCACACCTAGGGGGTTCCCACTAGCTCCAATGTTTATGTGAGGAGGTGGACATGGAAAACCTTTTCACAGAACGTAACCTGAGCTCAGGATTATACCTGGGGCTGGAGCTGTACAATCTTGAATACAATAAGTACTTATTGTAGATAGGGCTTCAGTAGATCCTGAGCCTAGCCTGGAATCACACACAGAGAGAATTATGGGAATACGCCCTAGATAATATGTCAGTTAATTTCAAGGCACCATCCACACAGTTTTAGACCTTGGGGCATTTCAGAATCACCAGTTCTTCTTACAAATGTGTTTTTGGGAGGGATCTGGAGAATATAAAACTACACACAGATAGTAACCCGGTGCCAGTCCACTGCATGGCACAAACACACACACACGCACACGCACACACACACACACACACACACACACACACACACAACTCAAACTGCCCCACACTACAGGCAAATTGAAAATTACAATTAACCTAATCTGCACGTCTTTCAACTGTGGTCAGAACCCATAGGAAACCCACCAAGACCTGAAGTGGGACTCAAACACACAACCCTGGAGGTGCGATGGCACAGTGATAACCCCTACAGCACCAACTGGATTGAAAGCTTTTTTAATTTTTTTATTCGTCTTTTGCAATATTTTTCAAAATATTTGCAATGGACTGGCACCCCATACAGGGTGTACCTGTCTAGTGCCTGAGTCCCCTGGAATAGGCTCCAGGCCTCCTGCGACTCTGAGCAGGATGAGTGGGTTAGAGAATGAGTGAGATTCATTATTATTTTATTTTTTAAAAACTTCATTGAAACCAGGGTTGCCTCACACATCCAGGGTTATGGATTTGAAACGTGCCCCTGGTCTGTTTGTGTAGATTGTTTGTGTAGTTTCTCCCTGTGCTTGTTGGGCTTCCTCTAACAGTCCCAAGACATGCATTATAGGCAGCTAATATATAAAAATATATTAGCTGTTCCAAATTGCCTGTAGTGTGTGATTGATTGTGTGCTTGTGCCCTGCGAGGGGTTGGCACATCACTTGGGGTTTCCCTTGGCTAGTCCCCTGAGTTCCCTGGGATAGACTCCTGATCCCCTGCAACCCTATACACCAGGGGTTCTCAAACTTAATATTTAAAAGTCCTGTTGTGCGCTAAAATACTACCCCCCCCCCCCCATATAATCTCCATAGAATATTATATTAGAACACATTTATAGGTTTATCATTTACAAATTGCAAATTAGACCAAACGAATTTGATTATAAAATAAGCAATATAAAAAAATACATGTTCTATAGGGGAAAAACATTTTCAAATTATATTTTTTTCTTATACACCATGTATTTTATATTGCGTATTTTATAATAAAAATAATTCCGTGTAATTTTTCATCATCAATATTTATTTACTGCAAACATTTTATTTAATGACAAATCCCTGTAAAATAAATGTGCCACAAAATAAACATAATATGAGAATATGTATTAATGGTCTCGACATCTGTCAAGTGCCAAGGGTTAATTATAATAGTAATATCATATTTGATCATAATAAACCTATGAATTTAATTTACTCTAATATAATCTTTAATAGCGATTACGTAGGGGCGGGGGGCAATCCGTGTCAGGGGGGCATTTTACCGCATAACACGTGGACTTTGAGAAGCCCTGCTACATATGATAAGCGGTATGGAACATGAATGACTGAATGAATTGAAATCAGTCTAAGATTCTATCCCCTCTAGCAGCCTTAAATTAAATTAAATTATGATTCATAATTTTGTAATGCATACCACGTGATTGTTTGGTCTTATATCGCGATATGGCGGAGTATCGAGACATAAATCTTGTTCTTTCTTTCTTCCCTGCAACCTAACTTAGCCTATTAAACTGCAAAGCAGCTGCTCATCGCTTCAGCTCACATGACAAAACCCTTAAACTCTGGCTTCAGTGTAAACGAAGCTCTTTTTGAACAAACAAAGAAACCGCAATCCTAACTTTCGATACGAAGGCGAATGAATGAAAATAACAAGTGAATCGCGCTCTTTTTAAACTTTATACATGTAAAGATGGTGTGTTTGTTGTTGATGTGGACAAGAATCAGCCAATAAACTGCGAGGATTAGGGAAGCAGAGTTCCTCACTTCCGCCTAGCACGTTTGGCTTCACCGCTCTGTGTGCAGCAGGAAGGTTAGTCCCTTATACCGGTATGCTTAAACCAAACACTGCTTGTTTTCTTTTGCAACCGGGTTTTTAAGCGAATTAAATGCAATTGTTTTTATAAATGCTTTTTTTAAATGGGCAAGGCTAACGATTTTTCGAATCTGCGCTTTGAAGATAGCGGGTTAGCAAGCTAGTGTGCAGCTCAATAGGCGGTTGTGTGTGTGTGTGTGTGTGTGTGTGTATGTATTTATGGCGCCCGCCTCTGCACAGTACAATCAAAACACCTATGAATTATAATATTATATTAGTGTAACCGACAGCCAGGGAAGCGTGATTTAAATTGTACAAACTTCTGAGAAAGGTTATTTTACGCATTTATTTCAAATATGTTTATTGGGTTTTTGTCAAGGTCAAAAACACACTGAGCTTGGCGAGCTGCTTCCAGCTGGAGTTATGATGTAAAGAGCAACTAATTTAGTCAATCAATCAAATTAAGTAAATTTCCTTTCATCAAGTTTTTAGATTAGCCTCTGAGCTAACCATGCATATTTGTAAGTGTGTTGATCTCATTGAGGTTTACTTTTCTTAGACACTGAACTCAAAAAAGGAAACAAAGTTAAATCATAAACTGGGTTTTTCAATAATGCCTCAGTTCTTCTATAATTGATATTTATGGTGGAAATGCAGTGTTACCTACTGACAGACATGGGCTTTTAAAAAAAGGGGAAGAATGTAATTCTTTTTACATCCATAGAATGTAAGATTAATGACAGGATTGAAAATAGAAAGAAACCCGATCATATGAAGGGGAAAACGGGAGCACACGTGGAGTTTTCCACAAGGGCGGATCAAGAACCCTGAACTGACGAGAGTCTAATAAACTCCTATCTCTCTTATCACTGTACGCTGATATCACAAAATCATGACATCTGATTTTATGTCCTTGTTTTGCTGACGTTGCATTTCTTTCATTCTAACTTTTTTTTCTTCTTTTCTTAAAGTTTAGTGTTATCCATTTCCTTGGCCAACTTTTTAACTTGCCAGGAGACTGTCACTACAGCTTGTGTATTGCCATGTGGGTATGCAGGCACGTGTTCACGGACGTTTTATGAATGTGTGACCTCGTGGTGGATCTGGGGTTGGTGGGACTGTGCAAGGCATGCTGGGATAGGTCATAGGGGCTGACTTCTGTGTGTGTTTTGTGCAGGAGGAGGGTTGACTCGGCTGCCCAGCTCCTCCTCGTGTCTCCGATGGCGAGCGTACTGCGTGTGGTTGCCAGCAGCTGCTCCAGCCCTTTCTTCACTGGACTGACCTCGGTCCGAACCGCGAAGGTGCCATGTGTGCGCTACTTCAGGACCCACCAAGCTCTCGCACGCTCTGCCAGCCTAGGTAAAAAGTCTGTTTTTCACCAAGGATCACAGCTTCTCTAATGTGTGTCATGTGAGCAGATTCAGACTCTGACTGTAATCATGACCTCTTTTTAAGGACAAAAATATAGATTGACTAATGCCTGTGACTTTGTCACTGATCTCTTTTTTGGTGTTTGCGCACTACATTTTGTGTGTTCAATTGTCTCTTACTCTTGTATAGTTGCAACCGGCCATAATTGTTTGTCAAGGTCATTATGTCCTGTGTCACTCTGTCCCCGCCTCTGTTCTTGTTTTACCGTGTGTTACCTGTATACAGTGACGTGGTTCCTGGCTGAGAATGAATGAACAGGCCTGCGCACATTGAATGCCCTGTGTGTGCCAGAGATACAGTATGCTATTAATGGCTGGATTTTTTCCAGCAGGGTAGGAATGGTTATGACAGCTGAGGATGGTTATTTCTGGCAACATATCAGTTAGGTTTAAAGCAAGTCAGGGCTGTTTTTAATGCTCTTGAGGCGAGTGCTTGCTGAGACCAAGACAACTACTATAGCGACAGTGTTTGTTTAAAGACCACAGACTAAGCTTATGTAGAAATGATCAGGCACGCAAAACGAATGAAACCTTGTTCTGAGTGTTAGGATAAGAAGCAAGCACGTGTAAAATGCATAACAGTTTATTACACAAGCAGTGTTCAAACTTCCAGTTAACGTTGCAGTACATTTGCATTATATTTGAATTTCTCCTCTGTGATATCTTCTCTGGTGTTGTATGACCCCTTTACACTACCAAAAGTTTCTAGTGAGCTATCACTAGTTATACGTTTGGACACACCACCTGGAGGCCTAATTCCATGGTCTTTCCTGATTTTTATTTCTTTCTACATTGTAAAACAATGTTGAAGGCATCCAAAATATGCAATAAAGTGGTACCTCGGGATACAAATTTAATCCGTTCTGGAGGCAAGTTCTTGAGGCGGAATTTCGTATTTTTGTGAAACACATTTTCCCATAGGAAATAATGTAAATGTTTAAAACGGATAATTTGTTCCAGCCACCCAAAAATATTACCAATATTGCCAATTTCCAACACTATAATCATATTTTGACATGTAAAAAGTCAGAACATTTAGAAAACACATGTAAATGAAATAAATACGCATTAACCTTAATTTATGATTTCTGTTGGAACTGGCTACTTTAAGACAAAATTGAAAGTGGCTCCCCTTTTTCTTGCTGCTGTCCTTGGTAACTTTCTTGGGACCCCTGGTGATATCTTGCACAAAATACAAAATAACCAACAAAAAATATGGAAACTTGCTTTGCTTGGCTTTCCACTGACGCAAATACTGTAAGTTACTACTTATTTAATTGTTTATATCTAATTCCATAAATGTTATTAAATAGTTTCAAAAAGATCCAATATGGTTCTAGAGTGTATAAAAATAAATCCAAACTTGTGTCCAAACATTTGATTGGTACTTTATATGTAAACATTAAAAAAAAGGACAAAGTAACAAAAGTTCACAGTTCAAATCATCGTCTTCCTCAGCACAGGTTTGGTTTGGGGAACTCCACCAAGGTCAACCTCAGGTGGGGGATGTGGCCTAATTTAAAAGGTTGCACTGGACAGCAGAGGTGATGTGGATGATAAATTTCACTTTTGATCCCGGGATTTTTATTTAATATAACTGTTTAAGACTGTTAGTTTATAAAGATCTTTTATAAATGGTGTTTCTGGGTCAAAACTGCAGCACTTCAAGGCAGCTAGGGAAATGTTTAGTGACTTATTTAGATTCCCCATTTAGGTTCAAATCAAAGCGGGACTTTTGATTGTGCATAATTACAGAACACAGTTATAAGATCAAAAGTTTTATTTCTCTATATCCCAGCGTTTAACTTGTGCTTGAGTACCATCAGGGTTCAAAGTTTTCTCAGTATGAAATAGCCATGATCAGACTGCCTGCTTGACTTCTGAAATGCTGGCCTCCCAGGAACTCCTTTAATGACCCAAGCATATGAAATGGCTTGGCGCGAGGTTGGAATTATATATGGCAGTAATTCCTGGCCGAGTTCCTGTATTATGCAAGTGGTGTTAGAGAATGATTGCATAGATTTTCAAGGATCACGCTTTCTGAATGTCATGGGAATGACTGCAGTGAGCTGCCTTTGCGGGGAAGTAAACCTTTGCACCATTCAAATGTTTTGCTGCAACTAGGAGTCTCAGCTCCGTACTGTGCTTGATGTCTTCTGTAAATGTCAATTGGTTTACACTTACATTCACAAGAAATTTTACCATAAGTCCTACTTACACTTGAACATCTGCTGTATAAGTGTATAAAAATAAAGCATCTTTCTTTTGAAGCAGAACGCTAAAGGTTGAAATTTTCCAGGTTGAAATATCAGAACTAGGTTAGATTAAATTAAGGTCAGAATGAGCTGCTGTATAATTGTAATGGAAAAATGCTCTGAAGCCTTGAGGTATCAAACAGTGACATCTTGTGGTTGGCACAATAAAGTCAAGAACGTTGATTTGGCTTCAATAATGTAGGCTTGCTGTTGGGCAGCCGTTATGTCACTTTAACTTTATCTCAAGGACTGTTGCGACAAGGCGCTCATGTCACGTTATCTCAAGCACTACTAGTGTTATCAGGAGCCTGTACCGTTTGTCCAGCTCTGATAAGAGAGTCCAAGCCAAACTGTGAAAGGGTTTTTTTTTTTTTTTTTTTGCATTGCCAATTTTGTGATTTATGAAGGACATTTTGCATTCGTGTAAGCTATGACACTAGAATAAACAACTTGTCAAGTTGTTTTTTTAATTTTTTTATTTATTTTTTATGTTTTTTTAACAGGGATGGCTTGTTTATTACGATGATTAATAATTTCCAAGCATTTTCAAATCATTAATTTTCTACAGAGACCGGGATCTGATTGTTTATGACTGTAACATTGTTGCCAATTTACCTCAACCGATAGTTGAACATGTTAAAAATCTATAATTGATGAATCATTAATTATTAATGCTAACAAGATAGTTTTTATAGCTGCACACTCCCACTAAATTATAAGTGGTGTCAAACCAGGATGAAAATGTATGAAATTTAATGAAGAAATCGGTTGACATTTGCAGAAGACTTTTATAGTGTTGAGACTCTTTGCTGCAGCAAAACGTTTGAATGGCAAAAACTTTAAAGGCCATATGTCTGTGAAGAATGATCCAGGCTGAGGTAGCTTGAAGCCCACTGCAGTTGTTCTAATGAACATTCAGCAAGTGTGTAATGCCTGATCCTTGAAAATCGATTAATAACTCACCAACTTGTGGAAGAGATGCATGTATCTGTGGGAACTGTACACAAATTTCATAAATTAAATTTGTTCATAAATGCCACTTGCACATCACAGGAACTCGGCTGGAAGTTATTGGCACGTCTCCCGTACAATCCTGACCTTACGCCCAGTGAAATTCTAGGATAAGTGCATTGGTGTAGCAGGGGATTATGTAGTGAAATTAAGTAGATGTACAGAATGTCTTAAAACCAAATGGTAAGAATTCAGATATTCAGACACCGTTACACTCCTAATATTTAATGATCAATTACTTGGGCAGCATTAACCTGAATTGAGTTTACATAACCGTGTTAAAGCTTTAAAAGCTTGCACAAATACCATAATCAGTGGTTCTAAAAGTGTGGGCCATAATGCTCAGCCAAGGCCGGATTACATAGTCTGTGATTTATTTTCCATTTTGTTAGTGGTGGAAACCTTAGCCCGCAGTTATAACAGCATATTTAACTTGAATCAAAAGGCTTGACCACAACAATGCAAAAACAAGTTGACTTGTACCCAGTGTGTCCTGCCAGTGGAATGAAAAAGCTCCAGTAAATAGCAGAAATATTATTGTTTGTGTTTTATGTAATACGACTGTGTTTAAATAGTTGGATTATGTTTTTAAAATAAATGAGGACCTAGGGGACCAGTAGAATTTATTTTATGTTTTAAAGGATGTCCTGACTGCAGAAAGTTTGAGAACTCCTATTCAAAATTACAGTGGAAATGGGGCAAAACCTGTGAATGTGTTCCTTGGCTTTGGAGAGATTTATATGGTGCAGGAAGAATTTTCTGGAATTCAATAAAGCAGTAGTACTAGACCAAAGAATTGCATGCAGAGGCTATGGTCTTTATGTAAAAGGTGCATTTAGGGTGACACTGAAGGCCTTGTGATTAGACCTAAACACTGTGTCAGACTTCCCTTTGTGTCACGCCTGTATTTATTTATTTTAATTTTTTCAGGTTAATTATAGTCTTCCACTGAGTAATGGTTGTATGATTGTTCAATGGGAAAGATGAGCTATGACCGTAGGAGGAGGATGTGCCAGGCTATTTTAAACATTTAATGTACGATACCAGTCAAAAGTTTGGACTTATTTTCTACATTGTAGAACAATACTGGATTTTTGTGTTTAAATAACACATATGGCATTAGGGAATTGAGTAACAATAGTTCTTGCAAAACCCATAATGCACCATAATGAAGCTGGGTCTTATAAAGACTTGGAGTTATGCTGCAGAGAAGTTAACTTAGAGTTACCATCACCAATTAACAGCACCTCAGATTAGAGTTGTTATGGAGGCATTACAGAGCACAAGTAGCAGACACATCTCAATATACTCCCAGGATATTCTTTCATTTTAATGGCAAATCGTCAGGAAGGGCATCCAGCGGAAAACCTGTGCCAAGTTGTTGCACAGATCAGTTGGTCCGCTGTGGCGACCCCTCAACGGGAGCAGCCGGAAGCCTAACAATGTAGTGCGCTGCTACCAATGAACTCCTTATGTTGAATTTTACTGGTGTTTGTATGCTGTTTAAACATCAACAGAGAGCAATGTGTTAACCAGGGATCACAACTCCAGTTGTGGAGGGCCAGTGTGCAGCAAAGTTTATAATTCATCAACACCTAAACATACCCACTGAACCTGCTGATTAACAGATTAGTTGAATCAGCTCTGTATGAGCAGAAGAATTACCAAACTTCCTCCAGGACTGCAGTTGAAGATACCTGCAGATGAAGAAAAAGGATGCGAGTGGGTCTCAGCCCGCAGAACTCAAGTGCTCTCACATATAACAGTTTCAATGCACACTCGCGTCACTGCTTTATGTTTATGAACGCCCTTTGCATATAATTCACAGCACCTTGTGCTTAATTTCCAAAGTTTTGAAACGTACCAAAAGGAGGCCTCTTGATTTTGTCTTTCTGCAGGGATACCTTACAAACAGCTGACGGTTGGTGTTCCTAAGGAGATCTTTGAGAATGAGCTCCGGGTGGCCCTCTCGCCTGCAGGAGTGGATGCTCTTGTCAAGCAAGGCTTCAACGTGGTGGTGGAGTCCGGTGCCGGAGACTCCGCCAAGTTCCCCGATGAACTGTATACCAAAGCTGGAGCTACTGTCAAGGGAGTCAAAGATGTACTATCCTCTGACATTGTGGTTAAGGTGAGTGGTTTTATTGTAGCTGTGGGGTAAATGGGTAATGTACATAACCAGTGCAGGTGCTTGTGCTTGGGTGAACCTCAGGCTTGTTGTATTATTCTCAGTGGACCTTATCATAAATCTTAATTTGAGCTTTCGCCTTTACAACTTTGCACTGCTGCTCATTGTTGTATAATCTTCAGAAGACTTTATTACACCAGTCCCAGAGAACAGAGTCAGTGTTTGCCTTGTACCCAGCAGTGTTTAATTAAAAACAAGACAGCAATGTAATAAACCTCTCAAACAGCAGTTGAACCCTGTGATTAGCTCTGAGAGTGCTCATGTGCAGGGCCCAATAAGCAAGCTTCGTTGATGGGCTTTTGTTTGTGACTTATTTGTAATAAGTTGTACTTGTGCTACTAAACACAGCAGAACAAGCCCTAGGTGTGTAACGATATGAAGAACCAACTACCTTGGTTTTTGAAAGCATCCTTCAGTAAGTTTTTGGAAAGTGAATGATAAGTGGGGAAAAATTTATTTTTTTTATTTGTAAATTTTAAAAGCTTGGAAATGTATAAACACTGGCAAACTGGCCATAATTCTCCTGTGCTCTTAGGAAATGCACATAAAGATGCACACCTGTGTAATTCTTTTTATTTACATTTTTTTTTTTTTGAAAAACACATCTAGGTGCACCAAGTTGTTTAAGAACAGTAGCAGTACTATCAGTTCAAATAGTGTAAACCTGAGTTCTTTTTAATAAGGGATACTTAACGGATATATTAAAATATTATTTGCACTATTTTGCTCCTTGCAATGCAGTTGGTAATATTTTTGCACCGCTCGGTGAACCCTTCTTTCTCAATGGAGTATACGGCGAGCTTGTCTTTCATGACATAATACTGCACCTTCCCATTTATAGAATGACATCAAAGTAACATGGCTGCTCACAATCAGAGATAAACAAAGTAAAAAAAACAAAAAAACATTGTCATTCCAGTATCAGCTTTAAGTTAGTCAACTTATTGTTATGTTTGTTAAATAAGAAAACACAGACCTTATAGTTCGCTGTTTGAGAAAAGTGATGCACATTTTATCTACCAAGCTTGTTCCTAACAAAACCCAAATGTTAGAAATTGCATAATTCCACCTGGAAGTTATGTTACATAAGCACTTAGGCTAAATTATATTTTAAATAAACTTGTTAATCTGTCTTTTCAAATTTGGACAAATTCCATATATTTGAATTGATATTCAAATATTGTACTACCAGTCTTGGCAGCCTGCTGCCTTTTCCATTATTCTGACTTAATTGAGAAAACCCACCAGCACAAGTTAAAGCTTGATTGTCCTGTAGAGACCAGTCTGAATTAAAACATGCTTACCATTTATGTTCCTAACAATCGTGATACTGATATCTGACACAGTAGCTACAAAGCCTTTGTGCTTTGCATGTTGTGTTGGTCTTTGCATGTAACTTTTGCCTGCCATCATTGCTAGGTTAGCCTTCACTTTCTGGATATTAGTTTTGCTTGTTTTGCTCAATGCAACTAGAAAACCTGCTAGCTCTGCCCACTTTTAAGTAAAAAAAATGTTTAATTCTCCTGACCGTGTGGGATAATTAAGTAATATCACATGGGAAAGAGTGCTATTGTGCTGGAATATCAGCACAATCACGACTGATATTGCTTTTATACAACAGTGCCACAAATACTGGTTATCATCAACAGGTTACGATTTATTTGATCGGTCCACCAGCACATTTCCTTCCATGACTAGTGGAACTTCATACCAAGTAGGAGCCTTGATCAGGAGTTGGACAGTGATTTGAAGCTAGCCATAAATAAAAGATGGTTCAGATGTGATTCAGAAGCACTTGAAAGTGGTTTTCGGGCAGGCAGTTGCCTCTCGTTCCAGTCAGATTGCTCAGTAGGAACTAACTTTGGGGAAATAACTGTAGTTATCCCTGTGTCTTCCTGAGGTTCTATGGTTTTGAAATTGGTTCGGCATGGCTTTAACTGTAAATGTTCATTTACCAAATCAATATTTTTTCTGTTTTGAAATGGGACAATTAATTTAAATTAGTTTTTCGTTTAATTCTAAGCAATTAAAATTTTTCATGCTATTTTTTTTTTTACCCCTCATCCTCCTTCTCCTTCCTGTCACAGGTTCGTGCCCCCATGCTGAACCCAGCTCTTGGTGTACATGAAACAGACCTGATGAAGGAAGGTGCCACTCTGGTGAGCTTTATCTACCCGGCTCAGAACCCAGAGCTGATGGATCGCTTGGTCAAACGCAAGGCCACAGTGCTGGCCATGGACCAGGTTCCCCGTGTCACCATCGCTCAGGGCTACGATGCCCTCAGCTCCATGGCCAACATTGCCGGGTAAGTTTTTATTCCTAGCCTTCTCTGGGCCTCTTTCACTACATAAGCTTTGAACAATGCAGTTTTACTGTAATGGCTTAATCATCACTTTCTGATTCTAATCAGCCATTCAGAAGCCCAAATTCAAGAGCTTTGCTATATGGCAAAATACATTTCAATTTTACATTGATTATTTTGCATGTTTAGAGTTTGTGATTAATGGCCTTCTGTTTATTTGGGCAGATATAAAGCCGTAGTCCTGGCAGCGAACAACTTTGGCCGCTTCTTCACCGGTCAGATCACTGCTGCAGGAAAAGTTCCACCAGCGAAGGTAAGACTTTCTTTTCACCTCCTGTCTATTTGCATTCTTGTTTAATGGTATTTCACGTCCTGTTCTTTTGACTTTAAGGTGCTCATCATTGGAGGGGGTGTGGCCGGACTTGCTGCCGCAGGAACAGCTCGAGCCATGGGTGCCATCGTCAGGGGATTTGACACAAGGTACTAAACCATCTCAGTGGCTAGACTCATACTGTATGATGTACATTGCTTTCGGTTTATCTTAGTATTGTAATGTTTGATTTTCATATGTGATCAGCAATATAGGATCACAGTCAAGGAAATAGAAACTACTTCTGCCAAAAAAACAACAGGCAGAAGTAGTTTATCTGCCATGAAAAAGCGAGGGAAGAGGTAGTGTAGGAGTGATGAGAATTCTGTACATAAGTGACCACACAACAAGGCCAGTTCCTATAGAAGAAAATATTTAATAATGAATAATAAATGAAGAATGAATAAAGATTAATCATTGGATTACATTTCCGTATGCTAAATTGATGTAATGTAGCGCATACAACATGTCACACTCGTAAATCCATATCCAGTAAATGAGCGTTTTCTTGAATGCTGTTGTGCTCTTGGTCCGAATTATCTGATGCTGAAGAACCCACTGAGGTACGGTTTGTATTCTCAGTAGTCATCCTTAATTTATTCCAATTTTCTTTCAAAAAAGCCAGACTTTGTTTTTAATGTAGTCTTATTGAACCATTCTTCAGGCTTCCTGAATGACTTTTTTTTAAGGTATAAGGTATTTTTCCAAGGTGTAAGTTGCTCTTTATTGATTTAATGAGGCTCTTGTTCATGTTGGTCCAGAGCTCGTTTTTAAACACTTTTTCTGAGTGTTCTGAGAATCCTGAACACATTCAGCACCTGTTAAGTTGCTTAGCTCTGCATTTAAAATTCAATGCATCAAAATATCCCTTAATTTAAATTTTTTTTATTTCTTTTGCACCTCCTGTACTTTGACACTAGATGGCAGTGCTCTTGCATCTGTTTTTTTTTCTGGTCTCCAGTTCACCTGCCTGTCTAGAAAGAGTGATGTGTTTTGAATGAAAAAATTTTTTTTTTTAATTCTCCTGCCACAATCTTTTCTAACAATTTGTTCGAGAAATTAGCCTAGTGGTTGTTCAGTTTCTTGATGTTTAACCTTCTCCACACACACTCCTGCAGAGCTGCAGCCTTGGAGCAGTTTAAGTCACTGGGGGCTGAGCCACTGGAGGTGCACGTGAAGGAGTCTGGAGAAGGTCAGGGAGGTTATGCTAAAGAAATGTCCAAGGAGTTCATCGAGGCTGAGATGAAGTTATTCGCCAAGCAGTGTTTGGACATCGACATCCTCATCAGCACTGCTCTAATCCCGGGTAAGCCCACGCACCTGTTCCCTAAAGTCACTGATTATACTTTTTTGTTAGCTCTTGAAATGCATGTTGTCAGTTTATTAAACTTTTCCATGCCTTTAGTGAATACTGTCCATGAATCAATATGTTTAAAAATGTCACATTTTTCTTAACTGATAGTCGAACAACTAATAACTGATTAAAATAGTTAGTGACACAATCAAACAGTTTTTTCTCGTGGACTGATTTATTTGTTTAATCCCGCCACAGTATCAACAACAGACTAAGTTAAATTTTTTTATTGTAAATATGTAAAATCTTGTACAAAGAGTGTTAATTATCTCAGCCTCTTTCACACACGAACATACAGACCTGTCTGTGAATGGCTCTGACCCTCTCTTCGCACACCTTGGTTATGCACATGAAGCGCTTATGAACATACAGAATACAGACGGTTCGTGCTTTTAAACGACAGAACTCAATCCAATGTCCATGAAAGGAATCGCAGAGACTCGACTCTTCAGATGTGTCACATGTGCATGGGGCCTCGGATATACCAATAGTCTGTTTCGGTTTAATTTCGAGTTTATATATAAGGATGGGGCAGATTGTGTTGTGGTCTAGGAAAACCTTCTATTGAAGGTTTTTTTTAAACTGTTTAAATTTATGTATGACTAACCTCTTTGCTTTGGGTTAAGATACAAAACATGTAAAAGTAGTTATGCACCAATATCACTGTTTGTCAGACAGAGAATGGGAACAATTACTTCCATTTGGGTACTTGCTTATACTGAGTACCAGTAACAGTACCTGGTGTTGTCCCAAAGCACAATGTTAGCATTTTTTTTAAAGAATGTTCCCCATCTGAAGCATATAATCAAATACATCTGCTATAGCATTACTAGTGCATGTAAACTCCACTGTGCAGTTAAACCGAGAAACATTGGTCTGACACTGCTAGAACAAATATCAGTGATGAAGGCTGAAATGTCCTCCAACAGCCTGCTAGTGTAATTGTACACAAATGTAGTGATTTTCCATTTCATACGTGCGCATATAAACATATAATAATGATAACCGAGGTTGTCTTTTCAGAGCTGAAGTTTATAACATCATTGCCCATTTGTGTTTAGCAAGCATAATAAATAGTTGTATTTGAGTTTTTTCAGGCACAAATTCAATAAAAACAATTGTGGTGCTGCCTAGCAAGTGAGGTTCCAAGGCTGTGTTTATTTTCATTTGTTCAATTTCAGTTTATTTTTATTATTATTAATTAATTAATTAATTTATCAGATCGGATTTGCATTTCTTGACGGTTCATGTTCATAATTACAAGTGACTTTTATCGGACTCTAATGTTGACGAGTCTGCGCACATTATGTCTTTGCACGCAGCATCTCGGTTAAAACACATCATATTTGTATGCCCAGTCGTTCATTTCAAGCAATAGATGTACTGATCTTTACTTTTATTCCCACCAATTTCTATCATGGCCGGAAAGATAGTTCTGCTCCATCCTCTTCTGAATGTTGTCAACACTGACATGCACTTTACCACGAGTGAGAAGGATGAGAGTTGCTGTTGTCATTTGTGGCTGAATAAACATGAGGCTCTGTGGTATCTTGAGCTGTGACTCATGGGTATACTGTTGATTTGATTATGTTTGTTTTTTGGGTATTGCGATTTTTGATTTGATCAGTAGGACTATCATAGCTGGTTAAGACAAAACTGTATTTCCTGAAGACTTTGCACTATATTAAAAAAATTGTACAATTGTTTAAATTTCATGTCTTGTACAAGAAGATAATCTTATGTTCCTCCCAAGATTCTGCTCCACACTCCAATCCAGTAGGGTGTGCTATTGCACTAACGACCCATAAACTTAAAAGAAGCGATACTATGGCAAAATACGAGAATTTCCAGGAGAACCTTTTTTTTTTTTTTTTTTTAATGTTTTGTCAATTTAAGACCATCAGCTGATGATTGACTGTTGGGTCAGCGGACAAAAGACTTTTTGTCAAAATTTCATAATCAATAAAAGGCCTCAACTCCTTGTAGTAGGAATAGAATCTGAATAGTTTTAAAAGTATGAGCAAATGATCACAGTGTCAGTACCCCATACTGGTTTTGCTATCTGTGAATGTCCATTTTCCTGTCGTGTTCAACATCATGTAAGAGTAGAATCAGACTAACAGGTTAATTCGCACAGCTCCACTATTAGCAGGTAGGATTTTTTCTTTAAATGGGAAATGTATGTACATGTAGCTTTAATATACTTTAATAACTTTTACGTCCACAAAAGATATAATTAAAATAAGATCAACATACCCAGAAACAAAAATTCTTAAATTACAGCTCCTGGAAAACCTGGAAAACCTATCTGCAGTGATTTAAGATCACTCATTAATTCTATATTCCTAAAATGAGAAATGATGAGATTTTCATTTTAAAGCCAAGAACCAATTTGCATGTCCTTTCTGTTTCGTTACGGAATAAAAAAAAGACAGAACGCAACATACACTGACTTGTCTTGACTGTTCATCGTAGTTCTAATCAGTGTAAAATGGTGTGGTGTAAACCCCCCCCCCCCCCCCCCCCCTTGCGTCTTTCAGCCACATGGCGGAGAGGAAGATCATTCATCTGGAGCACAAATGAAATCCCAACATCTTGAACCTGTTGTAAACTTGCCCAAATATTGAAATTAAAGATGCTCGTTTAATGTTTTTGATTATGCTCTTTAAAGATTTGGAAGATTTTTGCAGCTTTCCTCCTGATTGTCCCTGTTCTGTAAAAATTAGCCAAATACACACACACACTGATGATTTTTAAATAGAAAAAAAAGACATTTACTTTCAGTAAAAGTAGACTGTGAAAGCAGTTGGAAAAAACTTGTTACAAGGATGCTTTAGTCAAATCGGGACTTTTGCATAGAATTACAGAACGCTGTCAGAAGAGTAAAACTTACCTTTATTTCTCTATAAAATCCCTTGCTAGTGCTTGGATTCCATCAAGGTAGAAAGTTTCTTCAGTATGCTAGAGCTAGAGCAAGCAGGCTGCCTGCTTCACATCTGAAATGTTGGCCTCCCAGGAGCTCCTTTAATAGTCTAGATATGAGAAAATAACTTTGAGATTCATTCACAGACATAAAGACCTTTTTATTAAAAATATTTTCACCATTCAAATATTTTACTGCGACAAAGAGTCTCATCACAGTATTATGCTTTTGTAAATTTCACTATTTTTTTGTTTTTTTTTGCTTTCATCCATGAGAAATTCCATCATAAGCCCCAGTTTGAGTTGAACAATGTGTGTAAATTTCCTCTTTAAACTGATATGAAATTGAAAGATCGTTTCTACTCTAATGATATGCTCATTATTTTGCCGTGTTTAACGTGGTAACCTATAGCAATGTTTTTCAACTTTCCTGTAACTGCAAGGCAGGCAAACCTAACTTTTAATACAATATTACGCATGTATGGGTTTAGTACTGGCCTAACTTAAAGCCAGACTTCAAAATACAATCTGATATTTGGTTTGCAATTAACCATCATTTTAAGCATGTTCGTGTGTTATCCATGCTCATTTGTATTTGTAACGTTTGTTTAATGTTCAGGTCGTAAGGCTCCGGTGCTCTTCTCGAAGGAGATGGTGGAGACCATGAAGGACGGCTCGGTCGTGGTGGATCTGGCTGCTGAGGCAGGGGGCAACATCGAGACCACAGTCCCTGGACAGCTCACAGTTCACAAAGTACGTTTTAAATAACTATCTGCCATGAATATGTTTAAAGAGAATCATGTAGGGAGAACCATCATTAAGATTGATATTGGATTTATTCAGACAAAAATTAAGCCAGGCCAAATCAGATGGTGGTGGTGGAAGCCACTTCAGAGGCAGCACAAGAGTTAAAACCTGATTTATGACACTGATTGATGTAGTGTGTTGCATTGTTCTCAAGCTATGCTTTGAAAATGGGATTTATTTGTATCTTTCAGGGCGTTACCCATATTGGCTTCACAGATCTTCCCAGTCGCCTTCCAACTCAGTCCAGTACGTTGTACTCCAACAACATCACCAAGCTCATCCGTGCAATCAGCCCAGACAAAGAGAACTTCCACTTTGATGTGAAGGAGGTCTTTGATTACGGAACCATGGACCATGTCATCCGGGGATCAATTGTAATGCAGGTACTGAGAACGTTCTCTGTGATTCACTCCAGCTGGGATCCGAGAAGGTCTTAGCATCATGGTCATGATCTCCTTCCAAATGAACACAAGAAGTAGTAATAATAATAATAATAATAATAAAAAGATTAAACTCTGAATTGACACAAGTCAAACAAGAAGCAGGTTAACCAAGAGAATAATTTAAAATCTAATTCAGGTTCAGCAAACAGGCTAATAGGTGTGAAAGTGCTCATGGGAGTGTAGATTTCCTTTAGAAATGCAGAACTGGTTTAGGTGAGGTTGCAATTTCTCTTTATCTTCTGTCTGTCCCTATCTGTCTGCAGGATGGAAAAGTGCTTTTCCCCGCACCACAGCCCAACAACATCCCCGTGGCAGCACCTCCCAAACTCAAAACTGTGCAGGAGCTACAGAAGGAGAAGGCTGCTGCTGTCTCGCCCTTTACGGCCACGTTCACCACTGCTGGAGCCTACACTGGAGGTAAAACCCAGGAGCAGATCCCCTCCATCCCTCTTTAATTCTCCTCTATTCTTTAGCAGGCTGCCAGGGTGGGCTTGGATTTCTGAACTTTTGTTAAACATAAGCAAAGACTTTTTCTCTACTCTTAAGATCTTTCAAATACATTTTTTTTATTTTCTATTTTTCTTTCTTTTTTTGTTCCAGTCTCTTGTTCATGCTGCCTGCTAATCTCGGAAGAGGTTGAGTTATTTTCCTTCGTATTGGCGCTCGGGACGCGATAACCCCTAAAATCCAAACAAATGGATTCTATTGGTTGCAGTTGTGTGGGCAGAGGTTGTCTCTGGCCAAGGATAAAAGTGCACACTTCCTCACTCAGGCGACCCGCAACAGTCACTGATAAACAGACACGCACATTCATCTTCCTGCTCTTTTAGTGTTCATGTAATCAGCTTGCTATCGGGACCGACCTCGGTTCAGGAATTAGAATTCAACATTTAATTATCCAGCTGCTTTGTCTTTCTCTGTCTCAGCTACGGTACAGACAGAAACACACTCGCTTACACATACACATGTAACCATCCAAGTCCTTTCCTTTCTAAATGCCAGCTGGGCATACTGTAATAAAAGGGGGAAGGGAAGGCCCTCAAAAGCCATGCTCTCCCCGAGTTAGTAGGGAGGTTTGTTCACAAGTCCTGGTTCTGCCATGCTGCGGTTCACCAGTATCCTGCATTGTGGGTGGTGCACAAGAATTTTGGAGGATCATAATTATGCAAGTGTTTAAAAATTCAGTTGTAGTTAAGTATATCATGTGTTATTATATAATTTTTTTCCCCCCAACATCAGAATTTTTTTTTTTTTTATCAACTAGGATTATTGCATAGTATATCTTTACATTGTTAATGAGAATAAGGGTGTAACAATGTTTCCTGACAAGTAAAACATTTTATGTCATTGCTATAATGGAAATATTAACTATAGTGAAATATTATCTAAAGCGTTTGTTTTTGGCTTTTCAGGTCTTGCCACGTTGCTTGGACTCGGGCTCTTTGCACCCAACGCTGCTTTCACTCAGATGGTCACTACCTTTGGCCTGGCAGGAATTGTGGGATATCATACTGTATGGGGCGTCACACCTGCCCTCCACTCTCCTCTCATGTCTGTGACAAATGCCATCTCTGGTGAGTGACCAAGCTGTGCACTGTAAACCTTTCATATTTGCAAATTGAAAGCAGGATTTTTCAAAATCTGTACCATTGCATTCACATGATGAAGCCTTAAGAGTGCATTCTGAAATTCTCAAAATAAGTGGTTCAAGTTGTCATTTAGTGCAAGATATCCTTATGAGAGTAAATTTAGACAATAAAATAAAAATCGGTGGGATTTGATTTAGTAGTTTGTCACTTATGGAAAAACAATTAACTTTTTTTTTAATGACCTATCTTGCACTACTCAATGTTTGTGTCTTATGAATGTATGGTATAAGTCCCACCCTATCCAGAGTACAGTAGCAGCTCGTTAGCATCAAACATGGTTTATTGGGGCATTTTTGGCTGTGTGTCTTCCCACACACTACTGCCTATTCCAAACATTGCTTGCTTGAGAGTAAATAGTTTATTCATTTGCAAGAGGGTGGAATTTGAGCAAGTTGGTGGGGAAGTGTTTTACCAACGTAGAGATTCATGGGAATTCCGTTGAATGAAGAACATAACGTTCTGTTTTTATACACCGTTTGGGCTTCACCAATAATAATTTATCTACCACTCGGATGAGTCAGTTGCTCCCTGGTGATGGCCCTTGCAGCTCTTCATCGCAAGCAGTAAAGCTGACCATCAACCTCAAACCCAAATGCTGTAACTCCGGAAACACATGGCATCTCGTTGTTCTGGATGCAGTCCTGGTTAAATATGTACCTCGTACCTTCAGAGGAGATCAACTCCATTTGATCTAGGAAGATTTGTTTTTAGGCTGAATCACGAGTTAAAAAGAGAAGGAGCGAGCGTAAGCTTAAGTAGACATGATTACCCGGTGGAGGATGTCTCCTGCAGTCAGGACGCTTCGTTAAGCTTATTCCTTGTTTTTCTTGGCTAGCCGAGGGACTCGGAAACTATTCATTCTTTTAACGAGTCCTTGGTGGCCCACATTAAAGAGCCTTCAAGCTGTAAACTGCTGAATGAGACCACGCAGGCATACACTGAAGCAATTAGCTCTTTCGACCCACTGCACAGCTCCTGTGAAATCGCTTATTACCTTCTTACATCACCTCCCCCTTTCTTCAATTGTCTCCTTGACACATTGTGCATTCTGTAGCTGTTCTTCTTTACATACCTGGAAAATGGCATGAGCCCAAAGTAGTCCTTTGAATTGGAGCAAATGAGACATTAGAACACCTGTGAGGAATTTGTTTTGTCTGTGGAAGTGTACGAGCGACACGCCGTGGGATGAATGGCAGTGTTCCATTTGACCAGAATAGAGTTCTCAGCAGGCTCTTTAATCTACCTGAGACAAGTGAAATAAGGATGACCCAATGTCTCGGGCCCTCAAAATGACCTTTTGGAATGTCTCAAGAATGTGTCAGGATGAGTCCCGGAGCCATGTGAAACTACAGGATGGTGAAGTACTGCTGTATTAAATGGCTTGACCAGATCTTGGCTGGTGCTGGAATCACCCTGTTGTCGTAGCTAATGATGCCTTGTAGATGTTTGTGAAGGAAACTTCATCCAGGCATTGAGTGCTTCATCTGAGCTACGGTTTCAAATCAGTTTTTGCATTTTTTTTTTCTCCCCTCGGAGTGTGTCCTCAAATACGTTTTCCTTTCATCAAAGGTTTTATTACAGATGTCCGGAGGCGTGTATGAGCGTGGATGCGTGCCTGTGTAGGTTTACAGTTCGTCTGCAGCGTTTCCTGCAGCATGGAGGTAGCGTGCGTTCGGGTTCCGTGCGCCGGCCTGCGATCAATTGTTCCTCTGGAATTACAAAGTGAGAGGAAATGCTCAACAACCGTTGCACACTTCATTGACTCAAGAGACCCCCTGACCACCTAAAGGCCACTTTAGGGTTTTTGGTCAGTCAGCAGTCCCTCCAACCACAGAAGCATTTGAAAACGATTAAAGAGGTGATGCTTATCAAGAGTCCAGCCCCAGGAGGCATGTCAACTCGATCACTTGGGTTGTTTAAGGTTTTTAAGTTGTTTTGAACGTGGTTCATTCTTAAGTCACAGACTGAAATGTAAAAAAAAAAAAAAATGGAAATATGCAGATTTACTTATGAAGTGTAGCGAATCGGATGCGCGTTTTATTAGACCCCTCGAGGGGTCGTATTTTTTCCTCTCTGCTGTCCTGTTTCCTTCCTCTGCAATCTCTTTGATCCTGTGTGTGTGTGTGTGTGTGTGTGTGTGTGTGTGTGTGTGTGTGTGTGTGTGTGTGTGTGTGTGTGTGTGTGTGTGTGTAGGTCTGACTGCTGTCGGTGGGCTCTCGCTGATGGGTGGAGGATATGCCCCGACCAGCACGGCAGAAACCCTTGCTGTACTCGCCGCCTTCATCTCCTCCGTCAACATTGCTGGTGAGAAAAAAAATCTTGCCTCACACTTCTGATTACGTGCTTAGAAAACACATAAGACTCTGTTTAGAGACGGGTTTGCTTTCAAGTAAATTTAGAAAGCTCCAAATGAATTTACACCCAGACACCCTCACAGATTTCCAGCTTCGATGACAACAGCGGAAAAATCAGGGAAAACATTTAGCGGCACTGGTTTCCGTCCCGCATGACTGAGGAGGTAGAAAGACCGAGATTAGGGCCATGTCAATGTGAAATTTCCACTGATCACATCCCTGATTCGAGTATCTTAATGATGTACACATGGATGTCATGTTAAACATTCCAGCAGTAAGTTTTAAGGGTGTTGCCATGCAAGATTTGCTTGATCATTAAATGGTCACATGAGCATGACAATTTAAAGCCTGCTTCAGTAACTGCCGGCTTCAGTAACTTGACCAAAAAAAAACTTAAACATCATCTCTCTGATACACCTTCTTTTAAACTTTGCCTGCAATTAATTGTTGAGCTTTAAACTCTGTACTATATTTAGTTTGCTTTTGGTGGCAGATGATAGAAAAGTCTGGGTGCCTCCTGGAGTGACTTTACCCTGAATAATTTATAGGCGGTAAAATCTTTCCAGATGTTTGCATTCGCTGTCCATAAAAAAATTAAAGCTGATGGCAGATTCAGACCGCACTAAAATCCCAGAGATATTCTGGTATTAATGACAATAACCGCATCACTCCATCTCCACCTGTAAAACGAATTCGGTTTGAATCATGTTATCATTATACGATGAATTAGCTAGAGGCTATGGCGAACAATAGTGCACTGGGCCCAATAAAAAAATTTATAAATAAATAAATAAAATGCTTTTTATTAGGATTTGGAAAGCAATAAATAATGGTTCAGTGATCATATATGTTGACAAACTGCAACACTGTTACATGCCTAGTCACGAACAATCCCATCCTAATCAGGTTTTATCATGTGGACAAACTGCAGTTGGAAAGCAGCTTCTTACGTAGGCCGCCTTTGCTCCCATATAAAGACTGTCCTGTTTGGCAAGCAGCTCTTATTCCATTGCATGCAGCTTTTGTCCTAATAAATAAACCACCAAATGTTTGTTCACCCGATCCTTTGGTTCTCCTTCTGTCTGGCCGTCTGAGATTTTCAGTAGCGCAGTGTCTCAATAAATAAGTAATTGAATGTTTGAGTTGCTGTGGAATTATCATTGGAACCCGCAGATGAGCCAATTAGATTTCGTAATTGATCTGAAGTGGGTTAAGGTTAAGGTCGTAGCAGGGTTAAATGACTGAAATTAGACTTGTTGGTGATGAAAGCTGTTGGCATCAAGTATTACTCATTACTTTAATAGGGACCAATTACCCAAAATTCACTTTCGATTGTTTTTGGCATTCACATGGGTCTCTATTGTGTGTACGCACAGGCAAAATATAAGGAAAAACACCATCCTTTCAATTTCCCCCTTTTTTTTTTCCCTTCATTTTTGAATATGCGATTCAGGTGTCCCTGGTATTAAATCATTCCAGAGGGGGAAAAACCGAGTAGGGCAGACAAATTTGTATAGACTCTTCTCCGGGTTCAGCTTCAGCCCATCTTTTCCTGCATTCTGATGCTTATTGCATTTGAAGTTACAGACATGGAAACAGTAAACTTTAAACATTTGTGAAAGAGAATAAATTGTAAAAAATTATTATTCAGGTAAAAAAGTTCTTAGGAAGTCTAATATGAAACCTTAATATGTTGCTTTCAAAATGCTTAGAATAAATGCATTTGTATAAATCCAACTGCACTACTCTAGCAGCTCCTTTTATATAAAATGTATTAACACCTTCTGACTAATCAGAATCAAGAATTCAGCAGTGGTGAGAGGTAAAATAAAATAAGCTATTAGTACAGATCTGGTGGAATTTAACTGAAGGTTTAGCTATGTAACAGGAAAAACCCCATGTCTTATTGGTTACTGCCGTGTGCCATCCTGCCCCTGAGCTCTCACCTCTGACTGACCCGAACCTGGTGCTCATTAGAGGAGCTGCAACTTCCACTGCCTGCAAGCGTGAAGGGGGTTGGGGTGGGAGGATTCAGACTGAGCTCACACCTGATGCAGGAAATATGAGAGGCTATGTTTGTGCTTCAAAGAGCCCTGGCCCTGTTGTAAATCACTCTCAGAGCCCTTTTTAAAATCGGTGGGTAGCCAGAATATGCCAAATACCTAATCCAATATGGCTTCCCACCCCGGTGCCGCCACTGAGGCACGAGTCTGGATTTAAAGGAACATTTACTGACCGTTTCCCAGCATGCTTTGTCACACTCTGCCTTAACGACTTATTGCTCTCTGATGTCTGTTCTGTTTATGTTCCAGTTCGCATAAAGTGTCTGAATTTCTATATTTATTTTGTCTAAGCGCAGGTGTTTAATTTCAGCTTGAAGGTGGATTTTTTTCCCCCCCCAAAGCTTTCATACTTTACACAGTGTTTCATTCCACAGTCAAAGCCACAAGCCATAAACCATCAGAGAAAGAAGTGCAAAAATTTTTTGGTCCCCCTTTTTCCCTTCTCTCCTAAATTTTTATTGTTACAAGTGCTCGCAAAGGGAAAAAATAACAATGCCCTTTCCAAATCACTTTTAGTAAAAAGTCCTGGAATTTATTGCAGTACTTGTTTCATTAATGACCACCCCGATTGCTGCTCGGTCCTTTCTGCACTCTTGCAATGCGTGTGTATTTGTTAATGGGCTTTCATTTGAATAGCAAAAGCCTTTCTAAGTAAATTATTATTATTATTTCATTTAAGGCCATTTTGCCTGTGCTGACTAAACCCTCTACATCTTTAACAAATCTTTTAATGAAAGAAACATTACGATAAAGATTTCTCTATCAAAATGTGAGTCATGAATCATGCTTCATTTGTTTTTTTTGTTTTTTTTACACCGGGGTAAGAAATGGGATAATGCCATTGAGCCAGCATCATACAAACTCTGTACAATGTCTGACTATGTGTGTATGTGTATGCGCATATCTACCTCACTGCAGGTGGTTTTCTGGTCACTCAGCGGATGTTGGATATGTTCAAGCGACCCACTGACCCGCCGGAGTATAACTACCTGTACCTGCTCCCGGCTGGTGCCTTCGTGGGAGGCTACGGAGCATCTCTGTACAGCGGTTACAACATAGAACAGGTGAGATTACTTCTAAGGCAGAGGTTGAACTTGACCTTAAATTATTTAAAGTCTAAAAATAGTCTTGTTTGCTTTTCTATGGATGCCCAATTTAGTGATGTATATATGTGTGTGTGTGTGTGTGTGTGTGTGTGTGTGTGTCTATATGTATATATCTATATTTTTTTATATATAGCAACAAATGTATACCTAAAATGTTAATGTACAGTTGTTTTGAGAATTACATACATTCGTGTACAGTCGTGGCCAAAAGTTTTGAGAATTACATAAATATTGGAAATTGGAAAAGTTGCTGCTTAATTTTTTATAATAGCAATTTGCATATACTCCAGAATGTTATGAAGAGTGATCGGATGAATTGCGTAGTCCTTCTTTGCCATGAAAATGAACTTAATCCCGAAAAAAACGTTCCACTGCATTTCATTGCTGTCATTAAAGGACCTGCTGAGATCATTTCAGTAATCGTCTTGTTAACTCAGGTGAGAATGTTGACAAGCACAAGTCTGGAGATCATTATGTCAGGCTGATTGGGTTAGAATGGCAGAATGTTAAAAGGAGGGTGATGCTTGAAATCATTGTTCTTTCATTGTTAACGATGGTGACCTGCAAAGAAATGCGTGCAGCCATCATTGCGTTGCATAAAATTGGCTTCACAGGCAAGGATATTGTGGCTACTAAGATTGCACCTAAATCAACAATTTATAGGATCATCAAGAACTTCAAGGAAAGAGGTTCAATTCTTGTTAAGAAGGCTTCAGGGCATCCAAGAAAGTCCAGCAAGCGCCAGGATCGTCTCCTAAAGAGGATTCAGCTGCGGGATCGGAGTGCCACCAGTGCAGAGCTTGCTCAGGAATGGCAGCAGGCAGGTGTGAGCGCATCTGCACGCAAAGTGAGGCGAAGACTTTTGGAAGATGGCCTCGTGACAAGACGGGCAGCAAAGAAGCCACTTCTCTCCAAAAAAAACATCAGGGACAGATTTATCTTCTGCAAAAAATATGGCAAATGGACTGCTGAGGACTGGGGCAAAGTCATATTCTCGGATGAAGCCTCTTCCGATTGTTTGGGGCATCTGGAAAAAGGCTTGTCCGGAGAAGAAAAGGTGAGCGCTACCATCAGTCCTGTGTCATGCCAACAGTAAAACATCCTTTACAGCAAACCATTCATGTGTGGGGTTGCTTCTCATCCAAGGGAGTGGGCTCACTCACAATTTTGCCCCAAAACACAGCCATGAATAAAGAATGGTACCAAAACACCCTCCAACAGCAACTTCTTCCAACAATCCAACAACAGTTTGGTGATGGAGCACCGTGCCATAAGGCAAAAGTGATAACTAAGTGGCTCGGGGACCAAAACGTTGAAATTTTGGGTCCATGGCCTGGAAACTCCCCAGATCTTAATCCCATTGAGAACTTGTGGTCAATTCCCAAGAAGCAGGTGGACAAACAAAAACCCACTAATTCTGACAAACTCCAAGAAGTGATTATGAAAGAATGGGTTGCTATCAGTCAGGATTTGGCCCAGAAGTTGATTGAGAGCATGCCCAGTCGAATTGCTGAGGTCCTGAAAAAGAAGGGCCAACACTGCAAATACTGACTCTTTGCATAAATGTCATGTAATTGTCGATAAAAGCCTTTGAAACGTAATTATAATATAATATAATTGTAATTATATTTCAGTAGATCACAGAAACAACTGAAACAAAGTTCTAAAAGCAGTTTAACAGCAAACTTTGTGAAAACTAATATTTGTGTCATCTCCAAACTTTTGGCCACAACTGTACATCAGTGTCATGGCAATATTGTGCTTGCAGTGATTTCAAGGTACCGACATTTAATGGTATGAAGATTACAATTAAAACAAGCCATGGCAATTTAGAGCAGGTGACACAATTTTCCTTACATGGCTCGCATTTGACAGAAACAAGCTCGTGGTCGACCTGCACTGGCTCACCAGGTACTGACCAAGCCGCCCCCAATGGCGGAAAAGTGGAACAAAGTGGCACCTGGTGAAGGCGTTGGTATAGCCAGTGGCCACATATGCATTGGAGTCATGGACCTTTGGCATTGTGTCATTGATGAGATGCGTTCGAAAATGAGTGTCCATGTCGAGTACTAAGGGTCCTGTTGGACTGCTTGTTTAACCACTGAGAACAAAAAGACTTGGCTGCCAATGTGGCAATTCGCTATTTTGGACACACAGGGAGGTATCTGCCCTTGAGGTAGCACCAATAACTGGCGGTGTAGGAGGACGGAGGAAACTTCATTGTCTTCATGCAAGATGATCTTACATAGTGGATTAATCTGAAAAGGACTCTTTTGATTTTCCAAGTCTAAGGCCTCCCATCTTCCTGTTATTGATGATTGACTATTACTGCTATCTTTCCAGTGACTTTGTTTTACCCTACATGTTGTACTGACCAACAAATGGTACAATGGCACAAAAATCAGAGGTACTGGAAACCTGGAGTAAGACCCAAACTGTCCCCTTCAGTTGAGAGGAAATTGATTCAGACAGTCAGGAACAACCGAGGAACCACTGAGGCGCAAAGGCCTGCCATGAATTGGAAGCTGCTGGACCACCAGTGTCGCTGTCAAGCTCACAGTTAGAGCTTTATCTTGTTTTATATATAGGAGTTGTAGCCCATGTCTGGAACCTCACTCCAAGTTAATTGATATTGATTTACAATTAAACAATCATTCGTTTAATTTTGTTCTGGAATAGTTCTTGCAAAAACAATATTGTGAAGTGCATTTGCAACTCATCATGAAATTGGTTCTCCTGAAGACCATCCAGAAAACAAGACCAAAACTTACCTCTGCTGTGGAGAAGTTCATTTAGAGTTACCAGCCTCAGAAATCACCAATTAACAACACTTCAGACTAGAGCAGTTATGAAGGCTTTACAAGAGCATAAGTTGCAGACATATCTCAATATCAATTGTTCAAAGGAGATTAATTGATATGTTGATGACTTCAGCATTGTTTTACCAAAAAAAAAAAAAAATCAGGAAAGACCATGGAATTAAAAATGTGTGTGTGTGTATATATATATATATATATATATATATATATATATATATATATATATATATATATATATATATATATATATAGAGAGAGAGAGAGAGAGAGAGAAAACTAGCCACTTATTAATATAGATGCTTATAACTTTTAAAAAGATTTTTGGGCAGTAGTAAAAGATGGTCAGTTTCATGGTCAAAAGACACCTGACTTATTATTCCATTATTATTTGTTCATTTTGATCAATGTAAAATCAGCAAGTTGGAAATAAAGTACACCTTGATGTCCATATAGCTGCTAGTGACTAAGTGGTTATCTCTGACATTTCCTCTTCTTGCTCTTTGCTCAGATGATGTACCTGGGCTCTGGCCTATGCTGTGTTGGGGCATTGGGAGGTCTGTCCAGCCAGTCCACGGCGCGTCTGGGTAACGCCCTGGGTATGATTGGAGTCGCGGGCGGAGTGGCTGCAACTCTGGGCATCCTGAAGCCCTCCCCCGAGCTTCTAGGCCAGATGAGTGCTGCCATGGCTGTGGGTGGTACAGCGGGTGAGTGAAATAGTGAGTGTGTGTGTGTGCCTGTGTGTGTGTGTTTGGTGCAGTGCTGTAAAAACAGACATACTTGGATCACATGTTCCTTTGAAGTCTTCAAACACCCACGTAAGTGTGTGTCAATGTGTAAACGGGTGAGTCAGTGAGCTGCCTGTGAGCTCAGGTAATGGTCATCGGGTCATGAGTCACACGCGGCATAGCGGCGGTGTCTTTTGTAGCCAGTCACATCCAATCTAAATTGCTAATTATTCCTGGAAACCTGCTGGAATGGAGTTGAAGCTGTCCCGTGCAGCGCCTGCACAGTTCCAGATGCTAATTTAAACCTCCAGGTCTTTGCCAGCCTTAAAAACACACACATCCACAGAGACACACACATACACACCTCAAACCTGTCGTGACTGTGTTTCCCAGCAGAACTAAAAACATTTTTAACATTTTTTTTTTCCCCCACAGGTTTGACCATCGCCAAGAAGATCCAGATTTCAGATCTGCCTCAGCTTGTGGCTGCCTTCCACAGTCTGGTTGGTTTGGCTGCTGTGCTTACCTGTGTGGCCGAGTACATGGTGGAGTATCCGCACTTTGCCACTGACCCTGCTGCAAACCTCACAAAGATTATTGCTTACCTGGGCACTTACATTGGTGGCGTCACCTTCAGTGGTTCCCTAGTCGCATACGGCAAACTGCAAGGTAAATGCCTATTTCTACCTAATCCAACATTTTTTTATTTGGAAAATTTAAACTCGTGTTTCAAAGTAATCTTTAGCACACTTGCTGGCCTGTGAGGTAATTGCAGTTGACACTTACAAGGGTGGAACCTATTTTAGGACCAGTTAAAAAGAAAAAAAAAATGTTATTACGGATAAAGTTTTTTTTTAAAGTCTAAACAAACTAACCATCACAAAGTCACAAGCATTTTCCAGTCTATCAAACTTGTTATTCTTTCCTGAGTCCCTAAAAGTTCTCTTCAGACTCGAGCCCTCCAGTGGTGCAACTCTAAGGCCCTGTAGATGTCGGTGCTGTGTTTGTTGACCGGCTGCCCCAGCAGTGCCACACATGCCCTGTGTTTAAAGTTTGGCCAGGCGGAACCTCTCAGAATTTGGCACTAATTTAGCCCCTCCACCCCCCCAGTCATTTTCCACTTGTCCCCCCACCTCCCCCAAAGCTGGAACACATTATCTCCAGGAGCTTTCCCACTCCTTCACCGGCGCACTGGAACCTGGAGGTCTGTACTGATGCAGAAGATTACAACTCCCATTTTTATGCTCGTGTGCATTTTTCAGTTTGGTGAAGTGTTTTTTTTTTTTTTTTTTCGGCGGCTATTCAAAGAGTGTGCTGAATAAAATTCCAGTCCATCTGCATCACTAACCCTACAAGTCCAGAAGTAAGCAAACATGATAAGGGCGATTATAGACCGTATGATCCACCATAGCTAGATTGTTCTAATCCATTTGTTGACCAGTTAAGCACCTTAGATGTGGCCTCATATGGTTTGGCTTGTTTTCTGATACGGTGCCGTCTTGGAACAGGGAATGTACATGAATGTCATGTGTACAGGGAGGGGGAAAAAAAACCTTGTTCTCATTTGTTCTTTGACTCTGATTCCTTTCCCATTCATGTATCAGAATATCCAAAAAGCTGGTTTAGTTTAAAGCTCTTATGTTAAACCTTGCTTTATCTCTAATGCATCATCTCGCTTCCTTGCCCTGCAGGTCTCCTGAACTCTGCCCCACTCATGCTCCCAGGCCGTCACGCTCTGAACGCTTGCCTCATGGCTGCCAGTGTGGGAGGCATTGTGCCCTACATGCTGGACCCCAGCTACACTATGGGCCTCACCTGCCTTGGCTCTGTTTCCGCCCTTTCGGCCATCATGGTGAGAGAGAGAGCGCCAATGCTTTTAGGCTGATAACTGGCAAAGATAGTTTATTGAGTTAAAGAATCTCAGATGGCTTAAATCACTTCGAAACATAATAAACATGTCAAGCAGGTGTGTTTTGCCCTTTTTAGTCAGAGCAGAGTATCCACACATTATAGAATAGAATATATATATATTAAACACAAGAGGGGCAGATAGAAACAAATAATTAAAAAAAAGTTTAGCTGAAATCTTTGAAACAAGGAAATATCAATCTAGCTGTATTGCCAGGTCTATAATAAAAAACACAGTGTGCTTCACTAATTGCATGCTAAACTAATATATATATAAATATGTATACAAATGTTACTTGTAGTAATATGAGATTTCTTTTGTTGAGGGCCATTTTATTAGTTAATTTGTGCCACATCTAGGTTGGGTAAACTGCAGAGTAATACAGCCATTATGTAGACTTAAATACCTTGCCACATTGTAGACGATATTGGCTATTCTATAAAAGTAAGAAAGTGTTACGTGAAGAGCCACAGAAATTTACTTTAAAGATCCAATATATGACTTTTACAAGTTAACACGGGTCTTGGAGCTCCCCAGTGTTTGTTAATAATCCTCACATAATGCATATTTTCATCCCTCCATCTCACTCCTTTCTTAAATGCAGTGTTACAATGTCCAGAAGCTACTGCTAAGAAGCTACTGCTAAGCCACGCTCAACCAGAGAACAGCAGAGCTACTGTATAATCTTGTGGAGGGGATCTTCTCAGATGTGCTTGCAAAAAAGGGGAAATATCTAATTGACTTGTTTAAACCATAAGCAATACAAAAATGCATAATCATTTCTTAAAGCAGTTCTCATGTTTTTTGTCTTTTTTGTTTTTTTTGTACACAAATGACTAAAAAGTGATGTTTGCATAGTTAAAAAAAAAAGTCTTTAGGACTGTGCAGTTGAAGCATGTGATTTCCTGTTAACATAAGCTGCACTTTTTCATGTGTGTATATATAAAATTAATTTTTGTGTATGTCATGTTTGTGCTTAGGGGGTGACTCTGACTGCAGCAATCGGTGGAGCAGACATGCCGGTAGTCATCACCGTACTGAACAGCTATTCAGGCTGGGCGCTGTGTGCCGAGGGCTTTCTGCTCAACAACAACCTGCTCACCATCGTCGGAGCGCTAATCGGCTCATCTGGAGCCATCCTCTCCTACATCATGTGTGTGGTAAGAGTCTACATCCCCTCAATATTTCACACTCTGTGGTTCTCATTCAGCCGTGAAAACCAAAAGCGCTGCCATGAATCGTAAAGGTATGCTCACCGCGAGCAAGATATTTTACTCTATGCTGGGAAAGTCCCTCTGTGTGGGAATTCCTGGTACACTAGAGCATCTGTGAAACTAGGAGGCACTTCTATTAATAGTATACGGTTTGAAATTTGCGCTTAAAGTTGCTTAATATTGTGACACTGTTGAGCATAAATTCAAGTCAGTCTGTTTAGCCATGGTGACCAGGCAAAAGGGTGGGGGGAATAATTTAATAGTAGAAAATGTTAGTTTTATGAAACATTTATGAAATTGTGTTTAATTTTAAAAGGAGTAATAAAGTTTTCTTTGCATAAAGAAAACTTTGGCAGACCGTCACAACACTTGAGAAGGTTTCTTATGTTTAAATATATTTCAGAAAGGTATGTTTACAAAAAATAAAAGTTAAAATTTTTATACTATTGTTACTATTATATTGTTTTGAGTTGTAAGTATTGTTTTGTCGTTGTTATTGCCACCATTGCTACCATTTAAATTTCCTTGCCATTTAATTTACTCATTTTATTGCATTACATTGTAGGGCCTCACCAGAGACACACTCAATACAATATCACGATGCTGATTCGAATTATATTGCAAATATCTCAATTTTATAAACGTTACATTTTGATATTAAATAATTTTCAGATATTGTTCCGATCTTAAACAAACTTGGAAAATAATTGACCCCTACCACACAGGATGCTGTGCTGCCTCCCAATGTGTGAGGAGTTTAGGGAACAGCACCTATAGCATAATAGAGGAATAGCAACATTTTACCATCTCAAACATATATAAATAAAAATTTTATATAAAAAAAAAAAAAGCAACGAATAGTCACACATAATCACGATACAAGACTAAAAAATATTTTTATATATTTAATAAATTCTCTCTACTAAGCTGATAATGGTGCTACATTGGACATATTTCCCAAGACTACATCTGTTAATGCTGTGAACTGCTTAAGAAGGTTGATCGTCACTTCGATGCCTGATGTCCTCACCGTAATCCTACATTCACACTATGAAGTGTCACTCAATAGTGGATTCTTTTATAAAGTATTACCGAGTTATGTGAAACGGCACGTGCACTTTCCTATTTGGACAGACATGTTATGCTCTAGTCATACGGTCATCCTAATCACTCAGCTACTCAAAGGTTTTACTGGTTTACCGTTATCATGTACTGCCTCCAACGCTAGCTGGTGACGACATTATTTTTTCGGCTTGTCCATGCTTCCTTCCAGTGTGAAGTAAAAATACAGATTTGTAACAAGAAGAGCTACACTACTTCTACAATGTTTGCATCATCAACATTGTCACCTCTGTAATTGGTGTCGTGTTTGTGTATCAGTCAAAATGATGTGCGTTCACAGTCAAAAGTCAATATCCTATGTAAGTCTTTGTATGTCTTTGGGAAGAAAAAAAAGTTTCCCCCGAGAGATGCTCTTACATCTGAAATGTTTTGTGCAAGTTTAGAAGCTTTGCCTCTTGCAAGTTATCCCTGTCACATTTCTTAGTCTAATTTTCTGTTTTCTTGCATAGGCCATGAACCGATCACTGGCCAATGTCATTCTTGGCGGCTACGGAACTTCCTCCACCGGTACTGGCAAACCCATGGAGATCACGGGCACCCACACCGAAGTCAATGTGGAGCAGTCTGTGGAGATGATCAAGGAGGCGCAGAACATCATCATTGTCCCAGGTGTGTGCGCGTGTGTGCATGTGTGTGTGTGTGTGTGTGTGTGAGACAGAGAGAGACATTCCATCATATTGTCTAAGTATCTCTCACTGACAGCCATTACATCACTTAGATTTTGTAAAACTGCTGTTCCCAGGAGTGAAGTCTTTACATGTTGCTCATTTTTGAATGGACTTGTGTTTTTATTGAACCTCTGGATCTCATTCTTCACATATTACTTTTTAAACCCTGGAATGCCAGATTTGCTTATTGTGATTGTTCCTGTCAGAATATTTTTTTTCCTCACACATACCTGATGGAACAGGGCTTATTTTAGGTTTGCCTGGAAAGGACAAATGTATTGAGACATTGAGACTTACATCATGACCAATTAATATTCATTTAAACAAGACAGAAGACATTATATAACATTACATTTTTTTAAAGTCACACTGTAATAGAACATGCACAGTTTAATGTAATATAGCTGTGGAATACTAACTCAATCAGGACCTAATGCATGGTGCCTTTGGACTGAAGACAAATCCAGGATCGCTTTTCATAAACAGGGCCCGGGAGAGGATTTTTTTTTTTAATACTCTAATGTTTTTACATTTGTGTACTCTCTCTCTGTTGCATTTGGTGGAAAATAACTTGGAGCCTAAAGAACCACGGTTCCAGTGTGCGACAGTTTTTTTTTTTTTTTTTTTTTTTTCCCCCTTCTTCTTCTAGTCTCTGTTTATCAGGCTGCTGCCTGCATTTTAGACACCAGCCCATTTCCTGATGTATCAGGTTTTTAAAAAATCCTTAAAGTCTCAATGTGTCTCACTTGAGACTGGATTCCCCCAGAACAGGCCTCCAAAGCTGTTTGTAATTCTTGCTGCTTTATTCTACTCAGCAGACTGTTTTACAGTTGGGTTTTACGGTCTGACAGCAGGTCACGGGGTATCGAGACCTAAGGCTAAGATGATGATGCTGATGCGCGCTGGTGTTTAAAGTAAACAGGGCTGCAGGCCCAAGCACAACAAATGCAACCCTTTGTTTTCCTTATTAAACAAACCATAAAGCTTGGACAGATGTCTGCAGGTGAACCTGTGCTCAACCCGTCCCAAACCTGTGCTTCTTGCTTCTGTCATGTTTGCTACTGTTGCGTTCTTTCTTGTTTTTGTTTCTCTCTGCCTTTTTTTCCCCCTGTGTATTACTTTGCTTGTCTTTCCATTTTTTTTTTCTTCTTTTGTTTCAATCTTTCATTTAAATTTTCCCCTTATTTTCTTCTACTGTTTTGGTTTGTCATTTTCTTTGCTTTCATTCTTTTCTGTCTTCCCATCTTACTTTCTTTGCTTCCTTTGCTTTTTTCTTGGTAATCGTCTTTCTTGTTTTTGTACAGCTTTTGGTTATTTGTTGCTTCCTTACTTGTTCCTAGTATTTGTTTTTGCTTTCTTCTTTTATGTTTTATGATCTTTGTATCTTTTTGTTTGTTCTTTCTTTCTTTACTTTTCCTTTTCTTATCCCCCTCTCTCTCGCTCTCGGTTTTTGTCTTGTTTAGTTCTGACGTTGTGGAAGTGGTGCAGCCATGTTTGGATTTTCACATTTCTTATAATTGGAGCAGTCGCAGTCACTTTGGCTGATTGACACCTGCAAAAACATTTAGACCTTTTTTTAAAGTTTAACACCGGATTTTTCTCGGCATGATTGTTTTTTTTAGGAGAAATGTCTGTTTTTAAAAAAGAAAGTTATGAAAAACTTTGAAAATCATTAGGGTGACAGGGGGATTGTCGACATGCAACACGCTGTTTTACAGCCGAGGGTTTGGCTGCTGTTGTGACTGCGCCGTCAAATCCTATCCAACATCACCAAAGCTTTCACATGATTCACATTTTTTTTTTCATGAAAAGTGGGTTGTAGTGTGTTCTGCCAAACTGTTCATTTTTAAAATTATTATTTTTTTCTTTATTATTAATTTATTTTTAATTTATTTATTTTTTTTTTTACATTTTGGGCTTTCCATGCTTTGCTATATTACATCTAACCAGCACAAAATTTGAAGCACTGGGCGTTGTTCTAGATGAATATAGACAACATTAACAAAAACAATTTCATAACATAGCTGTTTCCCTTTAATGTGTTTAAACGTCTTTGTTGATTATTTCTGATCTAAATATGACTGAGTGCGTCAGCCATGTTGCTTTTGGTACTGTTTAGAAAAAACATTTCCAATTGGAGTGAAGTTTGTTTTAGTGCAGTATGGCTCCTGCTGTGAGAATGGGAAGGTACGATTGCTTGGAATTGTAAAAGTTACAAAAAGGGAACAGAATTTATGAGCAAGGTGCTGCGTGTATGGAACATGTTGAAGTAAGCTGAAAGTTCTGGCGCTTTGAATATAAAGCTTTAAAACCATTACTCGTGACCTGGTCAGTGACAGTCTGGGGCTTCTGTTATTTTCTTTCTTTTAGATATTTCTGCTATTTCTTTATAATCGTCTCCTTTTATGATTTATTAGCAGCAGAGGAATTTTAGGAGAGAAGTTAAGTCTTCTTTCAAAATCATGGACATTTAAAAAAAAAAAAAAAAGTTTAACTTTTTGATACTTTTTGATTGACCATCTGCATGCTTCACAGAGTAATCATCTCTCTTACCCAGCATTACAGACATGTGTGAGACACGTGTGAGGTGTCTCATTTTTTTAGGGAGGGTCTTTTTTTTATTACGATTTATTTTTTTATTTTGGATTTACCATTTGTTAGAAGAACCTAAAAGAAACCCAAACAAGCATACTCGTACATGGGCCTCATGAGGAATTGTCTGCTCTTTTGCAGGTTATGGTCTGTGTGCAGCTAAGGCTCAGTATCCCATTGCTGAACTTGTTAAGTGTCTGACTGAGCAAGGCAAGACAGTCAGGTATGTATACACACACACACACACGCGCGCGCACACACACATGCACTACAGCATTAATACTTTACTTTTATAAAGCTTAGACATGTTAATATTAAATACATGCACACACATTATCTAGACTAATCATTCGAATGGCTAAGGAGTGTACTCATTCTTGTCTGCAGTTGAAAAAAAAAAATGCCCTTTATCTTTCCCTTGTCTATCAGAGTAGCTATTGTTAAGGCTTTGTCATATATACATTACAGCACAGTGAAAATCTTTCTTCACATATCCAGCGTAACTGGGGTCAGAGCGCATCAGCCATGATACAGCGTCCCTGGAGCAGATAGGGTTAAGGGCCTTGCTCAAGGGCCCAACAGTGATCAGTAACCCGGTGCCTTTGCCCTCTGAGCCACCACTGCCCCTTTGCCTCTGTCATTAACTACTGAGCAGCTGATACGTGTTCCTCTGAGCATGTTCTGATAAAAGCAGTACGTTAGTTTGGTTGTTTCTTTTTGATTCATGGATTCTCGGGCAATAGTAGAAATCCGAACGCTGAACTTTCTGAGCCCAGTGAAGCCTGTAGTTTTTTTGAGAGGTCGTTGATGCAGTCTGAGGAATTCTGTTTTAGCTCACTTTACATTGCAGGAAAGGTTGTTTACATGATCTTTAGATTCAGCAGTGGTAGCAGTAATCAGGACTGTTGGTGTCTAGTGTGATTTTATAGTGCAATCATCAATTAAATTGGTTTAATTGTTTTAACTTTTGTTGAAACTGCCCTCTTAGACACAGGATCAATGATCATTCTGTTTACTTGGGTACTGTAGTTCCTCTTTCATATTGCATTGTGCTCAAAAATCAGAAGCAGTTAAGTATGATGCTTATGCAGCAATTGGAGAATTTAGTTAAATACTTTTCATTGTACTTTTATTATTATCAGTTATTTTTAATGAAAACTATTTAGCTAGTCATGAATAAAACAAAACTAAGCATGTTCAACTCGGGTTATTGCATGATATTACTTTTTTGATTGATATTACATCTTTCACTTTCTCAGGTGTTTGTGAATGAAAATCAGAATCTGAAAGTGGAAATGTTAGTAAACAGTCTGCGATTAATGACACTTCTACCTGTGATGTCCTGATTTACCAGCAGCTGAGTTACTGGGAAAATATAATAAACAGGACCTTGACAAAATATACAAAATGCTGGCACTGAAGAAATATTGCGTACTGTAAATCTGTGACTCTTCTGCCCTCTGCAAGGCTTGTTAATTTGTGTGCGTTCCCGTCCCCCCCCGTTCCCGTCTCTCTGTCCCGTTAGATAGAGGTTATCGTTACTGTTCTTGCCACACTCTTAACATGCAGAGAGGCTAATTAGTGACTCATGAGAACTTTAAAAGGGACTCGCAACACACTACACACTCACACGCTCTTGTTAATCAGTTCCAGGATGTTGGTGTTTCTTGCCAACCTGTTCTGCTCAGACAGGGAAGGTGAAGAGCTGGTCAGACATTGGTGTTCAGAATCGGTCAGAATCGTTTTGCTATTCTGGAAGCCGCGTCTCATGCTGAGTGTTCAAGGTTGGGGGTTTGAGGTCGTCTCCCCTACCAATGCAATTTGTAGCATGGTTAAATGACTTTGTTGAACCCATTCCTCTCATGTCAGTTGGTTCCTTCCCACCCCCCTCCACCTGGTCGGGCACAGACGTTTCACTCGGGCATGGAGGAGTGGAGGAGAGCGAGGCAGGCCGGAAGCTTGTGTAATTTTGCTGTGCTCGTTTGATCTGGGAGCCCAACAGCTGCTTCTTATTAGTGCATTTGCAGTTGATTAGAGGGGGAGATGGGTGGCCGAAGAGTGGACAGATTAGGTTGGTGTTCCCGTACCCATCAGAGTCCCCCACAGTCCTTAACTTCCCACCTCCTTGCTCTTTTTGGGATAATTGGCTCGAGGTGTCGTCCTGTTAAGAAGGCCGCAGGCGGAACAGCGACCTGCTTGTGTTTTCTGTTTTTGCCTCCACACCACATCACAGGGTTTCTTATCGCAAGTCTTCACCAAGCCATAAGCCGTCATGCCAACAGTGAAGCTGAAAGCTTTGTTGTTTTCAAAAAGGACAGGTGTGTGTGCGAGTGCATGCGTGTGTTTGCGTGCTTGGAGTAATCGCGAACACAGAGCCAAGCCTGGATGCTGCACCGTCCACACCCTCCCTTATCCCCCTCCAGCTGCAGCTTACCATGGATGCTGATTGACAAATCCCACGTTTGAAACTTTTTTTTTTGATGTTTGTCCTCTCACGCAGCCGATCGGTCTTTTCTTCTTCTTCTCAAATGCCGACTTGGTTTACTCAAAGCCGGCAGATGACAATGCGATGACACTTTGGTGCAGGAGGCCTTTCAGCTTTCTGTTGGGAATAAAGAAAAAAAACAAGAAAGAATAAACTTTTTTTTCCTAATTTTAGTAGCACACCATTACATAAAGATTCACCAAGATGAGACTAATTTATTAAATAAATACAATTTGTGTATATTTGTATGTGTGATTAAAACATTTCAGTAATAAGAGAGACTGTTACTCAGACATGGTAGAAGGGCGGATGGAGACAGTAGAAAGGTAACTTAAAAACAATAAGCTCCCTGGGAAAAAGAGTTGCAGGTAAGTGGACTAGATGAGTGCAATGTATGGATCTGTATATATTATATATATGATGGACAAAAACGCATCCTCCGAGTTTGTCTCGAGTCAAAAGAGGCCGGTCTTCCTCTGAGGTGCTGATCAGAGGTGACAGATGACCCACATTCTAATTAGTTAATGACGGTCATTTTCCCCCAACAAAGCCACTTTCCAGTAAGTGTCCTGACTAAAGTTAAATGCGAGCACGCCACTTCCTGTGTGCGCGCCCTCGGCTTGTTTGTTGTCATCTGGGTTTTTTTACAGCGAGGTTGGTCATAAAGGATCTCTGCAGCCTTCGACTACTAACCCTCTTCCTGTAGCCCTTTCCCCTCTCAGTGTGTGTCTTTACATACTGCCAGCGTTAGAATGATAAACCCAGTTACAACTTATTTCCTCTACTCTCTTAACCTCTTTAAATGGTCTGACCCTGTGCTGTAGTGCATCAGGCAGAGTGTATTTTTTTTTTTGTGGTACACAGGTCTACATTTAGCTGTCCTTAGGAGCTAGCGAGTATATGAAGTGTTGTTTGCTGTGCAGGTTCGGCATTCACCCCGTTGCTGGGCGCATGCCTGGGCAGCTGAACGTGCTGTTGGCTGAAGCCGGTGTGCCATATGACATGGTTCTTGAGATGGATGAGATCAACCATGATTTTCCTGGTATGGTTATATATATATTTTTTTGTATTTTAACTTGTCTATTTTTTTTAAAGGCTTTCTTGTTCTGACATGTTTTTCTGGCTGTGCTCAGAAACCGACCTTGTGCTGGTCATCGGAGCCAATGACACGGTGAACTCAGCCGCTCAGGAAGACCCCAACTCCATCATCGCTGGAATGCCAGTGCTGGAAGTCTGGAAGTCCAAACAGGTGAGTCTTCCCTACTGCAGTCAGGGTATGCCTGAAAACAGAAATTTATAATTAGCAGTAGCAACTAATGAAATTAGAGGTTAGGTGAAGGTTATAACACCTGTCTAATTATAAAAATCAAACCAGTCTTTGATTTGAGCTCTGCTTAGAGATTAATTAAAAAGGTTTGATTGAGTAGATCATTCTCTCAGGATAAAAAAAATCCCTGGCTATTCTTCTCCTGCCATGTGAAGTGTGTTGTTGATTTTCCCCCTCCGCCTTCCTAGCTAGCTACTGGTCGCTGTGTTGATGATGATGATGCAAGTGCTCTAGTTGAATAGTAAACCACGCATTTTGTATCCAGGTACTGGACAGGGGTTGACCCAAGGCAGGGTGCTCTGTCTAGGATAAGCATCATATTTTTTATTGCAAAGACCTGAGGTTTAAAATGACATTTCAGAGGTAGGCGTGCTTGGAGGAGGGTTGCGTAGTCAAAGATATTCTTCCACATAGAAGAATTTGTCTTGTACCATGGCTTGCCAGATCTCATTTGGATGCAGGTATGCACAGTGGTAGGTGCTAGGTTTTTATTAGTTTATTGTATCCACTATAAGTTATGATATATGGGTGTATACATAGTTATGCATGCGAGTTGATCAACCTAAATTTGGGTTTGTGTGTCTTATATCCGCAACCTCAACTTAGAAAGTTAGAGGTGTATATGTGTACTGTAAATTTCCTCCCAGTGTATTATTTAGCAATGCTTCCAGGCAAGAATGAACTGTTAAGCAGAGGTTTGTCAAAGTTTTTTTTTTTTTTTTTTCAAACAAAGGTCCCCTTCCAGATGCCGTTAAGCTAACTTTGTAGTGACATTACTAATGACATGATCTGGTTGGAACGACCGAGATTGTCCTATTGGCCGGTAGGCTCTGAATCTGCTGCCAGAGTACTTATTGCTCCCAGATTACATGGAGCCTTTGTACATGACCGAGCCCAGCTGCAGCCTGAATAAAGAGTCTAGAGGCTGCGGGTTTGCCCCGAGAGATGACGTAGCAGAAGCTGCAGGGAGATGACGGTCAGGTGGAACCTTGCACTGCCCTTTCTGAACCCGATCCTTCATCACCTTGTCACCGGTGCGCAGCCGCAGGACGGATGGCCGTGCTACGAAGATCACGGCATCCCGTTTTGGTGTCACCAGATGAGGTTGTTTTTGTTCCAAGTATCCTTCAGCGTCTTGAGCACCACCGGCACGAAGAGACCAGCAGCGCAGCGAGGACTCTTCTCTCCTGGTTTTACTTATTCAATTAGCAAAAAAAAGGGTTGCTACTTCCCAACCAGATGCTCCCAATCACGGCACAGCTCTCGCTCACTTTCCCAGGAAGTGCTCGACTCGAGTTCTGCGTCCGAGACAGTAATGACGCTTAATTTTGCAAATGGTAGATACTTAAATAATCATTAGATGCTAGAAGCATGATCTGCTTTCTCTTTTTCTCTCTAATGTACAAATACAAGGCTAAAGTCTAACACATTTTCACGTACAGGTGCAGTGCAGGCGTTTAATAATATACTGTTGTGGTGTTTGGCCTTAACTGCCTTCAGTGACTCGGTGAATAATATTTACAGAGAAAGGAGTCTTTTGAAAAGAAAAAAAAAGTCTGCCAAAAATGAAAGATGTGTAGTATGTCCTGACTTTTGGCCAAAAACATATTTGTTATCTGAGATTTGCTTCTTTAACAATTTAATGGAAATCAGTCTGTTCATAATAGTCTTTCTGTACATGCTTTTAGCAATCTTCATACTCTGCTGTTGTTTTTGTAAAGATGAATACATGTTGCCAAAGTTTTCATATTGCGTGTTGCCATCTGGTATCTGCTTGGCTAAAATGGCAATTAAATGGCAGAATCTGTTCTTTCCACCTTTCAGGTCATCGTGATGAAGAGGTCTCTGGGCGTGGGCTACGCTGCCGTGGACAACCCTATATTCTACAAAACCAACACCTCAATGCTTTTAGGAGATGCCAAGAAGACATGTGATGCATTGGCTGCTAAAGTGCGTGAAGATTAATGACTGAGCTCTGGAGCAATGGGTGCTTGTGTGAGAAGAAAATCGCTGCCCCATTTTTAAAGGGAACAGGATGTACAAATTGACCATTATACCCCTTAGACAAAATAGAAATGATAAATTTCCACTCCTTAAAACACTCCTTTTCCTGATTGTCAATAATTTTTTTTTATTTTTTTTTTCTTCAGTATTTGCTGTGTATTCAGCCTAAGTCAATTATCCTAGAAATTAAAAAGCATTTCAGCAATTTATGAGTAGGAGCTACAGTAGGCGCACAACATGACCGGGACCTTTTTGATAACAAGCACACGTATATCAGTCATTTTAAGCCATAGTTTTTTTCCCTTATCTTTATTAAGGAGGCATGGATCTGAAGGATCAATACCAGAAAAGTATAAATCATGTAGGAGGTGAGGTTTGTCAATTGGTACAATTCGTTAAATCAGTCAGATCATTGACATTCGGGTCTAATCTCATGCTGGCTCATGTGCCCAGTCTTGTTCCCATTCCATGTACAAAGTCATTTCATGGTGCTTTTGCTTGCCATTTTTGACTGCTGTTAACTTAAAAAAAATACAAATAAATAAATAAAGCACGAGGGAGAACACAACAGACCCTACCTCTCGACAGTATTAAACCCGACCAAACAATCCCCTATGACGAAGACACTTTCTCCAAGCACATTTCTGAGTTAATATTTTACTTAATCTGCAGCAGCATTAAACATATCCAGCTTGTTCCTTGGATTTAGGCAGGAGATCTGCGTAATACAGTTTCAGGTAACTGTTAGTTTTACAGTTAGTTAAGCCTTTTTTTTTTTTTTTCTTTTTCAATCCAGCAGCTGAGTTAAAAGACAAGAAAAACAGCAATAAAGCAATCACAACACAGGAAGTAAATAGGATATAAAAAGCAGTGTGGTTTCTGTTTGATATGCAGATAATTCTCACTCCACTTTTATTGTGTTTATGTAGAGAGAAATGATGAATATTTTTTGTTCAAAACAAAGTGAAGGTGAATAGAAACATTTCGTTATGTCAGCAGATTTAACGTTTTAATGATGTATTGTGAAGTGTTTCTCTCTTTCTATTTGCAATTCATCATAGAACATCACTCTTAATAAACATCTAGATAAAAAAAAAAAAAAACTGAGTCAGGTCATTACTGAAGCATGCGTGCTTTTACCTTGAAGTCGGTACAAAGGTTTTAATGTTAGTAAGCAAGCTCGCCATGTGGAATGAAATCGTTTGCATCACCGCTCTTTATCTTTCACACGTGAGCTGATAAGAGGTATCTGCACAAGTGGCAGTGATTGCTCATTGTCACTTTCAAGGTGACCTTGTGCGGGATTGTGCCGTTATTTTCCCACCCCTATGATGCTTGGAGGAATTGCATGAGTTTATCATGAGGGTTCCTTCACCTTGGCAACAAGTGACACTCAGACATATCTATCTATCTACACTCTTTTTCAAGACTTTCAAAGGAACAGCTTGGCGAAGAATCGAATGTGCACAATTTTTTATGAGCTAATTTCTAGAACTAGTTAAGAAGACCCCCAGCTTGGGTCTAGAAAGAAAACATTTTAACTGAATCAACAAATCTCTGTGTGAGGCAAGTTTGAGAGAGATTTAAAAAATGACAAACTTGAGCAGGATTACAGTTTTTCTTACCCATATAAGTGTGTGAAGGTGGAAATCTCCATCAGGATTGCATGAGTTTCTCATGAGGGCTCTTTCACTTCAGCAACAAGTGGCACTCAGACACGATGGTATCTGCACCTTTCTCCTGGGGATTGTTACAAGTGCTCTGGGTAGCTACAATCAGGCTTGTTTCTAATCATTGATCGAGTTTGTGCAGATTTGATCTCATCTCTTCATATTCAAAAGCCTAAAGACGATGTCGGCTTTTATTTAAAGTGACCCCTTCCCGCCGTCGTCTCAGTGCTGCTAGCAGTTGTTTGTAGTTGGGTTCACTGTTGAGCATCATGGATTGAAATAGCCCTGGTTTCAGATCTGAAATCTTGTCTGAACTGGAACGCACCATAAACATGAGTAACAGATTAACATGTAAAGCCGTCTCATTTCTGTTTTGATAAAACACAGTCAACACAAGGGTTGTTCCAGTTCCACGGTTAGACATGGGCAACTTGCCACCATTATACACAGCCATTCTCTTTTCCTACATAGAACAACAACAGGATAAATATTTACACTGTAAGAGATTTTTCAAGACTTTTTGGAATCATTTGTGCAAAACATTTATAATACTTTATTACTTTAATTTTCACCCAAAATGTGTGAGGGAGAAGCATGAGGGAGAACACAACCTCTTTTACTTGTTAAACCAATAAGTAAAACAAGAACAGGTTATTTAGATAATTATCAAAAATATGTCAAGTGAACATTTATCATATAGGAGTTGTGTTCTGATGAAATTTCTTGAATGAAGGCATGCAACTGACAGTCTCTATGTCTGTGACTGAAATGGCTCGGAGCTGACTACATCCAGCCGAAATCGACCAATAACCTGTCGCCAACTTTCAGAAAAGGCGCATCGGTCTGTGGGAAATGTACACAAGCATTTCCTGGGAGGCCATGAGGCTTCAGACATGAAGCAGCCAATCTGATCATAGTTCTGGTATACTGAGAACTTTCCTTGATGGTTGTCTCCAAGCTATGAGAAGTGCATTAGTGTAGCAAGGGATTATAAAGAGGACAAGGGGAATGTTTTTACTCTTAACTGTCCTGTTGTTCTGCACAATGAAAAGTCCTGTTTTGACTTGAACGCCTTTGATATGGCCCCATCACCACATGACCGTATACACTCATAATGTACTTATTTACAAAGAATGTGAAAAAGGTGCCTGCAGTATTATTTAACATTTGCAAGTTGCTATCTAACAACAAAAGATTGATTGAATTGCATAATTTATTAAATTGCACGTGAAATATGCAATTTAAAGAGTTGGCTATGGACATTCTCTTCTGCAGAGGGCACACCTGTTCCACCTGTGTGAAAGGTTTTAATGCAGAGCAATACTAAAAAGCCTGTATAACTCCACTTATAAACATGGAGAGCAATTGGGCCCAGACATTGTCTGATCTCCAAATATTCTGTTTCAGGCTAATGCTTGCCATATCCTCATTGCTCTTAAAAGCATAAGGCCTCTTTACTCAGGAGATAAATTTCGACAAGCCTCTACATTGCTCTTATCATGCCTTCCCTATTAAGCTTGACATTTAAAGAACATAAACATCTACGAGCGTCCTTTTAAGATATTTTTATTGACCAGCTGTCCCTGTCCCTGTGTTTCCCTGTGGATGTAATTGTTGAGTTAAAGGGGTGTGTGTGTGTGTGGGGGGGGTGCTTAATGGTAGCAGATAGGGAGGCTTTTGTATGCTGAGCTGATGAATATGGTTTATACAGAACAACACTGACCGTTTAGCAGCACTTGTGGTGTAGTCTGGATTGTGTATAAAATTTAGGTTCAAGAGATGATCAGGTGACAGATTACAGCACCGAACGATAAATAAGGATCAAACATTATAGGAGAAAAACCACAACATTTGCGTGTGCATGCAGACGTAGCAGCAGCACAATCAGCATTTTAGGCAGACTTGTCTGCGTAATTTATGTACAGTACATCTGGAGGCTTGAAGTGATATACACTAGATGACACGTCAGAGCTAAAAAATCCCTGTTCATCTGTTTTCCAAAGTCGAGCTGTAAAATGTGTAGTGATGTCATGTGCTGCGAGTCTTTCAAAAGCGTCTTTTAGCAAGTGTTTTAAAACTGTTGTTGAGATTATTGTCGTCAGCTGCATCTCAAATCGAAAATGACCTAATATTCAAATGTATTTATGAATCTTGTGTATCTAAGTGCATTGGTATCCTCTTCGATCCTCTGCTATCATTTATAAATAGCAACAGACTTTTTTCTGTTTTGAATATTAGTTTGCAAATGAAATTAATTCAACAGAAAACGTCATTGCGGCTGTCTCTTATGAGAGAAATCAAGTAACCATCGCCCATTATTTGGAGGATTTATATGCTTGTTCCTTTATGCCATAAAGAAACCTGAAAATAACATTTGTCAGCTACATGCCTTAGTGCAAGCCTTGTGGTTATGGTTGTTCTTCCTAGTTTCCCTTTTTGAATTCCTTGGAAACAGCAAATCCATAACAAGGTAAGTAAAATGAGGCTTTGGGGAGAAGCGCTGCTGGTCGATGAGTCGTAGAGGGTGGTCCTGCTTTTTTTCTGTGCCGTGGTGTAGGCAGCGTTTCTGCTGGCAAGTCCGTAACGTAAGCCTCATCAGCGGTGCCACAGTCTGCATTTCCGAGCCAACTTATTATGTCACGTCTCATCGTGTTTGTTTCTCTTGAAGCCTCAACTGTGGAACCATGTTGGTGTGCCTTTAAAACAGGCTCTAATTTGATTCAGACTCAAGACATGAAACCAGACCTTCACCTCCTTCATCTCATTTCATCAGCCAAGCACCCAATCCGCTGGCGTCCTGGCCAGAACACACTCCGTACCCATGAGCAGAATTCGCATTTGGGTTAAATGTCAAAAGCAATAAGCCGTTCTGAACTGCAGCGCTGTTTCTTATGACTACATTGTGGATCTCTCAGCGCACAGTTATGTTGACCTTTAAGTTCTGCCGGTGTGATCTTTTCTCGATGTGCGCCTCGAGTCTGATAGATTGTTAGAGGTAATCTTGCCGCGTGTAGCGGCAAAGGTGTCAGAGATGAGCCTGGAATAGAAGCCAGGAATAGACGCCCAGCTGGATCCATCGCCCCTTTCAATATATCATGCACCAAATTTTTCTGGAACTCTACAGTAGTGGAGTAGTGATCAAGGCTCCCCAGGGTCAAGGGTTTTACACAGGCTACAGCCAAACGCACAGCTGTTTGAACCCGTGCCAGGAAAAGTTAAACAATCTCATATGAAACACGCCTCTCGGACTAATGGATCTTCGCTGAGAGTTGGCGCCACGCATGACTCAGAGCTGCAAACGAACAGGAATAACACCAGCCTTGTTTTTCAGGTCTTCATTTTGCTCCGTCAGCATAATTCGCACTTTATCAGATTACATTATTAATCAAGCAGGAGTCATAATTCAGCACTGTCATAATCTGACAAACTGACTTGCCAGGTGATTAGGTCTCAGCAGCACTTGCAGCACCTGATCCAATCATACTAGTGTCATGGTGAGGTCGTTGCTGACCTGAGAATGAAGTACCACCCAAATCTTATTAGTTCAGCGGTGGTTAGATGGAATAGAAAGGGTCTTGCGCATTGTGCAGTGTAACAAATGGGCGACAGCCAGTAATAGTATGATTACAAAGTGAACCTCACAAACTAAACATGGAGTTGCCAAGTATTTATGAAACTAGCTGTAATATTAGGGAAAATATTTGCCTACACTACCGTTCGGTCTCACTCCGCCTAAAACAAGAAAACGTTCTGAAAGATCCCAGTGATTAAGTGCAAAAATGTTAACAGGCAATACCTAACCACAGGCTTGTTTGTAATAAGGAAAATCGTCTACTGTTTTGAAACTTGGCTTGGAAAGCAGCTGGGAAGTGTTTTTGCGCCGTCACTCGGCGCTGTGGCCTGCCTTCCTCATCACACTCCTTATCTCATTCCGTGACATGGCAGCCACTTTGGCCTGTCAAGAGAGGTGCCTCTTATCTGCACATTTCCGTGAGAATCCAACCCCCGCCCCAAAAAATGCCTGAAAAGAAGCTTTGGAATTGAGTTTAAATCCCACAGGAATTATCAGACTGTGGGATCCTGAATTGGAGAGGCCTAATGTTGTTTTTGTTGTATTGTTTTGTTTTATTGTCCTCTTCGGGTGTGTGTGCATGTTTTAAAGAGTACATTAGTACGAATTTTAAAACTCTTAAAACGGCTGTATTAGGACAAATAAACAAAAAGTCACAATGGTAGGGAAGGTAAAGGCTAGAGAGGATAGAAGGGGATGTGTGTTTGTGTGTGTGTGTGTGTGTGGGGGGGGGGGGGGGGGGGGGTATTACAGTGTGCCAGTGAGCTTCCTCACCCAGGCAGGAGGAGGAAAGGTGATGGAAGAACAAAGGTCTGAGAGTGCGGATCCTCTCAGGAGTCGGGTATCAAGAGGATAACCAGTGCAGCGTCAAAGGGAGCCACTACTGCCCCACACAAAAGAACGACTGACACCAGAAAAGAGGGATGAAGTTTCAGAGGCTGGCCATGAAAAGGAAAACATCACCCTCTCCCTCCCACTCTCTCTCTCTCTCTCTCTCTCTCTCTCTTTTTTTGTTTGAAACTCAGCAAAAGGACTCAGCCCCTCATGCGGGTCAAGATGTCTAACCACTAAAGGAATTTTCACCACTTTAAAGTCTACCTCTGAAGATACAAAAAAAAAAAAAAGCTCTAAAATGGCCACCATAGTGAGTGATTAGATCCCTTTAATTGAGAAGGGTGTGTCAAGCTGAAACGAAGGTCAAGGATGAATCATCGGGAGCAAATGGAAAATGAAAACACAAATCATGCTTCTTATCATGTAGAAGGCTGATTTGTGGTCCATGGCAATTGAAGAAGACCCAAAGCAGGCTAGATGCCCTCATTGCTGACAGCTTTGTGCCTGGCGAGCTTATCGGTCACACGTTTCCCAAGGTGAGGGACAGACAATAGCCTTTCGTGCCATGGGAAGCGAGTGTAGAGTTCCGGGTCCCTCCCTGAGCATGCGAGGCTTCTGTTCGTGAGCATACAGCACAAAAGAGTGAGCTCTCCACCTCGTCCAAACAGGAATAACAATCACGCACCATTCTCACACAAGTTACAACTGCATAGAACTGTTCCTGGATGCTACTTTGTTACCTGCTTGGTGCATGATTATAAGAAATATATATAAAAAAAATAGAAGAAATACGAAATGTATATTCCTATTTCTATAGCTACGAGTTTAGCACTGTTCAAACTTCATGCTTCAGTTGACTGTGAGCCGTTACTGACATTCTAACATTGTTCACTGTTCTCCATATACAGGACATCTTTGTAGCTTAATGTTGCTTTGCACCAATATTACTCTGGGAGAGGTGGTTGAACGAGGGCCATATCAACAGTAATGCAAAAGTGGGAATAATTTTTTATGACATAGGTCGTTCAAATTGCACATAAAGTAACTCTTCCTCTGTACAAAGGTTCTACCCAGCTATCTCCATCACAAGTGATAGATTTGCACCATCACCGAACCCAACTCTTAAATGCTCTTTGAAAATTCACTTTGTCAAAGTTGATGGTCTCTCACTGCAAGGTTTGTCTTCAGTGCTTGTTTCCATTTCTTTAAACTACTTCATCCATCTGTGCACATTGCTCCTGTTAACCTGTCATCTTCCTTTCACATTCTGTAGTGCAGTGAGAGACCATTAAAACCATTAACCATCAATTGTTGGGATCAATGATGGCACAAAACGCATCACTTGTGATGGAGACAAAGTTGAGTGATACCTTTTGTATAGAGAAGAGTTCCTCTACCAATATATACAATTTGAATGACCTAAGTTAGGTAATAAACAAGTTATTCCCACTTTTGCAACTAGATAATTCTTGTAGGATTAGCCTTGTAGTAGGATGCTATGGTTTTATTGCCTCTTCAAAATATTACTATATTATGACTATTATAAAATATGATACCACAGATCCAGTGATGTTTACTCTGGTTATGGTGCTACTTGCCATTCTTTACACACTTTGCATAACACAAGGCAATGTTAGTTGTTAGTATTCACAGTTGTGAGTTATCACTTTCAAAAATATGTTCTGGTGAGCTCCCTAATAAACCTACATATACATAACTCATGTCAAGTATTATATAATTGTCTGAAGGGGAGAGAAAAAAAAAGGGAACATTTTACATCAAATGATAAACTGGGCACATCGTTTGGTCCTATTTAAACTCAAATTATAAGACTAATTATAAAGGGATTAAATATTCCTATAAATATGCCCATTGGGATGCAGTAAAGTCATGCGTTAGTGGCAAGCGAGCATTTATTCACGAGCATTGCATTGCAATTTCAAAGGAAAAAAAGTACACCACACCACCTTAAATCCAAATACAGGTACAGACATGAATATTTGGAGCTCTTAACAAACCCAGATTGTGTCAGTGCTTACCACCAATATATATATATATATATTTTTATTAGTCAAAGAACACAATTTTTGTGCATGATGATGTGTTTTTTTTGGGGGGGGGGGGGGGGGGGGGGGTATTGGGAGTGGTGCAAATGAGCGATTAAAAGGTTTATTTAGTAGGAACCATTTACATCAATGTCATTCCTCTGTTGCCAGTGAAATTCTTGCTGAATATTAGTGCTGAGAAATGTTGATTCATTTTGGCCTGCAGACTGCCGACGGTCTCAGTGAAAGCTCCGACGAATGTTGAGATCGTGTTGCGTTTAGTGTATTTGTCTTGGCTGCTCACCTTTGCGAACAAATGAGTAGGAAAAGTCTAGTCTCGTGTTTGACTTGTGTCTGTGCTTTATCATAATTTAAGAGGGACCTGCGTGAGCCAGACTGCACGTCAAACTCACTTAAACATTTGTTCAGCTGACTTTTTGCTCCTACAAACACTTGATCATCACATCTTATTACGGTTTAACAGGGTCACATTTGGTGACCTTGTACGCAGCAAGCATTATTAATAGAGGAAAAAATTGTTGAGTTTTGTGGGGGTGAAAAGAAGTCCTCGTTAGTCTGATTACTCAATGACTCATTTGGAATAACCATGCATGAGAGAAGGTCCTTCCCAGCCCACACAGGATCTACAATTCATTGCCAAGAATGCAGGAATGCATCCACACCGTAATTAATTGCTGATCGTCACCAGAGACGTTCTGCGTTCCTGCTTCGTCTGAGACTGCTGCAGCTATTCCTCGCCTTTTTAGTGGGTGCAAGGGGTGCAAGGGGCAACTGTGGTGTCTGGGACCAGACCGCAATTTGTCACACAGCATAGAGCAAACGTTTGGTCTAGAAGTGCTCCTGGTGAAATCCATTTAAGCATTGAATTCCAGAATTAGGAGTTTGTTTTGGATTAGAAGATGTGACCTTACCTGATAACATTGTACATATGTTCCAGTATGCATATAGTCATATCAGCCTTTTATCAGCCAAGAACATGAAGGATGTGCGCAATTAAAAAAATGGCTAAATTTGATCTTCATTCCAAAACCTACAGTACATAATGGTAAATTTATTAGTAACTATATGAACATTTAATATAAACATTCATATAAATATATGATTTTGTAGTATAAACCTAAGAACTAAGTACAAAAGAAATACAATTGTCGTGGTTTGTGGAAAAACTTTGGTTGTTCTGTAAGATATAACGCTGATGGACAGCATGTGGACTAAAATGTTTACAGTGTTTACAATTTTTTTTTTTTTACCCTAATATCACAAAAATATTCATGCTGTTGCCAAGCAGACAGCAATCACCCTTTTGCGTAATTCAGCATAATTACCCTTATCAAAAGAAAGCATATGTAATTATTATCACGTTTTATTAAGGAAGCTTCAAGTGTATTTCCCAAGTACACTTAGTATATTTTATGCTATTATCGTATACTAGGATACTAGTATAATGTACTCTTGGGATGACATTGGGACACTTATAAACATGTAAGTTTATTTAAGTATGCATTTAAGTATACTTTAGGTGTAACATTAAGGTGTCAACATCAAGTACACACAAAGTTCATTTACATTTTTTACTTGCAACAATACTGTGAAATATATTATAAATTAACTCAGAGGTATTAATTTTATACTTCTAGCTTGCTTTTAGTTCATGAAAATTTGAAGTATACTTTTGGTTAAGAATAGTAAACGTCAAGTATACAACTAGTCAACATTTAAGTTTTATTATAAAAAGGAAAACAAAAAAGCTAAATTATACAAGCTAAAAAAATCTTTTTCACATTTTTCAATTTATTATTATTATTATTATTATTATTATTTTTTTTTTTGAATACTTGTCAGTTTAAGCCAAGTGTACTTAAGGTATTTTAAGTACATCTCCGAAGACATAAAAAGTAAACTGAACATATACAGTATACTTACTTATTTGTGGTTTAAAATAAGTACACTATTAATAAATTTGAATAAACCTCTTTTTGGTAAGAGTAGACCAAAATACAAAACCACACACATACAGCAAAATACCTCAGCATTCCTGGATGAATGAAAATGGATAGATCAAGTGAAATGTCACCATTATAAATAAAATCTTTGTTATTTTCTGCATAATTAAATAAAAAAATTGCATCCTAAGACAAACATTAAGCCTATGTTTATTTTTGCTGTATTGAAAAATGCATCACATCAAAACACTGCCATTTGGAAATTTTGCGCACCGCTACAGCCCTGTTGGTTACACACACAAACCTTTTTATTCTGTGCTTAATTAATGCGTGATGGATTGTTTTCTTTGTGTGACCACAATATATAGGACGTGAAGAGAAATCCCAACATCAACTCAATTAAAACAAACACAGCTTTACTCAATCAAATAAAAGTATACACGTATAATTGCTTTCATATTCTCTAACAAAACAGATTTAACTGGATGTCATGTTGATTTAGTCAAGAACAATGTGGTGTGTTCATCTTTGCAATCAAGTGGGACATTTTAGACGAGTACTTGCTTATGATACCTTATTTTTAATTCTGTATTTGTACACCAATGGGGAATAGCATTAACATTGATTTTCGATTTTATTATACAGGTATAATTTTATACCTGTAAACTGCTGTCAGGGTTATGTTCAGCTAAGGCTCAACCATGCCAGCATGGACCAGTGGTCATCCTGTCCGGTCTGATCCTACAAAAAAAAGTCAATGCCACGATGGAAAAGCACCAGAACACCTAATGCACCACAGACCACTGGCGGCTGGCAGGGAAAGAGTACAAGGTTGTTGACAAAGCCTTCAAATTCCCCAGATCCTCATCTTAACTGAGCACACATGGGATGCCCCAGACACACAAGCTCAGTCTATGGCTCAATCCCTGCCCCAGAACCAACAGCAGCCAAAGGATCTGCAGTCAACGTCCTGGTGCCAGACATCACAGTACAGGCCCAGAGTTCTTGACAAGTCATGCACCAAGGGACCAGAGCTGCCCCTGTGACACAAGGAGAACCTACACAATACAGGGCTTAATATTTTACTTAGTAATGTTATGGCTGATTGTTGTGTATTTTCAATATATGTATCTTTATATATAACAAAAAAAAGCACTCACTGTTTGTGCTGTTATAATAACCTAATAAGTGATTGTGTGTGTGTGTGTGTGTGTGTGTGTGTGCGTGTGTGTGTGTGTGTGTGAGAGAGAGAGAGAGAGAGAGAGAGAGAGAGAGAGATGAATCAGCATTACTGACTGTTCCCACTACAGTATGACAGTAGGACTGAATTGAAAGTGAAAAACATGGTTTCGTTAGGCAAAAAAGGAAAAGTTATTATTCCAATGCACATAGGATAAAGGTTCATGAATGAGCCATCATTATGTTCTTGCTAGCAGGTTTGTCTTGCACTAGATGTGCTTATGACCTAACCTTGCTTTGAAATGTTACTCCTCTCATTATGAGGAAAACAATATACTGTATATTTATCAGGGCAAATAGACGCTTTCTTTTAGATCATTGTGATGAAATGATTGAATGTTCATCAATAACATTAATATATTGAAGGAGGGATGTTCTTCAAAGATGAAGAAAATGGATATGCCTGATCAGTCACTCATTGGCATTCATGCACGTTAATACTGATGGCTTCAATTTGTGTAATTTTATATCAGCTGAGATTTGACCATGAGTTTGGCTTAGTTTCAAAATCTAATGGTCTGAACTGATTACTTTCTTTCATTCCAAAGCTCCACTTTTCCTTATGCTGATTGTCTTCCTTTCAGGTAAATCGGATCTCGTTCCCACTTTTCAGTACTGTTAAAGCCCAAGTGCAGGTGGCTCAAACGTTCCTTCGGCACTGATTCTGATTTGAAACCTTACCTTATATTTAATCTTTACAGAAATTAGTGTGCTGATGAACAGTACAGTTAAACAGATCTCTCCCTGCATGTCTTCTGTGATCACACACAGGGGTATTATGTATCAATTTCCTTCCTTACCCTTAGCTGCCTCAGTTTTGTGCAAGTTGTGGCAATGCTTATTTTTCTCAGTATAGTGGAACACACACTGGTATTGAGTGCACAATAGTCAGTTAGTAAGTGTAAGGATTAGAAATGCAGTAATTTTTTTTATCAGAATGAGGCATCAGAATCAAGTACAGGTACTGAGTACGAAATGGGTATCAGTATGAGCACCCTATTTAAGCAATATCACATGGCCAAGAGTGATGCACTGATTTCTGCACATCAATGAATTGGCCAATCACAGAAAAGTAAGAAAGTAATCAGATTCGCTTGTGCAACATGGCATTCACACAACAGTTCTGTAGACAAGAAAGATAATAATGAGTAACTAAAATTTCAAAAACATATGCCCAAGTATTTATTTTTTTTCATTTTGGCTAACACAAAGCTCACTATGTTAAGGTTCAATACTAACGAAGACAAAACAATTTGCAGCAATTTCAATATTTAAACTATCTGAGCAAATGCAGTCTTAAATCTCCATAGCAAAATTATTTGTATTAAATATAGTCCAAAGCAATATTCATGTTTTCTTCAAGCAGACCATATGGGGTTATATAACCATGAGGCTTTGCAGGAGAAAGCTTTGCCCCAGCTGTGGTCTTCATTATAAAAATGACCAACAAATGGCCTGCACCTTTTGAACGAAGTAGGCATGGCGGATCATAAAATGCCAGCAGTTCACTCGATCATTCCAAACACATAGATCTTGATAATTGATCATTATTGATGAAATTCATTCAGATTGCTGTCATTTCTTGTGTCTGTTTATTAGCACAGCATTCACTAGGCTTATATCACATAATATCATAGAGAGTAAATGATCATCGTTTTGGACTGATAATCAGTACCAATCTTGTTAGATGCATCCTTAGTAATAACAAAAAAAATTTGAAACCCCTTTTTAAACATTTTCAACAAAAGGTGATAGCCACCAACAAGGCACAGGTGGGAATGTTACTGCCTCACAGTTCCCAGACACCCAGTTCAATCCTAAAATGAGTGAATGTCCTTCCCTTGTTCATTTGAGCTTTCTCTGGGTTCTTAGGTTTCCCCCAATTTCCCAAAAAGCCTTTAGCCTTACTTGCGATGTTAAGTTGCCCATATGTAACCTGCTGAAAAATCCAGCATAGACCAGCATGATTTATATGCTGGTGTATGCTGGTTAATACTGGTTAGTGCTGGTCTGATGCTGGTTTAGCTGGTGAACCAGCATAACTGATGGAAGACCAGGATATCTACGCTGATGAAACCTTACCACCAGCATTGGTATTGCTAGTTAGTGCTGGTCTGATGCTGGTTTAGCTGGTGAACCAGCAGCATAACTGATGGAAGACCAGCATGCCTGCTGAAAAATCCAGCATAGGCCAGCCTGATTTATATGCTGGGTTTTGGTTTTTTAATAGCTAGTACTGAAAATAATGTGTGATGTAAATACATCTTTAAATGCATTTACATACAAGAGACAAAAATAATGCATTTACCAAAAACATGTAAATACATTATTTTACATTTACTAAATATCTGTAAGTTGTCTAAAAACACAACACAAACCTTTATTATGAATGCACCTTTTAAAAAAAGTAATCAATGGAAATCACTTAAAACTGAAAAAAAGCTGGTCACCAGCTTGACCAGCAATTTTACCAGCAGGGTTACCAGCACACCAGCACCAGCACCATGGAGTCAGCTTTTCTGGCGGTGGGACCACTTGCATTTTTTATGGTAACTGTCAAAATAACTTAAAATGTTCCATCATTTTTAACCATACACATGCATGTAACGCATCGATTTATGTCTTTATTTCTTAATGTACCCTCACATATTTTGAGGCGCTGTATAGGGCTTAAATCAAATTTCACTCATGCACACACACATGAAACACTTGCATAGACATATATGAAATAGTCAAACATACATATAAACTGCTCAAACAACTACATATGAAATGCGCGCACATACACACGAACTCTCCGTGCACACACACCTATGAGATGCGCGCACATACACACGAACTCTCCGTGCACATACACGTATGAGACGCGCGCGCACACAAAGACACACCTAGGAGACGCGCACAAAGCGAACTGTAGCGGTGTAGGGAACGAGTGAACAACGGATCTTCAGTTTAGCGGAAAAGGGAATGAATTGTTTCCTATAAGTCACTAAGTATCTCTGAAGTGTGAAAAAATTGAGCTCGAAAAATAATTTATATATTTATTATAATTATTATCGAGGACGACATCATATAAATAGAACACAATAATTTACATTTTAATTTAATTAAGAAACCATTCATATTATATAGGCTAGTAATCTGTAATAAATAAATAAATAAATAAATCTCCTTACATCATGTAACTTAATCGAATAATTTATTGGTAAGGTATTAACGTTTCAATACGTTATATATATTTTTTAATGGTATCAGTTTTTGTTTCAATAAATATTAAACACATTTCACAAAACAGTAATTGCTTCTGTTGTAGGATCCGACATATTAGCCACAGATTCCGTGCTTCAATTTTCTTTTTGCTAAACATCACCTGCGTTTTCTGCCGCTGCAATATTCAGACAGTTCTGAATATGCCTTGTGATTGAGCAGTGATGATCATTATACTGTCCTACTCCATCTTCTAAACTGTCCAACAGCAGGCTGTTTACAAACCGCTACGACAGGTCCGTCTACACCGAAATGACTTCCTTTTACATTGAAATGCCTTCTGGTTACATATGTGTGTGCATGAGTGAAGTTTGATTTAAGCTCTATACGGCACCTCATAACATATCAATAAAACATTGTGCTTTTGTAAAATAAAGAAAATAAACAGGGTGCACTTTCTGCCGTCTCAGTCTCCCCGAAAATCTTATTGAAACGCGTATCTATACATATATATCTATAGAAAGTGTCTACTTTTAAATGTAGCAAGCTTAATCAAAAATAAATGTTCTCAGTTTATGTAATCCATATGAATCTAAGGAGAGATACAGTCTTTCTGCCACACTTCATTCACTGATAATGACCTGAGACAGGACACGCCCACCTACTGTTCACAGAGAAAGTCAGGGTAATCTACATATAAGGCCACGCCCCCAGACACACACACACACACACACACACACACAGTAGATACGATAATTTTCCTGCGTGTGTGGAAGATGTTAGGCACTGTACAGGTTTCTGAAGCTCTACAGAATGTTCTGGACAGTGGGAGGAGTTTAGATTTACCTCAGAACAACACTAAGACTCCAACAGAGAACGAAGGAGGAGAATCCAGCAAGCTGTTACCATGGGTAAGTTTTTAAATCTTATATAATCTTTATTCTGATAATAGAAAACTAATATTAATTTATTTTTCCTCATTTTCTCACAAGCTTTTGCCAGTTTATGTGAAACATTTTCATTTAATGTCTCTTACATGGATTGGTTAGCATGTGGTTAGATAACACTGCTAAATCATGCTAACATACTGCCTTATGTAGCTTAGCACAAACAGGTTATCTCACAGGTGGCTAAGCTAATGCCTTACAGTATGTAGATTACAGATTGTCAGTATCAGCTGTGGTGTAAATGTTTATAATATATTCACCCCATTTTGCATAGCTTCATGTTATGGTAGCTATTTGGCTCAGTTTTTTGTTAGCTTACGACACTGCTATATATAATGTTATTTAGCACAAACACTTCAGCTCCCGTTGCCTAAAATAGTGCAGCTATGTAGCTTACAGATGTTTGTGATATTAAGGTGTAAATGTAAATTGTAATGCAAAAAGTATAAATCGTTGTATAACATTGCAAAAGTTTGTGTCTTCTTTATCCATGGTCAATAGTTATTGATGATTATTGACAGTAATTTTATTATCATCATGCTTATGTTTCTTTTTCCTTTTTTTATAAACCGTGACCATGAAAGTGATCAGCCACCTGTTTTATAGAGACCAAATGCAAACAAGCAGGCAAGATACAGACGGACCATCACTATGTCATGGGAACCTCGACCACGACTGGGGTCTGGATTCGGGACGGATCTCTTGTATTTTTTAAAGCAGTTGACCACATGATAAGGCTTCACTTGTGACTGCATACAACCAGCACATGGACTGACCTCAGATGCCAGGAATGTTACCACTGCTTGTCACAGGGTCTGCGTGAATTGCAAATCAGTTTATGGTAAGCAGCCGTAAACACCATGGAAATGCCCAGAGGTGGAAAGTAATGAATTACATTTACTCGCGTTATTGTAATTGAGTAGTTTTTTTGTGTACTTCTACTTTTTAAAGTAGTTTTTAAAATCTGTAATTTTAATTTTACTTAAGTATGTTTTGTTTGAAGTATTGTAATTCGCTACATTTTAAATCATATGCGCTACTGAGTAAAACAAATGAATGAAAATGCAAAAATTATTATGCTTTGTATAACTGCTCCAGACTCCACTCCAGGTTTTCTGTCTGTCCATACATCGGCATCTACCTGACCTTCCACACGGTCGCTTCCGTCCTGAGAGTGACGTCATCAACCAGCGCGGCCATATATAAACCGGAGAGGAAAGAGATTGTGATTTTGGCGTTTTGATATTTGGTTGTGACTTTTTGCCACCCATTGACTTTGATTATTGCTTTGGTTGTTCTTTGTATATATTTGTAGATAATTTCACTGTATGTTTGTGCAGTCACCAGTAGTAGGGTCGTGGCTGCCATTTCTTTTGGGAAGAGGGAATTTATACACTGTTTTTGGTTTAGGGAGTCAGGGAAGGTACCTGTATTTTTGTTTGTGTGTTTTTTTTAGGTAATCTAGCTACTAAATATAAATACTATTTAGGTTATTATTTTGGCCTGGGTCCACCCTGAATTTGATCCTTGTGTGTGTGTGTGTGTGTGTGTGTGTGTGTGTTTGCAAAGCAATACAAACCTCATTATTTCATTAGTTAATGTCTGGATCTAGTTCTTTCTGCCATATAGCACCATTTCCATACAGTTTAAACAGAACCCTGAACCTAGGACTGGGCGATATGCCCTATAAATGAAATCTCAATTTTTTTAAAGACCAAATTCGATTTTCGATTTTAAAACGATTTTTTTTGCTCAAAATAAATAAATAATAATAATAATAATAATAATAATAATAATAATAATAATAAAACAGACAGTATAGGTTTTTTTATTATTTATTTAAGCAAAACAATATAACCAAACATTACCTGCTTATTTGGATTAAAAGTATATATATTAAATCACTTAAACAATTTTGCAAACCACATGCAACTTACATGCTGAATAAAATCAAACAGGTGCCTGACAGCATTTTTTTTAAAACTGTGTATATGGGCTTAATGTCTTTAGCGATATAACACGACACAACATCTGTAATATCTTTCCATCGAGGCCCCTCTTATCATATGGGATACAGTGGGGAAATGTGCTCACTGTTTTCACCTCACTTTTAGCCGGTGTTTTTGCGCTGCCGCTTGTCTTGTTTAGCTCGCAGCGGCAAACACGACGCCGATTTAATAGTGTGGCTCTGTTTGAGGTGCGCGAGGAAATTAGTCGTGCTTGAGTAAATTAGCTTATTTTAGTTGCCACAAACTTCAGACAAATTTTACACCCGGCTTTGGCTTGTTCAATGTGTAAAGTTGCGAACCCGAATAATTTCCATACGACTGAAGAAACCGCGCCTCTGTTGGAAACGAGCTCTTTGGTTTCATCAGAGCGCGCTGCCATGTTGTATCTCGTATTTCCCACGTGTGAGTCACAGAGGGGGCGTGGCAGAACTACAGAAGCTCGCGGTGCTGTACCAAAGTGAAACTGTAAAATCGATTTAAAACTCTCACAGGTGAGCGGTTAATTAGGCGCGCCGTCATGTGGTCGGCCAATCTTGCCTCTTAATTATTCTGCCATTGGTGCAATTAAAATTTATCTAATATTTTAATAAAAAATCGCGATACGTTGATTTAAGAAAAAAATTAAATCGTCTTAAAACGTAAATTCGAATTAATCGAAAAAATCGCCCAGCCCTACCTGAACCATTCTTTTGCTGTACGGCCCAACCCTAGACTGGGATGTTACGCCATATTTAAGTGACCACTTTGATTTTCAAGCACAAGAAAGACAACAGCTTTATTATGCAAAGGTGTTCCTTCAGTTTAAAACAACTAGTTTGAGATTCATATCTGCTCATCTTTTTTGAACTATGCTAGAATGCCTCATCCCACCCCCGCTGTTAAAAAAAAAAATGTTACTCAGTAATGTATTTTTATGAGCTACTTTTTACTTTTACTTGAGTAGATTTTTATAATGGTAACTTTACTTGTACTTCAGTAAAATTTCACTGAAGTAACAGTACTTTTACTTGAGTACAAAATCAGAAATGTGCCTTCTGTGTATAAGATCATCTGTGTCACTCTTCCCTCAATCCTGGACATTTACTTTGCACTAGGTGAAAGAGGTTACATTTATATGTTTATAAGTAAGAAAAATACACAAATGTCAGGTCATGTCAGAACTAGTTAAACCTGCAGACCCCTAAATAAAGATTGAGGGCCAAGGTCACTCATTTACACTCCTGTGTTGTGAAAGTAACTGTGTGAAAGTGTCCCTGAGAGGTTGGTCTCAAGTTTTGTTTTTGTTATTTAAAAAAAAAATCAAAACGTATTTGCTGTTCATTGTTAAATTATCATATTGTTACAAATGTGCATATTGTATATATTGTTACATATTCCATGCAAATTACAAACTCATGAGCTGCACACCGCTGCTTCCATCTCAGTCCTTTGACGTCATCGTGTTTGTATAGGGAGCCTTTTCCAGAAGTATTGCAGAAGAGGAAAAACCAAGGTGAGTTACTTATCTGTATACACGCTTTGCGTTTTGGTCAAGAGCATTTTACCACAGCATTCCAGGAATCACTGATGGATATTTTATTGAGTCTTAGTGGTCAGTTTTGTAATTTTGACCCTTTCCAAGAGAATTTTTCCCCCAAGATTTTATGAGGTGATGCTTCTTGCCCTTCTTAATTTGCTGTTTTGTTGCAAAAAAAAAAAAAAACGATTGAGCAACTTGCATATTCTTAAGACACTTCAACACTTCAAAGCCAAGATTCCAAAATAAACCAAATTCAAGTTCAATCCCAGCAACCAGCCGCAAATAGTCAAGGCAGTATCATCAAATAAACCTAACATTGGATAATTGTTTATATGTCAGCAGGAGGTTTGTGGAGAAAGGAGAGGAGGTGGGTGGTTACTCCGATGAGTCAGGTCATGAAGACACAGTAAGGAAATGCGGTCATGTTTATATTTGTGGCCTCTTAGGATCCAGGGCTGTGACTGCCTGCTACTGCTCAAGGACCTGAGCAGATAAAAAATGCATTTGAGATGCATTAGAGGTACATTAAGACGTTGCTTGAGTGTTAGGAGGATTAACAGTCATCTCTTCTTGTTGACATTGATTCCTAGCTGCTGTATCTGATGGATTAACTGTAGCAGCACACAGTGCAATAAGAGTGAAGAGTATTTAATTTGCTGTAAATAAAATTTTATATTAGGTTCGTTAAAATTTTAATTACATTGAAGTTATCAAACTTATTGTTATAAATGTAATCTTCTTGATATTAGATAAGTGTACCTGACTTTTAAGTGATCAGACAGTTATATGATAACAAAATAAGAATAGCAGCCTTGATATTAATTGATCGTAATCTCCAATCTCATGTGTTTTATTCACTGAACTCCTGGCGTCCCCAGACCCCACTTTGCAAAACATGGGTTTAATCAACGCAATATGAAAAGGATGACTAAAGTCCTTAAAAAAAAAGTCAATGAGGTCTAAAGAGATCTGGTCCGGAATCTCTTTTGGGATTATTTTTTCTCCTAAACAGGTTGCTTTAGACCTTTAGCAGTCTTTTCCCCCTCTCCCCTCTTGGTGGAGAGTTGTGGAAAAAATGTCCTGCATGTTAACATTTCTCAGATTTGTCCTGTGCTTGCTGGTTCTCGGAGCTCAGAGCCTATTATAAATATTTAAGAGAAACTGTTGACACGAAGATAACAGTGACAAATTGAGCTGTGTGCGGGAAGAAAGAACCCAAAATCCATAATAAGTCCAAGATTGCGGCTTCGACCTGTCTCAGTTTATGTTTTTTCATCCCTGGTGTTTGTTATAGGATGATATCCATCATTTTTATAATCCGATATCAAAAGTTTTTGGATGACTTCAAGTTTGGCATCATGGGGTCTGTGTATCTGTGTGAAGATTTCGGCCATTTGGGAATTTTCAGGCTGTTGCTCGATAGCACACAGCACATTAGGTCATCTGTGTTTATAGCACAGTGTTCTGTGAATTAGGATGGAGAAAATCTTATGCTTCTTGGATGAAAAGAGCTTACATTCACTTATAAAGAGGGATAGGAGAAAATTTACACATCTTCAATTATAACTTAAATACACTTAATAAGCCTCCCCATGTTTGTACCCTAAATGTGCTTCTTTATTTTTGCGGTAGAGCTGCAAGCTTAATGAAGTCAACAAGCAATGCATGTTGAAAGGCTTCTGATCAATTTCTAACAGCAGAAAAAGTTTTTTTATGAAAACATTGGTTTTAAAGTATTAGCATTTCTATTGTAACATAAATGGATTTAAAATATGCTGCTATTTAATAATAATAAAAAAAGATATACATAATATCTAGCTCTTTCATTCCAGTCTTTCCAAGATGGCCACGTTAATGTTTCTGTGTGTTCTGTGAGGTTGAGTTCATGATTAAAATGACAGCAAGTCCCACTGTGTCGTAAACCACGTCAGGGTGTCTGTGTGACATCACTGAAGAAATGAATGCGGTTTACAGTTTAGATTTTTTTTACACAGTCTTTTATTTGATGCAGACTTATTTTACTTTCTACCTACATTAGCCTCATAGCTCAAGCACAACGCTAACAATGCAATAAATCAGTTTTTTTAATAACGGTCTATTATGTGGTCTTTCTTCCACTTTGACTAAATTGAATGACTATGCATGCCTAACAAACAGCCTCGCTTTCAAATGAACAGCTGTGTTATTAATGCAAAAAAGGAACTATTCCCTAAAGTGTTTTTGAAACTCCAGTGCTTTTCATCACATCTGTAGACACATTAAATTTGGGGTTAGAGTTAGTTTAACACTTCACTTTAAAACCCCCAGTGATTCTTGTGAAAGCACTCTCAGTTTTAGTGAGGTTCATCAACAAGACAGGAGAAATTTATCTTTACCTCTTGAAGGTGGGCCAGATGTTGCAAAATGTACCTTTTTCTGTCAGGAACTCAGTTTTTCTAAATGGTGTCAGTAATCCAATGTTACACAGGCCCAGAGGTGCCAGCGATTGGTGTGTGTTTATCCTCATGATGGATAGCACTGGTGTATTATAGGGGAAAGGCCTCAGTGAGATCATAAGTTCATTCATGTGCTGGTACTCAAATGTGAATCTTGGGGTACAGTCACTCAGCTAAACCTGACAAAGTCTCTGCATTGTCATGCCTAGATCACCCATTAATCTGCAGCAATGTGGATCACCTAATTAAGTTTTAAATAGTCTTTGTTGACTTTGTAGGTGACTATAGTAAAGTAATGTATAATCCAAATATGCATGATGAAGTGTCACTGGTTATTCCTACCCGTGTCCCGATACATGTCTAACTGCATGTTTAAAGAAAAGGCACATTTATATACATTTATACTCACTCATTGTCTATGCCGCTTATCCCTGTATTCAGGGTCGCGGGTCTTGTGCACTATTTAGATTAAATTTCAGTTATTTTGATATAGAATGACTGAAGCAAAATCACACAGAAGTCTCTATTTTTTTCTATTCTGCCTAAAGGAAAGTCATAAAAAGCTAAAAACAGGTACAAAGCTCTCATTGACATTTTACTGAAAATTTCTGAAATAGCCATGGGATTTAGAAGTAAGAAGCGGTAGCAAGATAAGTACAAGCGTCTGATTAAACAATGTAAGACCCAAATCCAATCCCACCAAACAGTGTACAGAAAAGTTGGCATGTGAGTCACCAGACCCTTTTCTAGGCTGCTTTCTAGCAGGTGCCCAATCCGCAACAAAAGCTCCAGATAATGATTGCAATGAGCCAATGGCCAAGGAGGTCACTAAGTGCCTGAACCAAATAAAAAAATGGCAAAGCACCAGGGATCTGTAAAATCAGCCTGGAGATAATGAAGGCTGGTGGTACCGAGTGTATTGCTTGGCTAACCCAAATCTTTCAAAACGTCTGACAAACTGGCATCATCCCTGCAGACTGGAAGTGAGGAATTATCCTGCCAATTTACAAAAGAAAAGGAAGTAGACAAGAATGCCTACAGAGACATCAAACTACAGAGACATCACATTGTTGTCCTCCTCCTCTGTCAAGAATCAAAGCAAAACGTCTAGCAAAATGGAAACCCAAACAGAGAGTATACACTTCAGGTTGCTCGACATTTGGTAGAATTACCACATAGCTTACATTTATTCTCATGAGTATAATCGTCCACTGTGAATTGCTTTATAGACCTCAAGGCAGCATTTCATCATTGGATCGCAACATTATATGTCTTGTATTGGTATACTCAAGAAAATAGTCAATATAATGATATAAAAACTGTATACTAATGTTGATAGCTATCTGACTGGTTTCTAGTCTAAAGTGTCATTCACCAATGCTGCATTATAGTGCGTGGTCTATTTCTGACCCTGATTAACTGGGTGCTCACACGGTGGAGGAACTACTGCTTGCGTTAGACATCTTGCAGCAGGAAGCCGGACCACTCGACTTAGAGTTGAGGACCAAAACCCAGACTACTGGAATTGATGCCACGAACATCAATGCGGTCACAGTGCAAGACCACAACGTGGAACTAGTCAACTTCTTTGTCTACCTTCATTGTACGATAGACAAATCCGGCAGTAGTATACCGAAAGTCATCAAAAGTATAGCGATCGCTAGAAACTGCATCAAATTTCTCGACAGGAACGCCTGTTGCTCAAGAATTTCTCTGGAAACCAAAATCCATCTCTACAATTGTTGTCAGTCCCTCTGTGTAGCTTGGAGATCTGGACTATAACCAACTCAATCGAGAAGAAACTTGAATTCATTTGACAGCTGTTTTTTCCCCCATCAAATTCACCTCATAAACCGCATGTGACAGATAAGGGATCGCATAAAACAAAGCTAGACTGCTACAGCATTTTAGCCATATCGCAAGAGGGCATCCAATAGCAGATCACAGCAGAGCTCTCCATGCATACATCGATGGACCCCCTTCACCGTGGAAGGACGAGGACAACAATGTAACACATGGTCCAGAAGCATCGAGGACGGTTTGCGTACATAATTTAAAATTAGTAGAAAATGTTAAAATAATTAACTAATTATTTAATTCCTCACTTATAATTTATGCTAATTATGCTAACATAATTTCTTCTCTAGCGGCCTCTGTTAAAATGAATTGGACAAAAATCACAGCTTGTCATGTTACCCAGAAACAAGAAGTATCTTTTCAGGTCTAAAGTTTTTCTCGTTTCAAAAACCTAAACAAAAAAAAAAGTGGCATCTTTAACTCTTATTGCCACATAATATTGCTGAATCTAGAACAGGTGAACTGAAATGTCTAGTAAATATACAAATACAAAAACAACTAGATAAATGTAACATAGAATATTTTGCTACTATAGGAAGATGTTAAAGGGACTGTTATTTTAGTATATTTGCTAAACATACAGTACATAGCTACCTAGCTTATAGTGCTATCAAATGTAATATTACAGTATATGTATCCTTCCAGTTAGCGGGCTTCCACTGGAAGTTAAGCATAAATACCTGTCTAGACAATAATAGCTTGTACATCAATTGAAAGACATGAGTTTGATTAATATCTGGCTAGCGTGGTAGTGGTAGACTGCTAAATTAAGTATTACATAAAAAAATGACCTTGTATAACACAAAAAGACTCTTAGCTTAGTTTAAGAACCAAATGTCACAGAAAATGGTTGACACCACTATTTCACTAGTTTATACGGTTCTCTAGGGTTCTTCTGTTATACAATCAATAGCAGAGTGATGTAAGATGTGTAATAATTTGATCGTTTTGGGTCTCTCAAACTTCCCTGGTTTGTTTGCAGACCACATGCTATTTCAATTATGACTCAAATCAATAGTCTATCTCTGGTCTCTTGCTTTATAGGTGAGTTTACTTCTCATATTTCCTCAGAGGGAAAAAAATCTCACCTCATGCTTTGAGTGATTTATTGTTTATTATGACTAAAAGTGTAATGCCGAGTCACCTAACTGACAGTCAGGACTTCTGGGCAAATCGGATTAAATCAAGGAAGTTTTAGTATGGACTGTGGAAACATTGTGACAGTTTCTATATACAGTAAAGTTCCTACAGTATACATAGACATATGTACATACATACATACATACATGCATACATTTATACATACAAGGGCCATTCAAGTCAAACTGGGACGTGTGATTAACTTTCTCATTAATGAAAACATAAAAATAATGGACATTTACAGAAGACTTCAGGCACCATGCGGTGATGTGACTCAATTAAACATTTGAACATGCTTCAGCCATTAAAAGAGTTCCTGGGAGGCCAGTATTTCAGACGTAAAGCAGTCAGTCAGATTATGAAACGTTTGTGGACACCTGATCGCATTTCTGGGATGGTTTTTGTGTAGCATGGCTATAGGGATTTATGCTCATTCAACCACATAAGCATTAGAAAGGTCAGGCACTGATGTGCACTCAGTATTGTCTTTATCAGGGTCGAGGTCAGGGTTTTGTGTACGTAGGTCGCTCACGTTCTTCCACTTCGACCTTGGCAAGGGAAAGGGATGTTTTTTTTTGTGCCCATCAGATTTGTCATAGTAATCCAGGTATGGACTTCTCCTCTTAGTTCCAGTGAAGGAAAACAGTATTCTACAGCTACAGTATACAGTATAGAAATGCAGCATGACTTGAATCCTGTGGGAGAGATTTGAAGGATTTGCAGGAAAGACTATATTCATTCACATGAATGTGTGGTGGTCTGTGATGCATTCAAGGCATCCTTTAGTAACTGCCTCATCGGGGCTATTGTTAAATTAAACTGTTAATGTTTTCGCTGAGAAAATCAAATAAATCCATTTGAAAAAAATGCAGGCCGGTATGAATTTACAGACTCTGCTGATAATGCTGGCAGTTCTACACCCTTTTTCTTTTTCCTGGTGCTTCTGGGAGCCTAGAAGTGGGTTAATTTTTAAACAACAACTACAAATAAATAAATAAAAATAATAATAATAAACTAACACCCCCTCCTCCTCCAAAAAAAATAAAAATAAAAATAAATATATATATATATAAATATGGATATATTCAAATATGGATATTTCAATCACTAAACAGATGCAAACACATGAATAGGTTGTGGCATTCCATTACACCCCTAATATGTCTTTGTGTGTGTGTGTTTGTCTGCGTCGTGTCTGTGTGTGGTTTTTCTGTGTGTTCTTGCACTGCTTGGCCAATCTGGTCAAGGTATAGGCTGAGCGAGACATAAACCCGCAGCTGCCGACCAGATGATTGGGGCCACCTGTTTCCTTCATCATTTACACACCGCACGAATGTACAAACAACAGCAAATTAAAGTCCAGCAGCCTTGATTCTCCCAGCCTGTGCGCTTCGGTCCACACCGCTTAGCCGGCATCAGGAATCAATGTCATGTGCTAACTTTGTTTGTGTCTCTGTGAGCGCTTGTAAAATGATGTGTGTATTGAAAGCCATATGCGGCATTTGCATATGCGTGTCAAATTGCATTGACCGGTTCGGTGTGCGGTTAATCATTTTTGCATGTGTCATGTGGCAAAACTTAAAAGAGCGCACGTCAGATGCATGTGGTGTAGCAATAGTAACTTTTATAAAACACGGGTGGTAGCAAAATTTTGTTATGATTCTGTTATATGTAGCATTTAGAGCTGAGTGTTGGTCAGCGGCAAATATGAGGCTGCCGTTAAAACACTCGTGAGACTAAAACATACATTTTCGTTGCTTAAGAGATTCCAAACGAGGCATTTTTAATAAGCTAGGATGTGGTAGAGACGGGTTATGGCCCTGTTCTTGGTAGGAGGCACTGGCAAGAGAACAGCGGGGATAAATTAAGACTAATGGTTTTTGGCTAATTCCTCCCTGCCTTATTGGAGACAGAAATCAAAATAAATTTAGGATATAATCTAAGACCCCTGGTTTCTTTTGTTTTGGTCCAGGTAATTGACAAATAAGCCATGGTACTTCCATTACAAAGCGAGCGGCTCTTACTCCCCCTCTCTACCATCCTCGTCCCGTAGTCCCCGTCCCCTTGCATTCCTGTAAAATTGCACCTCCCACGTGAGCAGGCAATCAACTGCCCTGAACCAGACACTCAGGTTTGTAATAATATTCCAATTTACTAGTCACTCGCCAGTTTGGAGTGCGCCCTACTCCTACAAGGCCTGCATAATTGTTGTTATGTGTCCCAGATTAAAGAAAATCCTTCAAAAACCAAACTAAATGAGACCCCCAAAAACGCTTTTTACTCATTGCCTAAGCCTGAAAAAATCCATCTCCTGTTTTACTGATGACTGTACAGCTGTTGAATATCACGTTTGAGACTACTCTGCAGCTCTGCTTGTCTTGTCTAGTTTTGGCTCCTCTGGTAGCCGCGTTTTCTGAGCCGCGTTTTCTGAGGTTTCTGGACCCAACACGGCATTGTGAGAATTCCATTGTGGGTGGTTTACTTTGGACCTGGCTGTGGATCCACCAGGACAATGAAAGAGACCCCCACCTTGTGCAAACACCTCGTATGAAATATGACATGAAGTGAGCATGAAAAGAGCAGCAACAAACCCAGCGGTGTGGTTTAACGCCTCCCCACGATATGTTAGTGGAACGTTGCGGCTGATATTAACATTATACCGGAATGTGGCCCTGTCCATTTTGAGCCTTATTTATAATATAATATTTGTAAGATAGATTTCATTATTTAAGTCGTCAAAGCGGTCCCTTCTTAAATTTTAAGAGCAGTGCTCGTGTGTTTGGATGGTTGTGGTCACCGTAGTGGAACCGGGCCGTTCACTTCTTGTGTGTTGTTAAATAAAAAAAAAACAAAAAAAAAACTTCTGGTCAAGCTGAGATCCTGCTGGATTATTTTTGTTGTTCTTCTGTATGAGAACATTTTTGCTTCTCCCTGTCTCTGAGGATTTCTTGAACCTGCATAGCCATCTTATTCTTGCTGGTCATGCTGCTAATTTGTAGAGAAAATGCAAACTCCTCCAAGTGGGAGGCCATTTTCCCCATTCCTCCCATCAGCCAAATCCACCTCCTACCCTGGAGTCTGTCATGGACAATTCTTGTTACTGTAATACAAATTATCTTTAGTACATTCAATTCTCGGGTGCCCTGAAAGGATGTTTATAAAATTATATAATGTTCATTGTTATGTTTAAAGCTGGAGTTTGTCAGGTTTTAAGGTGGAAATTTCAATGAAAATTCACTCTGCACCCATGGAGCACAAATATTCATTACTGGTGAATGCACAAGATAAAGTAATCTATTTCGCTCCTTCTGGAGCATTGCTTTCTCAGCACTAAAACATGGTAAAATGGTTAAACATAGGCTTGCTGGAGCGAAGTCACACTTTTACGGATTGCTTTGTATCGAACATTGGTTCAAGCACATTATAAAATATATATATATATATATATATATATATATATATATATATATATATATATATATATATATATATATATATAATAACAAGGGGTATTTAAGTGATAGATAATCACAGGTGTTTTTCCAATTAAAGGCTCATTCCAACATAAAACATTTCAACATGAAGCATTTAATGTTAGTTAATATGCTGTGATGTATTGTGTATCTCAGCCTCAGGCTTTGATAATTATGTATTGCGGTTGTGTTACAAAATACCCACTATGAACATGTCATACATACCCAGATGAACTAAACTTGACTCTTCTGCATGACAACATTATCATTTTCTATGTCACTAAATAAAAAAGGAATGTGACTTCTGCTGCTAAAATATTAGCCGGGAAGAAAAAAAATCATACAAGCAAACGAGGAAAGCAAAAATCATTGTGGATTAGAAACCCATCAAATCAGGTGACTGTTATACAAACTAGAGTATCATACAATTCTGGCTGTAGAGAACAAGGGGATGAGAGAAAGCAGACTGAAAAAGAGAAACATATCGTATGAGGACTGTGAATCAGCATTGTCCAGAGAACTATAAAATAATGAAAGCAGGAATCAAACATTACTAGAAACTCTTTAGTTGCAAGAAATTGGACGCAAATGGGACGAGAGAACCACAAATCGAAAGAACTGTGATGCATGTAAACTAGAGAATTATGAAGTCTGGAAACTGGGAAACAAAAGGGACAAGATCCATTAAGTTGAAGAAGTAGGAAAGAAAGTGATTTAAGGAATTATTAAATCATGGACTTAAGAAACAAAGGTGATCTGAAATCAGAGAAGAAGCCAACAATAGGAATTATAGAGAAGAGTTAATTCACTGAAGTAGTGAACCCAAAAATAAATAAAAGAAAAAAGGCAAGTGGAAAAAAGAAAAAAAAAAAAAGGAAATGTGGCATAAAAAGGGGCTTAGAGAAGCATATAATTGGGGAAGTAGGAAACAAAGGTGTCTAGCAAACCATTAAATCAGGGAAGTAGGAAACAAGGGTGACTGGGGAAACATATAACGAATGGAAAAATCACAGGGACCAGAAAATCATAAAATTAGGAAACCAATCAGGAGACAAATTCTCTGATGAAGCAGAGTACTAGAATAACCAAGCAAAGAATATTTGGGGTAACAAGCGTAATTCCCTGCTGTGTTGTTTTTACAGTGGTGAGAATATTTATCCAGGGGTTGTGGTCAGGGTGAAACCAAAAAGGGAAGAAACAAAGCACTGTGGAAGTGGAGAAACATTATATTGTAGATACCTCTACCAAGAAAAGAAATTTGAAAGCCTCCTAAAATGGTTTTAGTTTTCACCTTCTTTGATAGAGAAATACCCTGGTGATCGATTCTTTAAAGATCCCTTCAGAGTCTAATCACATAGGCGCAAATGACAAGGTGGTATCAGGAATCTGGAGTTCATTCCGTTTTGATATGTTGAGATAACATGCAATCGAAAACATAAAAGATCTTTGCTGCTGTGTATCCAAAGAAACTTTTCCATAAGGGTTTCATCCAAAGCTCCCTACATGGATGTTGTACACTACAAGTTTTTTGAAGACCATAGCATGAGAACCATTGGGTTACAGATCCAGATTTCAGTGTAAGAAAATAATCCTCACTCACCAGTTAATCAGAGGTGAGCATTTTCCATGGCTAGGGAAAAATATGTTTTTTTTTTTTTTTTTTTGAAGGAGAATGAAGGATAATTGTGCATTAAAAAAAAAAATCCAGCATAGCCGTTGCAAAAATGTACTTCTTATCAGATTTTCCATTACCTGATTTTTTTTTTTCATGGTGCTGCTTGCTAATTTATTTCTTTTTTCCAATAAAGCATGTGAGCCTCAATAATTAATACTCGCTGTTAAGTTTTTGCCCCCTTTTTATTTGAACATGGCTAGGATCTACAGGACTAAAGCTAACAGGTGTCTCACACGCTTTGGCATGATGAGCCTACTATTAATCCCCATGTCCCTTTAGGCCGGTTGTAAAGCCAGACCCCAACTGTCTGCACATTGTTATATCAGCAACCTGTTACTAAGACAGCAAACAAGGCAACTGTAACTATACCGCAGACCCACATACCTTTTCCTGGCTCAAATTGTGTTTGATTGTGCAGACATGATTTTTTTCTCTCTTTTAATTGACACACACTGTCTGGCTTGTCAAAGTGGATGATTTCATTAACAATCAAAATCCACACATTCCAAAGGAAAAAAATCCTGTCTGTCAGCACAATAATGATGTTGTTTATGTACCACTCTGTCTGTCTGAGGCACCTGGCACAAGTGCGAATAACACACATATAAAATCACTCATTGTCACAGACTGTGATCCTCAGCAGGATCTGGTCCTCACATCTCACTGCTTCAAACTTGGAGTTGACCCTCAGAAATGGGTAAAAGTGGTTTTGTTTGCGTAGTGAAGGCAGCGGTGTTGTGTTTCGGCTGCTGTGTGATGTGAGCGGGCCAAAGGGAGGGTCAACGCGAGCGGAACATGGACATTGTAGGAAGACCCGAGAGCCCATTTCCAAACAAAGATGTCCGGCTTCTACGGCTACCCCTCCCTATGTAATGTGAAGCAGCTGCGGCTTCACTTTGCGTGATACACCGAGACTCCAATTAATGGGGAGGAGGACATGTTGACCTACAAAACAGAGGAGCACAACAAGCCCTGTAACTACAAACAGGTTTTGCTTTTACAAAAAAAAAAACTCTTCTCTCTAGGGAAGGAGACATATTCGGAACGAAACAAGAGAAGAACTGTGACCTCTTCGCCTCTTGTCACTTCACACTGACTCCCGTAATCCACTTCCCTTTTTTAAGAGGTGTTGCTCGTCATCTCTTCATCCAGAGAGACATTGCATACCAACTCACACAGTTGCTGTCTCCTTACATATTTCTGCGTCTGCCTGATTGAACGTCTGAGAATCGGATTACAACCTCACAAATTTTGTGTCAGAAAAGTATGCATGTATAAAAGATGTATTAAATAATATCTATACACTAGAAAACAGAAAGAAACAAAAAGCCCACTTCCAAACCAGACCCCAATAATTACGTATGAATATAACATCATGTGGAACATACTGAAATAATTTATCTTTTCACAGGACACTTTAACGAGTTTCAGTTGCTTTTAACAAAAAAATATGCAATCCTTATCTCCTCTAAAATAGATCTGTTCAATATTACTTCAACTGTGATCATTGTAAAACCTGGATTTATTCAAGCTGTTCTTGTAAACGAATTATTATCTGATCATTGACTTAAAGCAAACATGTCAAGTGTTGCTTTAGATTTATGCTCAGTACACTAAACAGGGTTTGGTCTGCATTAGGGTTGAACCATTAGTCAGAGATGTGGTCATGATTTTCCTCAATTATTCGATGGGTTTTCTACACACTTATCTGTTTGGCTACCTTGACATACCGCTGTTTATCACGCTGTGCATTAAACTACCAGTCATTATGTATATTTAAACACTTTTATAGTAAGGTGTAATTATAAACTCTATCGAACAGAAGTAGTTTCTCTGGGTGCTGTCTGTAATAATTTGTTTGCATGCCTTCTCCATGATAAAACTCTTGCATCTGGATGGGAATGTGAATGTGAAATGTGAGGATGGAACCTGAAAATTGCATCATGGATATGGGATAATCATTAAGGAATTTATAGCAATACAACCACTCACTTTTGTTTTTAAATCTACACATTGCATGATATTGAGGCATGTGAAAGTTGGCACAGTGGCTTAGTGGTTATCACTGTGGCCTTGCACCTCCAGGTCCTGGATTCGATTCCCAGAAGATGAATGCTGACTGGAGGTCCTACCCTGGTTGTACATAATGGGAATAAATACAATGTTCACCACTGGCCTCCATGGTCCCTAGTTGGACTACAGAGGTTCATCTATCTACAGTAGGAACCTCTGTAGTCCAACTAGGGACAGTGGATGCCATGTGAATGTAAAGTGGCTTTGTACCTATATCTGCCTGCAGAATCACCAACATCTGAATAATGACTATAATTTTTTTTATTTTTATAATTTGGTCGGAAGCAAATTTGGATGGAAATAAAATAAATGAGAAATAACAAATAATGCAACTACTACTACTCCAGTGCACCAGTTAAATCAAACCCCTGTAATTGTAAATATATAATTGAAATGTTCATCCACTTTTTAGCAAGTAAGCATAATCACTACCAAACCCTCAGCAAATGCCCCTCTAACACATTCCCTCTGCTCTTAAATGATTAACCCAGTCCCATCAAACAGAAACATGTTAATCATTCATCTATAACAATTTAATCATCAGGTAAAGCAACTAAAACGTCAAAGATTACATTTACAAAACCACTACTGTTTGCTACTTAATCAGTGTTAAACTTGAAGGTTTGGCGAACAGTTTTTTCACAAATTCAAGTGTGGGCAGCCTTAAATTGATGATACAAGCTGTTAAAACCTCTTTAAAAGCTTTAAAAGATGTACACTTGCTGCAACTGGATCCCATCAGGACAGAAGGCTGTGTAAGGCCTAAGTGTACATCTGCCCTCTTTAAGAAACAGACACCTCATTACTCATTAATTGGCTGAAATGTTGAATAGAATAAGATAGAAACCAGTGTGCATAGACACTGTATTTATCTGGCCTTATGGGCAGAGTTGGCAAGAAAATACCCTTACAATGGTTGGCAAATCAGAAGAGAAGGTTGCACCTAGGCCAGATGCACAAACAGTGGCCTTCAGAAGACTGGGACCAAGTCATGTAGACTGATGAGTACAAGTTTCAGCTGTTTGGGTCCAAGCAAAGCACATATGTCACATGTAGACGTCATGAAACGATGGTAAATCCCTGGCTTACACCATCACTGAATCATGGTAATGGAAACGTGATGATCTGAGGATCCTTTTGCAACAGGAGATTGGTAAACCTGCATTATGAGCAAGGCATCCCCGATCTGAATGGATACTTGTTGGTGGTAACTGCATTTTGACAACTCGACACCACCAAAATTGTGTATATATATGTCTCAAGAGTGGAGAGTTCCCATTGCAGATTTGATGAATGGTATGTGGACGGGCCAAAAAACCAAACAAAAAATATCTATCTATCTATCTATCTATCTATCTATCTATCTATCTATCTATCTATCTATCTATCTATCTGTCTGTCTGTCTGTCTGTCAGTCTCTCTCTATGTATCTACCTATAGATGCTACTTTATATTTCTTTGTTTACTTGTTTATTTACACACAGTACAGTGACTTAGTGGTTACTGGTTAGTATTGCATTATGGCTTCTGGGTTTGGGGTTGAGTCTTACCCCTGGTCTGTGTGAATGTGCAAATTGCTTTGCAATGGGTTGCAATTCCGTGCAGACTGTACCCCGTCTTGTGTCCTAAGTTTAACTGGGATAAGCTCCAGTCTCCCAAGATTGATTACAGGATACAGCCTTCAGCAGACACACCTATTCATAAAGACCTAAAGAAGTGCCTAAGAATCTGTATCAAAAATACACACAAAGTAAATACAGTATGCAAATGCTTATTGGGTTTGCTGCAGTGAGTATCACACACTGAATTTCCTCTACAAATCACCTCTGTATGTGATTATTATTTTCATCATCATTCTAGCTTTCACTGATGTGAAGGTTTTAGACACATCCTGAATATGTGAGAGACACTGCAATTCTGATGCAATTGATGCGACTGTGAACATGTCTGTGGGGCCTGCAGGAAGTGGGAATGACAGCCAGCTCAGTTGGCCACAAGCAGCCTCCCCCACTCTACAGGTTACAGCCAGGGCACAAGGGAACTCCAGTTGAAACTAACCCCATTAACCACATGCTACGCTTTATATAGCAACATGAATGCTGCGGGATATGCACAATGTGTGAGTTTCAGCCATAGGTGTCATTGATGTTGGCGACAGGCATGCCTCAGAGTAGAAGCAATTAATTGAGGCTGCACCACAAATTTGTGGCAGCAGAATTACTTTTAGTTACTCAACGGCTTATACGTCAAAGACTGCCTAAAACATGCAGTAACTTTTTTTTTGTAGAGCCATTTACATTTGTAGAGCCACAGCTGTATATATCTAGTCATTAGAAATTTATGTACTAAAACATTTTCACAAACAGCTGTTCAAATTGCCAATTGTGGCAGTGACTCAAACTAACCACACTACAGAGCTGCAGACACTCTTGATAATTAGCCGGCATGGCGCCCAGCCTCTTTTTTTTCACTCCATATTGAAAGCTCCAAGTCTGGTAAGATTTCTCTGAAACCCACCACCCCCCAGCTTCCTCTGTCTTTTGATGTTGGACCCTCCTCAGTTATTTAGCTCACTTTTTTTAAGCCAGGTTGAGGACATTGGCTTTTAAGCCTCACTGGCCAAGGTAAACTTAATTTGTACTGTGTACATATGGTTAAAAGTGCCTCCCTTGTAAAAACGAAGGGGTGATGCCGTGGGCCAGGCGGAGTGTGTGGAAATGAGCACTGTGTGCTAAGGCGTTGCGAGTTGAAGCGTCGCAGCCCCGCTGAGCCCCAGCTGGAGGGCTCTTATCAAGGCCTAAATGAGTGGAGGTGAGAAAAGACAGAGCCGGCAAGCAAGAGCAGGTCCACATTTTAGTGAGTAGGGGGGTGAGCAAGATGCATGGGAGAGCAACTCTACTGCTTTTAAGAAGGTTGTGATGGAGAAGGAGGTCTTTGATGAAGTGGGGGGCGGGTGGCAGAGGGTTCTTACTTTGTACATCAAGGGTGTCGACTAACCTGGGCCTGGGCTGAACAGTTCAGGGGTCTTTTAATTAATGTAGTAAAAATGGATTGGCCAAACAGTGTCAGGTTTTTGATATATTGTATTCCGTGTCGCCATCATTTAACTTTAACACTTTAAAATCTCAGCTCATTATTCTGTTCTTGAGATAAAAGAACCTGACCTGCTGACAGCCCCAGTGAGTTTTATATACTGTAGGTAGCATGGTAGCTTGCACCTCTGCTGTCTTGGTTCGATTCCCACCTCAGGCCTGTGTGTTTTACATGCTCTCCAAATGCTTGGTGGGTTTCCTCCAACAGTCCAAAGACATGCAGATTAGGCTAATTGGCATTCAGTAAAATAACGAGAGCATGTTTTACATTTTAGATTATCTAAAGAAGCTACATTTGATAACAGAACGCTCATGCCATTTTCTCATTACAATGAGAAAGTCATCTGGAATGGTTTTCAATTCACAGGCCTTGTCAAGAGTTAATTTCTTGACTTTTTTATATGCTTTAGACTATCACCTGTCTTGTCCAGAGGAAGAGTCAGTACAGAGTCAATACCCCTGATAGTACTACTACATCTATTGCACAAATCCATATTATGGCAAGAACCACTCAGTTAAGCAAGGAGAAACAGAGTCTATTGTTACTTTAAAAATGACTTACTTTTAAAGGTCAGTCAATCTGAAAAATCTCTAGAAATTTGAATGTATACCCAAGTTCAGTTACCAAAACCATCAAATGCTATGAGGAAACTGATTCTCATGAGGAACGTCCCAGGAAAGGAAGACCAAGAGCCGCCTCTGATGCAGAGGATAAGCTTATTAGCATTACCTCATCTGATTAGAGCCCACAAGATGTTTCATAGAGTTCAATAGACAGACATATTTCAACATCAATTGCTCAGAGAAGACTGCATGAGCCAGGCCTTCATGGTCGAATTGTGACAGAGAAACTATTACTTCAGAAGATACAGAAGAGACTCACTTGGGCCAAGAAACATAAGGAATGGACATTAGATCAGTGGAAAACTGTCCTCTGGTCAGATGAGTCCAAATTTTGGAAAATTTTGGTTCTAACAGCTATGTATTTTGTAGACATAGAGAGAGCAAACGGACAGTTCCTGGCTGTGTTCTTCAAACTGTGAAGCATGGAGGAGGAGGAGGTGTGATGGTATGCTTTGCTGGTGACATTGTTGGTCAAAATTGGGGACACACTTAACCAGCATGGCTATAACAGCATTTTGTAGAAACATATCATCCAATCTGGTTTGAACTTAGTGGGTCCATCATTTGCTTTCCAACTGGATGATGACCCAATGCACACCTCTAGGTTATGTAAGAGCTATTTGTCCAAGAAAGAGTGTGATGGAATGCTGCATTAAATGAGGCCCGGGCCGCCGCAATCCCCCAATTTAAATTCGATTGTTGGAAAACCATTCCACCTTTTTACCTCATGAGCCTGACTGAGAGAATGCCAAGAGTGTGCAAAGCAGTCATTCAAAACAGGGTGGCTACTCTAAAGAACCAAAAAATATAAAACAGATTCTACGATATTTAACAAGTTTTTGTTGACTACAGAATTCCATATTTGTTTTGTCATAATTTCAATGTCTTCAGTATTAATATATAATTAGCAATAGCTAATTTCTGAACTGTGTTATATTATAGTTTTATTTTTCAGCTTTGAGTCCACTTAGAGTGTTTACTTTTATTAAGCTCAATATAGGATTTTAGCTCACAGTTATCTCTCTTTCAGTTTTTGCTTGTCCTTTTTTCTCTTGCTTTTTTTTAAACAGGCCAAACAGGTAGAACAAACCAATGTCTGGTCCATCTTGTTCCTAATTTGTATGCCAGAAATACCCTTAAAATATACTTCTAACAGGACAGAAGCTCGGACATCAGATGCATGGATGAAAAACATTGTATATGGTCCTTGGGTTCTTTTACTGATAAAGTTTGTAGGCAAACCTTAAGTATCCTCCTCATCTGCTCTGAGGTCAGTTGAGAATAAATCATTCTTGATGATTGGTTCGTATTGGAATGCAGGGGTTTCCCACATAGTAGACTACATTCCACGGGGACATTATCAAGACATCACTGTTTCATTTTCAATTTAAAACTGGAGATCCCACAGAGTTGTATGTGTGTGTGCCCTGTGATGGATTTGCACCCTGTCCAGGATGTACACCGCCTCGTGCCCTAAGTATCCTGGGATAGGCTTCAGGCCCCCTGTGACCCTGAATACAGGATAAAGCGGCATAGACAATGAGTGAGTGAGATCCTACGAAGTTTCTGAAAAAGCTTATGGTCATGTTTGATTCTGCTCCTAACTGTGGTCAGCGCGCAGGGTCAGCCAGATACAGCATCCCTGGAGCAGATAGGGTTAAGGGCCTTGCTCAAGGGCCAACCTGGTTGAACTGGGGCTCGAACCGCTGACCATCTAATCAGTAACTCAGTGCCTTAGCCTTCTGAGCTACCACTGCCCCTATGTGTTTTGTCCTTCAGATTGACATTCTGTGTTTAATCTGTGTATTTTTGTTGAATGCTGCGAAGGTGTCTCTCAACAACTTGATATGTATCCCATATTGGTTTACATAACACATATATTGTGAGCCCATAGAAAGAGAAAGAAAATAATCTCAGTCAGAAGTGCATGATCATGTAAGCAGAATAAACTATCTATTACAATAGCAACAATATCATAAACAATCTAAACAATCAAGCAGTTGCTTTGCTAAATCAAATACCATTAAGGTGTTGAAAAAATAAGCATGTTCATATGTGATGTAATCATCCCTCTCCTTAAATGTCGACACCTGACAATGACACCCATATATGGGTTTTCTTCACTGGTGCACAGAATTGTCTCGGGTGTCTCAGTATGCTGTAGCATCAATAATTCTCCTTTACTTTGACAAAGGGGGTGCCTGACAATGCCCCTGTGCACACAGTGAGGTCGATAAAGACATGGTTTGCCAAATTTGGAGTGGAAGAACTCAAGCAATTGTGGTAAAGCATGGTCACATGATCTGTCTGTGCAAGCATCGAATGACAGTGGAAGAGCTGTGGTCTATAAGTGCTGTAACCAACTGACACATCACTCTGACCAATTTCATAGAAGAAAGACTGCACATTGTAGAAACATGTGGACTTTATTACTGGAGCAGATGCTGAAAATAAGTTTTCTACTTTCAACTGCATGTTGCAATGAGTTGGAAAAAAGTGAAAAGAGAGAAAAAATGGAAGGAGGATATTGGAAAGAAAGCTGAGAAGATGAGAGATAAGGAAATTGAAGTCAATGAGAGAATCCCGAGTGAGCTTAGTAGTGCTTTCTGCTGTCTTATTCTCGTCGTCTCTGCCCATGTCATGGCCCTGTCTTTATGAAATTTGCCTGTTACTTATCCAAGACCCACGCGCTCTCCTTTCCACCTCCCACTGACATGCATGGTGCTTAGTTTACACCATATTTCATTCATGGCTACGATATTGGTTCTTTTTCATTTTTTTTTACCATGTCGTTGCAACCCTATACCCATCCTGTCTCCCCTGGCCTTGTCCTGCTGCCTCGCCTCAATCACGACACTAATCACTTACAGTTGGTCACAGAGTAAATGGAGGCCACTTGAAACCCTCCATTTCTAAATGTGACCACACAAAAAGTATGCCACTGTTCAAGGAGAGTGAAAAAACCCCGACCCTGTTCTCGAGTCTGGGGTTTAGTGAAAGAATGAAAAAGAAAAAATAATGGATACATAATGTTTATAGTTCTGCATGATGCCTGTTGAGTTTACAAATTATTATAGTTTTATCCTCCCATTTTAATATATTTAAAATGAGTTATTTTATTATTATTGTTTGTGAAAGCAAATATTTCAATGCATTTATTGTGTTTTGGGTACTAACCATGATTATTATCTTTGCTTGTGTCATGTTACAGCTAAAATTGGGGACATGAGGCCCGAAAATGTTTATTGCATACATATGTGGCAACCATGTGTTTTATATTTGCTTCTTAAAAGAGACTCTTGAAATGTGTACAGTTGGCATTTTTATTTTATTTTATTTTATTATTTTGAACCAGCAACATACTATTAACATGCACAAATCAGCCGTAACATTATGATCATTGACAGGTGAAGTCACCTGTGTCCATCGCCAAAAGCACCTACAATGGGCACATGAGCATCAGAACTGGACCACAGAGCAATGAAAGAATCTGATGAATCCAAAATGTTTTTTTTTACATCATGTGCATCGCTTATCTGGGGAAGAGATAGTACCAGGATGCACAGTGAGAAGACAGCAAGCCGGCAGAGGCAGTGTGATGCATTGGGCAGTGTTCAGCTGGGGTCTCTTGTAGATACATGCATACTGCCTAATTAAAAATTGTGTCTGACCAATCACCCATCTTACACTGCAAAAATGGTTCAAGAATGATGGGGGAACACTCCTCCAAATTCTCTAGATTCTCAATTTAATTGAGCATCTGTGGGATATGCTGGAATACAAGTTCGATCCATGGATGACTCACCACACAACGGACAGAACTTAAAGGATCTACTACTGGCAGCTTGGTTTCACACACTACAGCACATCTTCAGAGGTTCATGTCTGTGTTTCAAGGCTGGATGGCAAAAGGAGATCAATTCAATATTAAGTGGCTGGTCATAATGTTATTGCTGATCAGTGCCTCTCCCTGGAGAAATACAGTACATACATTTTCTTATTTTTTATTTATATAACAGTTAAAAGGGAAGTTGACGGTACTCTCCACAAAAACTAAAACTACAATTCAGGTGGGTGTGATAACAATTAGCATAATGATAACCTTGACAAATGCCTGCTAAAATCTGATCAGCCTATGGCAGCCATGCTTTTCAGTAATATCATGACAATCTGTAGGTGAAAGATTATCACATAGATGCACCCTGACAAATTCCTGGTGGATCGGTCTTGCAGTTGTTGAGAAGTTTAAACTCGGCCCATATGTACTGTATGATCATAGCCCAACCTTTGCAGACATCCTCATACACTAGTACTAATCATGTAGTTTGGTTACATTCCACTATTTTGCAAATACAATATAGATTTGCATAGTGTGCAATTTTGCCCAAAATCTTTTTAATCTTTACAAAATCTTAAAATATTAGATATTTATATAAAAAGAATTCATATTTGCACTCTAGAAGTATAAAAAAAGAAGAAATGACTTTACTATACAGTTCTGTGAAAAAAAGCCCCTTCCTGAACTTTATGCCATATTTGTCATTCTTAAATGATTCAGATCATCAAACAAATCTCAGTATTATACAAAGATAGCCTAAGCAAATGCAAAATGTTTTTAAAAGATGATTTAATTTGTTAAGGAAAATAGCTGTCCAAACCTGCCTGGCCCTATGTTAAAAGTAATTTCCCCTAAACCTAATAATTGGTATTCCCGTCTCTGTGTGCATGGAGTTTGCATGTTCTCCCCGTGCTTGGTGGGGTTCCTCCAGGTACTCCGGTTTCCTCCCACAGTCCAAAGACCTGCAGATTAGGCTAATTGGCGTTCCCAAAGTGTGCGAATGAGTGTGTGAGTGTGTGTGTGTCCTGCGATCGATTAGCACCCCATCCAGGGTGTACCCTGCCTTGTGCCCTACACCTCCTGGGATAGGCTCCAGTCCCCGACCCCCGACCCACCCCCGCGACCCTGAATACAGGATAAAGTGGTATAGAAGATGAGTGGGTGAGTAATAATTTTTTTGTGCCACCCTTGAATTGAATTGAATTGAACTGTGTTAATTTTACCCCAGATGTATGAGATTGCTTTTTCACATAGGGCCAGGTAGGTTTGGGCAGCTTTTTGCCCTTAACAAATGAAATCTTCATTTAAAAACAGCATTTTGTATTTATTCAGGTTACGTTTGTGTAATAAAATTTGTTCGATGATCATTTAAGTGTGACAAATATGAAAAAAGTAAAATAAATAAAAAATCAGGATCAGGCAAATTATTTTCACAGCACTGTACATACTATACAATTTCTATAAAAATAAATCAAGAGGCTGTCACATTTGACTTATGCTATATGGTATAATCTGTTGTATTTGTTAAATAATTAAATTTTTAACAAATTTCTTTGTTTTTAGAAATTTAAAGAAGAACACACAGAGACTCATAGAAGCCAAGAAGTAAACAGGAAGTTTCTCCTTCCAGGAGGGGCGTTAAAGTTAGACCAGAACTTTTGTGCAGAATAACAGAACATATTTATATTTGTTGTATAACCTCAAGGCAGAAAGTTTTCATGCCTGTCCCATGATCAGACTGTCTGGTTCACGTCTGAATCACTGGCCTCCCAGGAACTCTAGGAACTTTACTATCCCAAACATGTGGATATCTCCTGGAGCAAGGTCAGAACTTTATGGCAGATGTGACAATAACCCCCAACTGAGGTCCTGTAATGCGTATTGGACAGTGTGAAGTTGTGGAATATCATGGCAAGCCAGAATGTCTGGTAATCAAATTAGATGTTTTTCAGTAGTATTCACTCTACCATGAGTAGGAAATCCACATGAATGATACTGCATTTTTCCCCCAAAATACTGATCTGACAAAAAATCTGAATTTCTTTGAGCATAATAAGACTGTTCACTGTTTTAATGCACATTCGGATTCAGGGGTGAAATGATGCACCCAATTTTTGTCACAGATGACACTGGATTTCTGTGTCAAAACATTCCTTTAACTTACTACAGATGACATCTTCTGTGCTAGTTGAAGGCAGAAAAACACTTTTGTAACCCAATGTGCACTTCTGTCCTTGTTTGACTTGAAAGCCCCATGTAAGTTGCAATGAATCAGCATGAACATATATTCACTTTCTAATTCAAAAGGCTTTACAATATTTAATTTCTTCAGCCGGACTGAAGCGGATAGTCTTCCAGGACCCTGAATTGGTTCAAATTGCATAAAGTTTCAAAAAATTTCATTTGAGATCAATTTGCATCATTAAATGAATAAGCAGAGAAGTCAAACATTCTAGTGACTCAAAAGCCACTGTTTCATAATGTTTAGTTTAATGATACGTAGTGATGATACTAACACTGGTCCACTGAGGTTAGTTTAGATCTACTTTACGTTTGCAGTTCCTAACTAATTGCTAATGCATGTGGTGATGTTTATACACTTGTCACACTATTTCAGATGCCCCTCCATTCCCACCTATTATTAGTATATAAATCAAACAGTTTTCAACACTCATGCCTTGCATCCTCAAACCCGCTGTCTCTAATTTTGGATCCCACCCTCTTGTCTCATAGTAAGTAATTAGCGTAATGTAGCGTATCATAGCGTAGATGTCTTGAAAATGTTGCAGGAAGGTCTTGTTTTGAGAGGAACCAGACTTTTCAGGGTCTTTGGGATTTTGCTCGTCTGTGAGCAGGTGATAAAAAGGAAACATCATGATCAAGTCAAGGCCAGATGTCCATGCTGGTGTTTGGTAATGACGCCATGTGGCCTTGAAGAGGAGCACTCTCAGAAACAGCAGTGCTTCAAAGCCCGCCGGCTCACTTGCTGTGTTTATCCGTCACATACACGCAAACACATGCACGCAAACACACACACACACCATGTTGAACCAAGTGCCAACTTTAACATCAGAAATAATCCTGACTTTAAATTATGCCTGAAAGATTCACTGGCAATGTTATTCATCTGCAATTGTTAAAATTTTTATTAATTTGCAAGACAGAATTGCTTCTTGCTTTTAGCTGTTTCTGCAAATGATTGTAATAAACTTGCATTTAAGACTCCAGCTTCGATTGTCAACTAGAATGCGGGTAAAAGTGTGATGTGTTTTGATTGGTTTATGGTTGCCTTGAAGAGATGGATGTATTTAAACTTTCATTCATTCATTCATTCAATTATACATGCACTCATTCACATGCTACAGACAATTTGGGAATGGGTTAGCCTAATCTAAATGTCTGACTGTGGGAGGAAACCAGAGTACCCAGAGGAAGCCCACCAAGCACAGGGAGAATGATCAATTCATGATCGTCCAAACACACTCAGAGGAAAGTACCCTCTTCCGCATAGAATGGGACTATTATATACTACTCTACTGTGAGTAGAGATTTATGAGCTTTTTCGACAAAATGTGTCTTGTTTTCCGATTGGACCAAAAATGAGCGATCTAGGGCAAAAGTGTGTTGTCAAAAAAAATAAATTGTCATAACTTGAAAACGGTGCATTTTCTACTGAGGTTAACTTTTTCCCATAGTGCTCATGAGACTCGAATTTTAATAAATGTATCAAACCTGGGGCACTTCTCGCCCTCCACTGGTATGATCTGCATTAAATATCAAATAATAATAATAATAATATAATAATAATAATAATAATAATAATAATAATAATAATAATGTAATACTATATTTAAACAATATTTATTTTTAGTACATACTATTATAAATTCTATCTATCTATCTATCTATCTATCTATCTATCTATCTATCTATCTATCTATCTATCTATCTATCTATCTATCTATCTTAAAAACTTTTAATATCTTCAGTTTAATACAATAGACTTTACATTTAAATCTTATGAAATCTAATGAAATTAGAAATTAAATTAATGAATTTAGAAGAGACCCTGATGCACACACTCAAAATCCTGTTAAAACAATTAGCAACTTTTCACTACATACTATAGTTGAAGAAGACACATTTTTATAATTACACTATCCATTGTCACACTGTTAAGGTTCCCTTGTTTCCGAGTTTTTAGCTTTGCTTGAAAGCCTCTCTCTCAAAAAAAAAAAAAACTTTGCTGTACATAAAAAACTTGATTTATTATCACAACTATAATGCTGATAAAGCATAAGCACACAAGACTTCATAAGTTGCATGCACACAAAATAGGCTGAGAACACTCAAAAAACTTCCCTGGGAAGTTGGAATGCTATAAAAATTGACAACTATCTCTGAAAGGGAATCACTGTGCTGCCATACTTAAATGTGTGGGTGCACCGGTGAAAGGGACCTCTTAAAAACAAGAGCCTTTAAGGGTTTTTTTTCCCCCAGATAGTTAAGAATTACCAGCTTTTATAAGGAGCTCTAATTGTTGAAAACACTTATTGGTTGCCTTTACTTAGAAACTCCCCTCAAAGGACAAGAAAAAATTCGGGTTTGGGATTTAACCTATGTGTGTATAATACTGCTTTGAGCAAATACATTAGTCATTAGTCACATGCAATACTGGCAGAGTACATTCTTTCAAAGGTTCTTCATCTGGGCTTTAGATTGCTTTTAATATTTATTACATATGGATGGCACACACTTTTATTTACTTTTATACATACAATTATTTTCTGATACTCAAAAGTGCTCTACTTAACACCCTTTCTAATAGGAAAATCGGAGTTCCCTGCAGCTGTGCTGCACTTGCATCTGGTCAGCTGGTGGAAAATGTGGTCTGTCGCCTTCTGGTTCTTTAAACAGCTCTGTGCCTGGATTAGACTCTGTCTCACATCTAAGTCACTTTAGATTTAAGCATCTACCATCTGGAATGATGTAAACGTCTTCACACATCTCAGGGCTTGTGGTGGCTCAGTGGTTAAGGTTCTAAACTATTCAATGGAAATTTGTTAATGGAAAGTAGTCAATGGAAAGTTTAAAGTGTACCAATCTGTTGTATCACTTAGCAAGTTTCTCAAATACCCCTCTACTACTGCTTGTACACTTGTGATGTGGGTTATTATAAATGTTAGTGGCATTGTTTGCTAGTTTCTGCTAAATGCATAAACATCAGGGCAGTTGAGGCTCAGTGTCTAAGGCTTGTGGCTACTGATCTGAGGTGGCTTCTGTACAGATTGTTGTCACTTCAAATCCTGGTACCACCTGATTTCCACTCACCCCTGACTGCTCAGTTGTCTCCTGTTTCAATTATAAGTATTAAAGCATCAAACAAATGATCTCAATGTTCTGACAAAGCGCCATATTTTCCACACACATTACTAACCAGTACTGTGTTTTAAATTATATTGTAAAGTAAGGCCAGTATCAAATCATTCAGTAGTGCTGTTTTTGGTTCAAGTGTATGGTCTCGATCGAGAGAGGCACAAAAGGTACTTAGTGGTAGCACTGCTAATTGCTTACTTGTTGAACAAAGAAATACTAAATAAAAAGATTGCAAAAACACCACATACTGTAGAATGGTCAGGTATGTTGGTCCAGGTTATACTGGCAAAAGCAGCATTGTCCTTTTTAAACTACGCAATCAATAATTTCTTTAAAATGCCTCAAAGACAAACTAATATGAATATTTTGATAATTTTTCCTTTTAGAAGGAAATGTTCCTCAGTGGTTCTTTGGGTGATTAGTAGTTGGCTTAGATCTTTCTAGAAAGAGTTTAATTTCTATAATGAATGTCCGCTGTTGCAGGGTTTCATCTACCCCTGCCATAGGTTTCTTTGGTTAGCTCTGTGTGAACTCATAAAAAGATCTATATGGACCAACAGAGGATGTTTTTTTCAAAGAAAAGGTTTCCCAAAAGGTTATTTGGTGTTGGTGCTGTCCGGGAAGCCTTACAGTGTTATGGACAGTGTAGGACCCTACTCAAGGGAATATTTCATTTAGAAAGGTGTCAGTGGTTCTTTGTAGAGTTAACAGTTATAACATCCTAAAATAATTCTACTTGTAACCTTGAAAAAGGCTTCAGCTATTTTATTGCAAAGCTAAACATTCAGTAACCCCATTATTTAATAAATTAAAGCATTATTGTATAAAGTCAGAGCTGTCCGTGGTTCTGAAGCAGACATCAACTGTCCAAAAGTACTTCAGGATAAACTCAAATGCTAGACACAGCTTGAGAAGTGTAAAACGATTCAATTTGATAAATATTTAGCAAATAATTTAAAAAAATATGAATGCAGCATGCCGTGGTATAGAACCCACCAAAATTCCCACGAGAAAATGTTCTTAAAAATCAAGGAGTCCGGATGGTTAAGCATTCTTAGTTCCCTTAAAATGTGTTGATGTAAGATTCTATGTAAAGTTCTATTTTCTCACACACACACACACACACACAAAAGCTGAAAAAACCTTCGAGTTTTACGTTCAATCAGAAACAAATGAATTGAAATGCTATGGACTTTAAATGTAAAATTATGAAGAAATATTTAAGGTTTTAGATTAAACAGCCATGATAGATCTAAAATACTTTGAACACTTTCTCAAAGAAAAAAACATGGTTCTGTTCTGTAGTTACCATAAACCAAGGAACCATAGCATTCTCTATTTAAACATGTACAGGGTCTATTTCCATCTCTATCTGACAGTAAAACACTAAGTTGTGATGATCTAAATAAAAACTTTCCCCAGTATTACCCGAAACTACAAATTAAAAAACATTTTTAGAGGCAAAATCTACTTTTTAGAAACTTTTAAAATAAAGAAAGCACTGTCATGGGGTTAATGGAATTTGTTTCTCACCGTGACAAACACAGACCTTCCTAAGATTTTATGGTGCACAGAAACATCAGAGAATAAACATACCATAGCATGGAATAAAAATGAAACATTACTGTATGGTTTGCAATCTTCTAAGCTAAATTACACAAAAATGGATTGTAGCTTTAGAGTTCTGAGTTGTTGTGGTACTGTATAAACTAACGAACCAATACATTCATGTGTTTTATTTGTTCATTGTGGTGACCGATTAACTCGAGCCCATGAACTAGTTGTATAAAGTCAATGTGGTTTAAAAATTGAAATAATACTGTAACCTCGTACCCTGCTCTAACATTAAAGTCCACAACTATGGCTAAGGCACTTGTTTTTTTCTCTCAAGGTTCTCAATGCAGGAAATCTAGTTGTCAGGGTCTTTTAGAGACAGTTGTCTTCAGGTTATGTCTGCACACATTTCTGAAAAATATGCAAGCTGATATTTGTGTGTACTGATTTTTGCAGCAAACTAATTCTGCCCCTTTGCGTGTTAAAAACATGTTGCACTAAATTCCCTAACTCTTCCCAGACACACATAACTGCAAAGGCGTTACTCAAATTTGGACAGTCATAGACTTACATTCCCTGCCATTAAATGTTCAGCATATCCCCAAGAGTGAGTCTGAATTGTTCCCCATCTCAGTTTACATTACCTCAAGAGAAGATAATTACTGGCACACCTTCAAGAATGTTATTGTTATGTTATTATGTGTTATTAAGATGTGAAGTAGATCAAATTAAATTTATATAGTCTTTAATCAAGCTCATCCGTGGTTCCGTAAACAAGGTTATTAGTGAAGTGTTACTTATGCGGTGTACAGACACAATAAACACTGACTTTATTAGTCGCCACAGCTGCAGATGTTTGCCAAACTCCTGTATTAACTTCATACTTTTATCATTAAGTCGATTCACTACAAACAGCCAGAAGATGACGATGACCTGTGCTGCATGAAAGCTCAATGAAGCATAGTGATGGTGTAGACCAGGCTCAACTTGGCCTTTGTTTGTTTGTTTGTTTGTTTGTTTTTTAATGGTTTAACAAAATAACAGCGCTTGGATCACTTCTAATATGAATCCATGTTTAATTTTTTTGGACCAGGACTGAAAAAAAATCTATAATGTTTGACACTTGACCAATTTAGTCCAAAACATTTCCAAGCCCTGTGCATATTAAATTACTTTCGGACTCAAAGCGCAGGTTCTTATTAGTAAATTCAGGGCTCTGTTCTCTGAAAGGTTGACATTGCTTGGTCCTGGCAAGCTCAGAGTCTCTCCGCTTCCCTCACTCACTTGGGTTGAATTGATAAACACATGCCTCATCTTGAGCAAAGCCAAGGCAAATGTTTGACACACCTGCTTGAACAGAAACTGGAAACCTCCAGAGGATCATCGCAAGATCCAAACCTCAGCCCAAAGTGGCCTCAGGTCCGACAGGATCGCACTATATTTAGACGTGTTGCTCTTTTGGATTTTTTGCTGACATGAGCTTCGATGCTCTGCAGAGACATGCCGGGCTCCTTCAACACGATGCTAAGCGCGCCTCTGTTACTGGAAACTCCTTGGGCCTGGCTCAACGTCACCACGTCGCCGTCCAAAAATACTGGGCTATTAAAAAAAAAAAAAAAAAAAAAAAAACTAAAACGTCCCACCGGCAACCTCTCTGGAATGAAATATTCACAGCTGCTCCTGTGGTTTTTGGTCAACAAGCCACAGATTTGCTCTGGGGATCTGGGGCGAGCTGTGAAGCTGCGAAGGCTGTAATATATATATTTCAACTTAGATAAACACGCAGGAATTCCTTCGGGCCTCTGAGTGCTGAATATGTATGATGTAGTTGAATGTGTTGCTCTTTTAGCAAGTTTTGTATACAAAAAGGTTAAAAAGTGAAAGTGAGGAGAAAAAAGAAGCTCCACTGACAGTCAGTACTTTGATAAACTTCGCGATGATAAATGCTGCTAATATACACTATCCATGTGTCTCATATTAAACCCGAGAATGGATTTACAAAGAAAGCTCGAACATGAAATACTGATGTACGCGAGCTGTGAAGTGCCGGATTAATGAGTTCAGACGGACACGCAAATCCATTTCGCGTTTGCTAATCCAACATAAAAGTCAGTTTATGGAACAGAGAGGAGGACATGTAAACAAACAGTGCTGTCTCAACTTGAAAGGGAGGAAAGCATAGAAAAGTCATGAGTCAAATCTGGAACAGGCACGTCAGATGCACAGACCATGCACACAAAACTTGAAACATGTCAGGACGCTGCTTGTGATTAAAAAAAGTTGCTTCTCGGTGTAATTAAGGAGTGCTGTGAAACAGGAAATGAGCCTTGATTGACACTGTGTGATCTGATGAAAAACCAGGGAACCCCCCTCACACGCTGCGGTTCTTTCTCTCTTTCTCTCTCTCTGTTATCCTGATAACTGCACACTACACTGTGTAGCTATTGGGAAGGGAATGAGCATTACATCAGAGATAATTAGAATCAGCTCATGAATGGCTAACTAATATTTACATTATCCTACATGCCCTTTTCTTGTCCACGGGCTTTGAAGACTGAGGGTGGGAAGCATGATTAGTAGAAAGAGTCGACAGAGTAAACATGTGGTTATGATCAACCAGAGGTGTGTGGCAGAGATGCAGCAATACACAGCAGCCTGGACTTGGACGGAAATCAACCAAAAGATAAAAGGTCACTCAACAACATAGAAAACAGGCAACAAGAGACTACACTTCAGCTGAAACATCTCCAAAAGACAATCTGGGATTGTCATGAGGCTGGAGGTTAATGCAGCAAACGTACGCCATGTCTGTCTCACATCAAGTCTTTTGTTTAAATATATTCCACAACCCACATCCAGTTTTTCAGTGAGGTCATACAGATTTTCTCATATGGTGTGGGACACAGAGGGACTTCCTGTCATCTATAAACATGAACACCATTTCACTGAAAGGTTATACTGCTCAATTAAATTAAGGGAACATAAAGAAGTGTATGATATCACACAACCCCTTAGGCTTGATCTCCCATAGGCGGATAATTGGAATTGGTTTTAAAAATGTAATTATCGAGTGTAATGTAGACTGTAAGGCGAATCCCTGATTTATTTCTGGAAATTTTTTAATGTAAGACAGATTCCCATTAATTGTTAGACACAACTTTTCTAAAAAAAACAACATGAACTAAACATCAGCAAATGCTGCACTGTGTTATGAGGCAGCCATCTTGGAAATTGCAATCATAAAATGGTACCACTTTGCTCCGTCGGCAGAGATGGGAAGTAACGAAGTACAAACACTTGTATTTGTACCCGCCCACTCAACTCTGGGTTGCGGATTCCTCTGGCTCCTTTTTCGAGCATCTGAAACTTTTGCACTTGTTAATGTAAGATTAGAAGTGTTTAACGAACTAGCTAAAATAACAATGTTGTTGTTGTTTTTTTATAACAAGCCTAGAAAATTTTTGCACGTCCTTCAACTTTACTGTGTTCTTTATGCGTGCAGTATGCCCATGTTTTATTGTGTAGACTAATTGTATTATACAGAGTAGCAGTGGTAGCAAATAGCTAGTTTACTACCTAATTAATTAAAGACTCTAACAACGCTGCTTGCCATTTCTTTAATTAATAGTAAATCTTGTTGCTATATATCTATCTTGTTGCTAAGTTATGGCCTCATGTCCAGGCCTCCTTTCCAATAATCTCTAAGCTATAATAGGCATTTTTTTATATGTAAATTTTTTTTTTTTTTACATATTTACACACACACACACACATATATATATATATATATATATATATATATATATATATATATATATATATATATATATAATTTTATAACATGTTGCTAACCACTACAGCGCTGAAACCTTTGAATCAATCAATAATTAATTTTTGCCATTTGAAAAGCCACACTTCCCTTGGAATAAAACCACAAGCATGGCAGAGCGGCTGCTTGCATCATTGTAAGGTGGTCTCTTCTTTATCCTCAAAACACATCAATTCTAGCTGTAATGTTCACTCGTGTCTGGTCTGGCCATGTCATGTCTAAACCAACCAGTTAAAACATTAATATAACTTGTGTTAAAATGTATAAATAAATTGGCTTAAAACATTTTATCTCTTTTAATGGCTACATTGTTTCATTAACTTTGATTTATTCATGACTTAATTTACTTAAGTGACTAAGATCTTAGATTTCTGCAGAAAACTAACCTCTGCTAAATTTGCATCCACACCATCTACCTAAATTGTGTTTAAAATGTTTTAAAGCTTACGTACATGTCCAGTAAAATCAGTGGATTGTGGTGGACTTGTACATTTGTGCTTTTTGTTATAGCAAGGACTTAGTGCTTCTACTGGAGTAAAATATGAAGTGGTACTTCTACTTGTAATAGAATACATTTTTAAGCAAGTACTTGTATTTTTACTTGAGTATTGAGTTTGTGTACTTCTGCCACCTAAAAATTATTATTATTATTTTTTTAAATACCAAGAAAATATTTTTTCTTGGTATAAAAAAAAAAAAAACTAAATTCTGAAGAATGACAATTGAGCATATTTAAGTGATTTAAGATTTGAGTGTATATTTATGGAAAAACGCGAGACAAACTAACATATTTTGTTATTAACGTCACAGAATATTGGAAAGCTATTTATCTACAGTAGTTATATCTCACTATTTTGGACATCTTTCCCCGCTAGTACAGTCTGCTATCACTCCGTCTACCCATAGGCCATGCCCCGTCATAAAGTATGAAAGGATAAAGATGATGAATCCATTTCAAGCTTAAATGTTTGGATATCAACTCTCACTGTGATATTTCAAACTCGTTATTTGGAATATGTGACTAGGGAGTACTTGGAAGCAAGAATATGAATATTTGTCTAAGACAGATTTCTCTTACTAGCTATGTACTGTAACCTTTGTAGCAGTTAAAACCAAACAAGTTTTGGCTGAAGAATATTTTTTTATTGAACCATTCCTTTAAATAAAAATCTTGAATATGTTTACATTTTCTTTTAGTAATGAATCATTTCCCATCATGTTTACCTTTAATTATAACTGGACAAAAGTGGTTAAATGTATCATACCAGTAATATGTATAAACCTGAAAACTGTTCTCCATTACGTCAGGTTAGCTTACTATATTTGCACAAAATAGGACTTAAAACAGGACTGCATAATTTTCTTTTTAAATAATCTTTTTACTTAGCAGTCATGATGTTAAGTCGAACCCAAACACCTGATTAAATAAACATCAATTTCCTCCTTCACCACAAATTTACATGATCACCTGAAACATGTTTGGTGTGTGAAGCTTTCTTTTTTGTAGTTAGTGTAGGTCTCCTCCACTGTAGGATCTTACAAACATGTCTAAATAATTACACTCCTGCCAAAAAGACATCTTTTCATTTAGTAAAACCAATTTAACATTAGCAGCTTCATAAGGAGAAAATAATTTCTTAATAAATTAAAATGTAAAATGAATATATTTCTATAATAATACATTTGATTTTTGTATAGAGGGACACCAAACCAAAGATGTGGTGAGGAAGAATGTGAATTAAGCCACAATTTTTTTTCATAAAAGAGAAATATTCTTCTTATTATTTTATTTATTATTAATGTTATTATTATTATTATTTTTTTTACAAATTATTTTAAAGATATCAGTGTGTCATACTACATTGTAATATAGAATGCATATTAATAAGACTGTTTAAGATGGTGAACAACTTCAGTAGTCTTAACACACCACACTTGCCTTGGCCATTATTTTTACAGAAAATTTGGCTATCTGTTTCTTTAGTAAATAATTTACTTCCAAACAAAATGAACACAAATTTGCAGTAAACAGAAATGTATTTATTTATTCATTAGATTTTTTAAAAATATTTTACCGATAGAATAGCTTTCAAAAGAGGGGCATAAATGATAAAAATGTCCATTTAATATTTTTTTGTCTTTGTGTCCCTTTAAATATTACATAAAATAAATAATTTATTCCAAAGCAGTCAGGTAAAGAATGGAGCTATCAAATACAGTGGCTTTGCATGTTAATAAGGATTTTCTTAGAGTTGTTTTATGCTATGCTTGGCTAAGTCCAGCGATTTGAACTTCGTCCCCCTGTCTCAACCCAAGATCCATACAGGTTTGCATTTGCTGCCAGAGCACAGTGAGTCCATTACGGAAAGTCAGTATAGCATACTATACAAGTAAGTATAGCATAAATAACTGTGTGTGAAGGTCACACACACCCACACAGACTTAAACACTATACATGTGTTGCACTCTGTGAAATGTCTCTTCGGGCTGTTCAGGAAGGTGGGAAAGGGGCATTTGCATTGCCTTGTTGTCCTTACACAGTATGCTTTCTGGTCCATCGTACTATCATAGGGTTTTGGTGTCTCATATTATCTCAGGTGCCAATAATTTATACTTTATATATATATATATATATATATATAAAATTATATATATATATCAGCGAAGAGTTCAGCTCAGTACTGTACATAGTGCTGTCCTTCAGAGACATCTCATGATACTGTAAAAAAGTTCCAAGTGTTTCCTCAGTGCAGTGAAAGCTTCCCGTCTACAGGTCCTATGGTACGGCTATGGGCAGGAAGTGCGTGGCTGTGTTTTTTCTCCGTGTCTTTTTGGCCCTCATTGGCTTGCCATTCGCGCTCAGACCCACGAACATGTGCTTCTTCTTGTTCTTCCACTCTGCAGAAGCATACGTGTTGTACCGGTTCTCCTCGATCCGCTCTATCAGCTTGCAGTCAGTGCCAAACTCCTTCTGGAAAAGGGGAAAAATAAAGAGACCAGGGGTTATGAGCTGCAGTACCTTTTCCCTAGGGAATGATGAGTGATGGATTCATATAATCACCTAAAGGGTTACCATATTGAAAGTTATCCAGATATAATGACAATAATAATTTCTTAAGTGAAAATCATGCCTATTGTAAAGATAAATAGAATTTCTATATAAATTGAATTCTATTAATGCTGCAACATAAAATGTATATGTACATGTCAGCATTGGTTTAAAAAAAATAATAAAAGTAAAAATAAATATATATATGTACACACGTGGACAAAATTGTTGGTACCCTTCGGTCAATGAAAGAAAAACTCACAATGGTCACAGAAATAACTTTAATCTGACAAAAATAATAATAAATAAGAATTCTATGAATGTTAACCAATGAAAGTCAGACATTGCTTTTCAACCATGATTCAAGGGAATTATAAAAAAAAATGAACTCATGGAACAGGCCTGGACAAAAATGATGGTACCCCTAACTTAATAGTTTGTTGCACAACCTTTTAAGGCAATCACTGCAATCAAACGATTCTTGTAACTGTCAATGAGACTTCTGCACCTCTCTGCAGGTATTTTGGCCCACTCCTCATGAGCAAGCTGCTCCAGTTGTTTCCGGTTTGAAGGGGGCCTTTTCCAGACAGCATGTTTCAGCTCCTTCCAAAGATGCTCAATAGGATTGAGGTCAGGGCTCATAGAAGGCCACTTTAGAATAGTTCAATGTTTTCCTCTTAGGCATTCTTGGGTGTTTTTAGCTGTGTGTTTTGGTTCATTGTCCTGTTGCAAGACCCATGACCTGCGACTGAGACCCAGCTTTCTGACACTGGCCAGCACATTTCTCTCTAGAATCCCTTGATAGTCTTGAGATTTCATTGTACCCTGCACAGATTCAAGACACCCTGTGCCAGATGCAGTAAAGCAGCCCCAGAACATAACAGAGCCTCCTCCATGTTTCACAGTAGGGACAGTGTTCTTGATATGCTTCATTTTTCCGTCTGTGAACATAGAGCTGATGTGCCTTGGCAAAAAGTTCAATTTTTGTCTCATCTGCCCATAGGACATTCTCCCAGAAGCTTTGTGGCTTGTCAACATTTAGTTTGGCATATTCCAGTCTGGCTTTTTCATGATTTGTTTTCATCAATGGTGTCCTCCTTGGTCGTCTCCCATGTAGTCCACTTTGGCTCAAACAACGACGGATGGTGCGATCTGACACTGATGTTCCTTGAGCATGAAGTTCACCTTGGATCTCTTTAGAAGTCTTTCTGGGCTCTTTTGTTACCATTCGGATTATCCGTCTCTTTGATTTGTCATCAATTTTCCTCCTGCGGCCACGTCCAGGGAGGTTGGCTACAGTCCCATGGATCTTAAATTTCTGAATAATATGTGCAGCTGTAGTCACAGGAACATCTAGCTGCTTGGAAATGGTCTTATAGTCTTTACCTTTAACATGTTTGTCTATAATTTTCTTTCGAATCTCCTGAGACAACTCTTTCCTTCGCTTCCTCTGGTCCATGTTGAGTGTGGTACATACCATGTCACCAAACAACACAGTGACTACCTGGAGTCCTATATATAGGCCCACTGACTGATTACAAGATTGTAGATACCTGTGATGCTAATTAGTGGACACAGCTTGAATTAACATGTCCCTTTGGTCACATTATTTTCAGTATTTTCTAGGGGTACCATCATTTTTGTCCAGGCCTGTTCCATGAGTTTATTTTTTTAAATAATTCTGTTGAAGCATAGTTGAAAAGCAATGTCTGACTTTCATTGGTTAACATTAATAGAATTTTTTAAAATGATAACTTTTGTCAGATTAAAGTTATTTCTGTGACCATTGTGAGTTTTTCTTTCATTGACCGAAGGGTACCAACAATTTTGTCCACGTGTGTGTATTTTATATATATATATATATATATATATATATATATATATATATATATATATATATATATATTTGTTTTTGATTTAATTTATATTCACTATAAATTTAAAAGGGTTTGTGGCCAATACTGACAAGAACTGCAACATTCTCCTGAACTGAAAACCTATATCTGTATAGGTTACTCAAAGCTGACTTGTAATGGAAATCTAGGGGCAGATGCTAGATTCCATCAATGAGTTTTGCTGCAACAATAGATTTATTTGGAAAAAGCTTTAAAGCTGTTAAAGTTGACTTGTTAGATGTGGAACTACTCTTTCAGAAACAGGAAATGATGATGGTTATTGAGGGTAGATTAAGGGTAAATTACATGGGATTACCATTTAATGTAAGACCTTCTCTCAGGTAATCATACAGTACATGCATTACAGATTTATGCTTTCAGGATTGGCTACGACTTGTAATTTGGGTTGATAGGCTAATTGAGGAAAATAAGTAGACTTTGTATATTAAAGGGAACCTGTTATGCAAAATTCAATTTTCAGTCATTTTTAGACATTCAGATTGGCCCCAGTATACATGTACAAGCAAAAAGAGTGAGAGAAAAACTAACTTTTTGAATTTTTATATTGGCCAGGGTTTAAACAAGACAATAAAATTTTCACTTTATTGTGCCAGTGCCAAGTGTTGTTATTCTCTGGGGGTGTGCCTCAACAGTATCGCATTTACATATACACTGAAATGGTGTATTTGAAAGAGGAGTGAAATAAAATGAGTTTAAATCTTTGAGTTCTGAGACATAATAAAATATGTAAAAAAATTGTAAACATGTTTTCTTGACAAGTTGCTATATTCTATTGTGGACTGTTGATAATTGGGGGTTTTGCTTTAAAAACAATAAAAAATTTACCTATTAAAATTAAATAAAGAACTCTTTTAAAACTACAAAAGTCTCAAAGAATAGTTATATACATTTAAATGCGCTTTTTGCACTATTATTCAGTGTTAACTCAGATATATGGTTGTAAAACATCTTAATAGCTTTTGATCATCCTCCAAGTACAGTTAAGGATATATTGTAAGTTTGGGGTTTTTGCATAATCGCTATCTTGTTTTTTTTTAATTCCTTATTTGGCTTCACGTCTGTAAGACATAATCGACCATTTTCTGTCCTGTTTCGGGTAACATTTCTAATTCATGAGAGCCGCTGAACGGGTTCTGGCGGAGCTGGAGGGGGCGAGGGACAAAGGCTGAGCTGTGGATAGTGTTGCCGGGCGGTGAATGGAGCAGCGCTTCGAGCATGGTGCAGTGTTTTGAGGTAAGAGATGGCTGTGTAAGGAAGAGGGGCTTCTCAGCTTACTTTCCCAAAGATGACAGAACTCTTTTAGCTAGGGGATTATTTACAGGCATTGGAGTGGAACTGTCCTTTAAAAGGACCCGGGGCTTTTTAAGAGTCTCGAGGCACAAGAAATAGAGCATGGGCTCAGGCAACATCAAAGAACCTGCGTCCTCGCTGATCTTTTACAGACCTGCTAAATAAGAGCTGTCTAATTCTGATGTTAAACATGGTTGTGTGAAAAAGCTCGATTCAGGGTCACCTGCTGGATCAGATTTGATATTATATATAAGTGAAGTTGTTTTATATATATATATATATATATATATATATATATATATATATATATATATATAGATCAGCTGATCATCAACCTCATGATCCAGCGCATTAGACTATCTGTATAGGTTATCTATCTTGATAGGAAACGTGGTTCAGATCTTAATTTTTAATAGCTCCTGTTGATTAGGTAATGTTAAAGTAAGCTTTTTACGCAGGTCAGCCATAACATAAGAACCACTGAGAGGTGAAGTGCATAACATGGATTATTTCATTACAGTGGCACCTTTCAAGAGATGGGAAATATGATGAAAGAAGTGAACAGTCAGTTCTTGAAGTTATTCTGTTGGAAGTGCGAAAAATAGATAACGATATGATCTAAGTGACGTGACTGTGACTGTATAAGATTGGATGACTGGGTCAGCGCATCTCAAAAAACACTGGTAGTGGTACCTGCTATAGGTTGGTAAAGGAAGAACAACCAGTGCCCAAATGGGTCATGAAATGAAGGCTAGAATGCTTGGTCCGACTACATCACCAGTGCTTCATAGGACTGAATACGTCATAGCTTGCTGTGTATGGGGTTGCGAAGCCATATACCAGTCAGGGCTGAACCTGTGTACTGCTCTAAGTGCCTACAATGGGCAAATAACATCAAAACTAGACCATGACAAAAAAGTTCAGTGTTGACTTGGCCTCCAAATTCCCCAGGTCTGTCTGACTGAGCATCTGTGGGATGTGTTTGACAAACAAGTCTGATCCTTGGAGGCCCCACCTTACAACTTCCAAGACTTGATCCTATAAGTAAACTTGCTAACATCTTGGTGGTATCTGGTGTACGACCTTCAGAGGTCCTGTGGAGTCCGTGTTTCATGGTCAGAGTTGTTGATGACACAAGGGGGATATTAGGCAGGTGGTTTTAATTTTATCGCTGATTGTTGTATGTTAACCAGTAGAGGAAAAAGAAATAAAATTAAAGGCTAGCAGTAATGACGTGTGGGTTGTAATTGGATGAACAAATGTAATTTAAGCTCTGCTCTTGTTGACTGTGACTGTGCAAAACCTGGACGTGAGGTGTATACAAACTAATAACATAATATTCATGCACATTAAGGAGAAAAGGAACCTACCGCTCCATACACCACCCCTTTCTTGTTGATTGCAAGGTAATAGTTGCTACTGAGGCCTTTAATTGCCACGATGCCAACATCCACAGACTTGATTTCGAGTATACCTGCGAATAAAATACAAAATAAAACACACTGGTAAGCCGAAGAGCATGAAACTAGCACCATTTAAGGTATTGTTTATTTATGAGTGATCTCCCATTCCAATCCATGTACATAAAATCTCTCCTCCCAGAAGTTATTGTAACCAGCTGAATTCGTCCACATTGGTTAGTCAGCTAGCTTGTGGAGATGTTTATTACTCATGGATTGTAAAAGTATCACCTTATTTCATGGCATGCTATTGATCATAAAGTCACTGTCTGGCTTTTTATTACATCATCTGATAATTGGTAGTAATGTACAATATTTGTGTAACCACTACATTCCTATGTAGTACAGGTGTCTGTGTCTGTGCCACATTTGACCCCAAACTTGCATTCTCCTGAGAGACCATGCAACTGTCAGCCTTGCCTTGCACTATTCACATCGTATGCAACATGGACATGCAAATATTATTTTCTTCCACTTTAAACTGTATGCAGAGCAGTTCCTTAACCATGGGGTTAAACCTCTGGTCTCCTTTAATTTTGTAATAACTTTATTGTCAACACTGTAATATATTCCTGTCCAACACCCCCCCCCCCCCCTCGCCCCTACACACACACACACACACACACACACACACACACACACACACACACACACACACACACACACACACACACACACACACACACACACACAGTACACAGTACACACAAAACAAACTACTGTTTAATGCTTGTTTTCAGAGCCGAGCTGCATTCCCAGCTTTGAAAAAAGCTCAGCTTGCACTCACTGTATGTTTCATTTTCCACTCCCAACTGGATTAAATAAACTCATAAAGCCTGAGCTACATAAGGCTTTTCCGGTACATGGGACCCCTTGTCATTTTTCCATGTGGGATTGGGGTAAGTCATCCTTTGCTGATAAGTAAACTGTTAATAAATCCTCCAGCTGTTGCAATACATCTGCATCGAGAAATTTTTGGTCAGTGGCCTATGCAGAGCTTGGGATTTTGGATAAGATCCTTTAAAAAAACCCCATCTAAATATACATTTAGTACTTGTGCACAGTTCAGGTGTGTATGTCCTCTAAATGATGTGCAGCAATTGCTTTTAAACAGAGATCAGAAATGTTAGGATGCATTTTTGTAAACCAGCATCAGGACAGTCATCAGGTTGAAGTAAGGGTGTAATGATACAAAAAGTTCCTCCTTCATTACCAATGTTCCCATAGAAGATTAAACACCATGGAGCAGTTTGTATTATATTAAGACATTGTATGTTTTATATTATTAAATAGTATATGTATTATATTGTGTTCCAACAAATGAAACTAAAAATTTAAGTCATCACTGATATTTTTGCTGTAAATCACTGCAATGTCAAATCCTCAAATCTGATTAGTCCAACAGTATTGGTTTATTGTCTGGACAAGGAGCTCTGTAGCTACAAATCAATGGTTTATATTAATGCATTTAGTATTAGGTCAGGGACTTGTATTGTGCAGACTCCGAATAAATGGATTAATGCATGTACAGTTGTTGATATGGTGAAGTTTTCACTAAAAAGTTTACGGAAGGAGTCTCCAGTGTCAAAGCTTTGTCTGTCTTCAGGTCAAAGGAGGGAATTACTATTTATAGCTGCTATACGATAAATGTGAAACTAAATATAGGTATGAATCCATACAGAGGATCGACACACACACACACACACACACATCTACTGACATGCAAAATATGATGTTTTAATTCTTTAAAAAATAGAAAAATTTCCATTACAAAGCCAATAGCGCTGATTTGTAATCATGTCTTTTCTGCATTCGACTTCCTGAGCGTTCCTTTAAGCCACGCCTGCAATATCGAGGACACAACAGAAGGATTAAGTGGGATCTGAGAGTCGTCCTTCCGTACGGACTCAGGTTGCAGCCATCTGACGGGAGATGTAAAAGAATCCAGTGAGCGTCTCTCTGTCCTCCCTTGCCTCAGGTTGGTCAGCAAAAGAGAAAGCGACAGAATAAAAGAAGAAGAACAGAGCTGCTGGGATCAGAGCAAAATAATCCTCTGATCAAAGAGTGGCAGCGTCGACTCTGAATGGGAATTATGTGAGTGCATAAAGCTGGACAGTGCAACATGGTGATCACAGACACAACCTGGTGTATAAACACACGCATGCATGGCTCTATGACTGATGTGACACATCAAGCATACTCATGTTTTACTCCTCCACTCCAAAGACATGCAAGATGTCAAAATAAGAGCTACTGAGCAGGATCATTCAGAAGAATCACAGCACCTGTACGTTATATTTGCTCATTGAGCTGTTTGATGTGGTGCATTAGATCAAAATTTCTTTTAAAGGCCATTTCTCTAAACACCACAACCTTTTCATCTGCCTGCACCCATGAGTTGAAAAGGAGCTTAACAACAAAAGGTACAAGAATGTAAAAGAAAAAAGAAAGAATGTGCTCCTTTAGATCTTCACCTGGACACTTTGAGGGGAAACGCAAATCAAATGAACACTGTTTTCAACAAAAATGTAATCAAAGTGTTTGGTATCATGGACGTCTAAATCACCTAAAAATGTTTTGTGGAGTCATGTGGTTTAGGATACAATAGGACTTAATGACGTCTGTAAACATGGGCCGTGTTGCATAGTGTAGCTAAGCAGTGGAATGTTGTTGAAGTGGCCATCTTGGAAATTGAAATAATAATAAAAAACAATGAGGATGATGGTGATGATGATGTACAGTATACGAAGATTTGGGTGTGGAAAAGCTCTGTATATGGAAAAGCTCTCTGTGTCTGTTTGTCTGTCTCCCTCTGCTTCTGTGTGTTTATCTGTCTATGTCTGTGTCTAGTGTTTATCTCTCTCTCTCTCTCTCTCTCTCTCTCTCTCTCTCTCTCTCTCTCTCTCTCTCTCTCTCTCAGATGCCCATTACTTACTGTAAAGCATGGTAAAAAAAAAATGCAATCTGGAACTAGGCTTCATTTATCTAATCAACATTTTTTGGACATTAGCTAAAAGCACCTGTGCATGTAACAAGTTTTTATGTGGCGGATTCGTTAAAAAAAAAAACAGGACCCCCTACGATGCAGCAGACGCCAGGACGGGTTAATACACAAAATACTGTGCAAATTGTTCTCTTGGCAAAATAAGATATTTAGAATATTTGTATCAGTTGCTTCTCCTGTATTCTAGCAAAGCTTAAAACGGTGGCGTCATTCATGGCATCTAGTGAAAAAAAAAAAGCATGAGGAGTTTCTTATTGTGCAACTTAATCCCTCTGCTATCCGTGGTTTAAACCCCTCGTAGGACTCGGATTACGATGGCTTAAAAGCATCTCAGCTTTTAACAAGCTCGCCGTGTAAAGTTCAGCTCCCTGGCCACGTGTCATAAGCACACGTGTATGTGTGTGTTTTTGTTTGTGTGTACACATGCACATTGATGGTTTGGATCCAGTTCTGATCCAGTCCCCGATCTGTTTCTGTGCTGTGTGCTTTACATTTTTAAGCAGACCTGGCTCCTGCCCCACGCTCTGTAGGTGGCCACCCTCATGCTCGACGCCTGTCTATGCTCGCTTGGCAGAGTGATAGAACACACGTTATCACATCTTGGGATGATTACAAAAAAAAAAAAAAAAGCTTCATGTTTTGTAGCTGATCTCAGAGGCCCAGAGGAGTGAAAGAGGCCCACAGACTTGTCCGTGTTCTGATGTTTTAGTCACTGAGTTTGCATAACTGATTTTTCAAAAAAATATATATAAAGTCCAGTGACTTTAAAGTGCAATGAGTTAATTGCACTTACCTATTCAATGACCAGTCCTTTTTCTTTCTGTTTTTCTTGCTATTTTTCTTTTTCGTCTTTTCTTCTCAAACAGCCCCCAAACAAGCCAAGGCATATATCCATGTCAGAATGCTTAATTGTCCTGGGAAGCCTGAACCACAGCTCCTATGACAGACATGTCTTATCAATTAGCCCCGTAGTTCCCAGACCATAAAGGAAACAGGGTCCCCATTAAAAGCGGTCGTTGCTGCTGACCCCGCGTTGGCTCCTGATGACACCGGTCTGCACCTTTGATCTGACCACCGCAGACCCCCATGGCTCCTGGAGCTGAGTGCTGGTCCGACTGCTCCATCCTCTCATTATAACCTCCCTCCCGTGGCCATGTGGCCTCGCGCGCTGCTTAAACAGCGCTGCACTCACAGCCAACCACAGGTCTACCGATTGTACAATTCATTATACATAGCTGAGAATAATGGGAAAAACATTTACTGAGGTAGCAGCCAAAAGAAAATTCTTTGTATGCTGGAAATAAATCAAACATTGGTGTTTGGTGCTATGTCTACCAACCTCCTTTGGGGACGTACGAGAGCACAGAATTTGTTATTAATTCAATGTGTGAACTATAATTCATACAAACCCCAAGCTTTCTCACCACAGGATAAACAAAATGACAATTTTTAACAAATGTAACGTGTAGCTCTCTAATATTACACTCTGCACATTCGTTTCCTTTAAAATGCTGTATATTTCGAGAATTCTATAACATGACTGTAAGATATCTCTATTAAATGATAAAACTCCTTTTGGAAGTCAGAACCAGTAGTGATCAACAAATCCTTTTTTGGGGGTAAATGGTCTGATTTGGCTACAGAGCTTTTTAAAATACCAGATCACCTTATTTAGGGATTTAAAAAAAAAACATTATTAAATACATATAAGTTCAATAAAGCTTCATGCTTAATCCTAGGCATGGCCTATTACAAGAAAACAAACATGCACACCTAGAATATTTTGGTTTAGGGAGGAAAGCCCTTGCAAAAGCATGAAAAGAACATACGAAACTCTACACAGACAGTAAAGCAAGCTCAGGATCAACCCCAAGACCTTGGATCTATGTGGTGCCAATACTACCTGCTATGCTACTGCTTTAATGCAATTACTACAAAAACAAACTGAATGGTAAATTCGTCACTAACATACATACATTTTTTAAATTCAAGAAATAGAAGAAATCTTGGGCTTCTCTGGTCTAACTTGATTTAGTGTGATGTTGTTACAGGTACTTCCCTTCTATAGCAGCACTTCCTAGGGTGGTTTATGCCTCTTGAGTTGTGAAAGGTCCACAAGACAAGTTAGTTCCTGTTATCATGTGCGTTATAGCTGCTATAAAGAGTCTTTCCATCACCAGCTTCTCTTTTCTGTCTCTCTCTTGAAGTTAATAAAAACAAAAATGCTGCTCGCCATGTTAATGAGTACAGTTGCAACTAAGTGTCTTGAAATCGTCTCAGTGTTTAATAAACAGTTTACAGAAAACTTTGCTATAGCAATATTTAGAGGCTTTTTTTTTTTTTTTTTGATAAGTAGCATCATTTTTTTGTAAATCCATGTACTGATACAGACTGGAATGATTAATCGAAATGACTATGTATTAAAACAGAAGAATTAAAATAAACATATGATGTGAAGGGCTTTTCTCACTAGTACATGTTGTACTTCTCTAACGTGCTTGTAAAAACTGCTTGTTACTCTCCTGAGGGGTGCATTTGTCTTCTTGTTAAATTCAAACGACTTAATTCATCATTTTGCTCCAAACTCACTATATGGATTTTCCTCGCATAAAACAATTTATCATCTAAAGAATGGAAATCTGCTGAAAAGCCATAACATTGGCCTTCATGTGTCTTTCGTTATCGCTTCATTCTCTGCATATCTGTCTTTGCCAAGAACTTCTTGAAGAAGCGATCTTGAAGAAACACACTTGAGAATTTCACAACATGCTGGAAAACTCCATCATTTCAAGCAAGACCATAAACTCTCAGCATGTACAGTTTGCAAGTAGATGTCTTTTTGACATCAAATATTATGTTTTAGGTTTAGGGTTTTTAACATGTCAGGCAGAAAATTTGTCTCTTGACCGGTCATAGGCGCTCATTAACAGGACGGAATTCAGGCAGTGAAATCATAAAATTTTTGAAGTGCTTGGTCATATTCTCTCTATAAACCTGTCCGTCTGTCTCTGTTTAAGGGCAGCCATGTGGAGACAGATAAACCAATATCAAGGTTTGAAATTCCCATCAAAATAAACCCAGAGCTGTGTCTTTTGGCTCACATCGATCTGGCAGCTTAAAATATGCATTTAATGTATTTCTGTGCGATTTATTTGCTATCTAGTAAATTATAATTTTTTTAAAAATTGCACAATGTGAAGTGCTGGACAAATTTTATCGTAAACTACATTAAACAGTATACCACTACCTTACTGATTTCTCGATTCTGACTGGCCGTGTTGAAAATCACAGAGCTATGGGGTGGTGTGGTATTTACTGTTACACCCCTAAGCGGGATCATTTTCCCCTTGATTTTATTTCTCTTAAAATGCAGCAATTGATGATAAACTTGTTTTTACTTATTGAATAAAATAAAATAAAACATCATTTATTTTATTTATATACATTATATCCCATAGCATAGTCACTTTTTTAATGTGTCTGACATCTAAGTCCTTGTGAATGAGCTGCTACAATAGAAAAGAACATTAAAATATATATCTGCAATTTACAGTTGACTAATTTTAGAGTTAACATTAATCAACCCTATTCAGAATCGAGAATTCAACAACAGTATAATCATATTAAAATCCTTTTTCGCTCCATTAACTCACTTGCAACTACTACTGGTGCTTACACTGAGCACTTTTCATTATTTTAAATCCTCTTAATACTTTACCCAGATTTCATAATCTGCATTAACAAACACACAGGTATGCACACACACACATACTGCATTTGCATGCACACCAGTTAAATGTCAGAGCAGCCATGAATGCGGATGGAGACCAGTGTGATCCTGGTGTGGGAACATGTTGCCTTAGTCTCCCCTCGTTTTAAATCTTTGAGGGTGAGCGTGAGCAGGATATAGGATCTGTGACAGATAAAACCCAGGACTTCTGCTCCAGCCACCAGCTGCCTTAGGATAAGCTCCCTCCCACTGCCTGGACTTCATGCCTTTTGTTCACACAATGTATAATTAGCCAGCATTCCTGCTTGCTTCTTTAAAAACTGGGCCCGCCATCCCTGGTCACATCGCAAGTCTTACTTCGCTACCTTTGATGCTTCCATTAGACCTCCACCAAAACCCCCCCGCCTGCCTTCCACAACCACCATCTGTCCAACCGCACTCTGCACAGGAATTCACCCTGGTGATGATGTAAAGACGTGCCTGGGAAAAGTTCACTCCGTTCACAGCTAGAATAGCGTGTGCTGCACTTCGCAAAACAGCATGCTTCCTGAGCCATGATAGCCATCCGTACAAATCTGCATCAATTGGATTGGATTTAGAAGGGAAGTGCACAGAAATATTGGTTGTGAATCTTTGATTTGTAATGAATTCTTAAAAGGTCTGAATAAAAAGTACTTACCATTTGTGTATCAATTATTACATTCTCACTTCTCACCATGTAAGTTTTCATTTATGCATTTGGTAGATGGCCTTATCCAGTGCGACATTTTTTAAAATCTCATTATACATCTGAGCAGTTGTGGGTTAAGGGCCTTGCTCAAGGGCTCAACAGGGACAACTTGGTGGTTGTGGGACTTGAACCTGGGACCTTACGAACTGTAGTCCAACGCCTTAACCACTGAGCTACCCCAGACCCTGAAGAGCATTTAAAATACTGTTAAAAATAACAATATGGTACTTGTTTTTTAAATGACCTGCCACATCAATTGACTTTAGTTACATAGCTACTGTATAAGAAGAATGTTTACTTTCCTTAAGCAATCCAGTCCGGTTCAATTTACGCTAAATGACAGAAGAATAAGATGTTCAGTTATCTTGAGAGCATAAAACCACGTATGTTTCTATGATTGGCACTGATAAATAATTGGATGTGTATACGATGGGTGTAAAATTTTACTTTTAAAACAACGTAAACCGTACAATGAAACATATTCTTCTTTTCCCAGAATATTCTTCTTCTTTATCTGGTAATTCCACGTCTGTCCACGCCTAATGGTCAGTTGTATAAAGTAAACAGTGCTGAGAGCGAGAGAGACAGGGCTGTTCCTCCCTAGCACAAGCCATGCTACAAACAGCCGTTTGCTTTAAGTTATGGGGTCAAAGGTTAGGCATACATCTGGTCTCCCATACCTCTGCTGTGAACTTTCGATAGGGCAAAGACAAGACTTTAAACTAAGAGGAGTTAGAAGGAGGCGGCACTGATTGAGTTGTAAGCGCATGTTTACATGGTATGGTTTTTAAATGTTTTAAGAAGCTACCAGATGACGTTTTATTTTTTAAAGAAGTTCATGCACATTTAGCCTCTCACTCGAAATATGTACAATACAATTTGTACTGGTTTCTAAGAAGCTGAATAGTAAATCATAGAGTTTGGACATGTAAAGAAATGTGTGAAATGTTTTGGTAAATTCATAAGAATTTTCACATTTATGATTAAAATCGTCTCTTGAACCATGATTTACAAGACCGTGGTAAAGGTGAGTTCTGCAATTTAGATAACTGCCCAAGGATGTTAAGGTCAAGCAGAATTTAAAGACACACTGACCTTGACATTTTTCACCAATCCATTTTCAACCCATAAGTCACTTTTTCACTAAAAGCTATGCATGTGCAGCGTGCTGTCACACATCAATTGCATGTTTCTTACTCCATTGGCTGACCTGTAGATAGACTAGCTGTAGTTTGACCATCTCATATTGTCAAATAGCTCTACAGTAAGTTAACATTCTCCCTGCTGAGAAACCTCATTAAGTACAGATGATGCATTTAGTATCACAGCAGCCTCTCATTTAAACTCTGGTCAATGCCGACATGGCTTACAGCTCAGGCTGCAAGCCAAAAGTAATCATTCTTGCACTTGATAGATTTCCAAAACTAGCTAGCACCCTTTGCAAGTGGACATCCATTATGCTAACAGCCCTATCTGAAATGTTAGAAATGTGTGTGGAGAAAAATCATGAGCTGACAGATGAGATGTTATGCCTTTTAACCGTCCAAGAGCACCATTGGCCACATAATTAATTTTGTTCTTAATGCGCCTTCTTGCAGCTGGCACCATCTTGATTCTTAATGAAGCCCTAAGAGGTTCAACCAGCTCTAAATGGACCAAGAAGAGGGGGGGAGTGGAAAGGCGGAAATGGTCACCACACTGACCTCTGTTTGATGTCCAGCCTACAAGTTGACATGATGATTGGATAGACCCCTGCACTCTGGACCCCACAACCAGTAGTTGAACCCCAAACTGCTCTAAACTGCTAAATATGCTCAGTCAAACATGTCAAGGCCTAATGATGCCTAATGATTAAGAATTTCCTCCTGCCTGGATTCAGACTTAAAAAGTGACATTTATTTCACCCAGAACTGCACAGTTAAAATCCTGGATCAGGTTCGCTGCTAACGGAACAAAACAAACCAAGTGCTATCCCTAGGATGAAGAAGGGTGAGTAATTTTGGTTGATTTTGCTTTCTCAGTCCAAAAAAAATAACATCACAGTGAGACTGTTGTTTTCCACTGGGCTCAATATGCCAAGGACAGCTCGGACTTCCAGCAGCAGCACCAAAATCAGGGGCCATGTAAAAAAAAAAAAAAAATGTCTTGTGGGAAATTGCAAGTTTGAAAACAACAACGTGACAAAGTGATACTGGGCAAATGGATTCTGAAAGGGGGAAATCAAACAATATGGCTGGGATTGGATTACAAGCTGCACATAGTTCTTTTGTGGAGAGCGGGACTTTAGAACTAAAGTCGGTTGAAGACTGGCTCAGTGCTCTAGTCCTGACAAAGAAACTCTCTCAGTCTGGAAAAGAGGGACACTTCATCACACTTAGGCTTTCTAAATGTTTCTTCAAATTGAAATGTGATCATAGATCATAGCAATAATAATCTGCCTCTATATATCTCTCTCTATCTCTCACTGAATATATATATATATATATATATAGAGAGAGAGAGAGAGAGAGAGAGCTTTCTTTTTGGCACTAGCTACTGCATACATCTACGCACAGACTCATATATAAAGTTCATGGTTATTCAAGACCAACACCAACATTAGAATTGATGTCAGTGTCCCTCTTAACATTATGCAATTTCAGGGTCATGCCAAATCAAACTAATGATGCTCAATTACTTAATTAGCCGACTGTTTTCAAGCACTCGGAATGGGAACCTGGCCTGAGGTGATCACTAATGGGGTGCCGCTCCATACAGATGTACGTGCAAGCATTCCGGTGTTCATGGGAATACGCCATGCTGACTCACATATTAAGAAATATTTACCACTGAGTGAGTGCAGGGGAAAGTTTAAAAATGTCACCAGCCCTTACTAAGAATGAAGCAAAAACATTTTTGCAAGGATGCTGATTTTGCCATAACATTCCAGTAGAGTCGGATTTACAAGCTTGTTACAGACAGCAACGATGGGTTCTGATTACAGAATAAACAAACCGCAAAAGCCACACGCTTATGCTTTGCAGAGAGCACTGCTACTACCTCATGGGCATCCACTGCATCCTAAATGTCTGAATCTGTTTTTGAGAAACAGTTCCCTGCCTCCCCGCAGGCTGTCTCCATACTTCTGCTGTGACGGCAACCGAGACAAGATGCGAATCCACACTAAAACCCCTCGCGCATCTGGCTGGAACATTTACCAGCATGGTTTGTGCCTTAAGCTCACAGTGGGAGCTAATCACAACCGCGTTATATTCACATGTGGTAAGCAGTTGGCACGGGGCATCTAACGAAGAGAAGCTATTCCTCCTCTATAGGTGACATGAGACTAAATAGGGTCATTTAGGTCATTTTATTTTCATTTAGCCAACAAAAATCACAGTAATGGAATAAACGCTTGATTGGGTTTCGACTTGCCTAACCTCTTTATTCAGAGGCCCTTTACCACGACACATTTAAGAGGTGGCTCAGCTAATTGAACTACCCGCAGCCATGTCTCACAGGGTTTCAGCGCTCTCCATCTGCAATAAAAACCCTGCGCACATGGACCCCATATGGCAAAGCCTTTTTAAAAATTTTTTATTAGGACCAATGTACACGCAGCGCGGCAACGGAAAAGTGCACAGGGTGGGTTTGGGGTGTGCTCGCCAGGTGTTTGGCCTTAATTCGGAAGCCTGGGCTTAAGCCCAACAGTAAATGGAACATGGAGACTAATGGAGAATTTTAACTCGAAGATAGCGGGAAAGGGACAGAGCATCATTCCTATGCGGCTGGGGTTTAAACAAACAAAAAACAAACATAAAGCCCTGATTTTTCTTAGATTAGATGAGATTAGATTACAAAAATGCAAGGCACTTTACTTCCAAGTGACTTCTGGAGCACTACAAGTTTGAATGATGATTCAAATATGCTGCCAGTTTTGTGACGAATTTAAATTGATGAGTTTTGCTGCAAAAAAGGGGGTCCCTTGTTATGTCTAATTGGTTCCAGAAATTCTGCTATGAATAAATCTATGTCGAGAAGGGAAAAAAAAAGAAAAAAATATTTGAGGGAAACAGTTTCTGTTTTACACGCAAAGCTAAACCTCTAAACAGCACGATAACTGCAAGCTCAGGTACGGTTCTTATTATCTGTGGACAAATATCAAAGGCAGCAAGAAAATAAACTGCACTATATCCTGGGAAACATTTTGCCTCTATAGGTCCCACATGTTAAGGGAAAGCGGAAAAGGCGAAGTATGAGGAAAAATGGAGAAACTCTACTTACTGAATGGATCGTCCTTGGTCTTGGTGCCACTGACAGTGCCATTCTTATCAATCCTGAGAAAAAACTTCTGGTAGGAAAAGAGCTTCCTGTGACGCACATCTCCTGTGAGGTGGCTGTAGCTGCGGACATGCCGGCCCACCACCACCGCGGTCGCGGATGAGTTGTTGGATACCCTGGAGGTACGCGCGGCCCTGCGGGCGTCGTGGCACGTCACGGGCAGAGCCGAGATTGCGAGCACGAGTAGCAGCAGCAGAGAGGACAGGTAAGACACACGAACCCAGGCTGCGGCACTCTTAGTCACTTGCCATGTGCACATTGTACTGGAGGGTGGAAGACTGGGAAGAGCCTCACAGAAAGGTACATGCTGGAGAGCTGCCTGGGAGAAGGGAAGAGGACAGGGGGCAGAGCCCCGAGCGTCTGCCGTAAGTGTCAATTCCTACTCTGGACCTGGTTCCTTTCGTGTCAGAAAGGAAGGTGTCAACATCCATAACTCGGTTCACTCACCCTCTTGCCCTTCTAGATGGACCAGAGTCCTTGCCAAAGCGCTTCAGGCCACCTTCGAATATCGGGCAGAAGAAAAATGTCTTTTGAAGAAAAGAAATCTGTCAGAAATTAACCTGAATCAGGAATTGCATATCTGCTCTTTACAGAAGATGCGAGAATCCAAAACTCAAATAATCCCAGGTCCCACTGCTAGTGAGTCAGTGTGGGCAGTGAAAGAGACGAGAGCGTATCTCTTCCACCCTGTTCCTCTTCTGCATGTGAAGAGTCCGTCCTGTGCGTCCTGCTCTTTAGCGAAGTTGAAGTTGTGGGTCCTGAGGTAGAGTAAGATGAATCTCTCCCTCTCTGAAGTGACTGAGCTCTGCCACTCTTCTCACCTTATTTATTCAGAGCAGGGCCCCAGATGTAATCTCTTTAGGTAATAGGCAGTCTATGAAAAGCCTCGGCTTTGAAGATCTGTGTGTTTGTTTGTGTGTGTGTGTGTCAGAACATTTTTTTTCCTGCTCTTCTCCTATCTGTCTTGCTTTCTAACTTCCAGTTGCTGTCTTGTGTTCTCTCTCTCTCTCTCTCTCTCTCTCTCTCTCTTGCTTTTTCTCTTAGCTCCTCCCATACGGTTCCCTCCCTTTTAAGTAGTGAGCCCCAAGTTGCCCGGTACAGAGCAGCCAGGTCTCTCACTCTCTCTCTCTCTCTCTCTCTCTCTTTCTCACACACACAAACATGCACAAACTCTCTCTCTCTCTTTCAAACTTTTCCTCCAGATCTCTCTGGCCATGTGAGCCTTATCAGAGACACCTGGAACTTTTCCCCTCATTTACTCACCGCCCCTTCTTTCCCGGTCCCCACCAGCAGTCATGTTTCTCCCTTTTAAAAGCTGATGACACACCTTCACCCGAGCTGCATGTGAGCCGTGCCTCTCTGAACTTCAAAGCACAAACTTTGCTTTTATTGTCATGAGGACAATTAAAGTCACCTAAATGCCCCAAAGATGACTAGGGGAAAGACAGAATTACAACACTCACACTGCACAAGAAACCCAGGGTTGTCGTGTCACAGAGACTACACTGGGTCTGACTCATGTCTGACTTTTCCTTCAGTTGTTGTTATTTAATTTCCTTTTTTAACGCTTTTGAATGAAATCCATATCCCTGCTCTTTTTTTTTTTGACATTCTTGTCATATTTGCTCAAATGCCTCTACAGAACACAGACTGAAGAGGATTCTTGCTGAATAAGCTTTCCAAGTTTAACCATGGCTCATTTCTTTATAATTTTTTTATTCTTTAGTTGAATTGTCATTATCGAATAACAATATTTTTAACATGAATAACGGAATGATAAGGTGGAAACAGTTCAGCCAAAAATCAAATGTACACAACGTTTGACTTACTAATAGAGCTACTAATTAATTCTTGTGCAAATTACATACCTCATCATGCTGCCTAAGAAGCGCAATTTTTACATAACATATGCAGCTCAAATATGACTATACAAATGAATTGTGACCTTCTAACTACCTTCTAACTTTAAGCCACATCATGTATAAGTCTTATGATATTAATTATTTCTGAGCAAAAAGCTAGGACTGTTAAATATTAGATCTCTCACTTCTAAAGTGCTTTTTGTTAATGACACTATCACTGATGTGAGGTCTGACGTTGTCTAACAGAAACGTGGCTATGAACGAGTGAAGTTAGTCCTCCTGGATACAGCTGCATACATCAGCCTCGGCTAACCGGTAGAGGAGGAGGCGCTGCAGTTATGCATAATGATAATCTGACCATCATACAAAAACATGGAAACCCCCCCCCCCCCCGGGCCGTACTCTGAATTTCTTTGTGCATTTGCAGATTTCCTCTCAAACCTTTTCTGTAGACAAAGCATTAATTGCTGGAGACTTTAATAAATCCCTCTGGGGTCTGAGTCCTTTCTGAAGACCTGCAGTGGCTCTTCTTAAATTTGTATACATTTCGAATCTTTACCAATGTAGTAGCTAATACATTCCAATTATTAACCATTACTTATTAGATTAGGGTGTGTGCATATTTGCTTTCTGTGTTGCTACAATATAATTTCATTTACTTGGGTTATAGGTTAATAGCCCTTTTGAGAATCCAGAAGACCCTCTGAGAACAGCATTTATGCCCATTCTAGGATTAAATCAGTGTGTAGTAGGACCCACTCATAAGACAGGTCACACTCTAGACTTAATACAAACCTTCAGATTAAATATAGAAAATATAGCAACATTTTTACAGTTTGACGATCATTATCTCATCTCGTTTTAACTGTGTTTTTGTAATGGTGTACATACATTACTGTACTACTGCAATAAATGTACATTTAAACTACTACACAGAGCTTTATCAGCAATCCCCCATGGTTATGAGCCATGATCGAATCATTATCTGACCCCACAGAACTCGATCAGGTGACTGAATATTTAGTCAACATTCTGTTACACAGTACTTTAAATAATTTAGCTCCAGTTAAAAGAGAAATAACTGGAGAGAAAAACATGATCAATGGTATAGAGATCACAAACACACCTTAAAATACGCCGCTTCAAAAACAACAGTAGAATATAAATGGCGTCAGACTAAATTGTAGTATTTCAAATGATGAAGAGCATTTTAAACTATAAAAAAGCTCTAAAAAACATTGATCTAAAAGCCGCTAAATCAATGTATCTCTCTACTCTTGTTGAAGATAATAAAAGTAATCCTAGATTCTTGTTTAATACTGTACTGCCAAATTAACTGGGAATAAGACTATTAAACATACTGAGTACTGTTAACTTAAACAATTACATTAAGTTCAAATTAATAGACCTTGATGAATATTTAGAACTTTTTGGTATTTATGAGTTTGTAGAAATGACACTTTTCAAGTTCGCTGAACAAGTTTGATATTTAAATCCACAGTAACTGTCTCCTTAAAGTTCCACCAACTTGAAATCTTTCAGCCTAGCGATTTTGTGTCTGACATCATCAATGCACATGTAAACTTCCATATTGAATTGTTTTGATCAAGATGGTGGTTTGGTCTGTCTTCGCATGATGCTGAAAGTATATTCTTTACAAATCTGGACACCCTAAAGGAAAATAGCACTTATTTGATTTGGAACAGAGCATTGGTGGCTTAGTGGTAGGTGTTTCGCCAGCCATGAGAAAGTATCAGGTTCGATTCCCAGCCACTGGATGAAGTGCCTGTCTCAAGCCCAGATAAAAATGGGAGGGTTGTGTTCAGAACGGCACCTGGCGTAAAAACTTGTGACAAACTGCTGTAGCGACCCATTGCCAGGAGCAGGCGAAAGACCAACAACAATTTATTTAATTTGCAACAACTAAAAAAAAATTATAGTATGAGTTAGGCTACTCATTAATGCGATTAATATGAATGAGTACAACAAACTCAAAAACTGATAATTCTGTTTACTTCAAATTGGAAACATCATTACTTAAAAAAAATTATGTAACTGATTACTCCAAATTTTTCTGAGTTTTGCCAACTTATTCGGGTTTACAGTGTACCACAGAATTATGCACACAATACCATGTAGGAGTGAGGATTTTATGTTTTTTTTTTTTTCATAACAAAATTGAACGTTTCAGGCAGAAAAAAAACATAAACCATGAATCAGGCTTTAATACCAGACAACTTAATAAACAGTAATTCATCTGAAAATCTAACTATATCAGAGCAGCACTTATATAATAGAGAATATTTTACTTCTCTTTATGAGACTGAACTCATTTGACTAAACTCTTCAGCAAAATAATTGACGTGTGTACTGCACCCAGTATCTACATGTCTTCTTAAACAAATAATATTAGAAACAACTTAACCCATTTTAATTCTTCACTCAGCAATGTCTACATACCTGTTTTTTTTAAGTAGCAGTTATTTAACCCTTAGTTGATTTAACCTGACCTTGACCCCTGTCAACTGTCCAACTATATGCCAATATCAAACTTTATCTCCAAGAACCTAGAAAAGGTTAAAGCACAGAGAAAGCACTGGTTAAAGTGGTAAATGACCTATTACTGGCCTCTGATGAGGGTTGTGTCTCCATTATTGTGTTACTTGATTAGATTAGATTAGATTAGATTAGATTAGATTAGATTAGATTGGATTGGGTTAGGTTAATTAATAGATTAGTTGCTGTAGGAGTTAAGGGAAACATGTTCTCCTGGTCTTATGACTAGTTGACTAGTTGACAACTTGACTAGTTGTTCACAGTTTGTGGATATAAATGATAATTGTTCTGCATGTACTGAAGTTGGGTTTAGTGTTTAAGTACACTGCTATTTTCTCTCTACATGCGTCCTCAGGGCAACATAATTCATAAGCTTGGTATTAGTTTCCACTGTTGTGCTCATGACACACAGTTATATGTCTCAGTAAAGTCAGCTGAGAGACACTATTTTTTTCTGCTTTATTCTGACAAGACATAAGTTCTGGTACGACCACCTGTAGCTGGAAGTATGCTTTATGATTACACAGTAACTTTGGATGATGGCTTTTCTGTTTCATGTGTAGCAGAAAAAGTCCTTGGTGTGATTATTGATTCCAGTCTTTCATTTGAAACTCATGTAAATAATATTGCTAGAATAGCCTTCTTACATTTTAGAAATATTGCCAGGATGAACTAGGTCATGCTTTTTTCACCTCTAGGTTGAAAATTGTTATGTCCGTGCATAAACAAGCTCTGGTTAGTCCACTGGTTAGCAGTGAACTTTTGCAATGAATTTAAAATACTCCGGTTGACTTTTAAAGCACTAAATGGTCTCATACTATTTAGTGCTTTAAGTGCCATTTTTAGTGCCGTCACCTTAGTGAACAGCTAGTGTTTTATGATCCACCAAGACCACTTCGTTCAAATGGTGCAAGCTGCTTGTCAGTACTTTGCATAATGAAACCTACAGCACAGCTTTTCTTACAAAGCCCAAAAGTTACTGTTTGGCACTCCTGGTGCCCCACTTCTGGTTGGTGTTCTTGTTGCATGGAGGCCCCTCGGTCTCTATTGAGGATGGCCCTGTGGTCTGCTCGGTGACTCGACTGATGGAGGCAGTTTTTCTCCGATGTCTTATGAGAGCAGTCCCTCAATAGTTCGGGACTCAATTTTCCATAAGCAGTTTTGTACCTGAGTCTCCACCAATGAAAGTGGACTGCATATTAACTTTCCTGTTATATTGAACTTCTAGCCCCCTAGCACAGAATGACTGCAAATCAACAATGCTATCTGATTTTACCTAAATGTTGAGCCTGGTTCCTTTCATGATTTCTTCTTGTTGCCATCTCAGGGAGTTTTTCCTGTCCACCATTACTTGCTTATAAGGGGCAAACTCACTCACTCATCATGTATACTGCTTAATCTTGTATTCAGAGTCACGAGGGGCCTGGAGCCTATCCCAGGAGACTTAGGGCACAAGGCGGGGTACACCCTGGACAGGGTGCTAATCCATCGCAGGGCACACACACTCACACATTCATTCACACACTATGGCCAATTTGGGAATGCCAATTAACCTAACCTACATGGCTTTGGACTGTGGGAGGAAACTGGAGAACCCGGAGAAAACCCACCAAGCATGGTGAGAACATGAAAACTCCATGCACACAGTGATGGGAATCAGACCTGGCCGGGAATCGAACCCGACCCTGGAGGTGCAAGGCGAAAGTGCTAACCACTACACCAGCGTGCCACCCATAAGGGACAAAGTGATAATTATAATTTATACATATTTCCTCACACTTTTTAAATATCATTTTTTGATTCTGCAAAGCTGCGACAAAGAAATAAAAAACCCTTACCCTTAGGTGTGAAAGTGTGTGGATAGCACCTTGTGATGGATCAAGAAGCTCTGGATCCACCATGACCCTGAAAAGGGTAAGCAGTTAGCATAATTAAGTAAATTTTGCTCATTTTTTTCACAACTTCCTTACGACTTGTCAATTTGGACAAGACATTATTTCCTGGGTATATTTTTACAAGACTTATTTGTTGAAGGTACAGCTGTGGCCAAGATTTTCCCAAAGTCTGCTTTTTTAGATATTTTTTCAGATGTTACTATTGTATACTGAGGTATAATTACAGTACAAGCACTGATCACTGACAATGAGTGCTACCGTCAGTCCTGTGTCATGTCAACAATAAAGCATCCTGAGACCATTCATGTGTGGGGTTGCTTCTCAGCCAAGGGAGTGGACTCACTCACAATGTTGCTTAATAACACAACCATTGAAAAAAAGCCATAAACAACGCCTTTTCTAGCATGATGGAGCACCTTGCCTTAACAAAACATCGAAATCTTGGATCCATGGTCAGGAAACTCCTGACCTTAATTCCATTGAAAACTTTTGGTCACTTCCTAAAAGGCAGATGGACAAACAAAACCACACAAATTCTAACTCATTGACATCTGACAACAAGCCTTGATTATGCAAGAATGGGTTGCCATCAGTGAGAATATAGCTCAGAAGTTGATTGAAAGCAAGCCAGGGCGAATTGCAGATGTCTTGAAAAGTAATGGGTGAACACTGTAAATATTGACTCTTTGCATTGCATAAACTTAATGTAACTCTCAATAAAAGCCTTTGACACTTACAGCATGAAATGCTTGTAATTATACTTCAGTATACCATAGTAACATCTGACAAAAAGCTTTAAAAACACTGAAGCAGCAGACTTTGTGAAAATTAAGATCTATGTCATTCTCAAAACCTTTGGCCACAGGTGTACAATATGGTACATTTTTTTGCAAAAGTCGTACATGCACATGCTCATACAAAAATTGTATTTATGGACATACACTGATCACCCATAATATCATGACCACAGATAAAACGGAGCAATATTGATACTTAGTACAATATTGATATTCTAAACTTGCATCACCTTGTTTCCCTTACAGCCTCAGGTCTCCCTATGCATGATGCATGAAGCTTTGTACATCCTTGCAAGTTTCTTACATTCTTCTTGTGAGACCTGTTCAGGCTCAACCAGGGTGGATGTGCAGCCATGGTATATAGAAATTTCATTATGCTCTATTAGGTTCAGGTCCAGACTCTGGCACTTCAGAACTTTCACTGAGTTGTTCTGCAGCTACTTCTGTGTTTTCTTGGCAGTATGCTGTTGGTTTGTTGTCTAGTTCAAATGTAAATTGTTGTCCCAGGCTGTGATCCTAACCACTCTGGAGAAGGGTTTCACTTGCTTTTTATTTTTCTGCATCCATTTAGCCCCTCTATTTTGACTAGTCTCCTAGTTGCAGAAAAACATTCCCCCCAGCATGATGCTCCCACCACCGTGTTTGACTGAGGATGATTTTAATAAAGTGATATACAGTGCCTGATTAACTCCACACATGTTGTGGGGAACAGTTTCATTAAACCAGAGGATTTTGTTTCTCATGGTCTGAGAGTCCTCCAGGGCTTTTGGCAAACTCCCACCCAGCAATCACGTGCCTTTTAGTGAGGAATGGCTTCTCTCCACAAGGGAACTCTGGATCTCATTTAACGTGATCCTTGGTTTTGGTTACCTGTTTGACCCAGGTCCTTCCTCCTCAATACTCAGGTTGGATGGAAGGCAGACCAGGCAAGACTGTTCGTTGTTCCAAATCTCTTCCATTTGAGAATGACAGAACTACCACTACTGACCTTCCAAATGATGTCCAACGAATTCAATTAGGCACATGTCAACTTCAGTCAAGTTGAAGAAGCATTTCAAGGGCCACTGATAGGATGCAGGATGTTGCAGTTCAATTGCAAATGTCATAACAAATGGTCTGAATACTTAGATGTATTTAATTTTTTTTTAAATAAATTAACAAAACACTTTAAACACCTTTTTTAATTTTGACATAAAAAAATAATTGGGTATAGATTGAAAAGGAAAAAAAATATTTGAATCCATTTTAAGATGAATGTGAAACTTTATGATAAAATAAAAAATATATAATAAAAATATTCTGCTTTGTATAAATGCTTCGTTGCGCTCGTGTGTGTGTATCGTGTCTTGGTCGCGCGCCGCTCCAGACTCCACTCCAGGTTTTCTGACTGTCCCCACATCGGCATCTACCTGACCTTCCACACGGTCGCTTCCGCCCTGAGAGTGACGTCATCAACCAGCGCGACCATATATAAACCGGAGAGAGACGCGGGAAAGAGGAAAGAGATTGTGATTTTGGCGTTTTGATATTTGGTTGTGTATTCTGGGTTTGGCTTTTTGCTTCCCATTGACTTTGATTATTGCTTTGCCCCTTTGGTTTGGTTGGTCTTTGTACATATTTGTAGATAATTTCACTGTATGTTTGTGCACTCACCAGTAGTAGGGGCGTGGCTGCCATTTATTTTGATAAGAGGGAATTTATTTACTGTTTTTGGTTTAGGGAGTCAGGGAAGGTACCTGTATTTTTGTTTGTGTGCGTGTGTGCGTGCGCGCGCGCGCGCGCGTGTGTGTGTGTGTGTGTGCGTGCGCGCGTGCGTGTGTGTGTGTCTGTGTGTTTTTTTTTTTCAGGTAATCTAGCTACTAAATATAAATACTATTTTGTTTATTATTTGAATCTGAATCTGATCCTCCTCGTGTGTGTGTTTTTGTAAAGCAATACAAACCTCATTATTTCATCAGTTAATGACGGGATATACCACCATTTCCATACAGTTTAAAATAGAACCCTGAACCATTCTTTAGCTGTAACCCTAGACTGGGACGTAACACCATATTTAAGTGACCACTTTGATTTTCAACAGCTTTATTATGTATGTTCCGTATTCATTACGTATGTTATGTGTTCCTCTAGTTAAAAACAACTAGTTTGAGATTCATATCTGCTCATGTTTTTTGAACTACACTTGAATGCCTTATCCCACACTCGATGTAAAAAAAAAAAGGAAGTAACTTTTACTCTAAGTAAATTTTTATGAGCTACTTTTACTTTAGTAGATTTTTATAATGGTAACTTGTATTCACTGAAGTAACAATACTTTTACTTGGCTCTCATGAAAAATTTAGTACTCTGTCCACCTCTGACTGCTTCGCAAAAAATGTCACACACACTATTATTTTGTTGGACCGCCTTGTGCTTTAATTATGGCATGCATTCACCGTGCCATCTTTTCGATAAGCACATGCAACATTTACTTCCATCCAGAGTCGCATTAATTTCTCTCTAAGACCTTAGAGGGTCTGGGAGAGTCTGTGCAAAGTCTACTCCAGCAGATTCCAAACATTCTCAATGGGGTTAAGATCCGGACTCTATGATGAAAAAACCTGGTCATTCAGTATATTTAGGTCATTTTTGAACACATTTACATTTAGGCATTTGGCAGACGCTCTTATCCAGAGCGACATACAAAAAGTGCTTTAAAGTTTACATCACTAAATAGATACTTACACTAGGTTACTTAGTCAAACACAACTGGGAAGAGGGTTTTTTTTGGGTGGGGTGTGGGGGAGGATTAGTCCAAGTATTGGAGAAACGGATACGTCTTGAGTCGTCGTTTAAAGATCGTCAAAGTCTCTGCTGTACGGACATTTAGAGATCTGCCTCTCTTCTTACTGTGGGTTGTCCATTACTTCGAAGAAGTGTAAATGTGGACTCATCAGACCACATGACCTTTTCCCAGTGTTCTACAGTCCATTCTTTATGCTTCCTGGAAAGTCTAAGCATTTTTTTCTGATTAGCCTCACTGATAAGTGGTTTTCTAATAAGTGGGATTGTGTGTATAGAAATTCTCCCTCATTCACTTTTAAACATAGCTGTGAGTTCTACTGTTGTTTTTGGTTTTATGATTTGGTTTCAATTATATTCAATCATGATCATCAAAAGATTTTTTCTAATCACATTTCTTCCTTGATGATGAGGTTGACCACTATCCTTCCTGGTTTTAATATTGCATTTCACAGTTCTTAATCTGTATTAGTAACTGAAACTGAAGCTGAAACTTATTAATCATCAGATGCATGAAGTTGAGTTCACAGTTGTGCCGTGACATTTCTTGCCATCTTAATGTCTTTTAGACCTTCTGTTGTCTTGTGCAGAGAAAGGTTTATCAACAGTCCTATTAGGACGAATAAGGAATGGTCAAAATATCAGCGGGGGGGCCTCCGAGTGGCGCAGTGGTTAAAGCGCTCGCCCTATCATCCGGAGATCGCTAGTTCGAATCCCGGGTGGTGCTGTAACCTCTCGCAGCCGGAGGTCTAGAGAGAGCTGATTGGCCGAGCTCTCTCAGAGGGGAGGGATGAGAGGTACTTAGTGCTCCCACATTAATCACATCTCTACAGCGAATCAGGGGCGTCTGTGAGCTCGCGCAACGGAGGGAGCGGATAGCGCTGTCCTCCGAGTGTGTTACGCCGCCCCAAACGGTGCGCGAGCGAGCAGTTCGAAAAGATGCGGTCGGCTGGCGTCACGTGGTTCGGAGGAAACACGTGATAGTCTTCGGCCCTCCCGGCTGAGTGGTAGTAGTAGCCTTAATGTGGGAGCCCCCTAGTGACGGGGAGGAATTGGACACGACTAAATTAGGGAGAAAATCGGGGAAAAATCCAAAAAAAAAAAAATATATCAGCGGAAAACTGATTTTTGGTGTTCACTTTTCCTGTCTTTGTTAGGCGTAGTAAGGGGAAGATAAGTTTACACTTTGTGGTTTGTTGGTACCATCAGTGAAATTGACACTGTGAAGCATGGAGGAGGAGGTGTGATGGGGTGGTGGTGCTTTGCTGGTGACACTGTTGGTTATGGAGACAAAATGAAGTGCCACTTAACCAACATGGCTACTCTGGCTACACATTTTGCAGGGACATCCCATCTCATCTGGTTTGCATACATTGGTGCTTAGTGGGACCATCATTTGTTTTCCAACAGGACAATGACCCCAAATACTCCTCTAGGTTATGAAAGAGCTATTTGTCCAAGAAGGAAATGATGGAGTGCTGCATCAGATGACCTGGCCTCCACAATCACCTGATCTAAATCCAGTTGAGATGGTTTGGGATGAGGTGGACTGGAGAGTGAAGGAAAAGCAGCCAACAAGTACTCAACATCTCTGGGAACACTTTCAAGATTGTTGTTGGAAAACTCATTCCAGGTGCCTACCTCATGAGGCTGACTGAGATAAGGCCAAGGTTATGCAAAGCTTTTGCAAAAGGTGGCTACTTTGAAGAATCAAAAATACAATTAATATTCTGGGTTATTTGTTCTGTCATAATTTCAATGTTTTCAGTATTAATACACTATGTTGAAAACAATATAGATAAGTCATTGAAAGAGAAGGAGAGAGAGAGAGAGGAAAGGCATTCACACTGCATGTGTCTATATACGACTTTACATTTCCACATTGACGAGCCATACAAAAAACAATTTGGGTGAGACTGAATTCTCAGAGTTGATTACATTATACCACAAAATGCAGTCTGAATAGGGCTGTACACCACAATGTTAGAAACCACATCCACACGTCTCTTGAGGTTTTGCATGATGCTAAACTTCCAACACCAAATATCTCTTGGCGGATTTTTACTATAAATGCAGGACACATGAAAAACAAAAACATGTTTTCTTTTCTGGATGAACTGTTCCTTTAAATCAGGTGGTGTGTCATACTGCTTCTACATATTGCTTAATTTTTCTTATTTATTATTTTCCCTCTCTCTCTTTCTCTCTCTCTCTCCCTCTTTCTCTCTCTCTCTCTCTCTCTCTCTCTCTCTCTTTGGAGCAGTTGTTGCGTGACAGTCGTACTGCCAGGCTGATTTCATGTACTGTCCGCTGGTGGGTTGTGGGTTCATCTTTACATAACCACGGGAGAGAAACAAACTTTTCAGGGAGGGAGGGAGGAGTGGCAGGCCTGGAGAAGAAACATCTGTTATCTACCAAACCGTCCATTTCTTTTGAGTGCAATGACAAAACAGTGTGGTTTTACTGTCACTGAATGGTGCACATATAGATTTAATTTACTCTGGCTTGCTTCTGTAGATGCCCCATTCGAGGCCGAATAACTGGGCTTGCCTTCCTTCCATTGTCTTTATAGTCACACAGTCCTTTACAGGCTTCATATATTGAGACACTGCACATAGTTCTAGCTATTTTTTACTTAGCACTAGAACAGTAATTCTTCTCTTTTTAGAATAAGGGAGGATCCAGCCTGTGTGCCCTAAGCTGTTTAGCTCCCAACTTCGACAAACCAAATGCACAAGTACACCAGTAATTTAACAAAAAAGAACAAAAAACATGAAACTCAAACCTAATCCCATCAAAAGCTCATGCTTGAAGACGAACTGCTCTTGTTGATCCAAGGCCATTCCAGGGAAATTTCTCTCCCCCCACCTTTGAGTCTATCTCTGGTCTCTATCTCGAGGATATCCCAGTGGACCGAATTCTAGCTCCGAGCTTCATCCGACGTCCCTGAAAGCATTGAAATACTTACTCTGTGGGTCATTTTCTGCCAACACGAGGAATAACAGGCAAACCAAAGGGCGATAAATTGCTGAATGGAATTGGAAGTTGTGGTCAGTAACTGTGCCACAGTGCTGTCGATTTCTCGATTGTTGATTCATTTCTATATCCGTGTTTTTGACAATAGTGCAATAGATTGGTTTGTAACAGCACATTAACAGATCTTTCAAAATGTATGGACAGAGTGTTCAGTTTCAGCAGTTTCTAACACACTCTAACACGACCTGGGAAAATATTAGGACAGATAAGTTTACACTTTGTGGTTTGTTGGTACCATCAAAAGCTATGTTTGTTTTCTTATTGACTTCAAAAGAGGAAAAGAGAGACTGATGCGAGAATGACTGTATGTAGCTGCTATAATGTAAGTGACGACAGGTACTAATGTATTCTGTGACAATTGGACAATATTAGATGTTATTTAAAATGCTATAAAAGTTTATTTGATGATTTTTTTTTTTAAATGCTAATTTTGAGGAATTAAACACACGTGGACATCATAACGAAAACGAGGACTTCCGGATGATAAAAGTAACTTTACTTCACCATCACCACACCATGATTTTTCCTTACATACAACTTCAATTGGTACAGTTACTATTATCTAAAATAACATCTAACATGCTATCTCTGCATTCAGTTGACATCCTTACTTGAATTCTTTGGTGTGTGTCAACACCAAAGAGGAAGAAGGACAGTGAATTGACTTCAAGGTGGCTGCTACTACAGTACACTTGAGGTGAGAGTGTGATGACTGAGACATGGAGTTTTGCCAACTTTGCCCTTCCTTTACATGTTTCAGTTAAGGGTTTTTTGTAGTAACTTGAAAGAATATTTCAATTCAGTATTTAAGCTCAGTATGTAAGCCCAACATGAGGCATGCATCAGAAAATGTATGTAGAAAGTGTAGTGCAATGCGAGTGGAAGGCATTAGCTATCTGCAAACTGCTAACATCTAAGATCAAGAAGAACTGATTTGGTATTGAGGGATATGAGGAGTATTTCATTTACAGTATAAAGCATTGTGTATATTTAAAGAAAATGCCCAAAGAGTTGTTTTAACCCCATTCCTGCATGGACATGCACTTATTATGGTTTTCCTCTTCTTGTAACTTTTTTTTCTTAGTTGCCTCTAATGATCATAATGTATTCAAATTACTTACGTAAAAAAAAAAACACCACAATGATCAGAGTATGAGTAATCCAAAGCAGTAAATCTATCATCATGCACCTTTATTCTATGTGCTTCATAGCTTACTGTAACTTTTTTGTATGGTCCTGCAAAATCCCAGTCCTGATCAGCACCTCTGCAAACCATGTTTGTCACTAACATTATCAAGCTTGTAAAATGCACAAGGTGCAAATAAAAATGCTTTGGATAGATCAAATCATGCTTTTTACATTTTTTTTTATAGTTATTCTTCACAGGGTTCCACCACACTTTTCTTTTTTTTTTTTGCTTTAATGCTGGTGATGGTTTAAAAGGAAGACTAGCCAAGAGCAGGTGAGTACAGAGTGCCATTCACAGAGATAACCTGTCTGCAGAGGGATTTGTGAAAGGGGAGAATATGAGAAAGCTGAAGGATTTTTCCCAGCCAGACTCTGCCACTGAATGTCTTGCAGTGTTTTTCATTGTTTGCCGCCTCACAGGAGATGGCCGAGAGAGCCTGAGAAAAAGCACCAAACAGCACTATTTAACGGAATTCAATCTGTCCCAATAGATTTGAATCGCTAACTTACATGTCTGAGTGTAGATTCTATCTGGCTAATGAGGGGCCTGAATCCTTCTCTGTTACTTCAAAGGGGATGAAATTCTACCTTTCCTTCAGTGAGAACTGTCGCCTGGTCTCTCTCTCTCTCTCTCTCTCTCTCTAAAACCTTGCTAAAAGCTAAAAGAGAGAGTTTTCCAGCAATAAGGACTCATTTGTTTCCCAAGTTCAATGTCGAAAGCTAAATATGGGTAAATATACAGCCAGCTTTCAATGCTCGCATTTATTTGGCTACAACCGTGATCCAAGATTTCCATAATGATTCATTTAAATGCCAACCATAATATTTAAGAGCAAACTACTACCGTTCAGGCGTGACATCGTGACCCGATCTGTTGTACAAATTTGAAATCAATCAATTGACAGATAAACAAGTAAGATTTGATCTGGGGAAAGACCAGGGGAATTGACCTGAGATGAGCTGGCGTGCCAATATTTTTTAGAAATAAATTAGGGTTTGTTCAATAAACATGTGATGATGATAATAATAATAATAATAAAGATCTAAAATAGAAATCATAAGGATGTTGTTTACTATAACTGGTCATTTATCAAGTTCAGTTATTTATATTACCATATAACTAAATAGCACAAAAGGAAATCACTGCATGACCAAACTGGAGCCATATTATTATTATTATTATTATTATTATTATTATTATATAAAAAACAAGGGTGTTATAAATCACTAAGCTAGTAGCTGTTACTGATGAAAAAGAACTACTTTAAAACCTTATATATTTGTAAGAAGTATCCCTGCTTACAGTGACATTAGCGTTGACCTTTGGTCATTTGAACTTGCTGTTTGAATTTTCCTCAGGCCCATTCAGTACAACTGCAGGGAATTAAAAAAAAAAAAAAAAAAAAGACCGCTGGCTGCCCAATGTTGAAAAATGTATAACGTGTGTTCACAAATGATGAATGATGCATGGGCAGGATTAGTTTTGGTTTCAGGGAAAGCGGGCCTGGATGAATAAATGATCACTGTAGATACCTGCATATCAGTATCAGCAACAAAGCCAGCGCACACTGACGTATACTGTATTGCAAACTTGATTTCATATTTTGCTCATTCAGGGTAAGTCTCCTGCAGCTGTACCCTGAAGACCCATTAACTCACATCAAGCCAAAGAGCAAGTAAGACTCTACTTAACTACATTTGATCTTCTCATAATGGTGTAACGTACTGCGTAATACTTGAGACTTTAGATTACAACTCTTATGTACAGCGCTGCCCAGATACACCATAAATACACAAGTGTATAGGGCACATAGTTCACAGGAATGAATGAAATGTAAGCAGGTAGATGAACAGAGGTAAATAAATACAGAGGTATTTATATGTTCACTGGGAGTCACTAGACAGTAAGCAGTACTCAGAGTGGATTGATCAGTGCAGGGTAGTCAGTGTGCAGTGCTCAGTATCCAGTGATCAGTAGTCAATACACCATCCTGACTACAGATCCGGTAGGGACACTGATCTTAGTTTCCCGTGTGTTTGAATAAGCTGTTAAGCTTTTTGTGGGCTGCATATGTTTGTACCTTCAGGTGGTCTGTGAGTTTTATCAGGTGTTTTGAGAGATATGCAGTTGAGGAGAGGAAGAGAGGAAATGAGGCCCAGGTGCCACTAAATGAGAAGCGACTACAGGCGATTAGGACAGAAGTTCTCCCAGACTTTCTAGGACGAGCCTGGTTTATCATCCATATCTGCCCATATCAACACAATTACTGATTCAGTGGTGGGGCTAGAAATGTACAAATGATTAATGTTAAACTTATTAACGTAACAAATTAATCTTTGCATTTCATGTGTAGTATAATTGAAAGTCTGTTCTCTGTTTAAAAAAAAAAAGACATTCTTTGACATTTATACTGATATAATCACCTGGCCTAATACACTTCACTACTTACCTTTTTAACAAGGAATTTAGGATTTAGGAATACCATAATAATATTTGGTTAGAAGACCTACCAGTTTGGATTCATGCTGTTGATGCCAACTTGGGGCATGCCAGAATTATTGATGCCCAATCTTTATCTGTCTTGACTCACAGGAGTGGAGCCCAATGCACTCTTCTGCTGTTAAAGCCCTATCATCTGCGTGTTTAGTTCAGGATTTGAATAAAATTATGTTCTGCAAAATGGTATTTTTTATTAATAACTGGTGAATGGCTTTCTTGGGCATTGTAGCCGGGTTACTATAAAAATACAACAAAAAACAAACAGTAACTCCAATATCCAATCACTATCTTTGTGCTGAGCAGAAAATCATTACAACCACATCACATCACAAGTTCCACTTCTGTCCACCAAGAACAGAAAGCCGAGGCTGCAGTGGACACAGACTCACTAAAAACCGGACAGTCAAAGCCTGTAAAAACATAGCATGGTCTGTGGAGTCCTACTGAAGCATACAGATCGTAGGGTCAGACTACGGCACCAGCAGCATGAATCGATGGACGCAACCTGCCTTGTGTCAAGAGTCCATGCTGATGGAGATAGTGTAATGGTGTGGGGAATGTTTTCCTGACACCCTTTGATCCCGTTAATACCCATCAATCATTGCTTGAATACCACAGCGTATTTGAGTGTTGTTGCTGACCATGTGCATCCCCTCAGCATGCTAATGCACTGTCACAATGTAAAACGTTTTCATGAGATGGCATGTCAATGAGTTCCCAGTCACTGGACCTTAATCCAGTGGATCATATCGAAGGTGCACCTGACAAATGGAGAGTGAATGATGCAATCATGGCAACGTGGACCAGAATCTCAAGGAAAATGTAAAAATAGTTGACAAAAATAAGCCTTAATTTTAGCTGCGAATACATAATACATGTAATATAGTTTAGTAAATGACGGAAAATCTTTCTTTTTTATTTCTGCGAGTAAATCGTATCAAATTTGACCTCGCTATTAAACTTAAGTGCTGATTTGCTAAATGACCCACGTTCTCAAATAGCATCTAAACACTACACCAACATGCCAGACCTACTCGGCTTTGAGAGTAAGAAAAGGACCAAAAGTGAACCATTTTTATCTCGCATCTAAAAACAGATGGGAGCCTGATACTAATGTCAACTAACTTCCATTCTATCTGTTGTCCTTTTTCTGTGAACCAAATTATACAACAGTTAGTTACGGTCCACTAATTTGATTGGACAAGTGGTGTTCCAAGAGTGCTGATATTTATGGTAACAGCTCTGGTACATTTCACAGATTTTATCACTTTGCTTGTCTGTGTTCCTTCTTTCTAACCGTTACTACATTCTCTCGGGGCTGTCTGTCAGTTTGAACTGCATGGTAACACATACAGCTGTTGTGTCGTTTTGTCGATGCTGCAAAAATTAACAAAATATTTGGCCGTTTTGTGCCTGAAATGTCCGTTACATGAGATTATTTCCTTGTCCATAGAACTTTTATATAAAAGCAATTCATTCTCATGATCATTCTGTCATACTGAATATCGGCACAGCAGTTATTCTGGGTGACTGAATCACAGCTATATTAACCAGAGTATCCAGAGAAAACGAGTTCCCTTTTTTATGTGAAAACACATGCATAAGACACAATTTGTATAAATCCATTAGGCCGCTTATGATTTTTGCATGGTATAATTTCTCAGCCTTTGGTATATACGGAATGTTTGATGCTATGTTTAAAATGTTATTACCCATTGATCTGTGCTTGGCTCTAAGCAGTTGATCCTCACTAATAGGATCCTCATCAGAGGTGCGCACAACGTGAACCAATTGACTCTTGGTGTAATGGTGAGCTCTGATAGCCCCAGGTCTGGTGTATGCCGTCACCTCCATTGCCGTGGCTAACGTCTGCATACCAGCCTGCACTAGGTGAGGTGTCGGGTTCCCATTCATGAACATCAAATACTCAACAAACAAGGCTTAGGGTCAGGAAAGGTCTTTGTACTCTGGCTCTCAGACACATATCTGGTTTCGTATCTATATTATCCTTGTAAAACACATCGTTCGCCACTTATAAATGTTCTTTACGTGACCATGACAATTCACTAACAGAATTTGGATTTAAAGATGAAACATGAACTTTTTTCTTAAATCATGCTAACCTGTTCAACTTCTGACAGCTCATAATGACATGAGACAGGGAGAGTTGAAAGGCTTGCACGGAGATCAGAGCGTGCAAAGGCTAACAAAAGCAGTTCAAAGCTCTGATGTGGTAAAAACATCTCCAGAGCCAGACAATGAGACCTCCATTCATAACCAAGCCCTAGTCTGTCTCTCTGTCTTTTGTCCAGTAGGGATATGAATGAGTATTTGATATATTTTTTGCGCCTTCAGGAACTGAGAGTCCAGAAACGTTTCGCAAAGGATGGAGGCTTCAAAACAGCATCACACAGGCACACGTTTGCTTTTCAACCGAACATAAAGAAATCAAATGTGCGAGCTATAAAGGCGCCTAACCCTAGTTTTAATTTTCTCATTTTAGTGGGTTTTCCTATTGAATCTTGGTTGGTGCCCATGGCTTAATTATTACAGTAACTGAATCCCAGTCATCAGGTCACTTTGGGATTTGCATACGTTTGCAATCCCTGTTGTGATTCCTCATTTGGTGTCTACTGACATATACCAGACAACATGTTTCTCTTATTTAATGTTGCAGTATATTCATATTTGTGAATTTGATGTCTTAAGAATTTTGATATCTTTACAAACTTCTCTATATATGTGCTTGTTGAACATCCCATTCCAAAGTTGGTCATCTGTTTCCTGCTATAACAACCTTCCATTTTTTTTTTTTTTTAGATTTTGGAATCTGGCCACAAAACAGTTTTAATGAGTTCAAGTTCTCTCTGGTTGTTCCATAACCAACCTTGGCAAAGTACAGTATGTCTTTACAGAACGCACCATTGTGCACAGGGGCATTGTCATGCTGGAACCAGGTTTATTTTGTAATGGTAATGTGTCCATGTAGTGTATCATGAATGAGCACAATGAACATTCAAGGAATCAAAAATGTGAATGATATAAATTGCAATAGTTTCCTTATACTCACTTTTGTTTTTCTACCATTTGTTGGAGGTTTCATCTTAACATGACATACAAAAGTCATACAAGTCATGCTGTTCTCAAGCGTAGTGTCACATATGACAGTGAATTACAAGATTTGATTGTTAAACTTTGCTTGAGGTCTCAATGTAAAGACTGAACCACACAAAACTGAACTACTGTTTTAGATGTTACATGATTGCAAATAACACAATGAAGTGACACATATCCAGCAGCACCTTTTCACATGAACTGAAATAAGAAACCGATTGTGTGTGAACATGCTTCACATGAAGCCAGTGTTAACTGCATATCACATTGCGTTAGCACAGTGAAATAATTAAGGACAGTTTTTTTATTTAAGTTTTTTATATGCCTCATATATCAACTCTCTAGTGTCGTTTCCTAGAATATGACGAGTAAATAAAGAACAAAAACTCCATATGGACAGAAATAGCCTTTGATGGTCATACGTATGCCACATGTCACATATCAGCAGTATGCACAAACAGAAGGAAGTGGGGATTGCTGGGACAATTCCATGCACATCTTACTGGATCTAAAGGAAGCATATAAAGCACTATAAAGCTCAATTTATATTATTTGGGAAAAAGAAGCAAAATTACATTTATTCTGTACTTTTATACATAACAGCTAAAAAGATGAAATAAAATACCTGAGATTTGACTTGTATTGACGTGTATTTTCTTCCTCTTGCAGTTAGAAATCTTTCATTATTAGTGTAAGTATAACTCATCTGTCATGACTTTCTTCATCTGACTTTCTGTGTCCAATTTTACCTCTAACTGTACAAAGTACTCACAGTATAAACCCCTTCCATAATTTTTTGCAAAAATCCCTGTCATATGGATGATTATACACATTGCTATATATGTCAAACATACACGTCCCTTATATACTAACAGCATTAACTGTGATACCAGCTGCTTGCTCTTGGAGCTGCTGTTTATTATTATTATTATTATTATTATTATTATTATTTAATCCAATCTGAACAATCAGAATTGCGAACACAATATGCGATAAGTACATGCTAACCTTTAGGACATGTTTCTTGAATGGTGTTGACAATGAATATGAGCTAAAATTGTTTCCAAAACAAAACCCTGAACTGAGAATCTAAATTGTTCTGAAGTCAATTTCCATTACAGAACAATGCCGTAGTATAAATACATTTATTTACAGTATTAAAAGCAGTATGGGGCGGGACCTGCTGCATATTTGTCGGCTACACATCCATGATGCGAATTTCTCATTCCACCAGATCCAAAAGGTGCTCCATTGGATTAAAATCTGGTGATTGTGGATGCCATTTGAGTACAGTAAGCTCCTTGCCATGTTCAAGAAGCCAGTTTGAGATGAATTTTGATGTGATATTGCACGTTATCCTGCTGGACAGCGTGGCCATAAAATGATGGACATGATCAGCAACAATGGTCAGGTATTCTGAAACATTTAAACAATGCCCAATTTGTATTAAGGGGCACAAAATGTGCCAAGAAAATACTGTATCCCCCAGACCATGATACAAGGCAGAAAGAATCCGTGCTTTTATATTGTTTACACCTAATTCTTACCACATTATCCGAAAGTCACAGCAGAGATTGAGACTCATCAGAACAGGCACTGTCATTCCAATCTGCTTTTGACCATTTTTGGTAAGCACATGTGAATTGTGAAGCCAGTTTCCAGAACCCGGTCTATTGGCTTCTGCTGCATGTTCAGAGATGCTCTCCAGCATGCCTCGGTTGTAACAAGATGTTATTTGAGTTACTGCAGCCTTTCTGTCTGGCCATTCTTATCTCACCTCTGGCATCAACAAGACAACAACCATGCCACAAAGTCACTTAAATCACTTTGTGGTGATTTTCTTGCCCATTCTGATACTCAGTATGAACTTCAGCAGATTGTCCTGATCAAGTCTACCTGCCTAAATGCATTGAGTCAATACCATGTGATTGGCTGATTAGATATTTGTGATAAGTACAGTTAAAAGGATGTACCTAATTAAGTGTCCAGTGAGTGTACTGTATATAAGCGTTTTCTGAACTAGCAGAATCACATTATCACAGAATCGTGCTGTCCATAGTGACATAACTGTCCTTTACTCAAGATGGATGGATTTTTCCCTCTCTCACATTGATAACATATGCCTTTCAATAAATGTTTACAAATAAATTAAATGAGAAAATTGTATTAAAACATCTTTCAGTTTGAAATAAATTGAAACAGAAAGAATAAGTTAAGACACCATTGTTCCTGTAATTGGTAGAAAGGCACTTTTTGTGGATTTTTTTTTTTTTAAAGGAGGAAGCTTCTGTAATCCTTTATTCCCATCAGGAGTTAAGATAAGTACTTAAGAATTGTTATTCTGGTTCTAAAATGCTAAACTATAAAAGCTGTTTTTAAAACTGTTAAGTGAGAGCGTCTGATGGATATTGTGAAGTACTCTGTTCCAGATTTTTGGAGCATGAAAACAAAAGGCCGCTTCACCAATTTTTCATGTGTTTTAGCCTAAGGATGTTGAGAAAGACAAGCACTTGATCTTCAAATCTGGAACATGGGGCTGTAAGACCACATGAATACGAGACTTTGGTTACAGTAATAGTTCCTCTGATCTGTAGTTACAGATATATGCACGGATCAGGGCCACAAACGGGATGAGAATTTTAGTGAGGTCCATGTTGTAGAAATATCTTGCAGTTAATATATTAAAATGATGAATGTGTACTGAATGAATCCCCCTCCAGTTATGCAATGTAATTAAATTTTAATATGATGTTATTTTGTTTACTTTAAGTAATGTTAGGTTACGAGCCGAAGTTACCTGTTGGTTTTAGGTCCAAAAATACAAATTTTGCACAATATCCCTATTTTTGTGATGTTTGCTTTCATATGTCATATAAAATGACACAATGAATCAATGAATCAATGAATCAATTTATGCTCATATTAATGAAGCATAAATGTCTGGCATAAGCATAAAGGTCTGTAATTTGTCTGCATAATTATTATGATCAATTTTGTCCAGTTATTGTAAATTAGAGGCCTGAGATTGTTCTTTGTTTTTAATAGTACAGGCTACACTATAATAAAAACTATATTTAAAAAAAACTCAATTGTAATTATACAATTACATAAAAATGAACAGGTTGATTGAAAATGAACAATGTATTCTAAGAAAGATTTTACATGCAGCATCTAATAAAATACAGACAATGACTGTATATGGAACTTTACAAGTGGAAACACACTGTTTTAACAAAAACATACGAGTGCTATGGATCAGAAATCAGAATACCATCAAAATGGAATAAATACACAAATGATAACGTAAGCTTATGAAACTGTGTACCTGGAAAGGTGAGTGGGGGAAAAAAAACAAACAGTTTTTAGCATAATTTTCTTTTTTTTAATCATAAGCAAAAATGAATCAATGTCATGAACTTTTTCATGTCATAGCTATGTTCACTCGCCAATGCGCTGTGTTAGAGTGATTGCCTTTTCCATGAAGTGTTCTCTATACTTGGAGAAAAAAACAACAACATTCTGAGTGGTGATAGTTAGTGATAGGAGAGTGCTGTGTTGTCTCAGATCAACAGGGCTGTACCTCATCCTGACAGGTCTTGCACTCCTCAAGCGCCCTCCCTCGGTCTCATCACTCCCCCGTGCAGATCCGCTCCGCCTGGTACAGCCCTAGAGGCCCCTTTCCCCCTTGAAACAAAGTATGGCCATATCCATGCCTTATTCATGACATTGTTACCTGTTCGGACAGCTGTGAACAGCACTGGCAGGCTGACAGGTTGCTTGGAGCAGCAAAGGGAAACCAATGCTATCCGGCTGTCCATCTCTTACACACACTTCACTCTCTCTCTCACACGCATGTACACTTTTTTTCCTCCAGATGCAACTTCCGATGCTTTAAAATGCACTGGCTTTATGAGCTCTTTGACCTGTGGCTAGCTCGCATATAAATCCAGCAGATCCTCTGGTGGAGTCGTGACCACACATGGACATGTTAAAGCAATGCTTCTGGATATTTAATTATTGGACTTGTATTGTTTATTTTCTAGAATATTTGTCAGAATTTATTTAAGTAAGTTATAATTACCATCACCCTTCCTTTTAAATACATTTTGCAATCAATGTAAAATTTCAATCAATTTGCTCGGTAATGGACTATTCGCCCCAAAATTTTATTATAGTATAAATCATAATAATTTGTTATATAATAATAATAATAATAATAATCATTATATCACTTTAATTCAAATTATATGATAATACATAACACATAACGTACCATCAGAGTGAAGAATTACTCTTTTCCAGGACCAACACTTCAACACACAGGGACATTAATGACATTATTATTTGCATCGGTTGATGCAGGAAAAACAACACGGGAGAAAGTGCTTATACTTCATAAGGATATTGAAATGGATCCCCAGGTTACCATTTTGAATATCTACTGGTTTGGTCTCCTACAACATTCATCCTAAATGTCGTTTGTCCTTCAACTATTTGTATACAGTATATAAATGATGTTTCAAAGCAGCTTCACATATATCTGAACATAGCTTTAGACCCCTACATTCAGTTGAAAGCAATAACATTGAGTTCAACCAAACTCAAAAGGAAACCTTCTTCAACATGACACAGAATAGCAAGATTATAAATCATTACAGTAAACAGTCATAAAGCAAGCATAACACACACTCCCTAAGTAGCCTCAACTCATATACTTTCTTCATTCAAACAGTATGTCCAAGCCAGATGTTCATCTATGGTGCTATACCATGGTTTATGTAGCTGGTTGGACATGTTGTGGTAAAACCAATCAGTCAGAGATCAGAGTTATAGATGGATGACTAGAGTTGGCTGTTTCATTATACACAGCACTGGGAATATCTCACAAAATTATGCGAGAGGGGGTGTCCAAAACGTTTTCATCTGCAGGACGAATGTAATGCCACGGTATATGTATATGTACGTATATCTGTTAAGTGCTCCAAATATCCAAATCAGTATTTTGAATTCCACAATATCAAAATCTGTATTGCTGTCAGAGCACCAGGACAACACAAACTGCTTGGCAAATGCATCCTAAATATTTTAGCAATAATTTGAAGATCAAATCAATAAATATAGTTGCAAGCAACGATGATGGGCCCAAGCACCCTGTGCCATCGCCATCCCGGGCGCACCGCACAACCTGTGTTATTCGAGTGTGTTAAGACCTTGAAAAAGCCATCGCCACCCGGTTGCACCGCACAACCTGCACACATCACACACTATACAGGGCTAATGTGTGTGTGTATGGTGTGTGTGTGTGTGTGTGTGTGAGAGAGGTGTGTGTGCGTCGTGAGAGGTGTTTGTGTGCATGAGTGTAAACATTTGTAATATGGGTGTATGTGTGTGTGCATGCGTGTGTGTGCGTGAGCGTGTTAGTGTGTAAGGGTTAGTGTGTGTGAGAGTGAGGGAGAGAGGTGTGTGATGTGTGGATGTGTCAGTCTGTGTGTGACGAATAAATGTGCTTGTGTTTTGTGCTTGTTTGTGTGTATTAACATTAGTAATGTGTGTGTTCAAATTATTTATTAAATTTATGTCAGGCAAGAGACTTAATAAAACAAATAAAATGGTATAAGTTGTTGTAACAAAATGTAAGGTGTGTGGATTGCTTTAACTACGTCACCTCCTGCAACGAGTAGTATGTGAGGAAATATTCTACCTCAAAAGATGCCGGTAGCGTCTCAGCTCAAAGGGAATATAGCTGTGTTGCTAGCTAATGTTAACTAATAAAAATAAAAAGGCAGCATAGCAATCTGAATAAATGTGTAAGTGTTATGCATGTGCTTTTTATAGGTGTACTCCAGTACTAAAAAAAAGGACTAAAGCTTTTATTTTAGCCAAAAAGAATATACAAATATCAAAGAAGAAATATCATGTAAAAACATAACATCTTAAACCATCAAATACGCTTACAGACTAATGGTGATGTGGTAACTATGTGGAACATGAGCCATTCTTTTCCTTATTATACTCTTCCCTTCCTATAATTCTGGTACAAGTTAGTCTTGTGTTAAAACTGAGTAAAAATGTAAATATTTGTTGAGGGTTTTGATTTGTGAAAAAAAAAGAAAAAAAGAGGAAATGCAAAGTACAGATAAGATATGTCTGTTTAATAGATTCTCACTCACAGATCCACTGTTCACAGGCCTAAAGCATAAAACGTGCATGCAGTTGAGCTTAAATATTTACCAAACGCACTTAGAGGATGACTCTGATTTGCGCTGAGCAGCTTGATAAAACAGCAGGGAATTCACATATGACCAGAGGGCTAACATTAAAGACCATGTGTTCTCCATTGTATGTTACTGTATAAAAACTAAAACAGTGCGAGAGAGAGAGAGAGAGAGAGAGAGCGAGAGAGAGAGAGAAGACAATTTCTGTAATAGAAAACTATCAATGCTCATATAAAAGTCTATGAATACATATGGAAGGGAACGTAAAAGATTGTTTTTTTTGTAGTCTTTTTTTTTTTTCTTTTTTAAGAGCTGCAAAATTCCTTTCTGGACTTTATGATCAAACACACTATGTTTAATACAAACACGAAATATTTGTCTAATGCCTGGATTTACTGCCAAAAATATCACATTGAACTTCTGATGTTTTTTTTTTTTTTTTTGCCCTTTATGGGTTTTTATTTTTATATATTATATTATAGGGTTCTCTTATGCTGGGGTTTCAGTAGATCTATGCACTTTTTTGAACCTCCAGGTGTGAAGTAAACAGCCCAGTTATATTGGACTAAAAGCCCACACACTGAAATACAGTACATACAACAATCACTCAAAGGTGGTAGAGATTTTATATATATATATATATACACACACACACACACACACACACACACACACACACACACACACGTGGACAAAATTGTTGGTACTCTTCGGTCAAAGAAAGAAAAACTCACAATGGTCACAGAAATAACTTTAATCTGACAAAAGTAATAATAAATAAGAATTCTATGAATGTTAACCAAGGAAAGTCAGACATTGCTTTTCAACCATGCTTCAACAGAATTATAAAAAAAAAAAATGAACTCATGGAACAGGCCTGGACAAAAATGATGGTACCCCTAACTTAATAGTTTGTTGCACAACCTTTTGAGGCAATCACTGTAATCAAACGATTCCTGTAACTGTCAATGAGACTTCTGCACCTCTCTGCAGGTATTTTGGCCCACTCCTCATGAGCAAGCTGCTCCAGTTGTTTCTGGTTTGAAGGGCGCCTTTTCCAGACAGCATGTTTCAGCTCCTTCCAAAGATGCTCAATAGGATTGAGGTCAGGGCTCATAGAAGGCCACTTTAGAATAGTCCAATCTTTTCCTCTTAGCCATTCTTGGTGTTGCAAGACCCATGACCTGCGACTGAGACCCAGCTTTCTGACACTGGCCAGCACATTTCTCTCTAGAATCCCTTGATAGTCTTGAGATTTCATTGTACCCTGCACAGATTCAAGACACCCTGTGCCAGATGCAGCAAAGCAGCCCCAGAACATAACAGAGCCTCCTCCATGTTTCACAGTAGGGACAGTGTTCTTTTCTTGATATGCTTCATTTTTCCGTCTGTGAACATAGAGCTGATGTGCCTTGGCAAAAAGTTCCATTTTTGTCTCATCTGTCCATAGGACATTCTCCCAGAAGCTTTGTGGCTTGTCAACATGTAGTTTGGCATATTCCAGTCTGGCTTTTTTATGATTTGTTTTCAACAATGGTGTCCTCCTTGGTCGTCTCCCATGTAGTCCACTTTGGCTCAAACAACGATGGATGGTGATGTTCCTTGAACATGAAGTTCACCTTGGATCTCTTTAGAAGTCTTTCTGGGCTCTTTTGTTACCATTCGGATTATCCGTCTCTTTGATTTGTCATCAATTTTCCTCCTGCGGCCACGTCCAGGGAGGTTGGCTACAGTCCCATGGATCTTAAATTTCTGAATAATATGTGCAACTGTAGTCACAGGAACATCGAGCTGCTTGGAAATGGTCTTATAGCCTTTACCTTTAACATGCTTATCTATAATCTTCTTTAGAATCTCCTGAGACAACTCTTTCCTTCGCTTCCTCTGGTCCATGTTGAGTGTGGTACATACCATGTCACCAAACAACACAGTGACTACCTGGAGCCCTATATATAGGCCCACTGACTGATTACAAGATTGTAGACACCTGTGATGCTAATTAGTGGACACACCTTGAATTAACATGTCCCTTTGGTCACATTATTTTCAGTATTTTATAGGGGTACCATCATTTTTGTCCAGGCCTGTTCCATGAGTTTATTTTTTTTAAATAATTCTGTTGAAGCATGGTTGAAAAGCAATGTCTGATGTTCATTGGTTAACATTCGTAGAATTTCTTTTAATTATTACTTTTGTCAGATTAAAGTTATTTCTGTGACCATTGTGAGTTTTTCTTTCATTGACTGAAGGGTACCAACAATTTTGTTCACATGTATATATATATATATATATATATATATAGGCAAATTTGTAAGGGAGGAAGAACAGAATAATGGTAAAGCTGGAAGTGTGGGAAATGTGTGATAATAGAGCTTCCCTCTCACTGATTCTGCTGAGTTCCATAATTCTTTTTCTCTCTCTCTTATCAGCACCACTCTGATTAGGAGGCATGATCTTACTGATCTGCTTCATCATCTCCAACATTGGACAACATGTAAGTGACTGTGAGGAATGAACGCAGGTGCGGGGGAAAATGATCTTTACCTCCGGACTACACATAGCGTTAAAATCATGAGAAACACATGGACTTGGACCTGTTTATGGTTTCCTTTTTACCGCTCTGTTACATAACTATTGGTGTTTGTGGAAATACAGTATCGTGTCATCAGCACGGTGCGCGCGCTCTGAGCAATTTGATGAGGAAAAATGGAAAACCCACACAAGCGTGTCATGTTTTCCCTATGAATGGCCTCTAAAAGGCATGTTTTACTTTGCAATTAAGACATCTCGGTTACAACAACAATCTGCAAAAGAAAGGTCTTGAACCCTTGAAAAAAACAAATGAAAAAGGGAGCCATTTATCTTCTCTAATTATTATCAGATTCCTGTTGAAAAAAAAATTTCTTTCAACTGCTCAAAGGGTTCAAGTAATGACGATAAAGGATGAGACATTCTGATGAGGAAATAATATGATAATAAAAGGGACAGCCCGTGGCTTTGAAGGAAAAGCTGATGGGAGTTAATGTAATTCAGATGGAGAAATGTATTAAATGAACATTTGTATTTGAAGAGAAAAGGGGAAAAAACAGTTTCAGTGACAGGGTATTTCAGGCCTAAGCTTCAGGCAAGAATATGATAATGATCTCACAGATTCTCAAGAAACAAGTGCCTGTGCAACATGCTGAAAGAAAATAAAGGATGAGACTGAAAAAGTGGGTGTGAAGATGTATGTTTAAAAAAAAAATTCAGATCCTTCCACTCTTTGCAGATTCTTGTATTAATAACTTTAAAATTTAGTACATTTACATTTTTTGGTCCTTAAGTGAAAATGAAATATACAGTGCCTGGCCAAAAGAAAAACGTCACCACCTGGGTTTAACTAAGCATGTAGTTATTCCATTGGATAATTACTGCAGTGATTAATATGGTTCTGCTGGAGACAAGTTATTTAACTCTAACTGATGCAGGGAGTAGCTTCTCATTTCTTAAACAAGCTTGTCAGAAAACATATCCTGTGGTCATGGCAAAGATGTTACTCTGCTTCAGAAGGGTCCAATTATTGGCCTACAAGAAGAAAAGAAAACAGTGCTGAAACTACTGAAATTGGGTTAAGAACAGTAAAATGCATAACTAAAACCTGCAAGGAAAGTAATGAAAATCAGAAAAACATCCTGAATGAGCATGATGAGAGATCACTTAACTGTTTAACTTGTTAAAAAAAAAAAAAAAAAAAAAACCTCATGGCATTGCCACATGCACAGTCTAAAGAGAACTCAAGGGATTGGGACTAAACAGCTGTGTACCCTTAAGCCAACCACTTGGGCTAATGAAAAGAATACATTAATTTGCTAGGGAGCGTAATGAATAGAACGTAGAGCATTGGAAAAAAGGCCATGTGGTCTGATGAGTCCAGATTTACCCTGTTCCAGAATAATAGGCACATTAGATAAGATAATGTATAGTGCCCACTGTATAAGCCTACGGGGGCAGTGTTATGATCTGGAGCAGCTTCAGTTGGTCAGGTCTAAGGTTCAGGAATGTAATTTGCCTTAAATGTGAGGTCAGCTGATGAACATACTGAATGACCAGGTTTTTGCCATCCCTGGATTCATCAGGCTCCAAATGTGAAAGAGTGGTTCAGGGAGGGCCACCACCAGGCAATGCACAGTACAGTCCATCTAACCTGGTTAGCATGGTTCAACAAAAGGTAGTGTTTTGATTTTAGCTGATCATTATCTTCAAGGTGAAACATTTTAGACTCTGTCCACATGCAAACAACATTTCACCCCACTGCTTTTCAGAATTATTTCTTTATTAAAAAAAAAATCTTTTTATCTTTTTATTTCTTTTCTTTATTTATTTCTTATTGTTTCAGCTACAACAATTCTTTTAACCCTAACTGATGCAGTGTGTACCTTCTGATTTCTTAAATAACCGAGATAAATCCTCTGGTCATGGGAAAGATCTTACTGTGTTTCAGAAGCAACTAAGAAGACTGTCAAAAGTATGCAATTAGCTTACAAACTGTCCAACACATTATTTAAACATGGAAAGTTAGTGCTGAACCATCAACATCATGGATGAGGTGGCTTAAAAAATAATAATTAAAAAAAATCAGTGACTTTGCTCATAAATGGTTGGTGAAATTTCAAAGTCCATAGGGGGTATATTTAAAATCACACACACACACACACACACACACACACACACACACACACACACACACACACACACACACACACACACACACACACACACACACACACACACACACAGGAAATGAGAAATGGGGTGATTGGGTATGGGTTTATGACCATCCACCTACTGTAGCAGTTATCAGTCACAAAAATTAAATAAAAGGAAAAAAAAAGTGCTATATTACAGTATGCTACATTGTAGTAGTATATTGTAGGCTGCTGGTGGCGTATGAGCCTCCCAATAAACAATATTTTTTTTACAACTGATAAGGGTCAACCTACTTCCTTTTTTAACTGCATTACTTTGTAGAGCTTCCAATTCCATGTAAATAAGTTTGGTAAATAAGATCTGGATTGGAGATTTTGGTATCTTCTAGGGAACATTCAGATTCACATTATCATCTGTGCTCTTACGCCAAGAATAAACTCACAGAGAACAATTAATCCTCCCTAAACAAAGAGCAAAGGAAGCCAGATGCAACAGACCTCTTGGCACTTTCAGTTTTAGGTTCAAACTCTGTCCTAACTGCAAATAGAAATATTTTACTGGAGAGAGTTCAGACAACCAGCATACATCACTATAATCCTAACCATAAACCAGTGTCTTAAAATCTCATTACAAGTAATGTTCACCTCACAGTTCATCTGCTGTCTGTGCAGTTGGAATAAATATTCTTCCTTTTCGGTGGAAGATGGACCTGGATAAACTATGGTTAAGTTTGTGTAAGCTTCTCCCTTACCAGTCACAAGAGGAAGTTTGCTCGCTTGTCCCTTACAGCATTTGTCAAAATTACATATTTCAATTTGCACGTGTTTTAAAGTCTGAATATTGATCCAGGCAATGAAAACTAACCTACACAGTGAAATATTCTCAAATAATAGCAAACATTGAGAATAACATCACAATGCAAATTTTGTCAAATGTAAAATTGACATTTAGGCATTTGGCAAACGCTCTTATCTACAGTGACTTACAAAAGTGCTTTGAAGTTTCTGTCGTTGGATAGATCCCTACACTGGTAAATAGGTTTCTAACTAAGTACTGTTAGTCAAACATTGTTGGGGGGCTTATGTATCTAAGAAACAGATAGGTCTTTAGTTGTCAGCTAAGGATTGCCAGAGACTCAGCTGTACAGACATCTAGATGAAAGTTCATTCCACCACCTACAGTAGATGCCAGAACAGAACACACTTCAGATGCTGGTCAGATGCATGTCTTCCTTGATCCTTGAGATGGTGGGATCAGTCGAGCAGTGCTGTAGGATTGGGGGAAACATGGTGCAGTGCGTGGTGTGATTAGAGCTGAGAGGTTAATGGGTGCTGGGATGTTTTTAGCTTTGTAGGGAAGCATCAGTGTTTTGAATGTGAAAGCCAGCGCAGAGAGCGGAGAAGTGAGGTGGTGTGGGAGAACCGTGCAGCTGCATTCTGGATCAGCTACAAAGGACGAATGGTGTAAAGAGGCAGACCTGCCAGGAGTGAATTGCAATAGTTCAGTCTTGAACAAGTACCTGAGTAGCCTGTGTGGAGAGAAATGGACAAATTCTTCTGATGTTGTAAAGATGAAATCAACAAGAGCGAGTACGGTTATGTATGGGGAAAATGACAGTTGATTTTCCAGAGTGGTTGTGGGCAGTGACTGAAGGAGTGAACTGATTGTTGTCCAGGAAGATCACCTAAAGAAAACATATTAATAATGTATTAATAACTAATCATCACGTGCTTATACTGTAAATGTTACTTTGTTGCATGCATTTTATTTATTTATTTTTTTTTAAATGACTGTCTGTACACAATTGAGTGCATGCTTCCTACATGGAGCTTGAAAAATCCTGATTCTGTTTCATGTTTGGCTCTTTAACTGACAATTCAGTCATTCTTTTTTTTTCTTCTTCTTCTTTTTAATTTGAACTTTATTCCCTAGTACTTTACGACAGGTATGTGACAGACATAGTCGCTAAAGTGTCCAGAAAAATCAGCATTAAGCTCTTTTTTTTTTTTTCCACAGTGCCGTGAACAAGCCAGTGAGCTGACCTCGCTAGGATATGTCAGAAACACATTTTAAGAGCCAAACCAAATATTAGTCCAAGCCAAGCTTGAGAAGTGTTTGCATCCCAGTAGCTGAAACCACAGAAGGGATGCGAATGTGCTTCAGAGACTTCACATAAACGGATGGACGTGTGAGGACAGTGAGACATGTGGCATACACAGCTCCTCATTTCTGGGAGAGCAGACGGTTTGATCCAGCATATGCAAAGAGAGAGAGAGACGCAAGCCCCTGTGAGCCACTTCCTCTATGGGCTTCCTTCACGGCTTGCTAACGGTTCTCCAGTGACACGACTGGCCTTTTGAAGTTGCTTTTAACAGCACAATTATGTCCCCCTGTCCAGACAGTACAGTCACTTCTCACCTTTTTAATAAGCAACTCATAGACCATGCTTCGACTCTTTTTTTGTTCTCTCCCCCTCATTCGTACTCCACGAGATGCCTAAGTGCTCCCATAAATTCCCTGTGACTTGGCTGTGAACATGCCTCACCAAATCCCCTTCAACCCCCCGCATCTTCCCGAGTCGGCTCTCCTGCTACATTTCAAGCCACTCTGAATGCAGCTTCTGTTCTTTTGATTCCTGACAAATCGGGTGCAATCGAACCGTTAGCCCGCAGGATCATGGGAAGTTCAAAATCACCGTCAAAGTGTTAAAAAAGGCCACTTTTCCTGAACCAGATCCAGGAAATTTCATTCTGTTAGGTTTTTAAAAAATTTTTTTTAGCCCTGGCGTGTTAAGGAAAGCACGGAAATAGAGGGGGGCTTGATGTACTGTGTCATTAATAACACAATCCCATCTGTTTTGAAATATATTTACTCCATCTGGTTCTGTTCTACTTCATAGGAACCTGATGTGGATGCCGTTAGGGAGACGGTTTGGAGCGTGTTGGTGGCAGGTCAAGATGGGGCACACTGACACAGCCAGATCTCAAATCTCAACAGATTGTATGGAAGACCTTTGGGCCAGAGGATAGACCACCTGGACCTACAACCCATTTAATTAGTGTTGTTGATTATAAAATCAAATATATAATGTTCACACTTCAAAATATTTCAACATGTGGCTAATTCTAATATGTTGTTGTTTCTATAACAGCTTATTCACATGTATAGCAGATGTTCCACATAATCTAATGCTAATAACAATCTAAACTTCTAATCCATGTTCTTTGTATTTAGGAAATATTCAAATCAGTGACATTTTTCGGTAAGATGATGATTACTAAATATTTGTATACATTAAAAAAAAGTTTCAGAGCTTCTGAAAAAAGTTTCTCGAGTTTCAGAGCTTTGTGATAGCCCGGTTTCTCCACCACAGGAGAGTCTTTCTGCTTTCATACATCCATATGCAGTAATACGACAACCTGTATTTTATTTTTGTCCTTTTAATCTCAGGAAAGTGGAAAAAAAAAAGGCTGGTCTGGGAACGACCGTTTATAACTAAACTCAGCAAAGTATGTCTTCATAAACAAAGATGGAAGCAAACAATTGTCTTTGTATGCTGTACCAATAACATTACACTTCAGTGGATCTGAGACCCACACCATTATTCAATTCAATTCAATTCAATTCAGTTCAATTTGATTTGTACAGTGCTTTTAACAATTGGCATTGTCGCAAAGCAGCTTTACACAATCAAAATAGTTATTTAAGTTTGTATGAAATGTGGCGTCACGGTGGTGTAGTGGTTAGCACTGTCGCCTTGTACCTCCAGGGTCCAGGTTCGATTCCTGTCTCTGTGTGCATGGAGTTTGCATGTACTCCCCGTGCCTGGTGGGTTTCCTCCCACAGGCCAAAGACATGTAGGTTAATTGGCATTTCCAAATTGGCTGGAGTGTGTGTGTGTGCCCTGCGATGGCTTGGCACCCTGTCCAGGGTGTACCCCACCTTGTGCTTTAAGTCTCCTGGGATAGGCTCCAGAGCCCCCACGACCCTGAATACAGGATTAAGCGGTATAGATGGTGAGTGAGGGTATAAAATGTGAATGTGTATGAATCAAAATGATAAGACTGTCCCTGATGAGCAAGGTGAGGACAGCGGCAACAGTGGCAAGGAAAAACTCCCTGAGATGGCATTAAGAAGAAACCTTGAGAGGAACCAGACTCAACAGGGTAGCCATCCTCATTTGGGTGAAACAGATAGCAGGGATTGATCAGTATAACAGGAGATGTGTTTAAGTTGATATGGATTCCAGTATGTTATTGGAGGCTCAGGTAGACTATAGGAAACTCCAGTCCTGAACTATCAAACAACTGCAGTCAGGACTTCTTTGCGAAACAGCTGTCAGCATCAGCCGAGGCCAGGACCATCTTCGTGGAAAAGTGGAACATTATTCTTTTCTCCAATAAACTTTATTTTTGGTGTTATGCATTCCAGAAGGTAGCTTTTGTCCTGGCATTTACCAAACCCAGATCCATCCAGTGGCAGTGTGCTTAACACTACTCCAGTTGATGCTCGGCTTTGCAAAATGCAATAATGTTCTTTGGCTTGCCTGTGGCTGCTCGGCAATAGAAAACTATTCCACGAAGCTTCTTTTGCTGCTGTTGCTTTAAAGGCAGGTTCAGAGGCAGTTTGCAACTCTGTAGTGAGTGATGCACAAAGGCAATTTTTATGTACTAGGTGCTTTAGCACCCCTGCTCTGCAGAGTGACTTTGCATAGTGTAGCAGTTTGTTCTTGAGTTGTTGTTGCTCCTTGAAGATTTCATTTCACAATAACTATAAAGTTGCCTGGGGGAGATCTAGTAGAAATTTCATAACCTGACCCATGTCAAAGGTGGCCTCCTATGACATTACCAAGTTTAAAGTTCAGCATAACCTATTCAACTGCCAATTTTTATCTGAAACTCAATGATTTGGACAGTGTCATATAGTTTTAGTCATATAGTGAAGGTGTTGCCAATGGAGATTTTTTTTTAAAACTGTTATTAATGCTAAAATAATGCTAATATTTATATATGAATAGATATTTGGTCATTAAATCGTACTAGTTATTAGTTATTAAAATAATTCAACAGTTAAAAGGTAACGGAGTTTAAATTGAAAATGTAAAAATTTAAATAGGGATCAAAAAATTGAAGGTTGAGTTATTACAAATAAAAGTTAATAGGCAAAATAAAAGTTAATAAAAAGTAATTCAATAAAAATTATTTTATAAACAATTGAATAATTGAATAAATAAAATAATCTGAACATGGAAATAATTAATAACATTGTATGTAATATTGCCTAAAGCAATATATTACCAAAAATGTACAGAATTTAATTATTATCTCAATTTTATTAGACTGGCCAAGATACAGTCAATATCTAAAATTTGCTTATTGTTTACTTCGACTTTTGCCATAAGGCTATAAAGCTAATTAAGCTTGTAACTACCCTTTGTAATTGTGCTGTTTTTTCCCGAAATTGCTTTCCAGATTAAAAACATTCAATTTGTGGTTTAAAAGTAAGATTTTTATACTTTATTTTTTTACGATGCTTTCCTTACATGTTAATTGTATGAAATATGTAGCTTTCGTGTTTAGTAACACACTAAATAGAGAAATTCAGAAAAAAGCACATTATGGTTGATCCACTCAGTTTGCGGCAATGTGGGAAAATGCACACATTTCCTTATTTGCCCAAAACCTTCAATATAATGGTCAACAGTGTGGAGATGAAGCTTGATCAGATCCACATGTGGGCCTCTAACATCAAATCTACAATGACTTGATTGTCTCTCCCTGTCTTATTAGTAAAATTCACACTCGGTGATATCTTTAGACTTTAGAACAATGAGATCTCAGCTGAAAGAAAGATTGCTAATAACAAGCTGCCACATTATTGCAGCTATAAACAGTCATTCCCTCACCATAAACTCTTCTGTCCTAAAGACTTTCCTGTGCTGGAAAGCACTGAGACGGGTGTTTCCTTCCATAAATGTTAAATATGACAGAACCCGTTAACACATTAACAATGACAGAATGCATTTATGAAACCTATTTATGTGATCCAATCATCAAACAAGTCTCTGTGAATGAGCTGTTGTAAAAGAAACTAAAATGTTTTATAACTAATAGACACAGTAAACCTGTTATTTATAGCTTCATTACTCTCTTGCTTTTGTCAGAGACAATTTAATGACTTCTGACCGACTAGAATGCAGAATTTAACAGTGCTGTGATATAAATTTTCATACCTATTTCTAATAGGCCTACAGTTTTTTGTCTTTTGATCTTGAACAATACACTTGAAAACTGAATGTCTTTTTCATATATTAGAAGTTATACTGCTATGTATTTATAATAACTTGAGACTGTTATTTTATTAAGTCAGTTTGGGTTAAATAAAAATTATATTTGGGTGACTACACACACCTGTCCCTTCAAAATTTCCCTCATAAACACATCAACTTGTCTTTTAACAAAAAGAGGCAGAGTTGAAAGTTTTCTGCTTTGGCTTGGGGACTGTATATATATATAATGTTTAAAATTAATCATTGAAACATTTTAACAAATTAAAGAATTCTGGATAAACAAAGCCACATTTATCAATCTGTTTGTTTATTTATTCATTTACATCAACTGGAGTCGGCAGCTTTGCATTTATCAAAATTCATCACAACAATTAAATTAAATTATTAATTTCTTATACATTATAAATGATATTTTTGGTCTATGCCGGCTCCTACAACATAAGGACTTGCAATAAGGTTTAACAAACTATATATTGTACAGCCCTCGTCAGTGACTGGATGGAGACCGTTGCCCTATTTGTTTAAAGCACAATACTGCCACCTCGTGTCAGCTCGCTGAACTGCATGTATGGATATGACTTCATTTTTGCATTTACATTGAAGTAAATAGTAACCTGGCAGAAACCTTGTTTCAGGGGGTTATTTTGTTGGCAGACGAAAACGTTCATAGTGTTCAAGATTTATTTATTTATTTGTTTTTAAATGAATAATTAAAAAATAATTTAAAAAATATTTAAGGTTCTGAAGGCTAATTTGTGGTTTTATATTTGATGTCACTTGTCATGCAAAGCCAATAGAGAGAAGATTAAAATGCATGACATTAGAATTTGTATACTTATTATAATTTTCTGTAAAAAAAAAAAAAAAAAAAAAAAGGATGCTGAAGATGCAAAGGTATTAAAAATCCTTTACATGGCACAACCTCATTTGTTTGAATTACCAAACAGGGAATTTTTAATACAATATATTTAGAATGCTTAGATTTAGGCTAGATTAGTGTTTTAAATTAGTTTTCACATTTTGCTCATTCACTCATTAAATTTTTCTCTATACTGCTTGCCCTGTTCAGAGTCGCGGGAGGCCTATACCAGGGAACTCGAAGCATGAAGCAGGGTACAAATCCATCTCAAGGCACAGGACACACACACTACGGGCAATTTGGAAAGCCTATTAGCCTTTGGATTGTGGGAGGAAAACAGAGTACTCAAGGGAAACCCACCATGCATGAAGAAAGAAGAAAACATGCAAACTCCACACAATTCCAAGGCAGGAATCAAACCCTTGACCCTGGAGGTGCAAGGCCACAATGCTTCCACAACGTAACGCCCCAATTAGTCAGTAGTATATATATATATATATATATATATATATATATATATATACACACACACACACACACACACACACACACACTGTATATATATAGTTATAACTGTTATTATTAAATAAATGTCATAATAAAAGACCTATTTATCATAAATTTCAGTTTTGGACCAGACAAGGACATCAAGGACACTACAAACATCTCAGTATGAACAGAGTCGATTTGATTTCCTGGCTTTTCCTGGAGCAGCTGGTCTGAACCTGTAAACCATGCTACTGGCAACTAAAGTATATCACTGACCTTACCGGGAATTCATCTTGGCATGACATCTAAGTAGAAAACAGGCCAATTTGTGGATTTCTACACATGCATAGTGAGCACAACAGGTCAGTACATGCCTGAAGGCACAGCTGTGCCACACGTTACTAAGCAAAAGGAAATGACACTCAGGTCCAAAATGGCAAATATTACCATTTATACAATGTCTCTTGAAGCATTGCCTAAAAGTAACATAAAGCAGTGTATCTGGAGATATGAAAAGCACTTCAGGCCTGAGCTGCTGGAGCCTTGACTCACTGCTATTCATCATTATTGATAGTCCACCGCCTTGGGCTACAGGCAAACACATGGGTCCTATTGCAGTAATTGGTCTTCCTGGAAAGACTTAGTTGTAAAAGGTCTGACTATGAGTATTGCAGAATCATCACACAGGTAACAGAGAGAATCACTGAGCCCCAGCAAATTACTACCATTTAAAACTAATTACATAATTAAACTAACGGTTCATCTAGATGCACATCCTTTTAGATAAAAGGCATTTGTAACAATTGCAAAAAAAAAAATTTAATATTACACTAAAACAACAAATCATTATTGACCCAAATTATGCAAGCCTTTGGGCGTTAGTTAATTTTAATTAAGCAGTTTCTCATTTCTCACTGGGTAGAGTGCATGAAATCTTTTACCTTACAGCTGCTAAAGGTAAACCATCAGCTGATTTTTTTTTTCAGTTTGTTAATTTGGATGTAATTAAAAAAATAAAACTGATTATTCTTAAATACAGCTCAGAGAATAATGTATCGTTTAACATTTAACATCAACTTAACAGGAGCTTTTCATTTTAGCACTAATGCTGAGATTTATCTGCGAACACATTTAGGGGGACAATCATTGGCCACCCATGACCCGCTCGCCAGTTTACTGTTTTTTTTTTCTTCTTTGAAAGACTTTTGATCAGTCCCATCCACTGCAGACAGGAAACATCCCATAAGAGCTGGAGTTTTGGTGTTGCTATGACCTAGTCACCTAGCCATCACAAGCTCAAAGTCTGTCAAATCCTGTGAGAGAGAGAGAGAGAGAGAGAGAGAGAGATCAGTTCTTTGTAGTATGGATTTCATAAGATGCTGGAAATATGTCTTTGAGATTCAGCTTTATTTTGATTATGACTGTGTCACACACTTCCTACAGATTTGTCAGCTGTACCTTCATGCTGCAACTCTCCAGTTCTTCCCCCTCCATATCCATATCTAAGATATGCTGGATTCAGGTGCAGTGACTGGGAAGGCCACTAAACAACAATGAACTCATCATATTCACACAACCAGTTTGAGACAACCTTTATTTTTTTGACATCTTGCCTTCTCATGCTGGAAGTAGCCATTAGAAGATGGTAAATTGTGACCATGAAGGGATGCACATGATCAGCAACACTCAAATATGATTGATTGGTATTAAAGGGATCAAAGTTTTGGGAGAAAACATTCCACCACATTACACCACCTCTACCAGGTTGGGACAATGGATTTATGCTGATAGTGAGCAACTTTTTGCTTTTAGATGACAGAAGTAAAACCTAATGAGGTCTTTTGCCTGGGGGTTTAAGTTGTTCTGCATTCAGAGAACATCACGGTGTATTTATCTGCACTACTGGAGCCTTCCTATTAGCTTGAACAAGTCTGGACATTTTCCACAGACCCCTCTCATCAGTCAAATACAATCTAACAATCCACAGTACCACATGTTTTCACACAGGATGCCCTTCCTAACATAACCATCCCATTTTATTTGGGCTTTTGACCGGCACTGTTTGGGCATTGGCTGGGAAGCGAACCCCGGCTTTCCGCACGGAAGGCGAAAAAACTTACGACTGAGCCACATTCCTACTGTATGTCTTGGTTCACATGGGGCCTGGAGTCTATCCCAGGAGACTTAGTGCACAAGGAGGGGTACACGGCTGATACGGGGCTGTGGAGGAAGCCTGAGTATGCAGAGGAAACCCACCAAGCACAGGAAGAATATGCAAACTCCATGCACACAGACCAGTGGAGGGATTGAACCCTCAAACCTGGAGGTGCAAGACTACACTGCCCCCAGAAGATCATCTGGTTTAGTAATATTCATATCATCCTATTTGGCACCCAGAGTTAAGATCAAGGCTTGAACACTTCTTGAAGCTGCTGGCTTGTATATGCATGATTTCATGCGCTGCACTGTCACCACACAAACTGCTGATTAGACAAGTGCATTAATGAAGACATGTACAGTACAGGTGTTCCTAATAAAGAGCATAGTGAGTTTAAGCTTTACATGTTCACCCTTGGGCCAATGCATTTTTTTTTCACTTACATTTTTTTGGGTGGATTTTGCTCAACATATTCCCACTGGTTCCTGACTTCTCAGTCTTTTAACAGATGTAGTTGTGGTGGGAATTCTGAAACATGACAACCCTCACCCACAATCTTCTACAAGCTGTTTAATGCGGCTCCATGTTAAATTAAAAGTGTGGGGGGACATTCTGGAGAGGAAAAAAAAAAGGAAAAGAAAACATGCACCTCTAACCCACACAGTATATGCATTTCACACACATAGAATTGTCACATTGAGGACACAGATTGATAGTTTTATTAACTAGGAGAAAGAAAAAAAAACACATGCCAGGCCAACTTGAAAAAGAAAACAAATTTTTTTTTTTCTATTACAAAAGCTATAAAAAGCAAACACGAACAAATGTTCAAATCAGTTCTGCACTGTGTACCCAGCAAATCATGGGAGGATGACTGAGATGAAACAGAAACCATGTAAAACAGTCTTACAAACCTCCTGCCCAGAATAATTTGGTCCCCCCCTTGGTTCACACACCTGATCCAACTAATCAGCTAATGAACAGGCCCTGGAGTCAGACTGGAAATGGTGTGTGTAGAGCAGAAACACTAAAATATTCTGGGCAGGATGACTACAGGATTCAGATTCAGGAAAACAGACATCATCTCTTAAGATGGCTATAGTACCAGACAGTAGTAGTAACAAGATGGTTGTGAGTTTAAATCTTTGCACTTGGATTGTCCTCTTCCTCACTTTTAAGTCTTTCTGCATCAGTTACAAAACATAATACATTTTACATAGTCACGTTATTTCCCTAGTTTGAGAAATAATGACTTTCTTATGATATACTAGCATTAAAGTGTTCTAGAAGTAGTTCCTTACTTTGGCCTGTGTATGTGCAGGTGGCATGTTCTCCCTGTGGTTTGTGGGTTTCCTCCCACAGGCAAATGACATGCGGTGTGGGCTGTTTCTAAAAATTGCCTGTAGTGTGACCGGTGACAGTTTGGCACCCCATGCGAGGACCCCATGCAGCCACTGTTAAGTCTGGTTTAAATAAGTGTGACAGGACAAACAGCACTTCCTAACAGGCCTTCTGAATTAGCATAGGCACATGGACACAGTCTTTTTATGTCCTGGTTACAGCAGGGGACTCCAGCTGGCATTGAATACAGGATTGGAGAGGAAAAACTGCTGTGTCTGGAAACTGCATTTGCTCCATAGGCATTTCTGTCAAAGCTTCACTGGTGCTGAAGCCTCCCACAGCCCTAAGCAACATTCTGTCAAATGCATATGCTATCACCATATAAATCCATTTTCCTGTAAGCATCGTTTTCACATCTCTGCTTTATCACCATGTGCTGCGAGTAAACCACAATCGTCAACTTGTTAGCTATCTAGCCAATCTCCATGAAAGATTACCGAATACCTGTGACGATCTCAAACTTGTTGTGTACTGTATACTGTGATGTTTACTAGCTAGTCAAGACAGCGTTCTAAACTTGTCGAGTTACCCTACTCCTATCCAGCTAGCAGGTTATCAACCCCAAGTAGTCTTAATTTATTTAAATGAATCTGCTGGGAACCGAGAGCATACCCAGAAAATTCCACACATTCAATTTATTCAGTTTGCATACAGCCAAAATGAAGTGAGATTTTGTTTTCTAACAAATGCATCAGCACTCTGGTAAATACATTTTGGCCAAAAAAAAAAAACACAATATGGTTTTAAACCTGACAATAAATCAGACAATAAAACATCAGTGCAGACCAGGGCAGAATTGGCTAACATTAGGCTAAATATAGCAATGTAATTTGGTGATAAATTAATCATAATTAACTATAAAGTCCATGCCACTGAGTGTTGTCATGGAGGTTTATTTGTGTTCAAATGTTAATTTTTATATTGACAAGTTATCCACATTCATAACTTATGGACATTCATACAAATATCACATGAAATCCTGTCACGTTAGCTGATGTCAGCTATCTAAGCTATTGTTAGCAATGAAGATCATAAATATCTATGAATAGGACCTAAAGTGTCCTGTCAGAAATGCTGAAATGTAAGCTTGTTAGTTTACGGGAAAGCACTAGCAGGGAAAATTATGAAATTTTATACAACATGACAGAGTTAAATGTTAGTTAAATTGTAGTTTTTAAAAAGATCATGAAAATGTATAGCCATTAATTAAATATCAATTATATTTACATTTTTAATATATAATTTTATACCAGTTATATGAACATTTATATGGGATTTAAAAAGCACACATTAGCTCTATAGCTATTGCTACTACTATTGTAATAGCTAGTTAGGGTCTGTTAATGTCTGATGAGTACTAAGTATTTCAGAAAGCTGACTTTATTAATTACACTGAAAAAAAAAAACAAATCATACCAAAAACCTATTTTAAAAGACATTCAGACTGATTAAATGTGTGGAATCAGCTTCATTACTAAAAAAAAAAGAAAAAGAAAAAAAAAGGAAGCCTGACTGCTAATTTTCCAAATCAAACAGCACTGAATGACCGCGGAATTCATTTTAGCATCCCCATTCGATTTATGTAGCTAGTTGCAACTAGCAAGCAGATTGAGTGCTTCTCTTGGGATGATGAAGCAACTTTTATGAAGATTTCTAACATGGGTATAAGAGGAGGATTTTGTTGTTGTCTCACCATCAAGTCACTTTTTCATTATCCTCCTATCAATGACAACTACCTCTATAGAGATAATGGGGGGAGAAAATACATTGTCACACAGACATTATTTTTGGTAAATGAGAAGTTAATTACAGTTTGGTTCATGAGAAGTTGCTGCCTGTTTGTCAGACTTTGTAGAAATTTATCAGACTTTTAAACATTCTGCTACAAAAAACAGGAAATTTGCATTATGTTGGATAAAGGAATGATGGCCACTGTGTGAACGTTTCTTGAATTCACTCATGCTGAATTTGTCAAGTAGCATGCAACAAGGGGTGGAGCTTAAAAATATAATCAGCCAATCATGTGATATCACCATCATGGTTTAGGTAAAGTTACAAAATGTTGTTTTATTTTAACTAAAAATCATAAGTGCATCAGTTAGTTAGCCTCCTGATAGTTTTGGGTAATGAAATGCTTAGATACTATTGATCATTGGAAAATGCATTTGTACCACATTTTCATACCTAAGGAGTAAATGTCATCGGTGAGTGAGTAAGCATGCAGCATGGTTATTACAACCCCCAGAAAAAGGGCTCACATGTATGTTGTAGTCTGAGAGGCATAACTCACACCTACTATGTGCAACACAGCAAAAGAAGCAAAAAAAGGGAAAATGCTTTATCATTGATTTTATCAGTACACATTGCAAAAGACCACCGCTGTTCAGATTGACAATGGGATACGTTTAATAAAACTCCTGAATGTGTGTGGAATAAATTTAGGAGCAGAAAGTTGCTTCGTGTTTGACTGCAAAAGGGACAGACCACAGCCATCGTCCTCACATTAATTTATTTTGCATAACATTACAAAACTCCCTCATCTCCACTGCTGGATTTCCATAATCCCATATTACTGAGGCTCTATGACGGGTATATTAGCAGGTAATTTTTAGCTAACAAAATTTTTACTAACTTGTACACAGTAGTTTAATAAATTTAACATTACTGTGATGGGCATCATGCAGGTGACTCAGACAGGGAATCTCATAGTAGGTTTAGATATTGTTTGAATGTATTTTAGGTTACAGCTAATGATAGTTAACTAAATAAAATTCTAAACTCAATTAGTGGGTCATGGGGTCTGTTTATATATTCGATTTTGGCTTGAATTTTAATTTATGAATATTGCATATACCAGATAAGTTAAATTACATTGGGGTAAATGGGCAATGTAAACTTTAAAAAGTAATCAAAACCAAGGGTATTGATACTGACACCAGTATCTTTTTTTTTTTTTTTTAATGATACCCAGCCCCACCTGCTAGTTTAATGTTTCTATTAAAAAAAAACACACCCAACACTGGCAGATAATGTTACTATAAAATTATCTATCTTTTACAGGTGTTTTATAACAAATCTGAGCTATGCAAGTGAAAATGCTGATTAAATGTAACAAGCTCCACCCTGTCAACAAGTTAACATTTCACTGCTCTGTTGTATTTCAAACAAAATAGCTACAAAACATAAACTGTGTTGAAAGTTCCTTATTATTGTATCAATGCACACAAAAATAATTCCAATTCTAACATATGCATGCTTTGTACTCAATTTCACTGCTTTATTCTTTATTTGATTGTCTGATGCTTTTATAACCAAGTGCTTGCTGAAACAAATGAACATCTGATAACCTCACATCATTCTTCCTTTTATTTTTCCATTTATATAGGAAGCACTGATGATTCCTTTTAATCCAGACAAATTCTCTAAACAAGTGCAAGTTTACTTTAACCACTGTTATTTAGGCAGAAACAGAACATCGCCGTCATTTGTCCTCCGATGGTATTTTACACATCACCAGGATTTGTTTAAGGGCCTTTTGTACATCTTCATCCATCTGACCCTGTAATATAAAAAAAGGTTTAATAAGGTAAGTTGTAAAAAAAAAAAAAAAAAAGAATTCCATCAAATTGAAGTATTTTGTTTCCCAGTTTAAGTCAAATGCAAAAGTTTTGTTTCTTTGGATGAGGCTAAAGTGATGATAAATTACTGCCTACTGTTTAGCAGTGTGCAATAAATATACACGTGGAAATCTTTTAGTATCCCTAAGGCTTTCTAATGTGGTTTCTGAGGCGGTGTGGCAATTTTTTTTTTGCAGAACTAAAAACAGTAATAGCTCCATCTTCCATTCCTCCTCAGCACACATGGATAATAAACTAGAATTTGTTGACAAAGCTTATTTTCACTTTTAAAAACCATGGGGGATGTCATGTACTGTACATATAAACTAGAATTATAGGCTTTTACTAGCATCTCCAATGTTATTAGACTAAAAGCTGCTATGCTGACTAACATCAGTAATGTTAACTAGTGATTAACTAATTAACTAAAGTTGATTAGCATTTCTTGTAGATAAATGATAAATTACAGCTAACTTTAACCTTTAAAAAGTATATAAACTTGCACTCGACAGTACAGACAACTGTCTCAAAGGTTGGTACACCTAGTGTACTGATTAACATTTTCGTACTGAAAAATAATAATAGAAATAATTTTCTATTTCAAAAACCATGAAGGAGGAAAATTTGCACTCAACCGTAACCAGACGCCACACCTCAAACAATGAGCAGCATGTCTTTCATTAACAATGTGATTCAAATTATAAATATATTTTTTTTCTTTTTTTTTTAAATTCTTTTACATGAAATACTAATTCAAATAATGTTATGAAGTACGTGTGTAATATTTTAAGATAAAAATGTGGCTATAGTACCTTGTAAATCTATTGCATAAGGAATGGAAGTAAACTTTAGAGACTTACACATCTGTCTTTCTTTTGAAGTAAAAGTAGTAATATTGTGAAGTAATATTGGGTTATGTTCATTTTTGCGTAAACTGCACTTTTAAAAGAGGAGTGAACAGGTACAAACCTGAACGGCGTAGAGGAGGTGCATTCTGTACACAGAAACAATTTCATGGTGCCGCTTCTTAGACTCCTGTTTTAAAACGAAAATGGCATAAAGGAATGGAATAAAGTTGCAATTCTCATCAGCAAAAATAAACAGTATTTGATGTGTACAAATATCATATCTTACTTTTTAAAAAAGATCATTTAAATTTCCTTTTTCATTATCTAACAAGGTATTTTTTTGCAAATAAAAATAAAAGAAATAAAGAAATTGAAAAAACCATGACCAATTGTAATATTTGTTGAAGTCATTGAGCCTGAAGTTAGAAGTTCCACATGTGCCCTTGTGTTTAGTTGATTGAATGCCACAGCTTGCTAGTCTCAGACAATGAGCCGTCAATCAAGTCTGATTACTATTTGGCCACGCCTACCCAATGAGCATCTGTTTTTAGTTACATTTGCTCACATTTATATATAACTTTTAGATGTTGATTTGTATTATACAAACAAATTAACAGCTGTCTGAGTATTTCACTATAAAACTACAGGTTAGGAAAGTAAGAGAAGCCGTTAACTCACGGCCAGTTGGTATTGCAGCTGCTTGATCTGCTGTTGGAGAGAATCGACCTGCTGGCTCTGCTGTCTGCTTTTCGGGCTGCTTGTCGTATATGAGAGCTGGGACAAGCTGTTTAAGGCCTCTTTCAACCTCCCCACCTCTTTTGATAGATCATCGATCTTAAAGAAAGAGTAACACACAGTACACTGTAAATGAGCAGAAAATTAAGTTAGCAGCCTCTTGTGGCCATTTTATTATGTACACCTGGTCAACTGCTTGTTAACAAAAATATGTCATCAGAAATAAATCATGAATGACTGTGATTAGAGGTCATGTAATCACATGTTTATCACGTGTGGTAAAGCTGAATCATTAAAGAAAAATAAAACATTACAGCAATATTAAAAGCTAGGTTTAATAATGAAAGAAAGAGCGTTTCCACACACGCAATGTGACGAGAAGTCGCAAGATTGGGACTAAACAGCTGTCTGTCTGCATACTCTACACGATACTACAGCATACCCTGATGTGCATCACCCAAAAAAATGTAACGACACACCACAGCGATGCAGACCGCCAAAATAAACAGTATGCATCCCGAACGTACATGCGCCTCTGACGACGAGGCATAGATCCTGTTCGCACATGTTCGCAGTAGTGAACCTTTGTTCCGAGATATGTTTGAGAATCTGTGGGAATTAAATAAATTGGCCACCACGGAGTCCTGACCTTATGAAGGTCTTTGTGATGTGCTTGAGGAGGAATTATGTTGTGACTATGTTGTAACAACAGTCATGTGACATTTGTTAAATGTTAAACTAGGGCAAATAAAGGCTTGCCATAATTAAAGCTAAAGGCAATCCAACAAAACACTAATGTATGATGCCTTCTGATTCTCTTTCTGCAACAAAAATCATGCAACTGTACCACCATATTTTGAAAACAAACAAACAATTAAAAAAAATAGAAGAATCTAGAAGAATTCTGAAATGAAGGAAAATAAACAAGCAGGGCAAAAGGAGGAGTGTATTTACCTTTTTATTCTTCTCCCTTTCAGAGTTGATATGGTTTTCCACCTGCTTTTTAAGCTGCATAATGGCTTCCTGGGCCTCTCTGCATTTCCCACTCAGCACATTATTCTCCTGCTCTCTCACTACAGCAAGCTTCTGTGCTGCCTCTTTCTCGTTCTTGCCATCCTTCACCTCCTGCCATGCGGCAGTCACCTCTAGTGCCATCTCATCCTGCTTCCTCAGAGCATCCTGAAGAAGCTGTGTGAGGTGATTGATCTTGCCTTCTAGTGACTCTCTCATCTGCTCATTTTCCAGTTTGGAAATGTATTCATTTGGAGTCAGGTTCTTACCCACACTAGGTCCATTTAGCAGGTCATCCAGCTGCAAGGTCTTCTGTGTGAGCTGTTCTTTAAGGGCATCCACCTCGGATTCTAAACTCTTGATGGCATTTCCTAACGAGGCCATGACCCGGGTATGGTCTGCAATGGTCACTGAGGACTTGGCCTGAATTTCTGCATCCTGTTTGAGTTGTGAAATCTCTTTCAGTGCTGACTGATACCGGACTTCAGTGTCCTTTGATGAATTTTGCACATCCTCAAACTTAAGTTTCAACTTTTGCAATTTTTCCTCATGCTGCTCCTTAGTCAAACACACCGCCTGTGATAGCTGCTTAGTCTCCAAGGCTTTGGCCTGGAGCTGGCTTCGAGTTTCAGCAAGTTCGTTTTTCGCCTCACTGTAGGATTTCGAGAGCTCCAGCAGGCGCTTTTGGAGTCCGTCGATAACCCCACCCATCTCTGCCTTCATCTCATCAAAGTCTTTAGCAGCAGCCTCGACAGACACAGTGCCACGCAGGGCTTCCTGAAGCATCTTGATCTCATCCTGAGCCTCCCTGTACTTCTCAATCAACAGCGCCTTCTCCTGGTTAATGTTCTCCACCAGGATGCTGTAGGAGTTTTTCAGGCCCTGACATTCATCCTCATTAATCCGACGACTCTCACTCTCAAGCTGAGCCTCCAGTTTTTTTATCAACTGAGCATCATGCACCTTCTCTTCCTGCAACATGTCCAGCTTTGTCTTCAGATCCTTCACCTCCTGCTCAAGACAGCCTTTCAAATACTGAAACTTTTGTAATACTTGATCACCTTGGCTCGGAGATCCTGTAGGTGCCACTCTCACCCGCTCCGTCCGGAGGGATTCTAGCTCTAATAACACTTCCTGGTATTTTTTCTGCATGTCTGCCAACTTGGCCTTGAGCTCAGCCGTGCATTCTGACGGACCTTCATTTCCGATTTCCCGTGGGCGAGAGCTAATCTCGAGTCTGGCCCTTAGGGAGCAGTTCTCCAGCCTCGACTCATCCAGTTCAACTTGTAGGCTCTGCAGTTCATTCCTAAGCAATGTGATTTCTTCCTGTTGCACTGCCTTTGTGGGCTCACTCACTTCTTCATGCTTTAAAGCTGAGCTCTCAAAGAGCTCCTGCTCACTGGATTGATCGAATTCAGCATGGGTTGAATGGTATGATGTGTTAGAGTCAATACTGTTTGGGCGCGAGCCTTCTTCACCTTGAGGGGGTGGACGCTTCTATTCAGCAAAAAGGGATAAAATAGTGCAACTAAGTTAAACTTGCTATACACAATGTAAACATTCATTGATATATACAGTATTACTGCTTATGGGCATGTCAATCTAGCAATAAATAAACCAGGCACCTTTGTTGACATCCAAGGGACATAAAATTCCAAAGTGATAAATAATTACTCAAATATGTTGCAAATCACACACAAACACAAAACAAACAAAAAACCCTTACTCAGTGTTCCTCAATATTAATCAACCAAGACAAGCTTGATTTGAGTTATTATCTATGAACATGGAGAAAGTCACAACAAAAAAATGAAATAAAATAAAACAATCGAAGGCAAAATCAAATAGTTCCCTGAATGAATGGTGTTACCAAGTAATCAAGTAAGTGTCTGATAAACTGGAGGATATACTATAGATGTACATACTTGTTGCTACATTGTATAATCTTTGTAGTCTGAGTGCAAAATTCAGGGAAAAAAATTTAGACAGTGATCCAGTTATACCTGATTAACTGCTTGTGCAACAACAGGTACTGATGAAGCAACATCATTACCTTGATGATCTGAGCAAGCTGCTGGTTCTCCAGTGAGAGAGAGGCAACCTTGGCTTGAAGGGCTGCAAGCAGTGCTGAATTTCCGCTGAATTCAGTCTGTCACAACACGAAAAAAAAAGCAGGACTTACTTTCAAATACCTTTTTTACGAGGTCTGTAGTCAACAAAATCCTCCTTTTTCATTTTATAAAAGCATGGCAAATATCAGATTTTTTTTTTTATCATTGTGCCAAGATTTCTTTCTAAGAGAAATGGACTCAGATTTTTTGGATGCAGCAGCTTTAAAAAACACAGGACAGGAGGACAGAGCCAATTTAACTCTAATGGGGCTTTGGAAGGAAAAACCAAACACATGAAAGAAGGCAAACTGTTAGAATCACAATGTGTTATGCTGCATATATGATGATTATGATGATCCCAGGCGAGGTAGCTCAGAGCCCAATGCAGTCGTTCCTGTAAAAATTCGACAAGTGGAATGCCAGAAAAGATGTAACCAGGTGTAACCAACTTGAAGACACACACCTGTATGTGGGAACTATACACACAATCATGCACGAACAACACTTGCACATAACAGGATCTCGAAGTTATTGCCACATCCCCCGTACACCATTGCCTTCGTAGGCCTTGATTGTGTAAGCAGCACTGTTGCCAGGCTGGAACAGGTTTGGGCTTCTTAGTTCCAGTTAAAGGAATTTGTAACACTACAGTGTACAAAGACAGCCTAAATATTTGTGTGCTTCCATTTTTGTGCCAACAATTTGACAAGGCAACTCATGTACATGAGACTTGGATGACCACTTACTTTTGGTCAGATCATTTATTTAAGCACAACAACAAAATCCAACTACTTTTGTATTTCCTCTCTCTGAGAACCGTAGTGAGGTTGCGAAGTTTTGTAAAGGTTTGAAGCAGCACAGATGTGAGGTGGTCCTGCTGCCGTCACGTTCCCTAAAGCGAGGTCCTTTACCTGGCTGGGGTCAGCAGATGCGGCTGGTAAAATGGGTTCCAGAAACTGTGAGTGGCTGAAGATCAAAGCCTCTGCCACATAAGAGAATATTAAAGGGCTTTTGCTGTACTCGCCTTGGGCTCAGTCTGCTCCTTAATCTGCTTCAGATCTTCAATGGTCTCCAGCAGCATGCTCTTCTCTTCCTGGAGCTTCTCGATCTCTTCTCTCAAAAGTGACAGACTCCTCAGTTCTTCCTCCTGCAAAAGCACCACAAAATAGCAGTAATAATGATTTAACTCCCACTCCCACCCAAAAGAAAAAAAGCCTTTCTACTGATTGTACTGCTAGTTAGTAACCAAGTGAACCAGTGTAAGGATATATTAATGTAAATGTAAGTCACTCTGGATACGAACATAATCTATATTTAAATAATATAAATAATAAAGCATTTTTTCCTGATCAGTCCTGCATAAAAATGGATGAATATGGCTCAATCGGTGATGTTCTTACAGTACCTTGTAACTGAACCTCTGGCCACCTTTACTTGATACTGGAGTTTCATTCGGGGTCACATATGGTGGAGACACAGCATCCAGCAGCTGTGGGAAAAAATTGTAGTACAATACTTCATACTCATCAGATTGATGAAAATGTATTTTTATCTACAGTATATTTGCTACTGTGCAATTACTTTAAACTTCAATCAGGATAGAAACTGACTTTTCTTTGCATTTTGATCAATACATTTCCTCTTTGATATTACACACACCATCAACAGACCACTTTATTTAAATGAACACTTTGGCCAAAAATATTACAAATGCACAGCGGGTCCCTTTACTCTAAATGGAGTGGTTCAGTCAGGACATGTCTGAGGTTTGCACTTTTAGCAGCATAATGTAGCAAGGGAAAAATGTAACGGAAGCCTGTTTCACCCCAAATCATCATGGACGAACTTAAAAACATCATTAACCTTCAGTCTCATTTGAATCATTTCAAATTTTAAAATAGGAGTGATAAATTTACCAGTGAATTCAGCCATCAGGAATTCAGTAAGGACACACACTATCTATAGGCCTGTCGATGCTAATGAATGAATTCCTTACAATACCTGATGCTAACTAGCCAGCTAGTTTGCTATTACACTAACTTTTGGCTTCAGCATGGGTGAAAGTAGGTCGGTATGGACTTCAGTACAGAGGAGAGAGCAGATAGCTGCCCAAACCCATATTCATAACCAGTCGCAGAAACACACTGTACTGTATATGAGCTTTATGTTAGCTAGTTTGCTATTCGGTTTTGGTTTACACTAAACTTAATTAATAAGGAAAGTTGTTTAAATCCCTTTTTTTTTTTTTTTATCAGTTCACTTTTTAAATTGAAATACCAACAAAAATATTTTATGAGAATTCTAAACCTTTTCAACAGTATTTATTTGTTTTAAATGACTTCTGGCAGGTCATGTGCAGTAATCTGTGGCGGCTCACACTTTTGAACTCAATGCTCCAGTTAACGATATACGATATTATACAACAGTTAGTTTCAACAGGGGAATCTGTTGGGATGACAGACATCGTTAATTACACTAACTTTTGGCTTCAGCATGGGTGAAAGTAGGTCGGTATGGACTTCAGTACAGAGGAGAGAGCAGATAGCTGCCCAAACCCATATTCATAACCAGTCGCAGAAACACATTCAGTAAGAAAACACATTCAGTAACATTACATCATTATAAACAATACTTGGTCTCTTTAGTAACTTCTTCCAAGTCGTTAATAATTGCCTATAAACAATTCAAGTTGTTCTAATGCGAGCTGTAAGGCTAACTAGCGTCTAACACAAGGCTCAATCACAAATGCCTCGCTAACCCCTGATTAAGATGTGGTACAAAAGATTGTACCCGCTTCTGCACTAGTTTTCCATTGAACAAAATTTGTGATTCAACCAAGAAACTCAGAAGTTAACAGAGCGGATATCCTAAAATGTGGAAATATAAAGAAAATCTCATCGGTTTCTCTAGTCTGTCCACCGCCTCCATGATTTATGCTTCGCACTTTTTTGCTACATAGTACCGGTAAGAATTTAAAACTACTTTCACCCCTGTTAATTAAGAAAATGTTAGCTATACCTAGCCAAAACCCAATGCTAATTAGCTGGTTAGCTTGGCTAATTTTGCACCTTACAAGGCAAGTTCTTTAAGGAATTGAGCAATTTTAAACATGACCATCAAGACATGGGTTGCCATAGTGCATGAAATGATCCCAAACTGTGCAGAGAAAAATATAATAAAAAATAAAATTTAAATAATAATTCCAGGATAGCAGGCCCACACAGAGTTAATATTTATTGGTGAAGTTCAGATCATATTTACACAAGAGGTTATAAACATTTATCACTTGTTTACTTCAAACCAAACGTCTAACCATTTCTTTTTTTCTTTTAGCTAAATTTCCCCGACAAGGGTTTTTAAAGCGCTGCACATGCATGTGGAGAAGCAGAGATGATCACACACAGTGACAGACACACAGATCATTACCTGCACAGGGCTAATAGGAGGAGGGGGTGCTTTTCGTTTTTTGGGGGTTGTGCTTCTCTCATCATTTAGCTTAGCCGTGGGATCATGCTGCGATCAAACGGTTTAGTTAGTAGTGAAAGGAATAAGCATAAGATTAAAGACTGCAAATGATCATTAAAAAAATTTACACGGAAGGAAGTTTTCTTTATCTACAGTGTGATGCTCATGCATGTTGGACAAATTTGAGAAAAAAAATCATTTAAAAATGAAACAAATGTGAACCTTTACATAAACATTTTTATATTTAATATTTTTCAGGAACTATAAAACATAGGAGAAATGAAAAGAAATTAAAATGAAAAATGCATACCTGCTGACTTCTGGGTGAACTCTTATCTGTTTTGTTTTAAGAAAAAAAATGGATGAAAATAATTATGAAATGGTAGAATGAAATGAAATGGCATGTCACCCTATTTTATTTAAAATTATTTGTCATTCATAAATATCTCCCCAGGAGCCGATTTAAAATGTGTGTTGACCACCACAAGATGGCACTGTTGAGCCTGGGTGGATTTGAGAGCAAGTCATTTGCACACCTCAGATATGGTGTCTCGAAATTAAAGATAAGCACACCAAATAACTCAAGGATTTTATAAGACACTTATCTTCTGTCCTTTATATATGTGAATGTCTTAGAAGTGAAAGATCACACTGAGTGCTTTCATTTCATTTCCACTTTTTGCTTGTAGTTTCTCACATGCTGACTCCTTGCTTGTTGAAGTTTTTTTCCTGCTTGTAATTCATGGGATTTTAATACTTATATAAAATGTACAACGCATATAAAATACTTTATAATAATTTCAATTATTAAATGAGTTGCTTCTTTTAATCAGGTAAATCTAGAACCCACAAATAATAGCTTTACTCCTATGCAAAGAAACCGTATCCTCATTATCCTGGCTATTAGGGGCAAGGAACCATGCCTGGTTAGAAATTAGGATGGTTTTAGACTTGGAAAAATTGTTGACTCAGCCAGCACACTTTTTCTAGTCCTAGTTAGTCTATTTAAAGACTAGGACTGGATTTCCTACAAAGTGTTTTGTACCTGCAGTTCCAACAACAAACTTATACTGGACTTCATATATACTTAAACAGCTCAAGTTTTTAACTTCATTTTTTCGCAAATCAATCCCTGCTGTCGTTTTTCTGATATCACCCAAATGAAGAAGTGTTCCCTGTTGAATCTGGTTAGTTTTTTGCTATAAGAACACCGTCGCCCTCGGCTTGCTCGCCAGGGACAAACTAGTTTAACGTAGTTTATACACATTTCCTCACATTTTTCTTTAGTTGTGAAGAAACTAACATGGCTCAAGAGTCACAGCTATGATTAATTTGTATAACTATGTGCAATAGAGCTCATTCAGATCGCACACGGCAGTAGTGCTACGGTGCATTTGATATAAGGATAATCACCTGACTCGGCCAGGTGGCGCTGCAGGGCAGTGTTGATGACTGCGCAGACTTCTGTGCTCCCCGACAGCTTGGCATAGTGAAGCACATCATGTCCTAGTGAGTCAAGAAGGTGTAGATCGGCTCCCCTCTGCACGAGCAGATCCACGGTTGCCACGCAGCTGCTTTCTCCTGCCAGCATGACAGCACTCCTGCAGAGTTTCACACCAAGTATTAATCAAAGATCATAGGAGAACACAACTCCGACAGAACGAGCGAGCTGGACGAGCAGATGCACCTGCCATTCCGATCACAGGTGTTGATGTTGGCTCCCCAGTCCAGCAGGATGCCACAGACCTCTGTATGGGCATGTCTCGCTGACAGAAGCAGGGGTGTGGATCCTTCCTATAGGAAGTCAAGGTGAGAATTAATGAATAATTATAGGCAAAATGATACACTACTATATAACCAATAAAATGGTTGACCACCATCATTTGCTTTTGAATGATTGAACGTGCTTTTTTTGTTTTAATAATAATAATTTAAATAACTAATACAGAGTAGGCATCACGGTGGAGTAGAGATTAGTGCTGTGGCCTTGCATCTCAAGGATGGAGGGTTCGATTCCTGACTCGAGTATGTGTGCGTGTGTGGAGTTTGCATGTTCTCCCCTGTGCTTGGTAGGTTTTCTCCAGGTACTCGGTCCCCCCCCAAAGTCCAAAAACATGCAGATTAGACTAATTGATGGTCCAAATATATAAAGTCTCCCTGCGACCCTGCAGACAATAAGCCGTATAGAAGAAGTGACAGAGTGCTACTTCTCTCCTTGATGTTTTTTTTTTTTTTACAATGTGCCTACAGTATATTAGAGGAAATAAAACACTGTTATAAAATATTTCCACCATTTTTGGCTTGATAAACTGTAAATCGTTCTAAAGGAGGAGCTAAAAATGCAAGACCACATGCACCAAAGCATTGAAATGAATTGAATTAAAGTGTAAAATAAAGTCCCTTTCAGTTGGCTGATGTGAAAACCGGGCTGGAGCCGGAAAATAATCGAAAACCAACAACTCAAGTCCCAACAACCCAAGGACCCAGATCTCAAGTAAAAATTCTTATAATTTACAGTATAAGAAACAAATTTCCAAGTACAGGTAAAGACAGTCATCTACAACAAGTGGGTTAAGAATAGCAAATGATATAAATGTGCACATTAGTCATTTCACCAAAGTGTCAGACTTGCTGAGCTGGTTTCTGAGTCTGTGTGACACACTTATAAATGTTGATGTCACAGGGATAAAAAGAGCTGCTGCCACTTCTTCCTCAGTATAGTATTTGGTGTCACTCCACACCAGCATCAGGCCAAGGACGAGGCATGGCATGAAGTGGAAAAGAAGCAGTACAATTTGAACTGCTGACTTTTCTGAATCCTTCATTCCAAGCATTTATTTGTAGTCTTTTCCTCCCAAATTGTAATGTGACCACTGCTATGAACATGGGACTATTAAAGAAAGGTATAAACTAAAGAAAACAAAAAAAACTAAATGAAAAACATATCAAATATATTATTATTATTATTATTATTACTACGACTACTAGAAGAATAGGAAACGAGTTTTTGCCCCTTACTCTTTTCTAAAATAGAAGATAAGATCCATGAACGTGCATGAATGATCAATTTCTATAACAACATATTACCCCAGATCCTTAATCCTCCAGTGTGAATGGGGTCAACTTTTGCTCAAAAAGCAGAATGCAAGGCATATCCGAATAAAGCGAGTTCTATAAAAAAATAATTTTTTTTTTTTTTTTAAAGCCCTGGGGTATCTGTACTGGAAAGAACTCCAGAGATCTCCAGACTAATTTAACAATCTGACATTTAAACTGTGTTTAATATTAGTACATGTGCTGAAGTTGCCAAAGACAATCATGGCTATGGTTTTAACTGAATACGGTGGGAGGAGCCAGGCAGTAGTATGACATATTTTCAGACGTTTACACAAACCCTGTGTGTGTGTGTGTGTTTTTTTTTTTTTTTTTAAATCCAAGTCAGACATTCTGTGAGATTTTTCCAGCACAGCAACCGCAGCTTCAATTAAATAATAATCCATCTTCATGCGGGGGAATTTCATGTGCTACATAAGCTGAAATCTTGATGAAAAAACAAGTCTCAAGTCTGACATCATTATCTGCGAATGTTAAAATGCACTAACATATAAAACCAGAGCTATTGAAATGTTCTAGTTTTATATGTCATGAGTAAAAATCTAAGTACATTTTAACCCACTTGCGGTAAACTTCTTGTTGTTTGCCTTCTTCTTTACCAATGTCTTCAGCATCTTCATCATCTTATCTTTGCTAAAATCATTTGTGAAGCATCTGAGGTTATAATACAGTAAAAAAAAAAAAAAAAAATTAACCCATGTATGTCTTGTGTACTGCATCTCTGTGGTGAACTGTAAATGCAATTCTGATGATGGGTACCCATGTGCTACCCAGGGGAACTTGATAAACTAGCAAGCTGGTGTTGTAAGGTTTAAAGTCTATAGTCTGTAAAAACCATGGACATCCCGTAATGAGTTTTCTCCCTTAAGATGCTTTGCCTGACCTGAGAGTCAACCTCACCTTTACTGCTTGTTTGTGGATCTCCAGACCTTTTATCTCCAGTAAGTGAAAAGCAACTTAACAACTTTCAATGTCTTTGCCTTGAGTTGATTTCATGGTACACTGTGGTATCATCCATCTGACAGTGAAGCTCTAAAAAGTTTAGAATTCATCGTTCTACATCCATCTTCAGTCACATCATTAGTAAACATCAGTGACAGTTTTATTGGCAGCCATACATGCCAATGCAATAACACCATGTCTCTACCATGTATGACAGATGATGTGGTATGCTTTGCATCATGCGCCATTCCTTTCCTTTCCTTCCTTTAATTCTGGCACAAGCTTGATTTTATCTGTCCAAAGAATTCTGTTCCAAAATTAGGCAGGCCTTTTTGATTTTGATTGCCATGAGTTTTGCGATCTTGAGGTAAACCCTTTGTATTCACATTCACAAAGGCTCGTCTGGATTGTAGACTTTAACAATGATACTCCTACCTCATCCAGAGTGTTGTGAAGATGTGGTTTTTCTTTTCTGATTACAGAATTCAGTTGTAGTGTTGTTGAGCTCAGTGCCTTCATTCTTTTTAAAAATGGACCAAATTGTTGATTTGACCATCCTGATTGATGATTTCTGCTATCTCTCTTAAGGGTCCCTTTTTAGCCTAATAATTGCTTCCGTTTATTTCACCACCACATTTTTGCATTACATATTGACCACTCCAATAAACTGCTATCAAATGTATTTTCAACACCTGGAGATAACATTAGAGAACTTATCTCATTAGTTGTCATGAAATGCACACTTTTCAATCAAACTGCTTTACACTCAGTTGTCCAATTACATCTATGAGTCTCTTGAAAGTATCCATTAAATCTCATTCCATTCCATTTCTGTTAATGCAGTCAATGCCGCCCAAGACAGCAAGGCACCAGAACAACCAGAAGATTTGCCGCTAATCTTGCAGTGCCAGACACCAGAGCATACACCAAGAGGTCTTGGGCAGCTTTGGCCCTTCAGGGCATGACTCCACCAGTGGCACCAGGGGAACTCACGCAATACTGGGCTTAATGTTTTACATTTTAATGTTAGGGATGATCAGTGTATATGCAAAAAAATTAAACAAGGCACTGCTGCATATGACTGTCTCCGTAAGAACTGCTAAAACCAAATGATGGTTTTGTTTATTTAAATAGTTCAAAAATAGTTCTATAGTTTAAAAAAGGGTTGTTTTTGGCTTCCTACCAAATACGGTTGGTAAGAACTCCTGGTATAGACGGGAAAATATGACAGTCAAAAGCATTACTGGTTGCTGCTGACTTCCTTAAGTTCTCCCAAGCGCTTTTTCTGTTGCCATCTGATAATAGAGACTTCCTTCCTTATTAAAACATTCTTGTGGTGTTTGTTCAAAATAAGAGATACACAGGCATGCTAAAGATTAGCAAGCTGGCATCCATGCTTTCACTATTTAAAAATTTATGACAATAAGTTCCAGATGGGTGCTTCAGGCTCAAAATTTAGACTTTGTATGAAACAGGAATTTAAGTCAACTTGTGCAAAATGAAGAAGATGCAAATGAGTGAGAGATCTGCTCAAGTTGTGAGGTTGCAACAGTAGGGAATGATTACGTGTTTGGCTTCCAGCAGGGAGAAGAGGCGATAAGAAGAGAAGGTAACAAAGCAACAGGACACAAATGTGCAAAATGCTCATTTTTGGAGAACGACTGGAGAGCGGGGGCTCATTTAACATGGGTGTAATTGTAGTTAGAGCACTGCAGTGTGGCACTTCCTCCATGACGGACATGTGAAAACAGAAAATCAAGTTCATTATAGTCCCTGCTGGGGACATGCACTCGTTTTGCCCCAAACAAAATTGGCAGCGAGGGGCTTTTTTAAATGAAAGACAACTGCTGTGTTTCAACTACATTAAATAAAACATTTGGTCATTTAAAGCTTCTTCCTCTGCCTTTTCATTTGCTTTAAAACGTCCCCCAACTCTATTAAATATGTAGTGAACACGTCGCTTAGACCAGCCTTTTTCACTTTACTTCATCTAACCTCATTCTAACTACTTTAAGACATTAAGGTTTCTTACGTATTGCATCAGGACCCAAGTTTCATGCAATCGTTCTAATATTAGGGTTGAATTAATACTGATGCATCTTATTCCATCTCTTATACTCATAGCTGGACCTCTAAGGGCCTTAAAGTGGCGCAGTGGTAAAGTGATCGCCCTATTATCCGGACATCGGGAGTTTGATTCCCAGGTGATGTAACCTCTGGCAGCCGGTGGCATGGAGAGAGCTAATTGGCCGAGCTCTCTCAGAGCAAACCCAACATATAACATAAGTTTAAGCTAAATAGGCCATAGGCAAATTAGTATAAGACAAACAGAAATATAGCTATTTCAGTAGAACATAAAAGCCATTTATATAAATATTTCTTCACTAACGAGCACAACATACAACTCAGAGGTTGCTGAAATACCCCTTTTCATACCTCAGTCACTCAGAGCTAAGCAAAAAGCCAGGAGCTGGGTATGTTCTTACATGAGGTCACATTTGGGGTTAAATCTACATGGCTCGTTTATGCCTCTCGTTTATGCACGCACACACATTTTCTCCTTGGATTCCCTATGCTTGGAGTAATTTACAGTTTGACATTTGAATTTATATGTTTGCATTTAGAATCTGGATTTTATAAAAAATCTCAAAACCATAAGCTGTAATTTTGAATTGAAAAGGCAAACTGTACCCATGCAAAGTACATAACAAAAAAGAAGAAATGTCAGAAATAATAATACTTCTGTCAGACTCCAAGCTCCTTATTAAAGTAAATGGCTTTGGTGTAGGTAATTACAGCAAGAATCACCGAGTGCACTGGGCAGAAACCAGATAGGAAGGAGCTCAACAAGTGGACTAATGCCAACCAGAAAAAAGAAAAGAAAAAAAAGACAGACATAGCAAACTCCGTCTTGTGGAGACCTCATGTCTGCCATTGGGAAACTCGATTCAGCCTAAGAGACGCGTCAAACCCCAAGAGACGCGAGTCAGCGCGAAGCGGTCTGTTTGCTATTGCACATTTGAGGTAAACCACAGGCCCTTGGATTGTTCTAATAAAGTGTGGAGAACTTTAACAGCATTTACAACTCTTTCACGAACATTCATGGATTTAAATCTATGAAGTCTCACCAAAAAAACAAACAAAAAAAACTTTTATACATACCATATCCTTCACATTCACAGGACACTTGTTCTCACACAGGAGTTGAACAATGACAACATTTCCATTTATAGCTGTAAAAGAAAACAGACAAAAAATTAATTTTTCATACTATTACACAGATGTCACACACTAATGAGAATTTCAGTTCTTGGACGACGGTCGGTTACTGTAGTTCCTACCTGCAAATAGTTGCTTTCTGGAAAAGAAATTTTTTTTTTACTAAATCTTCCGTCATATCCGACTTCTTATTAAATGTGTATAAAGGGATTACATTGGCATTAAGTAGCAGCATCAGTGCAGCTACTGAGCATATATACTGTAGTACAGATAGCTTTCATTACTAATCGCTACGTTAGCTAGTACAAAGCACAGTGCACGAACAACTGATTTTCCCACTGATTAGTGCATTATTTAATTTCTCTTGCATTAGATAACTTTAGAAGCTTTATACAGTAGACACCCTGTAGCTACCACTATTTATCGTGAAACTTTGAGAGTTGTTCAACCAGGACTTTTGATTCTGCAGAACAACATTAATGAGAATAAAAAGTAAATTTATTTCCCTATGTACTCCCCTCCTACGCTAATGGACATATCCTAAGATTTAATTTCTGCTTGGCTACCATAAAGTTTTCTCAGTACGCCAAAGCCATGACCATACTGTCTGTGTCACGTTTGAACGCTGGCCTTCCAGGAACTCCTTTAATGGCCCAAACATGTGGAAATGGCATGAAGCAAGGTCAGGACTATAAGGGAGATGTGGCGGTAACTTCCATGCCAGTGGTGTTCGTGCAGGCGTTCCACTCAATAAATGCTCACGAGAAGGACTGCAGTGGGCTCCAAGCCACTTTGGCTGGGATCGTCATCCTCGGGCCAATAGCCTTCTTTTACCACATTTGCACCATTCAGATTTTTAACTGGTAAAAAGGTAAAAAATCAAGGTAAAAAGTTTTCTCAGTACACCAAAGCCATGACCAGACTGCCTGCTTCACATCTGAACGCTGGCCTACCAGGAACTCCTTTAATGGCCCAATCATGTGGAAACGGCTTGGAGTAAGGTCAGGACTGTAAGGGGTATAAGGGGTCACTCAACGACATCAGTTCCTATCTAAACTTTCTAATCACGTTCATATTTAAACTACTGGAAAGTACTGTTGCTACCCAACTCCAGTCCTTTCTAGTTGATAATAATCTTTTTGACCCTTTTCAGTCGGGTTTTCGTCCCCTCCATAGCACTGAAACTGCACTTGTAAAGGTAGTGAATGATCTACTGCTTACTGGTGATTCTGACTCCTTGTCTATACTTCTGCTACTTGATCTCAGCTCTACCTTCGATACCGTTTCCCATGATTTACTTATTTCTCATCTTTCTGGTCTGGGTTTCTCTGGTACTGCTCTCTCTTGGTTTTCTTCCTATCTCTCAGATAGACAATTCTATATTTCTGTTAAGGATTTTCGATCACCTACCATCCCCCTGAAGCGAGGTGTTCCGCAGGGATCCGTTCTTGGCCCACTATTATTTGCAATAATTTACATAATCCCACTTGGTCTGATCCTTCAATGTCATGGTCTTAACTATCACTTTTATGCCGACGATATTCAACTTTATTCTATCTGTACACCTACCCCATCTGCCCAAATTGACAAAATTTCTGCCTGCGTGAAGTACGTTAGCGATTGGCTTAACTTAAATTTTCTAAAACTTAATATGGATAAAACAGAGATGATTTTCATTGGAACCACATCACTCACCAGCAATATTTCCACAAATTTCACTTGTGAGATTGCTGGTTCCCACATCAAAACACCCACTTCTGTCAAAAATTTATGAGTTATCTTCGACTCAACACTCTCCTTTCAGTCTCACATTAAATGCGTCACTAAATCTGCATTCTATCACTTGCGTTGTATTGCCCAACTACGTCCCTTCATCAATACCAAAGATGCTGAAACTGTCATCCATGCATTCGTCTCATCACGCATTGATTTCTGTAATGCCCTCTTCATTGGTCTACCTGCCAGTTCCAGCTCCAGATTGCAATATATTCAAAACTCTGCGGCTAGAATACTTACTCATACTAAACGCTCTGCTCATATAACCCCAATCTTGAATAACCTCCATTGGCTCCCAGTAGCCTACCGTATTAAATTCAAAATTCTTCTCCTTGTTTTTAAATCTTTGAATGGCTTGGCTCCCTCTTATCTTTTCAAACTGCTTGTCCCCTACATCCCGACTCGCTCACTTCGTTCTTCTGATTCTGGCTTTCTTGGTGTCCCTCTGTACCGCCTCTCTTCAATGGGGGGAAGATCATTTAGTGTTATTGCACCAAAACGTTGGAATTCTCTACCACACTCTCTCTGTTCTGTTAACAATCTATCAGTATTTAAATCTTTGCTCAAAACTCACTTGTTTTCTGAATGTTATATGTCTGACTCGTTGGAATGAACTCCTTTGGTTCAATCCTCTACATGTCTTGTTTTGTATTTGTTTTGTATTATAAAATTGTGACACAATGTGGCTGTGTGGCCTCTAGAAAATAGCATTTCAGCCAGCAGCTTGGACAGTGATACAAAAAAGAGTCTCCATTTTAAGCAGGTGCAATGTCATTTCGTCAGTACTTCTGCTATCAAAAGCAGGAAAGAGACTGGATGGTGGGCAATTTGGTTGTCAAAAAAGCATCCAAACTGGACAGCAAAGACACTGAATAACCAAGCAACTAGCCATCCTGGTCTCTAATGAGTTATTATTATTAAAGTGTTTCTCTTCAATTAAAGTTGACAGACACATGGAACTTTGCTGATAAGACCAAACTATGAAAACCTTGAACGGTTCTTACCTGCGTGATGAAGGGCAGTCCTCCCGCTGCTGTCCAGAGCATCTATAACACATTTACTCTACAGGAAAGAGAGAGTTGCATCAGGAACGTGCGCAAAGGCTTACTGAATCCGCAGTATTTCAGTAAAAGCATTTCAGCAAAAAACTCAGTACATCAACCTAATTGCACTGCTTTGCCCCATTATTATTCTATTTGGCTGATTACGACTAACTCTGCTCTACAACAGTGCTTCAATACCACAATGTATATCCAATTATAGAAAGTGAGACAATTTGTCTGCTGTCATTGGCACATATTTCCCCTCAATAACAGCTGTTTTTTTTTTTCAGTTTTTCTTTTCTTTTCAGTTGACTCTGAAACATTTTTTGTTAGTTTGTTCGATTAGCTTTTACCACAGTAAAGTTATTTGTGATGATTTTTAACCATGCCAAATAAACAATATCTTGAATTATATCACTGTTCCTGTGTTCCCCATTTGTTTAATTAATAAATCTTTGTAACTCCTCCAAGAGTACACATAACACCACATGAGCAGGTCCACTCTTAGCCAATGTGAAATGCAAGACAATTCAGCGGCACGTCACACAATCCACTTCAAAATGATGCAGGAAAATATAGAACTCAACCGAAATATTTTTTGTGTGCAGAATAACAGAACACAGTTATGAGAGCAAAAATTCTACATACAGTATATAATCCCCTGCTACACTAATGCACTCATCCCAGGTGTTTCACTAGTGCTGGGATACCATCAAGTTAAAAAATTCTCTCAGTATGCCAGAGCCATGACCAGACTGCCTGCTTCACGTCTCAAATGCTGGTCTCCCAGGACCTCCTTTAATGGCCCCAACATGTGGAAATCGCTTGTCACATGGTCAGGACTGTACCTTGTCCCACCTTTGTACCTTGAAACGCTGGAATAAATGCATTAATGTAGAAATAAAGGTAGTTTTTACTCTAATAACTAAAGCTAGGCACAATTAATTAAACATTGTACCTTGATTATAATAAATTATCAGCATTATTTTAATTTCTGCACATATAGTTCACTGACTTGGTTTGTACTGTAAATATGCTATTAACTATTAAAGCTGGATTTTTTTTTTCTTCTAATGAAAGAGTTCTCTTCTGTTTTGCTTCAATGAGGAATCATGTGACTACACACATGGTAGTACAGTATGCTTCTAAGGAGATAGCTCATGAACACACAAACGGCAAAATATTAGCAGAATGAATATAAATACATCTTATAATAAAAAAAAAAAAAAGATTTAGCTCTGAATCTTCAATTATTTGTCCACCCTGTTATTATTATTCTGCATGATCAAAAGTTCTGGTTTGACTTGAATGTTCAAACGTGACATATTGCTCATAGTGCACAATTTTTTATGCTGTTGGATAAAATGGCGCCATAAAAAAGGTCATGTTCAAGTAAAAATATTTTCACTTAGTAATAAATAATAATAGTAATACATTTTAGGATGAAAGCAGCTGTGTAACAAAATTCTTTTATGTATGCTGTTTTAAAACTTGGGTAACTTTCCAGCATGTCCTTCAGACTGTGTACACACATGTCTAAAAAGAATACTCCACATTTTACTTCCTATGAAATGACCAGTAGAAATAACTTCAGAAAAAATGCCTCTCATCCAAATCAGGGCACTGAGTTCCTAACACGCCTACAACCTTCAGACGGCCATGTGATCTACTAATGGATGAATGAAGTGGATTAAAAGGAATGGATGGATTGAATGGATATATGGACGATACTGGAAAAACGATAGATGTAATGGATTAGATTAGAGAGATGCATTGAATGACAAATGAAAAAATGCATAGATTGAATTAGTTGGTGGAATGGATGGATTGCTAAATAGATGGATGGATTGAATCATCATGATGGAACTCAGACCAAAACCGGCATGCAAGCTTAAAGCTACTAGAACGATTCAGGTTCAGGTACCCCATATGCCTCTTTTTTTGGTCTTCCAGGGTATCTGTCTCAAAACAGCTCCAAAAGAAGATTCTCAGATATATTCTCGAATAAAGTTACTTAGTTTGGTAGGTACAAATGAACTTGGTCTAACCTGAGCTACTGTATGTGAATATACAGTAAATGCATTTTATATTATTGTACACATGTAAATGTATACATGGTCAATACAGGATACTATTCATCATCTTCATCATGTTCTACACTCCACTAACTTATATCTCTGTGCCAAACATTGAATCAACACCATTATTCCAACTAGAAATGCAAATAGTGCAGAGGAAATGCTGGCATGTCCATACTGAGGAGATTGACTTTGCTGTACAGTCCGAGCCCAAACCGGTGCATGTGTACACATAGTAGTGCGGTTCTAATTTGCTCCACATGATGATTTTAAATCAAAAGACAGAGAGAGAGAGACACACTGGACATTCAGCAGGGGATGTTGATGCATTATGTTTTCATCACAGACCAAAAAAAAGCAGAACTGAGTAAAGAAAGACACCTTAAAAACTTTATTTAAAAAAAGAAATGGCCTAAATATGATAGTTTCTGCAGGAAATCATCTTACCTGGATGCTCATCTCAGGACTCATACTGCACACCTTTTTACAATATTATGTACTGTTAACCTTTACTCATCTAAACCTGTATATTGCTATTATAAAAAGAAAAATATTCTTTTCTTTTAGGCTGATTCCTGTTATAAATATGTTCTATTTACTTTAATCTCAGGGAGTTGTCTCCTCCTGTTACCTCTATTTTGCTCAATAAAGATCTAAATCTGTATCCAGATTTTAGTAAAACTGTTTTTTGCTTCGTTTATTGGTAAGATGGTACCACACAAAAACAATTAAAATAGTAATAGAATTTATCACTAAACATCTGCCTGAACAGAATTCTAGTTGGGTAATGTGGTTAGAAAATAAACAGCCAACAGTTGCACTCAGCATGGTCTCACAGTTTGGCTTCATCAACAACTGTATAATCCACATGACCACATTATGAATCTAATCGCTCATTCATGCTGTAAAACTTCATTCAGAAACAATGTGGTCATTGTTTCTCACACTGAATTTCCACAGCGCACTGTGATAAAACAAGAAGGAAATGCATGCAAGACGAGGCTGGACCAGCCGTCATGGGGCACATGATGACCCCCAAATTAACTGCTTTTTCCATTAGGCCCTGACTTTCTGTTACAGTCTATTTGTTGTCTATGTATTTGAGGTTGGAAAACCTACTGGGGTGGGACGTAATGCCATATAATTACATTCTTTGACTATCCTGATATCTGTTATTTACTTTTATTACTTATTCCTATGTTTTAAAATAAAGCATTCTAAATTTCTCTACAATATGTTTTTCTTTGCAACTTTTTAGGCATCAGACATCTTGAAGGAGTTTCCTAACAAATCTAATCTTTAACAAATGTTAGTGAAGATGACTTCCATAGGCATTCTGATGTTGTGTATTCTGATTGTAAAATTATTTTAATTCCATTTTAGAAAAGGCAAATGCATAATTAAAAAAAAATATAATCTAGTATTATTTTTTTCAATACATTTTAACAAGCTTTGGGTCCCCTTATTTAAAAATGGACAGTGTAGCCAACAGAAGTTTTAATATAACCAGAGTGCGGATAATTTTTGATTCACCCTCATAAGTAAAGGATGCCGTAATGGCACACACATACGTTGCTGGAAAACGTGGACGAGTGAAGCAAGTTTGCAATGGAACGCTAGATTTTTTTTTAGCACTTTGGTTCCGCGAGCACTGAGACCTTGTTTCCTTTCCACTCACTCACCATGGTACATGTATGCTTCCTGGCACCCTGTGCACATTTAAAATGTTTAAAAACATGTTCACTGATGAATTAGAAGATAATGTCACACGATGCCCCTAATCAATTAACAATAAGTAGTTCATCAATTTAAAAAAATCAATAAGGAATACCATTTCATCACGGTAATTAATCTGCTGCTCTATACACAGTGTGTGTTTGACAGCAGTTTGTATTGGGATAGCTGATATCTGACAAGAAGAATATTTACTTATTGTTATCCTTATTCAAGCATTATAATTATTACGGTGCTTTCAAAATATACACATGGGGCAATAATAAAACTGAAGCTAGTGTGAAAGAACTGAAATCGGTAGTGCATGTAAAATAACGGCTAGAGTCCGTGTCATCACACAAACAGAAATAAGACAAGATCCAAACTAATTAATAAGCCGCGGTGCTGTGTTAGACATGTAATACAATGATTTTTTTTTTTTTTATAAACAAATTTACAAATCTTCCTACAGTGTATGACTGCAACAGCCAGACAAGTAAAATATGCACAAAAACTAATTTATTGTAGTTCTTCATCTTGTGTACTGACTTCACTCTCTCATTATTTCACATTTTGTGTTTTGTTTATTTGCAAATACTTAAGTATTTAACTTGAGTTGAAATACGTATTACTTCAGTATTCATGCCAGTCCGAAAATATAAGCAAGCATATTGAGAAAATTCTAATATAAATCTTAAAATATACTACTTTTACCTGTATGAGTTTTTTGGCACATTCCTGATGGTTGTTTTTGGCAGCAAGGTGTAAAGCGCTAAAACCTAAAATGAAGTTAAAAAAAAAAAAAAAACAACAACAACAATGAATTGCTCATAACTTGATTCAACACAACGAGAAACCTGTTTTAATGATATTTTAACCAGTGAAAAAAAAGCAGTTTATTTTTATATCACAACAAGTACCTAAAATGAAATCTGATTGATTAATTAATGAATTAATTAATTTAAAAAGTATGTTGCGTTTAATAGAATTGTCTGGTTAAGTGTGTATTAATTATATTTGTATATATTAAAAAACACACAGAACGTGTGTGAAAAAGTAAATAACTTAACTTTTTGTAACTTTAAAAAAAAGTTAAAAAACTTTTTTTTTGTAAAAAAAAAAAAAAAAACTAGTTAGTTTTTTTTTTACTTTTAAGTTTTTTAAAAAAAAAACTTGTAACTTTTTTAAAAAGTACAGTACAGTAGTGTGAAAATAGTCTTGAGCCACCACTTATTTCTTCATATTAAATTCAATACAATTATGTAGATAAAATGCAAGAAATGGGAAAAATGTTTTACTGTGACAGACTGCGAACAGGAAGTGCCTAAAGAAAATATGAAAAATTGGTGGCTTATGCAACTACCTCAGCAGTGACCTCATTTCCCCTCACGTCTGTTCCAACCACTCAGCATTCAGAATCACCAGTAGAGATTGATGGGAAAATTGATTCGATTATGAATTGCGGTTCTTCATTAATGTATAGAAATTAGTCTCAAAATCCAGTCATTATACATGCTTACATCAGTCGCAAAACACTGCGAGGGCAAATTAACCTTGAAAACTGGTATAAACGATTTACACATTTGCCATTTCAAGTGGTTAGAGTAAATTATTACCCAAGTTTGTTTAGAAAAAAAAATTATCAGATGACATAACAGAGGTATTTACTGCTTATTTAAAAATGCACAGTGGCTTTTTTGTTTAATTTAAGTCAAATGTTAAACTCTTGTATACTAACTATTGTTAGAAAGAACAGGCTACATTTAATTAATCAATCATATTCAATTCAGTTGTGAAACTGTTGAACAAAGCTAGGGTATATAGAATTTGAGTGATAAAAAAAAAAAAAAAAAAAAAGGTTAAGTTTCAAGGCCTTAAAATTGCAACATATCAAAACTGGATATTTATAAAATCATGGGGTCATTGGCCATTTGTGATCGTCTGCACATTTTTCTCATTGGATCATGCATTGAGATGGTTTTTATACTTAGATGATTCATTGATCACTGTGTGGCTTAACAAAAACATTCCTCTGAAACTGGTCAGGTAAACCAGGAGTCCTTCAGGAAGCCTGGAGAGCTATACCTCATGACTACATTTAAAAATACAAGAAAGTCTCGCTCTTTGAAAGCAAAATATGAAAAATATGGGGAGACTCAAGACTTTTGTACAATACTGTAATTATGTGATAAAATAATAGCATACAGTACTTATATACTAAAGTAAGCAAGAAGAAAGCAGAGGGAAATTGTGTACAGTACTTTAGTAAGTTAATATGTATTGACTATGTTAAAAGCATCAGAAAAATGTCATCACCTATAGTAATGTTCACAAGTAAACACACTACAGCCAAACTGTGTCGGTGTTTGCTTTACATGCTGCTGTAAAAATCAACCATGTACTGTATAAAAAAAAAATCCAACAAGCAAAAATGGAGTTAAACGCGTTTCCTAACCTGAAGCGTCTACCACAGACACATCAGCTCCATGGGCAAGGATGATGGCGAGACATTCGGCCTGACCACGTGTTGCTGCAACATGCAGACTGAAGGAGAGGAGACACACCCAGACTTTACCACAAACTCATTAAACACCTGACATGCACAAAACCTTCAAGAATAAGTAACAGTAACAGGCTTTATTATACAGTGGCGGCCAAAAGCATTGAAACAAAATTTTTTATTCTTTTAGTCTTTTAATGCCGTTCTCAAAAAATGTTTACAAAGTCAACTGAGATAATAAAAATTTGTTTTTTTTTATGCAATGACATTAGGGCTGTAGCTATCGAATATTTTAGTAATGGAGTATTCTACCAAAAAATGTAATCAATTAATCGAGTAATCGGATAAAATGCACTTTTGCTTAATTAAACAGCAATGTAAAATATATAAGAGAAACAAAGATTAATTGGTTTTCTTTTTAGAAAAATCTACTTTTATTTTTTAAATGCATACAGCATTTTATCAAAAATAAACAGTCATTATTCACAATACAAGGACTAGTTTATACCCCTATCCCCTCCTATGCGGTTTGACTCGCAGTGGGATGCGGTGTTAGGTACCGCTGCGACTGCCCGCCGATGTTCCGCAAAGTTCTGCAAGGTCCGCTAAAAAAAATTAAACCTGTTTAAACATATTTTTAAGGCGGCTTAAACATATTTTATTTTCCGCGCAGAAAGATGGAAACGTAATCGCAGCGCCAAAACTTGCGGTGAATCAGGAAGAACCGTACTTCCGGCCACCGCGCGAAACCGCGTAGGTGAGATAGGGGTATTAAAGTTCACTGAGATTAATTAAGTGCATTACAGCACCATACATTCTTATTTTAAAGCCTTTTCTCGGATGCAAAAAAAAAAAGTTTTTCAAATGACTTTAAGGATAAAAAAAACTAAGGCACAAAATAAATAATTACACAAAAACAATAAGTTGAGCAATTAAAAGTTTCAAAATCTACATCTCAGGCGTAACATAAGCCTTTACTGACAATTTCTTCTTCTCTTGGCTCGCTGATATTTTTAATCGCTCCCTTCCATTTCGCAGCCCGCAACAGAACGCTCCCTCAAATCAATACACAGCTAACTGTTTGCGTCTCCTTCCGCTTTGTGGGTGACGTAAGCGCTTCTTCTTCGTTGGTGTTTACTGGCGGCTTGCATCCGGAAGCGCGCTGTGTCAAAAGCGTGCTGTCAACAAATAATTGCGCAAAAACATAACGCAAGCTTTTAAAATGAATTAAACGAAGCTTCGAGGCAGAAGATTTTGCCTCGATCATTTTTTGTAATCGAATTACTCAATTTACTCGAGGAATCGTTTCAGCCCTAAATGACATAAAATAAATCAATGTTTAGTATGACGCCTGCTTGCTTGTTTCATAAAGATCATGTACAGAACTTGAGTATTCCCTAATTTAAGCCGGTTTTGAGCAGAGGTGGACACAAAAAGTAAAAGCCCTGCCACTTATTTTTTCCTCTATGAGCTAAACCAGCTGCTTCTTTTAAACACAACTCTTCAGCCACATAGACTTGAACTAATTATGACATCATCTGTTCTGTGCACAGGGAGAACTTTAATGCATGACATATGTTGTATTAATACTTTCGACCACCACTGTATAAGCATAATAGGAAAATGTAGGAGTATATTAAAAATGGTGTCAATTTTGTTTATTCATTAAGATATGTTTTTTTCTATCCTGACTTTCAGGTCAGCCGAAGACATAAATCAGCAGGTTAATGATTTTGCTCAAGGACTCAATTCATATTTACAACCAGGCAATCAAGTAAAGCAAGCATTAAAAAAAAAAAAAAAATTTAACTCAGACTCTGAGACTGTAACACCGCCATATTTAAAGACTTAAGCCATTCTAGCTTTCATATTTATTTTAATTAAATTAAAACCCTTAATTTTGAAATGGTCTGGTCAATGGAGTATGAAATTAGAAAAATCATGTCCAGTTTTAAGAGACCATTAATTAAATGAGTCTTTTAAAAAGACATTATGACAATTGGCATAATATACATGCAAATGTATACGTATGCAAACTGGCATTCATGAAAATACAGTGAATTTAAAAAAGTTGATAAAAGGCTATTTGATTATTGCATGTAAACAAACATTGAGATAAAACAAGCCAGTTTGATAAATTCATTCATCAGTACAGTGTAAGACATTTAAACTTGCATCGGTCACATTTTGTGCATGCATACATGGAGTGCTTTATTAACTGTGTCCTTCCTGTTGCTCATTCTTTCTTGATGAAGTTCAGATGCAGCATCGCTGAACTGAAGGATTTTTGAGTTAGCTTTTCTAAGGTCTGTAAATGTTTTTACACATAAATGTAAGACGTACAAAAAAAGGCATTTAGTCTCTTAAAGAAAAGTAAAATCCTGTATCCCACCTTGAATATTTAGAAAATGTGAAGACTATATTACCATGACTGCCGCTTTTTATCATTTGTTTTTTAATTTTATTTCATCTTTCTTGTCTTGCACAGTAATATTATATCGCTGTTCTCGATTTTATGTAATAAATATGGTACTTGAAGATTCCATATACTGTGCATATGGACTGCTGCATTATAATGTAGAGGTCATTTTTCTTTTATGGAATTTTGTGGGTGTGGCCAAATGTAAATCAGGTTCCTTAATTAATTATGTGTGTGGTTTCTCTTTAATGTCTCATGTTTTTAAGGAGATTCTTCAGCTCACTTATTATGTATAATAAATGATTATTTATTGCAAATTCTTTAACAAGATGAAATTCATATTGAGTTTTGCTGACACGCTATCAGGATAGACATTTTCCTTAATAACATTTAAAGTTTGTATCAATAAGGGAAGCCTCTGGTCCTCTCTGTACTCACGCAGACTTGCCCTCGCCATCCAGTTTAGTGGCACTGGCTCCTTTCTTGGCCAGGAGCGAGGTGACCTTCTCCACCTCTCCATGTTCCACGGCACTCAGGAGTCGTTCGTCATTTTTGCTCCATTCGTTGGTCTGTAAAACATACAGCAGGTGGGTTTCACAGCATTCACACGGTCACAGAGCTGATGAATAAAGGAGTTTACATGTTTTGTATATCTTTTGTAGGAATCAATCAATACACCCTACCACTAACACGTTTCATATTTATTATTTAACATCATGCAATTAGCTGGAATGGATGGCAGCATCATTTTTAAAGTGCCAAGGATCTATCTGTCAACTAGTCATGCTTTTTACATTTTCAACCATATCAGGTCCTTGTAGCTTTTAAACGCTGAATTGAATTTTCAGCAAATCGACGCAGGTGGGGTTTTTGTCACACCATGCCATTTCATCAAATCAGCACAGCTTGAAATCCTTCAGTCCTCACTTTAGGGTTTTATACCATTCAGAAATGTCTCTTGGAGCCTTTTAAAAACGGCGAGATCCGTTCAAGCAACTGAAATCAAAGACAAAATTATTGGGAGGTGTAGCCACAAAGATCCAAAATGTCCCCCTCAGCTGAATGGAAACTGGTTCGAACACCACAGGGACCACAGAGACAAGAACAGCAGCGGGACAAAAGGGACAAAGGCCTGACATGCAAAGGAAGCTGCTGAAACACCAGTGTCACTGTCTACCATGGACTGAAAAGCTGCAGTTCAAGAAAGAACCCCCTGCTTCAAAACCAACACCTTCAAGTTCAACTAAAGTTTGCAGGTGACAATGGAGAGTATGGACAAGGAAAGTCTTCTGGACGAAAGCCTTAATCAGAGTTATGTTTGTAGAAGTAAAGGTGAGACATTCGCCTAGAACATTGCAAAAACTGTTAAGCATAATGCTGGTGGTAAGATCATACAGACAAAATGTATCTTTTCAACCAGGCAATGACTTCAAACGCATCAAACCTGGCTGTGCAACGGTTAAAGTGGGCTTTTTGGAGTCTGTTAAAAAATTTGTGGGCCATGTCTAAGTCAGGTCTGCACCGGGAAAAGCAACAAATCAAATTGAATTCTATCGTATATACCAAGAAAAGGTGTGAAATCGCTGTCGTCTCATCATCTATACCGCTTTATCCTGTATACAGAGTCCAGAGGGTCGAGGGCGCACACACGTACTGTACACACTCATTCACACACTACGGGGTAAACGGGGACCGTCAATCAGCCTAATACACATGCCCTTTTATTGTGGGAGGAAACCGCAGTACCCAAAGGAAACCCACCAAGAACTGGGAGAACATGCAAACTCCATGCGCACAGAGGTGGGAATCGAACCTGGACCCCAGAGGTGCAAGGCAACAGTGATGACCTCTAAGCCACTGTGCCACCCAGTCTTTAACTAACTTAACTAGTCTTTGACTACCAACAGCATTGCAAAAGCTGAAACTTGTTAAGACACATTTATTCAAATTCAATTCAATTCAATTTTATTTGAATAGCGCTTTCAACAGTGGTCATTGTCGCAAAGCAGGTTTACACAATCAAAAGAATTATTTACGTTTGTATGAAATGTGAATGTGTATGAATCAACAATGGGTCCTGTATGAATATTTTTGAAAAGGTTCAGAAAACCTCAAATTAATTAAAACACTATGATAATAATAAATGTTATACCAAACTATTTGTGATTTCTTCTATTGCATTCTTTCCCAGAAAAGAAACAGTTAAAAATAATTTATGAATTGCAAATATTGTCATGACCTTCATGTTCATGATGAGTGTACTGTATATGAAGTTCTGGGCAGATCGAAAAGATTTTTCATTTTTTCCCTCAGTCTCCGTGAACAGTCTCAACATTTCCAAATCACCAAATTTTTGCCAATTATTTGATTTATGTCATTTCATTATAAAAATACTGTCATCTGTTACCATACAAGTCAAAAAGTTGACATTTTATAACTGTGCAAAAGCCTCGAGACTCCCCCTATTTCTTCATTTTTGCTTTCAAAGAGCCAGCCTTTCTTGTATTTTAATGTAGTCTTGAGGAAAAGTTCTCCATGTTATCTCTCATTTCTGACGATTATTTGTGTCTTATTTTCTGTCCAGCACCTGTACCTGACCAGTGCAATCAATCAATGTTTTTTGCTTGTTAAGGCACTTCAGACATACAAACATTTAATTAAAGGCATGACATTACATCAACAACTCATTTTAAAATTGTATCTTTAGGCACGTTGCAGCCTGTCGCTGTACAACATTTCATCTTATTTTTTTTTAAGTTAATGTATAGTAGTTATTTAATTTCATTTGAAGAAACGAGCAAAGGCTCCAGACTTCGGCACAGTACTGTAGCACAAAAAAGTCAAAACAAGGAAGATGAGGATTGCCACAATGACGCACTTTATTAAAAAATATTAATATATCATATTGTCTAGTGCTCATCTCCACCCACTAATGTATTCATATTTTGGTAACTTGCAAGGTCACAAACCACGACACAGGAAATGAAGTGCCTTTATTAAGCTTGATTGATAATGATCCAAACAGGGAAAAAAATGACAATGAAAAGAGAACCACATCAGATCAAAGGATGCAGGCAGAAAATGGCTGATTTAAAGTCACAGCAACCCACTGAACAGGAAGAAAGAAGTGAAGAACTGCAGAAGTGAAAGCAACCCAGTGTCAACAAATTTTCCTGAGAGAACAAAACACTGAGGACAGACGACCTGAACACGCACAGGACTTCAGAATGTTTTTTTTGTTTGTTTGTTTTTTCCTCCCCACGTAGGACGTTACACACCAGATGACACAGAATGCAAGAGATGGCGTATGACTGGCTGACATGGCAACATGTTTTATTTTAGGCTGTGTACAGTATAGCATGGAGAGGAATATAAACCGCAGGGATGAGCCGACAAAACACGGGAGGTCTCTGTTAGTGTGTTACTATTTATGGAATGCAACAGGACACGCCTCTCAAATAGGCACACGAAAAACTCGCCTCTCTATTTTAGACACCACTTCAAACTGACTGCTGTCCAAAAGCATGGACCAGCTGGTGCATCAAAAAGTCAGAAACCATAAAATAAACTCATTTCAGTTCCTCTCTAGAGTATATCGTTTCGGATATGCTCGTTGAATAAACGCATTTTTCAATTATTTTATTAGAGAATGCACAAGCAGTTTCAAGAAGAATGCAAAAATGTTTGTGCAATGAGCCCTTCAACAAATTTGATTCCTCAGAAAGAAAATGTGTATTTTAATAAAACAAGCCGCAAGTGTTGTCTATAATAGACCTGGCGGACAAAGAGAAAGGATGCCACCCCCCACTGGCATAGCAACTGATCTTGCTTAGTAAAAGCTACTTGTGACATTTGTGATAGATTGAGATACAAAAACTCAAACATCTTTTTCTGACATACATCTGAACAATTTTTCAAGAAAATTTACATTTTATTAGCACCCGAGCACTGTCGAGACACAGACGCTGAAATAGAAACGGAGCGAGAAATCTGAAGTCATTGAAGGCCTGGGTGTTTACAACGCAGTGGAAATTCCCGTTGTCTATTTATATTTCCTTTCATCGCTCGGCCTTTTGCTCTGCTACATCCCGGCATGTGTGGAATAGGTGTAATGTAACTTGCACTTATGACCTTTCTGCACCCTCTTTCACCTCACACCTGATCTTTGAGCGCAAGAAAGGTAGCTACTGTAGCTGCATTTTATGAAATTAATTCTGCCTTGAGAACACACATCCTGCACAGCAAATAGAAATTCCCGCAAATTTGCAAGTAAAAGAAAAAAAATTGAACCAAACAAAGTTGTAATTTTATACATTTTGATCAAGATTTTAAATCATTAAATTAAAAAACATTTTAGGGCACTAGGGCACACCTCCATCAAGGCTGCAGGGGGCTAGAAGGCTAGAACATGTTTCCTAGGTATCTTTTAAAAAATGCTTTCTTGCATGTAGGGAGCGATGTACAGTAATGCGCTCAGTGAATAGTGCTATTCATTTCTTTCACTTCCGTGAGCTCACAGACGCCCATGATTTGCATGATGATTGCTACAGTAGAATGCCACCCATTTCTCAGCTCCGAAAGCTTGTCCAATCAATTCCATAAAACTAACCTCTCATCCATCAGCGTAGAACACACATATTTCATTCAATGTAATTTGCAAACAAAGGTTTCTTGATCGCAAGTACTGTAAAGGTTTTTCATTTGCAAGAAAAGTTTTTTATTTAAAAACAACTGATTAAATTCTTCATCAAAAACAGTAACAGATACTATTTTTTTTTCAGTCCACATTTTCTCACTTGCAAACTTGATATTTACTTTATATTTTACTTGCTTGTAAGATGTGTGCTCTCAAATAAATTTTTTGTATTTGCATTTAAAAGAGAGATTTTTTTTTTCATAAAATACAAAATGTATTTATATTTTTATACCCAGGGCTTAGTCAAAACATGACAAAAGTCTTTCTTTTCATCCTATTAGTCTGTTGGCAGAATACATATCAGAATGAAACCGATACTTGCTACATGTATTTACTTTGGTTTCATGCTGTGCATAATTACTAAAATCGATTCAGTTATGTATAGCATTTCTTTTGTGTGGCAATTCATGTATCCCCACACTGACTCCAATAGTGGTTTGTTAAATGATTTTTATTTATTTATATATACAGTACAGACCAAAAGTTTAGACACACCTTCTCATTCAAAGAGGTTGAATTTGTATTATGACAAGAAAAAAGTGGCCGTCATTACTTTAAGAAATGAAGGTCAGCCAGTCCGAAAAATTAGGAAAACTTTGAAAGGGTCCCCAAGTGCAGTCACAAAAAGCATCAAGCGCTACAAAGAAACTGGCTCACATGCGGACCGCCCCAGGAAAGGAAGACCGAGAGTCGCCTCTGCTGCGGAGGATAAGTTCATCCGAGTCACCAGCCTCAGAAATCGCAGGTTAACAGCAGCTCAGATCAGAGAGCAGGTCGATGCCACACAGAGTTCTAGCAGCAGACACATCTCTAGAACAACTGTTAAGAGGAGACTGTGTGAATCAGGACTTCATGGTAGAATATCTGCTAGGAAACCACTGCTAAGGACAGGCAACAAGCAGAAGAGACGCGTTTGGGCTAAAGAACACAATAAAGAACACAATAAAGAAAACTCTTTGAATGAGAAGGTGTGTCCAAACTTTTGGTCTGTACTACACACACACACACACACGTTTACTTCTCACACACTGTAACATGATAAGGTTACTGTACAATAGAGTCTTTTCACTGTAAAGACATACAGACACACAGCTACACAGAAATGATTTCTGTAGGAAGTTATTATTGATGACCCAAATGTTCTTTTCCCCCCTCCACTGTATTTTTAAACTCTCCTTTGTCTTTGGATTATATATATATATATATATATATATATATATCCCTTAGTGGATACATTCCTATGATTGCCAGGTACGAAGGCAGAGACCTAAGTGAGCACTGCGTATCCATATTCAGAGGTACCTGCATACATTGTAGTTTATACCTTTAATGAAGCAATAAAGGGCCATATTGAAAATGTATTACATACAACAGTGTCGCTTGTGATTTCGCTCAGGAAAAAGGAAAATGTGCAACTTGACACTTTTTAAACAATGTCCACCGCATCGGTTCGTAACACTGAGTGCGAGTCTCACCCTGAGTAATGTTCACCATGCATACAGGAAACCATATCCATCCCTCAATCCCACTTCTAATCTAAATATTTATCTTTTGCTTATCTTAAAACGCAGTGTTTCTGCTCAGAGTTAAACTAAAAACTAACAATATTCGAGTAAACGCAGTGCATTCCGAACCTCTGGTGCATTTACAGTAACTGCAAGCCCCCAACAGCAACCAGCGAATCAAACAGCTCTGGAAATCAAACTCCACTTAAACCTCATCAGGAAGCGGGAAGCAAGGGAGAAGAAAAAAAACACCTCCACCCACCGTTTAATGTAAACCTTTAACTGTTATCTGATTGAAGTCCCTCGAAACACCAACAGACCCATCTTTCTAAACCTAAAAATAACTCCCCTCCACAAACACTTTAAAATATTACGAAATAAAAGCAAAAAAAGTAAAAGGATGGGATAGATTTCCTCATGGACATCATCTAAGGAAAGCACATTTCCTAAAACGCAGTAATTTACTTAAAATAGCTTTACATCTAATCTTAGTAATCACTATAACATCATTAAAGTAAAAAGGTTGCCAAAAATGTTCAATTACCCCACGTATGATAAATCAGTGGAGATGTATGAAAGGTAACACTGCAGCTACAACAACACTTCCAGCTAAGGAATGGAAGGCCCTCTAAAGAAGATGTGTTTTCCGTAGAAACTTCTGCATATAGAAATAAATTAATATCAAATGCAAACATCATTATCCAAACCACAGATAACATCTTCTAACCAAGTCTGTAACTGTCTCACCAGTCTAGACACCAAACCATGACTTTATAACCTTTTTGTCTATATTTACTGATATGTCGAGTTTCACACAGCTTTAAAAAAACATTTATGGCATTTTACAGCGCCCTTATACAGAGGAAATTACTTTCAGCTCAGTTATACAACTGATGAGGGTTACGACCTTTTGATCAGAAGTCCAATGTCTTAACTACTGATCTACTGTTACATCAGCAAGTCATATAGCCAGAACTTACCCTAGGGCTATGTCCCTACGTTTTTTTTAATGAATGTAATCAGTTCTATATTTTCGACTTTCAACTTTTCACATCTGTAATAAAATTTTCAGGAGAGGGATGTGTAACATTTTCGACTTCACCAATCTGTAAAAGCAATGTCTATCATTCAGATATAGGTCACATTTGCGTCAACGTTCCCCACATATTCATTCAGACATGCAACAGCTATGACTATGATGGGAGACACATTTCTGCATTTGATTTAGCTAAAAACAAAAAATCCAACTAAATCCTTTGTTGCAGTCATACTGGCAGCTTCTAAACAATGTCTGGGATTTGTCAAGACAGGGTTGCCTGATGAGAGACAAAATCCCACCTTGGCAGTTTTCATGCTGAAATCCTTTCCATAATCTTGAGTAGAAGAAAAAACCTAAGAGGTGTTGCAGTTGTTAAAGTGTAACTTTTTTAAGAAGTCATAATTGGTAGGACCATTACTGTATGTCATAACGTCATACATCAGTACGTCATGATCTTTTACATAAAAAAAAAATGTGTTGCATGAAAAAGTGCCACAAACCCCCACCCAAACACACCCACCCCCCCACCCACACACCCCAACCCACCCTCACACCCCCCACCCACCCACTCAAACACACCCACCCACACACCCCCCACCCACCCACTCAAACACACCCACCCACCCACCCACTCACCCCCCACCCACCCACCCACCCACCCCAACACACCCCACCCACCCAAACACACACCCCCCACACCCACCCACCCAAACACACACCCCACCCCCACCCAAACACACACCCACCCCCACCCAAACACACCCACCCCACCCAACACCACACCCACACCCCCACCCAGCCAAACACACCCACCCCCCCCAAAAAAAAAAAACCCACCCCCCCAAAAAAAACACCCCCACCCAAACACACCCACCCCCACCCACCAAATGGATCAAGTGCTAATGGAACAACGTTATGGCGTGTGAACCAGTTGAAGGACTGCTCGCCTTTCAGACCAGCGGCTTCTCATATTGCCGAGCCAAAGCAGCGCTGCTTGAGAAACGGCCGGACTTTGACCTGGATAAGTCAGTTTTATTCTCACTTTCACTTGAGTGCTAGTAAAAAACCTTTTTAAACAAACTGCTGAGGAAATGAAATAAGGCTCCAACAACTAGGCATGAAAAAAAAAGTGTTCAGTCAAATAAGCTGCACACTGTAGTTACCACCTTAAATCTTCCAGTCAGTCTCTTCACTGTATATAAATATTCATGAACAAATCACAATGCTTATCAATATTCATGTCCTGACATTTGATTAAACTTGTGATTTAGTTCGATATTTCTCCCCTGGTTTTCTGGTAATTCTGACACCATGTCAGTTCATCTCTCTCAGCACATCACAGCCTTCATTTAAATACATGGATAGCCATCACATGCTTCCTCCAGGACTTATAAATCCAGCCAACTACGTACATGCTGCAGATTCTGCTCACTCACTCTGAGGAAGGTGCTATCCACCCTCTTCCACATGGAGATGTTCATGATAGGCTAGTGTCAGAGTCACTGACAGAGGAGAGACAGTAAGCCATCCATATCTGTCACAGACCACAGCATGTTTTCTTCTTTTGGACTCCCATGAGTGACTGTGGGATCACTGGCTGGGATTCGAACTCGTGATCTCAGGAAGACTGGGAGAACGCCTTTTAATTGCACCACTCAGTAATAAGGTTAATTAAACGATTCATGATTGTCATGGGCTGGTGAGATAAAGAAGCCTCAGGCATTAAAGAAATCAAGCATTATTCTGAGATTATGTGAACTTTTTGATTGGTTTAATGCGATGCAGTAGAAACAGCTTATTTCTTCAAATTTCAGACAAATAACTGTGCATCACAATAGATCATGCCAATGATTGAGTCAATTATGTTGAACATTGTGAAAAGCCCCTGTAACTGGTTTTATGTTAAAATATACACTCACTGGCCACTTCATTAGGTACACCTTGCTAGAACTGGGTTGGACCACCTTTTGCCTTCAGAACTGCCCTAATTGTGCCTAATAAAGCGGCCAGTGAGTGTAAAAAAACTTGGAAAACATGGCACTAATCTAAAACATGTTTCGTTTTTTTTTCTTTCTGCATCACCACCATTTCCTCAGGGCAAAGTATGTTAAACATCCATTAAATCTAATTAATGGAGCTAAATCCATGTGATACTGTACACTGGTAAAAATATTACGCAGAAGTCAAGCATTCTGCATTACCTCTCAGCTCTCTGCCGTGAGCCCCATCTCTTGAGAAGCATATAGAAGAGAACTAAGGAGAACTGCAGAAGAGGCCTGGACAAGGTCTCTGTCCGGATAAACAACAGCTGTTAAAATCACTCCAGATTACCCAAAAGCCTCTCCACCATTTGTCATGAAGTTAACTGCAAAAGCAGTCAGAATTTCCTTGAAAAGCCATGTAGGCTCCCTCATGTCGAACCCCCCACCACAAAAAAAAAAAAAAAAAACTCTCAGTGTAAAACTGCAGTGCTAAGACATACCAGACAAAATGCTGTTTAATGTCAGACAGAAACCATTCACCATGTAACATGTATGTACACAACTGGAGCAGGAATGCACCCTACCTCCTGAAATATGCACTGGGACATGTTCAAGGAGAAAAATGTTACGTCTGAGCCATGCAGCGATAAATATCTATTACATTTTAGCTACAGTAACCTCAAGCTCTGACCTGCTGACGCCGAACATGACCTGGTTGACAGACTCCATCTTGATTGTATGAATACAGGTTGGTTCATAGTGAAATACTGAAATGATGAATACATGGTGAGAGAGCACATCCCAAGCACAATATTGTCACTAATACAGCTACGTTACACACTAACTCGCACACTTTATTAACCCATTATTACATTACTTTTGTCCTGATTAAAATTCTCGGTATGCATACATAACAATGTTAAATGTCAAATCATAACAAAAAAATACCACAATGACAGCAATTTACCAAAATATAAAAAAATATCAATTTATCAAAAATATCAAAATATCATTAATCACGGCTCTACAGCCAATCAGGGGCGTCTGTGAGCTCGCGCAACGGAGGGAGCGGATAGCGCTGTCCTCCGAGTGTGTTACGCCGCCCCCAACGGTGCGCGAGCGAGCAGTTCGAAAAGATGCGGTCGGCTGGCGTCACGTGGTTCGGAGGAAACACGTGATAGTCTTCGGCCCTCCCGGCTGAGTGGTAGTAGTAGCCTTAATGTGGGAGCCCCCTAGTGACGGGGAGGAATTGGACACGACTAAATTAGGGAGAAAATCAGGGGAAAAAACTAAAAAAAAACAAAGGAGTATACAGTGACCAAAATACATTCAAGTATATATCAGACAAGCAGGTTTTTAATAACTATTGTCATAAATTCCCAATGATGTCCATATGGATCATTCTAAGAAAAATGCAAAGTTTAGCCAAAAATTAACAAGCAAATACAGTACCAGCTAGTATTATTAGCAGGCATAGTGACTAACAAATGAATGCAAATGATCCCAGAATACACATAAATTATTATTATTATTATTATTCTTTTTTTTAAGTTCACTGGAATCCTTCATCCAGCACTAAACATCCATCATCACATCTCACCATACTGGCCCTCCTAAACACAACCCAAGAACATTCTGTTCTTTAACCTGACTTTGTCTGTTCTCCCCTTAAATTCCATCCCCTAACAGCCTCCCCAGACATGCTGGCTTGGCTGAAGAACCCTTGGGAGACGTTCCAGGGGTCCACGCTAAAGATTGATTATGATCAGTTTACAGGAGATGTGGACTGGTGCAGCTCCAGAGAGCGCATGGGTCACAATCGAGCAAATCACGAGCTTATGCCTGTAAAGGCAAAAGAATGAGGTACTAAGAATAGATGTGTTTTTTTTTTTCTCTCTCCTCAGCATGCACTGGATCGTGTCTCGCATTCTTCTGGAGACTTGAACTGAACCAAAGACCTAATTTTCACAGAAATAGCTTTCACTGCTCTAATTATAGATTAGAAAAGAATTTGAAATGGTTTGATTAGCATAAAAAAACATCCACAATAGATGCTTCTCTGCTTCTGTAAACGTATTTTGCCTGCCAGTGTGTTTTTAAATTAATTAACAAAGCAAAAACCATGAAATGTATACACTATGCGGCCAAAAGTATGTAGAATGCAGTAAAAAACTGGATATTAAACATTCCATTCCAAAACCATGGCCATATTAATTATTGTGCGTTTCTCTATTTGCTGCGGAGGAAGGAAGTTTTGGATTGTGTCTATGGGTATTTGTGCCACGCAGGCACAAGAGTACAAGGGGATAAGCACTGATGTGACGACCTGGCATGAAGTTACAGTAGTGTCCATATTCATCCAAAAAGATCTAAAGCAGGGTGTAGTTCACCAACCTTGACCATCAATGTCTTCATGGAGCTCAATTTTGTGCACAATACTATTTAGGCTAGAAAACCCCAATGCTATAAACATTCCATTATTTTAGAAACTGCGTCCAACTTTGTGGCAATAATTAGGGGAGGACCAGCATGTGTGTGTTATGGTCAGGGGTCCACGTACAAATTATGTTTATGCATAACATATTTATATATTTATATGGCAGTGTGTGCGATTGCACTATGATTGGCAGTTAGATCACACAAGCAACAAACAATGCAGTAAGATTGGTGGGAAAGCAAGATAGAAGTGACATGGAGATGATGTATAGTAATCAGAACATAAAATGCTTTTAAAGAAAAACACTGGTCTTGTTCGGGGTTCCAGGGCCCATGACTAATGAAGTGACATTTCAATTCATGACCGAACTGCAGTGGAGGAGACAACTTATAAATTTATAAAGCGAGTCTGCAGTACAACTAAAAGTTTCATTGTGCAGAGCAGTCCTGTGTTTTGGTGTCCCAAAATCCTAAATGACTCAGCATGAATGTAGTAGCTATTGTTCCAAACAAAGAAGTATGTAACTCATGGGAAAAGAAAACTTGTGCAGTCATAAGACTTATCATTTTTCATGGTTTTTTTTATTTTTTTATTCATAAATGTCAGCAAGTTTTTGATAAAAAAAAAAAAAAATGTTGGCTCAGAGGTTCGGTATTCTGTTATGTTATCATAAATAAAAATATTCCTTTATCTGTCTAGCACCTTTATTTTCTCTCAACATGTTTTCCTGCTAGCTGACTGTTTTGTGCTAGCGGGAGAGAGACATGACGGCTTTGTGCTACACTTTGTTTTTGCTCGATTGATGAGCAATTCCACATTCCAGGCTGTTCCTTAAACGCAAAAGATCTGTCCATCATCCTCGCACAAAAACGGCGTACTGTACCATCAGACAGAACACACCTCGGCACACGTGTAGTGCAGCAGGTAGCTATAATTACAGCATGGACATGTGTGGTACGGTCTCAAAGCATTCTGCATTGCTTTGTGAGAGTGAAGAAGATTTCACTTTTTTTTTTTTTGTTCCATTACTCTGGGCATTGAACCCACTTGTCTGCTGAGCTTCTATGAATAGAAAACCAGATGAGAGCTGAGACAAATGTCCAGACTTAAACAGACGCATATTTCACAACAGAAAAAGTTCTTTGTCCACGTTGAAATCCAGACCCAGACATGCGCCCTTTTGAATCAAGACATTTACTGTACACCAGTTACACACAAACACAGTTACGGCATTAAAAAAAAAAAAAAAAAAGATGAATAAATGATAAGTGAAAAAAAAAAAATAGACTTCATGGCTTCCTGTGAGCTGCTTTGTTTCACATGGGGTTGCAACCCTCAGTCTTAATAAAGTGCGAGTTTCTGTCATGTCATCAACGTGATTAGTCTCTGTCAGATGGAGAATAAGTGCCAGCTCCATGAATGCTCTAAAGCAGGGACCACTTTAAAAATCTGTGTCTTTTTTGAAGCAAATTATTTAACTATTTACAACAATACTTTGGCCATTATTGTCGCAGACTCGCTTTTCCTCCCGATATTTCCACTGATGGACACATTGTTTATTTGAATAAATATGTCAACTTGTCACTGGGTGGAATTGAACATTATTCACAAGTCTGCTTTTTTAATTACTGAGGTTTGAACTATACTTATTAAAACAGGCTGATAATACCAAGAAATAAATAATAAATACAGCCAGACATGTCAAATCTGCCTCTACAAGCTCAACCTGCAAACAGCGTCCCCAGTCCTTCTTTCAACAATACGTACAATTATAAAGATTCCACACATGAAGATGATGATAATTCAATTCTAGTTAAAAGCATCTGTTCAAAGCCGATTGGCTAAACGTAGTCAAGTTTTGTTAAAACAATCAGAAATGAGCAGATTTAGGCCGCACACCATGTCGACTCAACCTGAATATATAACTGAGAATTTCTTGTTTGTATGAGGGTGGGTAAAATTTTTTTAAACTCCGGTTATATTAAATCTTCTATTTATTTGTAATTGCGATGTGAGCAAATATTTATGCCATATTTATGTGATTTGCACGAAAGCAGCGTGCCTCGATTCAGGGTTTTATGTGATCCGAGGGTGTAACTGGAGCCGAAACAACTCATGGGAGAGCATGAGCACAAGCGTTTGAATACCCCGCAAACAAGATGTGGACCGATACTCCTAAAACGAATCATTACTGGTGACGAGACGTGAATTCACTACGAGCATGAAAGTAAATGGTAGAGAATAAAACGTATCCGAAGCTGAACCTCAAAAATCATCAAAAATATGCAAAAATTTGCAAAAGTAGGTTTTGCATATTATGTAAAAACAAGTATGTGGATCCAAATAGATCTTAGAGCTTTTTTGTTTGATAGAACCCAAATAATCGGAGGAAAAGGACCAAAACATAAAACCACTCTATGCTGCAGTGCAAGACATATGGTTTTCCATGCACTGCTTTTTTAATAATGATAATGATGAACAATCCAAATCAGTTGGAATAGCAATATACTATATAACAACCTTTGATAAGGGTGGCTTGTGGTTTTCATCAGTATAACAAAACTACACCACTGGTTATGCTACATGGACTCCGCCTTGTGAATCATCGCTCTTGACCTTGAGCAAAGCCCAATATGTCTTTGCTTTTAAAAGCACCAACAGAAACATACAGTATGTTCATGACACATGTTATGGATCCTCAAGCTTTTTTGGTCTTATTTGCATCAAGAGAGACAAAAAAGTGAAGCTAGCAAGGCAAATACTGTTTAAAAGCTCCCTTTAATGTTAATCGGAGTCACAAATTACAGCCACTCCAGGATGTCAAATGATCCTAGAACTGCATAAAAATTACTTTATTCATTCTTTAACAAATTATACAACAAATGTTATGTTTGCAATGAAAATACGGCGAGAGGTACTTCTGCTCTGTCAAAGCCTTCAGCAATGTCATTTTAGAATTTGGGGCTAGGAAGTGACAATTAGGGAGAGTGGCTTTATGTACAGTATGTGCACCTGAATATATTTCCTAAATTGGTGTCTGAATGTCTGAGGCATCAATGAGGCGGCTTGGGTGAGATGTTTTAACATGTCAAAACTTCCTGCAAACCCGTACCGGGGAGTTTGGAGGTGATTCATGCACCAGCTTTAAAACCAGATCATGAAGTGTGTCTCATTGGGAGGGTGAGCGAGTCACAGAGAACGATCTGTGAACTCAAAATTTAAGTGTTTTTAAATTTATTCTTCATGCATACATTTTGTCATACTAGAAAAAGAATGTAGGAAAAAAATTGCTGATCAGTCATGCAAAGAATGCTACACCCAAAGCCATAATCCTATTTCTTGAATCTTAGGTTGCGTTACGCACTTAGAGCTTGACGCTTAATTTTAAAACTATCCACTGCTTGAACATCTATTATGTCCAATGATAAAACATGTAAAAAAATGCAATACAAGCTCTATTGAGGATTACATACATATGTCTTAGGAATGTCCACTCATTTTGGCACCATGTGGTAAATTTTATTTCCATTCTTTTTAAGGTGGATATTCCTTTATGCCCAGGTTTACTTAAAAAGACGATTTTAAGAAGTTGGTTCTGTCTGGCATTCCTATTATTATTTATTTATTTATTTAATTAATTTTAGATATTTTAATCTTAGAACGTGCCACAGCCAGATTTCATAAATCTAAACCTCAGACAATTAATGTTTGGACTGTTCCTATAGATTTTGCAAAAGAATTGACAAAGTGATTAGTTTTATGTCAGTTGAAGCCATGTGTGTACTGTGTATAATCCTTATTTGTTTACGTATTTATCCTGTGATTTGCTCATCATTCATTCTTTTACATTCATTTACAACTCAGCAGGGTGTAACTAAAGATTAATCAAAGATTGTTCTTTGTATTCCATACAAATACAAGGAAATATACATGACCATCAAAAACATCAAAAAATTGCCAATAAATATTATTTAATTGCTATGAAAATTGTTTATTTCTTATTTTTGTAGATTGCATATATAGAGATCTGAATCCTAACATAAACATGACCGGCTTGACTATCAAATGTTATGTTCATCCACAATTATGGTGCTTGGCGAAAATTAGACTTTGTCCCCAAAACAGTGGGGTGAAACCTCTCTGAAAGTGAAGTGCCCTGATGAATATCCCTCACACACAAAGACTACATCATACATATACATTATATTGTATGGTACCGTCTTACAGTCATACTTATTTAATGGACTATTAAAAGGGTTTTAGGCAGCAGACTTCAAGCTGACAAGTTTGAAAGTTGTTGGTAAATAAGTAGAAGTTGCAACCACAGATCATCTTTCCTCTGTTTGATCTGCTTTATTCTGATTGGATGCCAGAGGGTTTGGCTTCAGGTTATAGGATTAATCAGAAAAGCTTGTAAAGCTGTGAGCTCCTGATCGGTCCCCACGCGGGACCTTCCGCACAGGAGGTGCACCAGATGGTACATTCTAATAAACGCCCCTAAAACATCCGCGGGCGTTTTTCTTGGTCTGGTGATTTTCTCTGAATTTCGAAGCAGGTTTGAAAAGGAAAGTGCATTCAAGTAAATTTTTATAAACATAACGTGCTATGTGGCCAACAACAACAAAAAAATATTAGAAACCCAGGGCTGCACAATTTAATTTAAAAGAAAAAAATTCATATTGTAAATATTTAAACACACATTGTTATGAGGGGGATATCAAAGTTTCGAGACTAGTTTCGTAGCATGCCACCTGATGCCAGCACAAGGTTCCGCGCGCAGTCAAGGTCACGCACCGACCTCCATAAGTCAGAGTGCCAAAAGAGATCGTCCTGTGTATACTGGGAGCCGTGCAACTAGTGCCATTCTGAACATGTGCATTAGCACATCTGCCAGTTCATCATGGACAGCAAGTTAGAACAAATTATGAACAATCTGCAAATCTGCCACAGATGTTTGACATGATTCTGCAAGTTTACGCCGATGCTGCAATCGTTCGATGTGTTTTGAGTGGCACACACACTTGAAGCGCGGAAAAACATCACCGTAAGACAACGAGAGAAAGACCTTCAACAACCTCAACAGCCGAAAAATGTAAAAAGCATTCTATAACTTGATTGAACGTGATGCAAGTCTGCCAAAGAACTCAGTCAGCAACCCATGGATGACCCGTCCTTCATGATCATTCAAGATCTGTTCTTCGCAGTGGAAGAGCCCATCATATTCACAAGCGAAAAAGGCAAGGCAGGTCGGCAGCTCGACCAAATGTATGCTCATCAACTTTTTCTATATTTGCGACATTGTTCCTCGCCAACTTGTGCCTAGTGACCACATCGTCAAAAACGCAAATTCTACTGGCTGGTTTTAAAGCGTCTAAGGGAGCACAAACTTTTTGATACCACTCTGTATTGCAAATTAAACTGCAATATTTAACTACTAAATGCACTGTTTTGTATTCAAACATTTATCTAGCAAATAATGGAACATAATGGAATGTCATTGATGATGTTTGCCCATATTTATTTAGTTTATTTGACAGTATTTAACATATATTGCTATGAGGGGGTATTAAAAAGTTCCTCAAAAGCTATAAAAAAAAATAAATAAATAAAAACTGACAAGCCCTACATAAATTTATATGAATATTACCTGTAACAAACTGCAGTCTTTAGCGATTGAATAATTGCACTGGTCCACATCACGGTTAAAATTTTTGTGTGGTTTATTGTACAGCACTAGTGCTAGTACTTACTGAAAGTTAAAGGTCACCACTGAATGCAAGCTGGGACAAAACCACGAGTATGATTCCTTACTGCACAAGGTGACCTTTTAGTTTCAGTCAAAATTAGCATTTGTATCAACTGATATTACAGATTTTAAAAACGGCATTTTTATTTTGGTTAAATGAGCATCATGAGGATTTATGATGCCCACCTCACCAGTGAAAGAATGCAGGCAAAGCTTTGCCGTCTCGGAGGTCAGCACATTGAAAGGCGTCAATCCAGGACAAGGGATAAAGAGGATTAGCGTCACACTGGTCGACTGAGTGCAGAGTGCGAGACGAGACGTGGTTCTGCGTCTTACAGCTCGGTTAAACTACAGCACTGTTGAATCCTAATTAAGGAGTTGATTAATGTTTTATAACAGCAGCTCTGACAGATGTTCTACTGCAAACTACAGGTTTACGGTATTAAATGTACTCTTTAGTGGTTTTATAGTAACAGTCCATTCACAGTATGAGGAGCCTCCATATAAACAGGATGAAAAACCCGTGCAAACGTTGCCATGGTGACGTTTTTATCTAAGGAGACATTTATTTAATATTTATGGAAGGAGGCTCAAGTGTCCTTGTTTAGTAACTGTTAGCAGTAAGCAAGTTTCCTGACACAGGAAAGTCTGGAGGACAGAAGAGTTTACACTTTACGCAGTTTCTAGGTAACCTTACAAGTACGCGTTTCCCTTTAAACATCAGGAGAGAAAGAAAGAGAGGCTGGTGAGGAACAAAATGTTCGTAATAGCAGGAACTTGTTACTTTTATAAAGTGTTTAGTAAGGGGGGAAAAACTGCTCATGACATGCTTTTATAAAAATAAATAAACAAATAAATAAATAAATGAAATAAATTTCTATTCAATTTATGACTTCGTAAAAAAAAAAATCGTAAACATGGCTTCAAATACAAATTTTGTCATACAAGTTTATGTCTTCATTATTATGTACAAGCCCATTTCCTAAAACGATACACTAAAATTAATGAATAAATAACATTACAGAACAATATTTGCATGCCTGTAAAGAAAGTGACATATTACAAAGACCTGACAGACCAGTTTTCAGATGGAAAAAAATGAAAAATTGCATGAAAATAGAAAGGAGTGACTGTGACGAAGTTACTAAAAGAACTCATATTCTCCAGCATGCTCAGTAAAACCTAACAGCTGTTTTATTTACAGTACTGTGCAAAAGTCTTGAGAACATCAAAACAAAAGCCATATGCAATGATGCTTTTGAAAACATTTCTACATTAAAAGAAACTTCTATAAAAAGCACTAAGTAAGAAACAACAAACAGTCAATATTTGGTGTGGAAACTCTTTGCTTGAACATAAGTGGTAGTGTTCGATATAGATTTGTGCAGTATTCTAAGTAAAACAGCTGTTAGCAAATATTCTTCTGTAATGTTATTTATTAATTTTAGTGTATCTTTGTAGAGAATGGTCTTGTATATAATAATGCAGACATAATAAACTTGTATAACAAAATTTGTACTACAGATAATATGGCTCCTAAGACTTTTGCACAGTACTGTACACACGCGCGCACACACGCACGCGCACACACGCGCACACACACACACACGCGCACACACACACGCCCCAATGATGTCTGCAAGAATATTTACACGGTAGTAAATCAGCCCTTTTGCAAACATTTTGTTGTATTTGTCGCATTTTATGTTATTTTGATTCACACCCTAAATCACATTCCTTATTTGCAGCTTACTGGACAAATTTTCAACGCACAGATGGAAGAGGAGCAGCAACGCCTTCATGGTCCATTCAAGCTGCAGAAATCCATTAAAGGATAAAGTTAGGAATTTGTCAGGATTCAAGGATTCAGTGCACTGTACTAGAGGAAGCACAGCATCTCGCAGGCTTTAAAATATGGATATGAATTAATTGCGTTTTGCCTGACTGCATTCCAAATGTGAATAGACAGGCAGTCGAATGGGGAGGCTGGAAATGAACAGATATTCCCATGGCACAAGTCAGGAGGTCAGCAAGTTTGTGTGTGTGTGTGTGTGTGTGTGTGTGTTGGGGGGGGAGCGCTAATTAATATGGCACAGTTTAATGACCCGAGATTTAGATTCAGCCGTCCATCAACCATTAGGCAAAAAAAGAAATGCAGTTTAAGAGTTCAAATAGAATCAGTAACATTATTGGTCAACATCTGATATAATGTTCAAACACAAACACACACAAATAAAAAACAAGAAAAGGCAGAACTATGTAGCTTAAGAAGAAAATATGTTCACTGTAATGCACTTTAACGTAAAATAAACATTTTCTGTTCAAAACAGAAATGTTACACCCTCCAAAGTTTCCCTCAACCGCCCTCATCTTTGATTACAGTGTTTAACCTGGTGGCCAATTTATGTGTGAAAATGATTCCTCAAGCTCCCAGAACCGCTTTGCCATAAGGGAAGAAAAAAAAATGACATATAGTGATGTCATAACTGGCCATTCAGTACATTTGGGTCATCAGCTGAATTCATTCAATTGCCACAACATTGCTGAGTCTAGACCTGACCAACAAAAGCAACCCTAGATAATTACACTGCCACCCGAGGCTTGTACCTGTACAGTGGCCACTATGCATGATGGAGCTTCCCTTCTTACTCAACGCCTTCATTGCTCTGGAATAGGCTCATCAGACCACATTACCTTTTTCCATTGTTCCAATCTTTGTGCTGCCTAGCATACTGAAGCATTTTTTTCTGATTGGTTTAAATTAATAAATTGTTTAGTCATTAGTCCCAATCCTGTGAGTTATTGCCACACAGTGTGTGTGTGTGTGTGTGTGTGTGTGTGTGTGTGTGTGTGTGGAAATGCTCTTACTTCCACTATTAAACTTAGCTGTGATTTCTACTGTTTCATGACGAAATTTTACCAAGCGCTTAAAGTGATCACAATTGATGATTTTCTTCATGATGTTGACAGCTCAGTACTATCCTCCAGCTTTTAATATTGCATAGGAGGGTTCCTAAGCCGATTCCAATAATTTTAAAAAATCTTCAGTCGTTTTCTTTGCTTAATGCAGGCCAGTCAGTTGACCCTTCTGATGCAATGACTTTTTTGGCCAGGCAGTTTACAATCACACATAAATCAGATTAGTGTTGTTCTCAGGGATAATCTGCCTTAACTATAATCTTTCTCGTCTACATGAACCTTACAGTTTCTCCCCTTTGGATGATAAGAGTTGAGGTTCTTTGTGTTTTTAGTCAAAACTTACATTTACAATACAAGTCTCTTTTTATTTGAAAAAAAAAAAAGCAAAGTAAGTGAAAAACTGACCTAGTAAATAATAACTAACCTGATTAGCAATAGCTAGCTTAGTGAGCAACAGCTAATCAAATTAAACCTGAGCAAAACAAATCTAACGTGGCATTTGAAGGTTCACGTAGTGAGCAAAATCTAACCTAGCAAGCAGTACCAATGGGTAAGTGGATATTTAAGTAGTTGTTACATGGAAGTTGTATCCTGTTTAACAGGCATCACAGATCTTTGTGATCATTGTGCAATCTTTAAGATTATCTTAATCTTAAACTGTAAGCTGTCAATCAAGTAGGTTCATCCCATCTAAATCTTGTCTGATCAGTAAGCTGAGCTTCATTTTGATTGTTTTATTACATCGGTATTTTTCATTCAAACATGCTGGATTTCTTAATACTGCAGTTGTACAAGCACCATCATATTTTACACTACATTCCAAGTAAAACATTTTGACGTGATGGTCTTTGGAGTTCCAACTGCATGCAAACACCTCCTGCGCTGGAGCATAGGTTCTCAGGCATTCTCTCAGAGACGTCAACACTCCTCATACATGCAACCCACACAGAGGTCATGTGCGGCAAAATCAACATAGCTCACGTTGCAAACCAAACATACTCGCAGGATGCAACATTTCACATGGACGTGAAATTTAATAGTGTCCTGTGAGAATGTTTTTGCACCTTCTGAAATCTGGATTTCTGCTCATTTGTACTCTTGCAAAATATATAAAAACGTAACACGTACAGTATTCAGACTTTATTTGCAATACTTTTGCCAGCTTTAAGCAAATACAAAGCAGTCAAATGGCACCACATTCTGAAAAAAAAATAATGTGAGTTAAGAGTAAAGAACCCAGCTAGTAAAAAAAAAAAAAAAAAAAAAAGGATATAGCCTGAAGAGGATTTTCATTTCCTTCCCTTTTTTGCACTTCTTAATTAAGGGTTAGTATGGGCGAATGCTGGGTCTAAGATATAATAGCGTCTAAGAAAAAAATATAATGCCATGAACATACTAACACTTATCAAGCTGGTGAATGGGAAGAATCTGGAGGTATGGCTGATGCAGGAGTTCATGGCTTTGTATTTAGAAAATATGGCCAATATCAATTTTTGAGACCAGATAATACACACATGCATTTATTTTGTAAAGTTCATTGAAAATTAGAATCTATAAAGAGCTCATACTTGTGTAACTCTGTGACTACAAAGTAACTGTTTGAATACTGACGCTCAGTTTAAACCAACACGTGATCAATAAATACAAATAAATATTCAGGTTATTTACGGGTTCCTTTCCCGTCTCGTCGGGGTTGTAGGTGAACAGTTTTATCATTATAGACAGCAGATCAAAAACTTCGCAAACCTCAGGAATTTTTTGTTTTGAATTGCAGGCATTTTACATGCAGCCTGTTGCTTTAGTGTCCTCTTCATGAAAGTTCAGGAGTGAAAAAAAAAAAAAAAAACAGCCTAATGAGTAATGAGTAACAGGAAGATTTCAATCGGTAGATGAGATTTTGGCGAGGGATTTGGTAGTTCATGAATTAATCATTAAATAGTTATTATCTCTGAAAGAAAAAAGAAAAAAACCCTGAGTCATAACTAATAAATGAATGCTGGAGTTTCCAAAAAAGATTGCTGTTGCTCATTCTCCTGCTTGTAGCTCATGAGGAAGTGCAGGAGAGATAAGACTGATCTGAGAATTAGTATAGGCAAATCCCAAAACAACTGAAAAATAGACTAGGTGCATCCATATTGTCCATCGTTCATCGTATTTACAGGCTAATCTAAACCTCTCGCATATGACTCAACTTCCCTATTCTAATTCATAATCTTATTCTTTAGTGCTCTTATGATTCTGATTGGCTGTCGCTCCTGCCAGTCATCACGGAGCTGGACGTCTGTTAGCTGTGATAAAATGCTATTTGATGTAACTGAACGCTCCCATTTGGACCCCTGACTGTAATCTGCTATTACAGGACTGTCAATGTGATCCAACAGGTTAAACAGCAGGAAGTTTTTTTTTTTTTGATAGTCAATAATCATGTTTTTTTTTTTCTCTTTTCAACAAAAATCCTTTTTGTTGTAGTGTTATTGTGATACAAACCAAATGTTTCATGCACTGCTAGCACACACCACAAAAGCCCTTATTTGGTGCACATCTGGAGCTCATGTTTATTCGCTTTGTCAGTATAAATTAACCAAAACCAAACAGTTGTTTTGTCGTTAATGAATAAGAATTCACTAGACACATGTTTAATCCCCTTTAAGTAACTGGCAACTTCACTAAACTTATCATCATGCAATAAATATCGCCAAAAAAGGGACTGCACTGGAGGATTTATAAGATGCAAATACTTTTTATAAAAGGTCATGATGGTGAATCATTCATCCCATCTGTCTCATTGGTGATGAGAGATTAAATCATTTGCTTCTGAACCTTTTTATAAGCTATATAAGGATACTCAATGTAGAATTTTGCGCTAGAAGACATGAATACACAGCTATAGTTAAAAGTAGAGCAGTAGTATAATACAGCGGTGCAACATGGTGTTATGATGATCGGAGTTAGTGTTATCACTCTCAAAGTAATTTCATTGTTCCCCTTTACCTCTGCAATTTGGCAAGTTAAAAAAAAAAAAGGAATTAAAAAAAAAGGCATGTGCATATTTCACGGTGCATTTTTGCTTTTAATTTCCACCTCCTTTTATCCTTTCATTTTGCACCACACCTTTTTAAAGTGTTTTTAGTTAAATATATGAATCATAAGAGGGTGGGATTCTGGAAAGAGCTCAACTGGGACCAGAATCAAGAGACATAATGAAGGCGCAATCAAAGCTGTAGTTATAACAATAAGAAAAATAATAGACATTCTGTAGCCTGCATCTAATATGTAAAAACCGGCATTACAGGATCGACTTGGCATCTGGCTGCTCTCATTATTTGTACTGGCTTTGCTGATCTCCTGTTTTGCCCAAAGATTGAATGTTTGGCCTGAAAAGAAATTCCACAACAATTTCGAGCTTACATAAACCCTCCCCAAATAGAACCCACAGGATATTTTCTTTCTCCATCTCATCCCCATTCTTTTTCCAAACCGTGCCCTGAGCCGCAGGCTAGAGCAACGAAGGCTTTTAAACTGGCAACACACTCGGAGAAATCAAAGACGGAGGCTTTCCGTAGGAGCGTCTCTGCGTCTCGGCCTCCTTAAACCGCCGAGCTCGAATAAATTAGTTCAGCGTATTCGTGGAGGGTTTACCATGTTGCGCTTCCATATTAATTCCAGCTGCTGTTTATTTAAACTGAGAATGCTTGGAGTAAATGGGCTAAAAATAAAAGAAAAGGTAATACCCTCGGGATAGAACCTGAGCTCTTTAAACTGCAAACACGAGCAAGAAATAATGAAAATAGCTGGTTTATATAATCATAGGTCTACAAATTTCTGCTTCCTCAATCAGCCTTTATAATTTTAACTAATACTTCTGATAATTACACCAAAATGGCACCTTGGCAAAAGAATAACAGCATTGCTTGGTTCGTTTGGTTTAAATACTTGATTCTGATTGGTCAGAAGCTGTTGAGAACATTCATAAAAGGGCAGTTCTGAGAATACTCAATAGCAAAACTGGCACAGGGAATTGTACATCAATAAGATGCAACACCTTCCTGGCTTTTGGCGGTATTGGGCAGAGGCCGTTATCCACAGCAACTTACATTTATCTCATTATACATAAGAGCGGTTGAGGGGTTGCTCATAATCCATGGTGCTGGGGTTTAAACCCAAGACCTTCTGACCAGTAGTCTAACACCTTAACCACTGAGTTACTCCTGTTTCGCCATACATTCTCACTTATTTCTCTTTAGCATGACCGCTACATTAATTTCTGGCTTCCGGGGTTGCGCTAAATGCACAGCAACCTGGGTGCTGCATGTATGATCATTTGTTCAACACGTAGTTTCCCATGGTTACAGAGGGATTTGGAATTCAGTCTTAGTTTTATAGCTTACCTTAGGCGTAAATAAAACATCAAGGAGGCAATCTGGAATGATTCAAAGGCAATTATTAAGGAGACAAAGTGTTGTTTATAATGACACGTTATCAGGTGTTTTTTCTTGTTTAAAGTGCTTTCATGTCTGATTTTGCATGTGGGTTTTGGCAGGTAGCTGCTCTCTCCGCAGTACTGCATTCCATACAGACCGACAGTTAGTGTAATTATTGACTGTAGAAGACTTGTGACGCGGAAAGATGTGCCGTTACCGTCCATTATCACCACTTGCTGAATGTCTCTCGTCTAATGAGATCATGTATAATATTTAATAAAGATGAACATGCCATATTCTTATCCTTTCATAGTTACATTTGGTGTTGTGGAACATCCATGAAACAAGTTAGTTCCTGTTCTCACTTATTTTGGAGAAGATACAAACAGTTGTTCCCTCGCTAGCCTCTCTTTTTTTCGCTACCTTGAAGTTAAGACAAACACACGGCTTGTAAATCACAACGCTCGAACTCTTCTGTCCTGAAGACTTTTTCATGAAGCAATGCACATGTAGAGCTTCATTTGTGATTGTTTCAAAGTAGTACCAGAAATCTGTTTACGATCAAGCTTAAATTACATGCAACTTCTACAATACAAGGCCCTGAAATTGAGTTGTTACTTGGATTAATAGAAACATATTAAACCAAGTGCATTAATATTAACCTGTGATTTCTGCTTCTGTCCATTCAGAATGCAGAATTTAACACTCGGGTATAAAAAGTGAATCTATAATAAGCCCTGCTCACAGCGTCAAAATTGCTGATTTGATCCTGAGCTCAGGTTACAGTCCGTGTGGAGTCTCTATGCGCGTTCTCGTCATGTCAGAGTGAGTACTTGGCGTCTTTTGATTTCCTCCAAATTTCCCCAAAACATGGAAATGGATTGAGGTGTGCCGAATGCAAGACTGTGTGTGCATAGTGCTCTGCAACGGTCGTGTTCCATTCAAGGTGCACTCCCATCTCACATCCCATGTTCCCAGGATAGGCACCACATTCCTAACCAGGATGAAACAGATACTGAAAATAAACTGCTTTTTTTCTTCTTCTCTCGACTAGTCACACGTCTGAGTCACAATGATAATAACGCTGGAGGCCGTCTCTGTTTCAGGCTTTTCTTTATATTGAATGCTGTAGGTTGATAAATAAAACACAGAACACTACCATGATCTTTAAACTGTGACCAAGTCTGAATGGCGATGGCCTGAGACGCCTAAAGCACCATTATTTGTTTAAATCTGAGCCCAGAAAATTCCCCTGCAATCACTGTGGTGTGCGATGACGCATCATTATGGTCACTGAAATAACGGCTGAATCACCCGCAGTGGAAACAAGTCACTTCCTTTCAGATTCTTTTCACCCTTGTGTTGGAATACAGAACATTCCCAGTGTAGCCACGCACACACACAAACACGCACCTCTGTCTCGAGTGACAGAGAGCTGGTATACACAACTTCAAGCCTCAGCACATAAGCCTCCATCCATCATCATAAACAAGTGCCAAGTTTACAGTGGGTCATATTTATTTATTTATTTATGTTCGTTCCAATATTAAAATTTCATAGCTGAATAACTGACTGTTACACTATGATATTATAGTTCATAACTGCTTACATATTCCAGCTCTCAAGCAAGGCTTGGGTCAAGCATTTTATAATCAGACTTTTATTTAACAAGAGAACAGAATTTAGGGATTTGGACTGGAATTGTTTTCTTCTTCAAATACATCTCAAAGAAAGATTCCATTCCATTCCACAAAATCTCACTGCACACAAATGCACAACACTATGATAATTTTCTCAAATGGCTATAATAAAAAGTGACGCACACTGAATATCACTGATTATCCCACAGCGCTGCTCATTCTGGATTCTGAATAGTCAGAAGTTTATGAAACATAAGCATGTTATGAAGCAAACGAGAAAAAAAAATTAATTGCTTATCCTAGGAATAATTAGTGAACATTTATTGAAGGAGTGTCTAGTGTCACCACCCTGTTTTCGAACCCTAAAAAGTCTTCAGAACAGGTTTTTTCAGCAAAAGACGTAGAATGATTAGCTTTAAAAGTCTTACAGGTTCTTGTCCTGATTAAAGGTTCTAGGTAGAACCTTAAAAGAAGACTGAAGAAGGTTTCTCCATTAATGTAAGCGGCACCCTTTTTAAAAAAAAAAAAAGAAAAATTTTTTGAAATAGATTATTTAAAATTATTTGAAATAGAAATGCCAGGGATATTTACTTGGAAACCACTTGAATTTGTTCTTTGTGCTGCTGCATCAAGGGTCATTTTGACCATTTTTGATGCCCAAAATATCAGTGCATCCCTCGTGCTTACCCCTCCAAAGATCTTGCGAAGATCTTTTTGCGATAAAATATTTGTAATCAAATTGCCCGTGCATCTTCATCTCACAATTCAATCAAATTTGTAATAAGACAGTGTCAGTTTCTGTCCACTCAAGCCACTTGTTGGGATCTGAAATCAATTACACCCCTCTCTATGGTGTTCTTTAGAAGCACTGCTCTGAACGCTGTGAAAAAACACCAGGTTTTTTTCAACCCACACACAGAATGGTCACCTAGCAGACCGTGAGGACAAGTTCTGTAAATCGTAGACTCTCCTCTAATTCTATCCAAGTACACACTTCAAATCCAGCAAATACAGATATCAAGATACCAAGAAACTTAGGAAAGGCAGTCAGATGCACTGAAATAATTACAGGTTTTCATTGCTTTCTGGAATGTAAGCTTCATGCTTACCATGTTTGACACCTCCCACCACCCAACATACACACACAAACAAAAAAATATCATACTTACATCAGTCTTCCTGAACTTTGCTTTTAGGCTTTTCATGTTAGTCCATGCAGATTCCAACAAGTCAAGACAGGTCTGAAAATAAATCCCAAGATTGTTTATTGGTATTCTGGAATGCAAAATGTCTATTAATATGCATATCTAAACACATTATGTATTTTTCCCATAGTGAAGAAAAAATGGCAAATTAAAGTTTTAAAGCCAATTAAATGTATGGTACTATTGTATAAAGTAAAAAAAAAATAAAAATTCCCCAAGATGCATAAAGAAAACACTTAACACAAAGCTCTATATGGAATGGAAATTATTCAGAGTGGGGGCCAGTGCGCTGACCTGTAAGAGGGCTGAAAATTCCTATCGATGCCCTTGGGCATAACGGGCTGTGTGGTTTGTGACATGTGGTAGCATGCTTATTTATTGCTTATTTACATACGGACTAATTGTGCTAGCAAAACTTTTATGCATTCTTTGCATACACATAAACATGGCTATACAATGCCTGGACAAAAATGTCGCAATTTCAGAAGGATCAAATTATTGCACTACATAAAACATTTTTTTTTAAATCAACAGTAAAAACCATAGTTATGTTTAATAGTAAAAGTAAGAACATTTACATACACACACAATGTGATGAGAATTCGGGATTGGGACTAAACAGCTGTGCGGTCACAAGAAAATCACTTGTTAATCAGACTATTGGAAAACGGTCACGTATTCTTAGGAGTCCAGACTGACCCTATTGCAGAGTGATGTGCGCATCAGGTTAAGAAAGGAAGCTCATGATGTACCCATCATGCATCATGTGCTCATTTGTACAAACATCTGGAGGCAGGATTATGCATCAATATTGTTCTGTGGTATGGCTTGCTAATGGAATGACATTTAATAAACATTTGTACAGTGCAAAGTAGACTTCAATCTTACTTTCACCACTTAAGAATGTTTAAGGTACAGCCTGAAGGAAGAAAGTCATAGAAACATTAACTACAAACCACATCTCAAAAAAGTTTACAATGATTACTCCTGTATAATTAATACAAGAACAGATACTGTATGAAGGTAATGTTTGAATGTCAATGAGCAGTCATCACTGGTCAATTTGCACCAAGGAAAAACGGAGGTATTCTGCACATGCAATCTCCTTTTATTATTTACACAACCAATCCCTGATCACCTCTGTTTAGCAAAGACCAATCCCCGATCACCTGTTTGACATTGACTAATCACTGCATTCCAAAGAAACAATCACTGATTACTTACTGTATTCTCAATAACAAACCAGTAATCATGTTTTACTGTATGTAATGACCAATGATCGCCAAACACTGATCACCCTTTTTTTTTTCTTTCTTTTTTCACCAAAAACCACTCGGTGTTCTCTGTTGTTTGACACTAACCAATGTATAATCACCACTGTTCCTAACAACCAACCTACTTCATTCATTCCTTCATTTTTTTGGCTTTATTTTACCTACATCATAAAATCAAACTATAGATTTTTCTAAACGCACAAAGACTACGTCTTGGATAAGAAGAAATATATGCTGTAATCTTAATCTCTCTATTCTGTTGGAAGTGTAATAAGAAAACCTATCATGTCACACTTATACGTGACTCCAGCAAATTAGACTTATGTGACGTCACCAGGCAACTTCTAGTGACTTTATAATATGCACGCATGAGCTACTATGTCTGAACAAACAAAAAAAAGGTTTCAGTGACTACAATATGCACTACACTAATCTGCACACACACAAAAAATAATAATAACAATAATAAAAAGTTGCATATAATAATAAATACTTTTACACTTAGTGCATGTAGGTAAATTCCTAAAGGAGCATGCACATAAAACACCAGGCACCCCCGCCCCCCACAAACACACACAGTTGAGCTCATTGGTATTCCTAATGCAGGAGTGTGAGAGTGAAGTTTCTCGGTTAGCCTGCAGATAACTAAAGCAAACATTCGTGTTGTGAGCGCGAGCGCTCCTGAATACGTTTTATACATTGCTAATACAGAGATGACAGCAAATAAACACCAAGCACATAAAAACACACGGCTCGTTCAGAAGCGTTTTGCAGTGAACAGGATGTTACATGCTGTCCAGCACTAATCAGATTTCGCGCAACGCTGAACACCGTGTGTGTTGTTTTCCAGATTCTGGACACTCACCCGCTTCACAAAAGTTGAACTTGAACGGTTTTGTTGTAAACACACGCAGATGAGACACTCAGCTTCATTCGCCACCGGCTACTATATTCATGCTGAAGTGTAGTGTTGATACTGTTGTTATTATTATAATTATAGTAAAAACAAAACAAAACAATAAACTCCGGAGAAACGCCGCGGACCCTCAGCTACAGCTCATTCAAATGGCCGGAATCGCAGCACAGTCGCCTCTCATTGTTTCCCCCTGCACAGGGAATGCGGTCACATCCCAAAATGTCTCTTTTGATCATTCTAAGTGTTCTTGTGTAGTGCACGAAATCATGCCTTCTGCACCTAGGGCACTCGCGCACACGTTTGGGATTCGACCTCTGACGTCACCCGCTCCATGGCCTCGCGCGCGAGTTTTCAGCCTGAATAAGTCGTGTAAAAATAGAGCGGTGAAAACGTTTCATTTATTAATCACGTCTAGACTTTTGTTTTATATACAAACCTTATATTATTGACTGGGGTCATATATAATCTTATATAAAGGAAAAGTTATAGCTTAGTTTTGAGCTCCGGCAGGTGCCTTTCCATCCATCTAGCAGCGTCTGTAATTCAACTAGGGAAAGTGGAAGCCATTGTATTTATCCCTATTTTTTACAGTACGCCCATGGTATGACCTCCAGTCAACCTTCAAACTCAAACTCTATGGGCAATTTGGGATCTGTATGTCTCTGGACTGTGGGAGGAAACCCACCACGCATGGGGGAACATGCAAACTCAATGCACACAGACCCAGAGGCAGGAATCAAACCCAGACCCTGGAGGTGCAGTCCTAACCACTAAGCCACCGGATCATCTTCAGATACTTCTATTACCTTCTTAGACCTGTTTTTATTAACTGATTGGTGCTAAGGATCTCATCCCCACAAAGTCTTTTTCAAACCTATGCATCTATTGTAAAATAATGAAAAAGGGGTTGCGAACCCAAGTAGTAGCCTGTCTTTATATTTCATGTAAAAGGTGCAAAACTTTACTTATTCCCTGACAGTTCACTTTAAATGTTTTTTTGTTGTTGTTGTTTTTGTGGGTCTTGTCTGGCGTACAAGCTCCTAAAATTCCCAGATGTGTCTTACATTATTATTGTGATACAATGTGCTTACGGTATTATTTTTAAAAGAAACCTCTTCCAGAATAACACTACAGGCTGCATACTCCTATAGGATTAAAATGCCTCCAGCATTAACATATGTATATTTATAGATTATTAAGAAGCAAGCATGGACAGGCAAAACGTACATGCGCTTTGGCTGGACAGTTGGGTAGTTTGTGTGACGACCTGCTGTTGTGCAAGAACCATAGTCATAGCATAGGCAATATTATTTACAAATGCATACTAATACAGTGTTTCAGTTATTTATTAGAATTAAAGAGCTTTCTGTTTTAGAATTTGTCACTTTCAGAACACATTTGTGTCCAAGCCGATATCATTTATAGATGACATGTTATTGAGGTTTGGTTATCATATTGGTAATATGTATGAATAAAATAATAATGTAAAGTATATACTGTATATAAAAGATAAATACATAGAATACATTGGAATTATAATTTTACAGAAAAAATTCTCACAGAGCACTCTTGCTGAATATATTTACCACAGAGGGACTACATTAAGAACAGCAATAATGAGCAAATTCTCCCTATGGACTTAATAACAATCACATTTTATTTATTGCCCATTGTTCTATTCTGAGAATTCCTCAGCAAGTACGTACATGGAATGCAAGTTAATGGCTATGGATAAATTCACTTTATTTGTTATTTACTGGACTGAAGAATTAAAAAGAAGTGTTAAAGTGAAATGAGGTTTGAAACTGTGCGCTCTGTTAGTGGAGACGGGAAGGAGGCAAGTGCCTGTCTGTAAAAAGTGACTGTGACGGTACATCTATATAACTAAAAGAAAGGTTATGTTCATACATTGATCAGAACTCGCTCTTTCAATTATATCTTTACATTTTTCTTTATGTCTGTCCAGCCGATTTTATACAGTACAGACCAAAAGTTTGGACACACCTAACTTACTTTAAGAAATGAAGGTCAGCCAGTCCGAAAAATTAGGAAAACTTTGAAAGTGTCCCCAAGTGCAGTCACAAAAACCATCAAGCGCTACAAAGAAACTGGCTCACATGCGGACCGCCCCAGGAAAGGAAGACCAAGAGTCACCTCTGCTGCGGAGGATAAGTTCATCCGAGTCACCAGCCTCAGAAATCGCAGGTTAACAGCAGCTCAGATCAGAGAGCAGGTCAATGCCACACAGAGTTCTAGCAGCAGACACATCTCTAGAACAACTGTTAAGAGGAGACTGTGTGAATCAGGCCTTCATGGTAGAATATCTGCTAGGAAACCACTGCTAAGGACAGGCAACAAGCAGAAGAGACTTGTTTGGGCTAAAGGACACAATAAAGAAAACTCTTTGAATGAGAAGGTGTGTCCAATTTATAATTTTATACAGTACTTATGGTAGGTATTTGCCTAAACTTAAATTTGCACCAAAATGACATTATGAGCAGTTATGGTTCAAATTGTTGAGCATTATTTTATGCTCAACAAGCTAGCATTATTTTAGGATGAATATAGTGCTTTTTCTATTGAGGTGGGTGTGACTATACGCGTCACTCAACAAAGCAAATTAACTTGATAGTTTACCGTGTACATTTAGGTGTTTGGCAGACACTCTTATCCAGAGCGACTTACAGAAGTGCTTTGTAGTTTCCCTCTTTGGATAGAGTCTTACACTGGGTTACTAGGTTACTAACTAATTACTATCAGTCAAGTTTTTTTGAGAGAGGAATTAGCCCAAGTACTGGAGAAAAAGATATGTCTTAAGTCATCATTTAAAGTTTGCCTGAGACAGAGATGTATGGACATCTAGAGGAGCTTCTTTCCACCACTTAGGTGCCAGAGCAGAAAAGAGTCTGGAAGAGTCTGGAGCCCTGGGATCTTCCAGGGACCAGCCGATCGGAGGGAACGAGGTGCAGTGCGAGGTGTGACTAGTCTCAGAAACAAGGCCTGTACAAAGAGCCCAAATCTTCACAAAACACAAACAAATTGCTTACTATTAAAAAAAAAAAAAAAAACGCAAGTACACTATGAAAACTGATCTTCAAAGAAGATTGGACAGACTAATATACTTTTATTCTTCCTGGGAGATGTTTAAAACCAGTTTGTCTTAAATGTTCCAAAAACATGGTGCCGATAACAAGCAGTGATGTGAAGCGCCACTACGAGATGAAACACGAGTCGTTAACATATCCGCAGCAGTCTGAGGTGAGGGCGTGTAAATTATCTGAACTGAAACCACGTTGTTATGTGCTAAAATCAAAATGGTGAGTAACAGCTGTGTTATGTGATGTGGAGATTTAATAATCTACTTTAAAATAATCTACTAATAAGCTACTGAAATAACATAAGTGAATTTTAACACTCTGGAGGTTTTTTAAGACAAAGCTTAATCTTTATCTGATCTACTTTTTAAATTTCTCATCTGTGATTCATTCTCCAATGACTGAACAGGGAGTGTATTTTGCTGAAGATGATAAAAGTACAACTTAGCATAAACAAGGTGTAAGATAATCAACATTCCAATGTTTTATTTCTTTGTATTAATAAGTTAGATCTTTTTCCTCACCAACAACGGGTACTTGCAGTCAGGTGGATAATGTAATAACTATACATTAATATGTTTTTATGAGACAATTCGTTTGCAAATAATAGACTGATCTTATGTGCATGATCATATGGAAGAAGGTGGCCTGGTCTGATGAATCACGTTTTCTTTTACGTCATGTGGATGGGGTGCGTGTGGGAATATATGCCACTGGTATGCAGTATTGGAAGAAGGCAAGCCAGCAGAGGGATTGTGACACTGTGTGAGCTAATGTGCTCCTGGGAAACCTTGAGTCCTGACTCTCTAATCAGACTGATCACTTATGGATTCTCTAACAGAGGTCTGAAACCACCAGCTGGAGCTGGAGCTGCTTTGGGAATAGGTTTTGGCACCACAGAAACAAATAAACTGTTTCATTCAAATCAGGAATGACCAGAAAGTCTTGTGATCTCCATCATTAGACTTCGAGCAGAGATTTGGAACTTTACATATTACAATCTAACGTCACAGTGCACTGCATTCTTCTGAGCGTTGCTTCATTGTATAGTCTGTCAAAATAAAGCCAAAGCTTCTCACTGTTAAAAGTGCACACTGCAGATGTCTCGAACAACAATGTGGATCAATTCCGCATTGAAGCATGTCGTGAGGTGCAGTGCCTCCAGATACTAAACCCTCACCTGATACTTTTTCTTTGTTCTGTATTTGCAACCTCACCAGAACTCCCAGCAACCATGACAAGCACATTCGAGACAGCTCTCACATCTATGCTGCAAAAAAAGACGGTTTTCACCATGGGGGGTAGGCACTTTTCACATTTTTAAATAATTCTGTAAACATCTTAATGCCTTATTTCATTATATTTTTTTAGAGAGTTAAATCAGATTACTAATTTCCATGTTGCAACATACAAAAATAATAATGATTGCAATGTGTACTTGTATATTTCCAAGTCATATTCAGCCAAGGCATAATTATTATTTTTTTTAGCCTACTTAACTACTTTAAAACTCTACAAACCTTTTGTACACCACTTAAACAAAAGCCAGATAGCTAAGGAAATCGATTTATTTGAATTTATTCATGACTTTCTGAGTGTTACTGTACCTTTACAGCTGCTCTCTGAGCCGTTAACAATAGCTTTCATTACAGGCAATTTGCAAATCAATGCAGGGAAGAATTTTGTAGAGGCGTTGCTTGTCAACAGGCAAGGCATTCAACTGCTTGGGGCCCCAGGGCTAACAAAATTATTTTTTATTTATAATATAATGGTGATGAATGCTGGTTGAAGAGGCCCCCTGCAAATCTTTGCCTATGGCTGCAACTCTAGAATTGCCGCTGCTCCTCTGAAGTTCCCAAGAATCCTGTTTATCAGTCTATGAACAAAAATATTCACTGTCCTCAATATGTCTGAGTCCCATATTGATGGATATCTATATTCACGTATCACTAACAACTAGCGGCATGGCTTATAATTTGTATATAAGGTTAGAGTGACTCTAGGATGCTAGTTTTTCCATCTCTTCCTATAAAATGATTCAATACTATACAGTAGAAGTATTCCTATAGGACTTTAGATTATTGAGTCATTGGACACTAGAGGGAGACATTCTGCCTTGTTTTTTTTTTTTCATTAATTTTTTTTGTTTCTCTCAAGGGTTTGAGGCTAATATGCCTTCCCAAATTGCTCATAGTGGGTGTGCACACGCTTGTGTGCCCTGCGATGGACCGGCATCCTGTCCAGGGTGTACCCTGCCTCATGCCCCAAGTCCCCTGGGATAGGCTCCAGGCTTCCTGAAACCAGGACAGAATAAGCCGTACAGAGAATGATAGAGAGTGTGCAACTTTTTTTTGCATTTTTTTGCAAAAATTAGCATTTTTAATTGTATTTTGTAAGGTTTTTAAACCGTTGTTTGCTCTTTTTTATTAATCTTTTTTTAATTCACTCATCATCTATACCGCTTAATCCTGTATTCAGGGTCACGGCCTGGAGCCTAGCCCAGGAGACTTAGGCCACAAGGCAGGGTACACCCTAGACAGGCTGCCAATCCATTGCAGGGCACACACACATACACACACATACACACACTCACATACTACGGCCATTTTGGGAACGCCAATTAACCTAACCTACATGTCTTTGGACTGTGGGAGGAAACCGGAGAACCCGGAGGAAACCCACCAAGCACTAACCACTACACCACCGTGCCACCTGATTGGTTCTATTTTCATTAATAGTATTTGTCAGAGTCTCTATCAATAAATGTGTATTGGCTCACTACCAGTGGGTAAACATTCTTACCTCAGAATATTTTCACCTTCAGCTGGAGGTGTTTTATAGCAAAGCATGAGACAGAGCATCAAGAAAAGCTTCAGTTATAGAAAGCAATCTAATCATCTAATATAAGAAGAAAATTCAACGTAAACCGACTGGCTATTTAGATTAGGGTTTTGTCGGCATCTGTGTTCTGTTCATTTCTAATAGGCTTCACTGGATGATCATAATAAGAAACAGTATTTCCAAAGCGTGTAGGCTAATTTTGACAGGAAAGAGGAAAAAAGCAGCAGTAAAAGTAGATATACCAATGTAATGATCAGAAGGAAAGAAAGAAAGAAAGAAAGAAAGAAAGAAAGAAAGAAAGAAAGCATTGTCCTAACTAAAGTAAAATTGTCCTTTTCCACCACCCATAAAGGGACAGAGACTGAGATAAACTGCAAGAAATATAAGGAGACAAAAGTTGAGCAGTGCACAAATCAATAATAAAGATAAGTAGAGTAATAATCTTTGAATGCGTGTACATGTGATAAAGAGAGAGAGAGAGAGTGAGAGAGAGAGTTTTTAAAAAGTAGATACAGTATAACGTCCTCCACCTAATGATGTTGACTATCTTACAAAACAAAGAACAAAAAGGAAGAAGAAGAAAAAGTCTCAGGCAAGCCTCAGGCAATCTTGACTTTGCCCCTGATTTTTTCATTTGCTAGAAACGCCCCTGAAACAAATCATGACCATACTGTACCATGAATTTAAATACTCATTAGGTGATCAGGAGCTTCTTGTAGTGGACTGTGTCAAACACTGCAGAGAGGCTGAGAAGAATGAGGACGGGTGGTACTGTAGTTTGGCTTATGTAGCAGCATGTACAGTAGCTTCTCAGTAATTGCCAGAAGAGCAGTGTCTGTGAAATGTGCAGCAATGAAACAGCTGATAAGATTTAAAATGACTGGAATGTGATGAAAACAATGCAACACATTATTAAGATAGTGCTGAGCCATCAACTTCATAAAAGAAATGTGTGACAAAAATGGAAATCAATTAAACACTTGGTGAAATTGTATCATAACCATAATCAAAGGGAGAAATGACAGCTATGTAGTAACTAAAAGTAATAGAGCATTTCCACATGCACAATACAATGAGAACACTAAACAGCTGTGTGGCAATAAGAAAGCTGCATGTTAGTGAGGTGAACCAGAAAAAAAGTTTTCAGCAACTTTAAGGAGTTGGGTCTCATTGGGTCTCACTGCCTCATTGCCTTGGGTCTCATGGTCTGATATATCCAGTTTGACCCTATTTCTGAACAATAGGTGCTTCAAGTTAAGAAGGAAATCACATGAAGCAATGCACCCATCATGCATTGCGCTCCTACTACTTGAACGTACTGAATGACCAGGTTATCCCATCAATGGAGTTTTTTTTTTCCCCTAATGGAAGAAATGTCATATTACAGGACTCACACTGTGAAAGAGGAGTTCTGGGAGCATGAGGAATCATTTACTGTATACTCATGGATTGGCCACCAGACTGCATGCTGTAATCAAAGTTAAATCGTGAGATTTTTTTATTTTTTTTTTGGCCAGGGAGTGTAGACAGTGTTTTAGAAAAAAAATCAGGAAAGATATACCAGTTGGTAGTTGCAAATGGCAATGGGTTTCTTTAGAACGGAACAGTGTTATTGACCTCTTGAACACAATTGGTACAGTACATGACTAGATGTTATGGAGATGATGATAATAATAGTAGTGATGAAGCGGATGTCTTGTGAGATGGGCTTAAGCATTAGGGAATTTCAAGCTATTGCCAGGAGCCACAGGAAAGATCTAATCTGGACCCCAGAAACATCTAACACCTGGTAGACATCAGGGACAGAGAAGAGTAAAAGACTGCATTCACCTGTTTTTACTTAAAGACATCCTCATATTTTCCAGATCACTCCATGTACAGTATCATTCAGGTCTGGCAAGTAGTTCAAACCAAATGCAAGAAATGCAAGTTCCACTCCACAAAGGTCTTCTTATTTGGGCTTTATTGGCTCTGTGGGAACTCAATAAATGGACTCCAATAAGATTTGAGTCATCAGACACTGGTCTACACCCTTGTCTGCGCAATAGGTTCAGCACTTCCTAGGGAAGCTTGCTGTCTCAGTAGTCATCTGATAACAACCTCCACCCATGTGCCTAGAACACATACTGTAACAGCTGTTAACCCATGAAATGAAATAATGACATTGACAATAGGGGGCTGTTGGTCATCAAGTCTGCATTGGTTGCGGTGGTTGGAGGATGGCCATGTAGACTGATAACAAGATCTCTAATATGTCCAGCATATCAAAACAAAAAAACTGCCAAATAACTGTATACCCGTTCCAGGCTGTTCCAACCACCAGAGCTAACTGAGACCCCAAACCCTTTGTCCTTAGTTCATTCATCATAACCCCAGTTCCCTAGAGAATTATACAACGTTTTCCATGTTACCATAGGTCTCTTGGCAGCTTCGTTTTTGTCTTTGCATCTAGTTTGAGGATTTTATGTTATTGGCAATGATAGTGTGCTGCCCTGTTTTCTCCACTTCATGTGCTAATGAAAATCCTTCACACCCTCCTCTGGTCAATACCTTTCAATAATGACTGCACATTGTACATTGTACTTTGTAAATCATGACTTCAGTAGTCAGATGAAAACAAGAAGATGTCAGACTCACAGAGACAATTAAAAAAGGAACTAATTATTTTTATTTGGGGTTAATCAGATTACTTACTTCACAGCAGGTTTACGATAATTACTTTTGAACATGTGGTTTAAATGTGAGGTTAATCCTGAATGCTATAACAAGTCCCTTTATAAAAGGCTGTGCATATTTCTGCATGCAGGCTGTTGTAACTTTTCTTTTCTTTCTTCCGCTAAAACCTTTCTACTGTTTTACCATAATAGCTGACAGTTATTCTTTACTGCAAAATATGTATAATTATGCATGATCTTGGCTCACAGTCACTGAATAAACTGAGTAATTATTATGATCCTCCACAACTAATTTATCCATAAGATACATAATCACCGCTTAGAACTATTAGAGAAATTTAGAAGCATAAAAGCTTATTAAACTCCACAGATTACCTGTGCGATTGTGCTGAAGTAAAGCTGATATACAGAGACCGATCTGTCTAGCAGTGAATTGTAAATAGGGACAGGCATATTGATTGTCCTCAATATCCACAGGGTAAGAATTAATGTTAGTTGCAAATTGATACCAAGTATGAACACGTTACAGCATACTTGCACACCCCCTGGACATTTCTATTTATACTCCACTCCTTCCCACACAAAATTTCAATATTCTATATTTTTCTATATTATACACAATAGGTTTCTTATATTTTCTTATCTTATATATATTTTTTTCTATATTGTACACCCAGGTTTTCTTTTCTTATATTTTTCCTATATTTTTCTTATTGTATTTTGTGCTGTACAGATATTTTATTCTTAGTTAAATCTACTTCTATTTTCTTTTTATATTTATTTCCTATAGTCTTTAATAGTCTTTTATTTTAAGGTCACGGGCAGTCGCCTAAGCATTTCACTGCATATCGTACTGTGTATGACTGTGTATGTGACAAATAAAATTTGAATTTGAATAGTTGAGGTAACGGCTACATACTGTAACATTCACTTTCTTAGTCCACCTCAGCTTTATGCTGTGCCTTAAATTAGACACATTTTAAAATAGTTGGAAAATTAGTTGAACAATTTATAGTTTAATGTAAAGAAATGGTTTATATAAAAGAAAAAGGGGAAAAAAAGAAAAAAGAATTGTAGGTACGTGGTTTCTGCAACAGATATTTTTATTTATTGAAGAGGGACATGCTACAGATATTTTTTGTCACATTAATACAATAATGTAATAGCATACATCCTTGAATGATTCTCTTTCAGTCATTTTGCAATTATTTGGGCTTTAGCCAGGAGGTTGTGTCATCAAACGTTTACCAATGATCCTGAAGTATTTCAACGCTTAACAATAACACTCTCCTGTTGGGGGGTCAGCAGTGATGGCCAGCCACTACTCACTCTCTCCTGGCTGCCAGCTCAACTCCTCCACTCCTACTGCCTCTCTGCTGCCTCCCCCAGTCTTGACAATGCCTTCTTTCTCTCAGTCCCCATTAGTCCAATGTCTAAGCTTCCAGTCTGATTGTGCAGGAAACCCCCTGCATCCAATCTCAACTGGGTACAACCATGTCTGCCAGCTTTTGCCAGGTCCACAGCAGATCTTTAACTAAGTAATTACTCACTCACTCATCATGTATACCGCTTAATCCTGTATTCAGGGTCACGGGGGGCCTGGAGCCTATCCCAGGAGACTTTGGGCACAAGGCAGGGGACACCCTGGACAGAGTGCCAACCCATCGCAGGGCACACACTCACACACTCATTCACACACTACGGCCAATTTGGGAACGCCAGTTAACCTAACCTACATGTCTTTGGACAGTGGGAGGAAACCGAAGTACCCGGAGGAAACCTACCAAGCACGGGGAGAACATGCAAACTCCATGCACACAGAGACGGGAATCGAGCCTGGCCGGGAATCGAACCCGGACCCTAGAAGTGCAAGGCGACAGTGCTAACCACTACACCACCGTGCCTACTAAATAATTAAATTTACTCAAATATATTAATAAATAAATAAATAAATATTTAACCATGGAATGTTCATGAAATGAGTTAGTATGTGTTATCACTTATAGTCGCCAGAAACTATAGTTTCCTGACCACCTTTTGCACCTCTAAGTTTAAAAAGCACCAAAATCACCATATAGAAATGGCACATGATTTTTAAACCTTAGTACATGTGGGGTCACCTGAGTGTTTTTTTTGGGGGGGTTGCCATTGTCGTGTTAATGTCAGCAGCACCCCTTAGTCACACAAGTAAGTTTTCTACCACTGTCAACGGTTAAAATTTTGTCCGCAGTTAGATTTAGTGTAGATGAAAGAATAGCACATAGTCTGTAAACTCCATTTGCTGCATAAACAGATTTATCATATATATTGGGATAATTTCACATCAAAAGTCTTTTACACAAAGGAGTTTCTCATGGATGACTGAGTTTTTCATCCTATCTCTAAGAGAAAAGCCAATTACTCTTCTGAAAAAAAAAAAAACATTTTGGTCTCTTGTATACGTGATCTTGTCCTTACGGTCATGACCCAGCGCTCATGACCATACGTGAGGGTCAGAACGAAGATTGACCGTTAGATTGAGAGCTTTGCCTTTTCGTCACAACAGTCAATATGAACCAGCAAACTAGCGACTGCAAACTGATCCACATCAGTTGTGCTGGTCACAGTCTGATGATGCCATCAGGACCACATCATCAGGACCACATCATGCAAAAAGCAGTGACGCAATCCTTAGCCAACCAAACCGGATGCCCTCTTCTCCACAGCTGCGCCTTAATATACTGTCCATGAAAATCACAAACAGGATTGGTGACAGAACACAATCATGGCAGAAGCAAAAACCCACTGGAAACAAGTCTGACTTAATGACAAGAAGTAATCATAGCGCTCACTTTGGGCATAAAAGCATTGGATGGCCCTGAGAATTGACCACCCCCCCAGTACCTCCCACAGACAATCTCAGGGGACCCGATCATATGCCTTCTCCAAATCCACAAAACACATGTAGATTGTCGATGTCAACCCTCATCATCATCATCCTCCAACACTGTCTGTGCAACAGAGGGTGAATTAGTCAGGTTCAGCAGTTCCGTAAAGTGCTCTTTCACACCGCCCGATTGCTTCCTCAGTCGAGGTCAGCAGTGTCCCATCCTTGCAATATACAGTACAGTACAGCTTGGATGGTTCCCCGTTTCCCCCTTTGAGGTACAGTATGGTTTTCAAGAAACACCTTGGTGCCGCCCAAAACTCCTTCTCCATGGATTCTCTAAGCTCCATAGAAACTCACTGCTTTGCTTCTGCTACCGCTGTGGCTGCCGTCCCTCGGCCCTGCCGGTACCTTTAGAGTCCCCTGGGATAACATTACCCTGAAGGCCTCCTTTTTGAGGTGGACAGCTTCTTTAACCATAGGTGTCCACCATGCTGTTCGAGGTTTCCCGCCCCTTGTAATTATTTTTTACGTATACTGTATATATGATGATTTTGCCTTACAACTTTCTTCTTGTTTCATTATCATAAATTCCTTTAAGTATTTTGCATGTATACTATACCATATTACATCTCCATTTATTTGTTTGCCTATTCATATGAGAAAATGTCAGAATATCAATTAAAGGTCCGTAGTTGCATCATGCCTCACCTCAGTGAATGACCGGTTTATATTGACATACAATATTTTAATATTAAAATTGCAATCGTAACTGTTTATGCTGCAGTACCATTTTTGCATGATTTCTAATAATATATTGTAAACGGTGTTACTTTTGCATTGACATTGTTTGCACCCTTTATTTGAATGAAGATGAACAAACATGGTGCTCACATTTATTAGCACAAATTAATGTACATTCATATTTCAATATTTATTCATTTAATGACAGTGACATTTTAGTAGGAAATCTAAGTTCACTAAACGTAAGCGAACATATTTCAAAATGTTACAAAGTTGTCACGAAATCTTGTTAAAGAGATAAGCACATTTGTGAGCCATTTTCATGTGTTTTTCCCTACTGTAGGTACTTCGAGCCCAGTGGAAGAATCTCTCAAAACTTTTAGGCTGCTCATGTTCTCAGCTGCTCAGTGGGTGTCTGAAATTGGCCATGTGCTGTCAGCAGGAGGTTTGCGCTTGTTTGTGTTTGAGTCAGAGCAGACATTTTAGTGAACCCATTGTCAGAATGCACCAAAGTGTAAACTCGCAACAAACAAACCTGTTATGCCTCACGAACTGAGCTAAAGTATCTTATAAACTCAATAGGAAAAAAGCAGATTTGTAGACAGTGGTTTCAGCTGTGACTCATATATTTATTTATTTCTTGTTTCTATAGAAACAGCTCATGCACAGTGACTTGTATGTCAACATGTGTGTAATCATTTGTATCAAGTCTTCTGTAATTGCTTAAAAAGTTGAAGGGAATTCATTTATTACATTTTTTTAATTCAACAGGGAGAAAAAGCGGCTAGTGAGGGAATGACTAACCTGTTTAAATACTGTACCTTCCATGACACTTATGTTTTTAGCAAAAACAGTTCTATTGCTTGTTGGTATTTTATTGATAATAATACAAAATAATAAAATAATAATATAATGATATCAGTTGTGTGTGTGTGTGTGTCTGTGTATATATATATATATATATGTGCCAATTAATATGATGCCATATTTCTACAAGCATAAGGTTTGTTTTTAAACCTCCGTGAAATTGGATTGCTTTTTAAGTATGTTATTAATCCAGGAAATGTGTCTCTTGTTAAGAAGTGTGTAGACACCAGGTTTCTTGGGATTGCCACAACCATTTCCTCCTGACACTAAAGCCACAATACTTTTCTTACATTCCAGAGGTCCACCAGAATCCCCCTGAAAAATATGAGACAATTAATTTCTCTGCATGACACATAGCAATTTAAATAAATAAAAATTATAAAGACTTTAAATCAGGTGTGTCAAACTTAAATTCTGGTCTGACCAATATACTCTTGAGAAGGGCCCATAAACTAAAGCGTTTTTTTTTTTTCACATAGTATTGTCTATTTTTTATCTATTAACATTGTCTATTAATTAATTCAGTTTTATATAACTATTTTATGGATAAATTATTTATATACATATCCAGATACTTTAGATATTGTCTTTTAAAATATAATAAATAAATACATTAACTTGCATGACATTTGTAATATGAAATTTATTCTGTCATGTTTGTTTTTTACTTAAGTTCAGGCATAAGTGAACATATTTTAGACAAAAACTAATTCATCTGTCGGTTATTCTTGTTTGGTGTTAAATAAACCTCTAGTTGTGGAATGACTTGACTTACCCAGCATGCATCTTTATTCCCTAGTTTGTTTCCCGCACACATCATGTCAACAGTTATGACAGGATTGCTGTTGTAGTTGCAGCTGCACAGGTCCCTGTCCACCACCGTCACCTCCACCTCTTGCAGGGTGTCACAGGGGATAGGGCGTTTTTCGTGAGTGCTTCCCCACCCTCTCACTTCACATTTTGTCCCTACCGGGACATCTTTACCAGATTTGGAAATCTTCCCCAATTCCACTTTGTTTTTCTTAAGGTGGACTTTGTTTTGGAGCTGGAAATAATATCATAGTTATCTTACTGTACTTCACTTTGTTCCGGACAGAGTTTTTTGACAATTTGTTCTTTGCAAGAATGTTCTTTACCTTCATGAGCATGATGTCATCCACTTTAGTTTTAATATTGAATGTTGTAGGGATATGAAAGCTCTGAATTTTGACTCGTTCTGCATGTTTCTCCTTTGTCAGAGAATGAGCCCCTACAAGCACTGTCATTGGTTCAGAACTGGAGACACAGAGACAAAGAGGTCAAACTACGCATAATGTAATTCACTCCCGGAATAAATCTGCGTTTAAATTTGTGCGGTCTACTTGTTATGATGCTTGGTTTACAAAAAGACTTTTTTCTTATTAATTCATTTTAAGAGTATGTGCTCCGTGGTCACTTCATTAGATACATCAACAAATCAACACAAATATCAAACCAACCAATCACATGGCAGCAACTTAATGCATTTAGGCATGTAGACATAATCAAGACATTCTGCAAGTTCAAACTGAGCATCTGAACATGTCCATCCCTTTATGAGCACAGGATAACGTACCATGTCACAAAGCTAAAATCCTCTCAAACAGTTTTTTTTTAAACATGACAATGCGTACCACACATTGTACTCAAATGGCCTAAACAGTCAGCAGATCTCAATCCAATAGAGTACCTTTGGGATATAATGAAACAGGAGATCTGTATTATATGAGTGCAGCCAACAAACCTACAGTAACTGCACGATGCTATATGCAATATAACGTGATGGACTCTAATCTATATCCATGCCTCACAGAATTACAGGAATTCTGAAGGCAAAAGTGGTTTAACCCAGCACTAGCAAGGTGTACCTAATAAAGTGGCCAGTGAGTGTGCATAATAAATGTCACTCTGTTTATGAAGACAATTACTTTGATGTTATTGAAAGTGAATTTCAAAGAAACCAAATTTCATTTATGTGTGTGTGTTTTTTTTTAGCTATCTAAGGAGTTAAGCAATTAAAAATAATTAAAGCAATAAAAAAAAAGATATGTCTCTCTCTAACTACCTTTGTTTATCTTTGAGTGATTTAGATTTTTGTAGAAAATACAAAAATATGCGAAAACATTTATAAAATATCGATTCCTGAGCATAACAAAAACATTGATAAGTGAGTTACACATTTATATTACTGCAATAGGAAAAAAATGTCATATACATTATGTGTGAAAATAAAAAGAACTTTAGGTCATCTAAGCTGGGCTTTGCAGAAAATTAATCATTTACATTAGAGTTCATTTCTCAAATATTTGGGTAAATATGTGCTACATTATACAGTAGAATGTCCAAGTTTGTGATCATTTATACAATATGTGCCCATATTTGAGGATATGAAGCATGTACATTCTAAATGATTGTTTTCTAAATGTTAATTAAGTGACTTACAAATATTATCACAGAATAAAACATTTTGAATCTTAAGTTTGCATACGTTTTGCAGTGTGCAGCTGTCAAAACCCACTGCTGATCAATAAGAGTTCCTCCACATCTGTGCGAATTGTGAACCTGGACTGACACCATCCATGGTTTGGGTTTTTTGACTTCTCGACCTCCTATAATAAAACTACCTGAGCAAGCTGTAAGGAGAATGAGTGGTTTTAAAGAGACAGAATGGATCTATCGACAATATTTAATAATCTCCATGAATATTAAACAGAAGGACTTTACCTGTTGCTTGAAGCAAGGTGAGAAGCAAAACAAGAGACCGCTGTTGAAAATACATGGTGTGCTCTGAGTGCAGAAATGCAGACTGGATAATGCGCGGTAAAAGTACAACTTTAAAGATGAGGCAGATTAGACACAGAAGGAAAATGTGTGTTGCTTGTGGTCAGAATTGTGGGTGCAGACATTCTCATGAACACAGATGTGCTCCACTTTGGTTTGTGAGGTGATGTGATGCATGCAGCTTGCATAAGGACTTGTAGGTGGGATGTGTGAACTTTCAGAACATCAACAATGAGAAAAATCAGTTAAAAAGGGTCTTTTAAAATTGAGCAACCTGTAGTAAACAGGATTCATGGTAACAGAAACCATCGCAATAATATTACGTATATAACATGATCATAATTAAATTACATGCCGCTGTCCAATCCACAGTCTTCAAACAAAATATTTTTATCTAGAATCCCAGGGAGTTTAATGAATGTAATAGTATAATGCATCATACAATGTTTTGTCAAAGAAAGCTGACTATCAAAGGGTTAACAGGAAAATGTTTTTCTCTAATAGCGTGTCAGGGAGTCTAAGGAAGTAAAGAACATTTTAATTACTAAAGGAACAAGTAAAGAAAGTTTTTTTTTTATGTAACAGTGTATCAGAGACGGTTCTAAAGAAGTGGAAAACACTTAAATCATAACTATTAAAAGTTTTATCAAAGAGAAATTCTTTAAGAAGTAAACACCCTGCTGTTGAAAAACCATTCAACCACTGTGTTAGAGAACAGTTTAACTATGAAAGACCCCTTAAAGAAGCCTTTTATCCAAAGGTTTAATGGTTTCTAAGATGGAGTTCTAAGGAACTTAAGGAAATCTTTAAAAAAAAAAAAAGAAAAAGAAAGGAGTGAAAAACACTTAGCATTATAAACAACCCCGACAAAAACTTTTTATGTTCTAAGTGCATCAAATAAGCACTTATAGCAATAGACTAATATATATATATATATATATATATATATATATATATATATATATATATATATATATATACTGTATATAGGGGTTGGACAATGCAACTGAAACACTGGCCAATTTAGTGTTGGAGGTTTCATGGCTAAATTTGACCTTCAATGATGTTCATTGATTGCACATTCCACTAGTAAGAGCAGTGTGAAGGTTTAACTAGCAGAGTAATAGGACAGTTTTGCTTAAAATATTGCAAAGCCCACAACATTATGGGTGACATGTGTGAGTTCAAAAGAGGACAAATTGTTGGTGCGCGTCTCGCTGGTGCATGTGCGACAGAAGCTGTCCGAAAGGGATGTCTAGGTGGTAACTGGATTGTATCCAAAAAACACTGCAGAATTAAATGTGCACCTCAGCTCTCCTGTTTTCACGAAAACTGTTCTTCGGGAGCTCCACAGGGTCAATGTACATGGGCGGGCTGCTAAAACCAAACCTTTGGTCAAATGTCGGTTTCAATGGTGCCAGCAGCGAAAATCTTTGGCTGTGGACAATGTGAAACATGTATTGTTCTCTGATGAGTCCATCTTCACTGTCTTTCCCACATCCGGGAGAGTTACGGTGTGGAGAAGCCCCAATGAAGTGTACCACCCAGACTGTTGCATGCGCAGAATGAAGCATGGGGGTGGATCAGTGATGGTTTGGGCTGCAATATCATGGAATTCCCTAGGCCCAATACTTGTGCTAGATCGGTGCATTACTGCCAAGGACTACTGAACCATTCTGGAGGACCATGTGCACCCAGTGATTCACACATGTTCACCGTAGGTTCACACCGCTGAAGGCGGTGCTGTCTATCAGGATGATAATGCACCAATACACACAGCAAGACTGGTGACAGAGTGGTTTGATGAACCTGAAAGTGAAGTTGAACATCCCCCATGACCTGCACAGTCACCAGATCTAAATATTATTGAGCCACTTTGGGATGTTTTGGAGGAGCGATTCAGGAGACGTTTTCCTCCACCAGCATCATGTAGTGACCTGGCCTCTATTCTGCAAGAAGAATGTCTCAAAATCCCTCTGGCCACTGTGCAGGACTTGTATCTGTCATTCCCAAGATGAATTGGTGCTGTATTGGCCGCAAAAGGAGGCCCTACACCATACCAATCAATTATTGTGGTGTAAAACCAGGCGTTTCAGTTTCATTGTCCAACCCCTATATATTTCTTAGTATATTGTTAAAATATATATTGTCTTCTTAGTATATATACACACAAAGATATACATGTAGTAAGAAGATATTTTACTGTAATTAAAGAAAAAAGTAAAAGGTAAAATAAAAAATTGGAGATGAAATGTACAAATCTACGAATTTACAGATTTACAAGTTAAAATAAAATATAACTAAAATACAAATATATAAATTACACAGAATGTGCAGAAGGTGCAAAGTGTACAGTAATTATACTAATAAGTGTATTTTAAAAGGGGGGCACATGGAGCGTAGGTATGACAGCAGCAGTATGAGTGAAACATGAAGTATGAAATGAAATGATGTGTGACAGCAGCAGTGTGAATTAGCAGTATGATACAAGTAAAGAACTCAGGCGATGTGTGACATGTGATGTGCCACTTTCCTATCCGCCTCCTAAGATTCTCTTCCATTACTGGTTAAACCATGGATGAGAGAATGTGCCATACGCTGTGGGAGGTGAAAGGTGAAGCATACATGAAATCTCATCAGGGAGCAAAAATCCCTCTGCACTATGACAGATCAAAGTGGAGTAGAACCCAGCAGTGTCTATTTGTCACAATATGATGCAAAAGCTCCAAAGCAAAAAGCAGAAAAAAAAAACACTTTGTTGCTCATCTCAGCTTACAGATTCTATGGGGCTCAGCAGAGAGGGGAAAAAATACCCAGAAACTTACTACTATGTGTAAACTACAAAACATGCCTGAAATTCATTATACTTAAAGTTACACTGCAAGAAAGTTATACTTTCTATATATAGGCACATCTCAAGAAATTAGAATGTCATTGAAAAGTTGATTTATTTCAGTCATTTGATTCAAAAATCATATTTTATATAGATTCATTACACACAGACTGATATATTTCAAGTGTTTATTTCCTTCAATTTTGATGATTATGGCTTACAGCTAAGGAAAACTCAAAATTCAGTATATCAGAAAATTAGAATATTGTGAAAAAGTTCAAGATTGGAGACTCATGGTGTCTCACTCTAATCTGCTAATTAACTAAAAACACCTGCAAAGGTTTCCTGAGCCTTTAAATGCTCTCTCAGTCTGGTTCACCCTGAACATGGAGGGTAAGACACCAAAGGTCATTGCTAAAGATGCTGGCTGTTCACATAGTGCTGTCCCATAGCAAAACCCAGAAGGAGCCTTTTCTAGTCTTGTGAGACTGAATTGAGCTGTCTCATTACAAGCTCGACTTTCTCTTTCTATTTCTCCTAAACCCCACTTAGGAGAAACAAAGAGACATAACTGAGACACAACCCGAGACATACAGTACTTGTATTCTACTAATAATACTACTTGTATTAAATCTGAGATGTACATGAGAAACAGAACTGGATTTGAAGGAGAAGCAAATGCACCATATATAAGACCATAATGAGGTTAAAGCCCGATATAAATGAGCTGCATGAAAGACAAATGAGAAATAGTATAGTTTTATTGAACATGTCAAAAATCCTCAATTAGCAGCATACAGTGTAATTCATACAATATAACATACATCAGCAAAATCTGGCAAATCAAGACACTAAATGGTACAAAATGTCACCTAACCTGTCAAAGATATTAAGTGTAACACTGCTCAACTCAAAGTATGATTTATGCAGGAGTTACACAAAGGCCACAGCATTGTGAGAATCTTCCAGTGAAAAAGGAGATGAAAAATTTGAAAGGAAAATTGGTTGCTTGCTGTACAATATGTAAGGGCTCCAAGAATGGGCCAAAGCCAGGAAAAGTTCTCTCTCACCAGCTACATCAGTCTTCTCTTGTGGATATATATATATATATATATATATATATATATATATATATATATATATATATATATATATATATATATATATATAACATTTGAGATTTACCTAAACACCATTCAGCTACTCCATTTGGAACTTTGGACTCTGCAACATTCTCCTGCAGTTTCTTTGTTGAGATTCTTGGTCCCCTGAGGTGGCATGCTTCTAAAAAGAACCTAGGAAAAGTAAAATGTTTTACTAAGGCAATTTACTAAGGCAATATTACAATTTTCTGAGTTACTGGATCTTGGGTTTTCATTAGCTGGAACCCTTAATTATGAAAATTGAAAAAAAAAAAAAAAAGAAACAGTGAAGTATATTAGTCTGCGTGATGAATCTATACAACATAGGAGATTCACTTTTTTTTATTGAACTACTGAAATTTATCAGTTTCAATTTCACCTGCACCTGTATACGTACAGTATGTATATCTGTGTATATTTATTGTGTGTGTGTGTGTAAAACCTATGGCACACCTGGACATTTGCATACTAACTGTTACCATTTTTATTTTATTTTAAGTTTATATGAGAGTTTAAGAAATCTTAAGTTACTTCCAGCTAATTGGTCACAGAGACTACTTCATTCATCAGTGGTGCTAATAATTATGTACCTGACAGTATGTCCCTTATTTTACTTTTTCTGTAGTTCTTTAACCTACAGGACTTGTTAGTTAGAGGACTCATTAATATGTGCATATTAACACTGATTATCAAATATGTACCAGTAAACTGGTGGTGACAGACTCTTGGGCACCAAAGCTTCAGTGGGAGCCCAGCTCCAGTCCTATCCCACAGAAAAGCCAATGCAGCAAAAATTGCTGAACAAAATAAATAAAAATAAATAAATAACAGAAGGCACCAGTACACCCAGTGCACCACAGCTCACCATGCACACGGCCTAGCAATCAAATAGCCCAAGACTGCTGATCTGGCCCTTAAACTCCCCAGATCCCAATCCGATTGAGCATGCATGTTTTTTGACAAATGGCGAATATTCTGTGGCTGATGTAATAAATTAATATAGCAGAAACTGAAGAAAACCTTTGAGGCATGTACTATGTCCTCATTAAAATATTTATTCTTTAAAACCATTGATTTATTTAGCATGCTTGCTTTTTGAATAATTTTCATTAAAAATAAATAATACACCCATAGGCATATTTTTCCAGTTTAGTTCTAGAGTCAGTTAGAGGATACAGGAAAAAATCACTGAATAAATCTCCAATTTGCCAGTTCACTTTGGAATGTGCTGGAGCATCAGTCTTATTTTACTGGAGAGTCAAAATTGGAGTTTTCTGCTTTTACCTGATGCACAACAGACAGCAACAACCATACTTGTTATATTGCATACTTGCAATATAATTCAATCATGTTTTACAAAAAAAAAAAAAAAAAGAAAAAAAAAGAAATAGCCAATCATGTTTCATCACCAACAGATGTTGCATATTATTGTATCCACACCCAAATCTTATAAGATATTTGTGAACCCTAAGAGGTAGGGATATACACTCTCAAAATCACTGCCCAATAGTTGTTCATCTCAACTTGTAATGATATATTATTCAATGATCTTTAATGTAACCTCCTGATTCCTCACTTTGTTCACATTTGTTCATTTACAGTATTTATGTATAAATGTAGCTACCTTTTTGTTTTAATAATTCATTAATTGAAACTATGAATAAAAAAAAAATTGCACTATTTTCAGCTCAAATTTATATTGTGATGATATTTAATGATGTAGTCTGTGTCTCTTTCCTCACTAATAAAAGTCATCCTTGTATAGTCCAGAGAGCAAACAAGTCACTATTACAGCTGCCGTGGAATGACGATTACACCAATTTCCAGATATTAAACCCCCATTCCACCAAGCCGAATCTACACCCATGTAAATTTGTCATGAACTCTGGAGATGTTGGTTACGGCTCCCTACAGCCTCTTTTGGTGTGAATTCTGTCGTATTCCTTAGCATCATTAGTGTCAGGAGAAAAATTGGAGCGTGTTCAAAAATTAAATACAGTATCATAATAATATTTATACATCATGTTTCATCAAAATCTATTTAGTATAAAAGCACATTGTACAAGTTACATCAATATTCGATTTATATTTACAATAAGAATTGGCAAGGCTGCCGAAGGTGTTCTCCACAACACATCATCATTTAGATACACACGTGGACAAAATTGTTGGTACCCTTCGGTCAATGAAAGAAAAACTCACAATGGTCACAGAAATAACTTTAATCTGACAAAAGTAATAATAAATAAGAATTCTATGAATGTTAACCAATGAAAGTCAGACATTGCTTTTCAACTATGCTTCAACGGAATTATAAAAAAAAAAGAACTCATTGAAGTTCATGGAACACGCCTGGACAAAAATGATGGTACCCCTAACTTAATAGTTTGTTGCACAACCTTTTGAGGCAATCACTGCAATCAAACGATTCCTGTAACTATCAATGAGACTTCTGCACCTCTCTGCAGGTATTTTGGCCCACTCCTCATGAGCAAGCTGCTCCAGTTGTTTCCGGTTTAAAGGGTGCTTTTTCCAGACAGCATGTTTCAGCTCCTTCCAAAGATGCTCAATAGGATTGAGGTCAGGGCTCATAGAAGGCCACTTTAGAATAGTCCAATGTTTTCCTCTTAGCCATTCTTGGGTGTTTTTAGCTGTGTGTTTTGGGTCATTGTCCTGTTGCAAGACCCATGACCTGCGACTGAGAGCCAGCTTTCTGACACTGGCCAGCACATTTCTCTCTAGAATCCCTTGATAGTCTTGAGATTTCATTGTACCCTGCACAGATTCAAGACACCCTGTGCCAGATGCAGCAAAGCAGCCCGAGAACATAACAGAGCCTCCTCCATGTTTCACAGTAGGGACAGTGTTCTTTTCTTGATATGCTTCATTTTTCCGTCTGTGAACATAGAGCTGATGTGCCTTGGCAAAAAGTTCCATTTTTGTCTCATCTCCCAGAAGCTTTGTGGCTTGTCAACATGTAGTTTGGCATATTCCAGTCTGGCTTTTTTATGATTTGTTTTCAACAATGGTGTCCTCCTTGGTTATCTCCCATGTAGTACACTTTGGCTCAAACAACGACGGATGGTGCGATCTGACACTGATGTTCCTTGAGCATGAAGTTCACCTTGGATCTCTTTAGAAGTCTTTCTGGGCTCTTTTGTTACCATTCGGATTATCCGTCTCTTTGATTTGTCATCAATTTTCCTCCTGCGGCCACGTCCAGGGAGGTTGGCTACAGTCCCATGGATCTTAAATTTCTGAATAATATGTGCAACTGTAGTCACAGGAACATCTAGCTGCTTGGAAATGGTCTTATAGCCTTTACCTTTAACATGCTTGTCTATAATTTTCTTTCGAATCTCCTGAGACAACTCTTTCCTTCGCCTCCTCTGGTCCATGTTGAGTGTGATACACACCATGTCACCAAACAACACAGTGACTACCTGGAGCTCTATATATAGGCCCACTGACTGATTACAAGATTGTAGACACCTATGATGCTAATTAGTGGACACACCTTGATTGCTAGCAGGGTTAGCCCCTAGTTTGGAATAGCCTCATGTGTGCCTTGCCTTTTGTATTCAGTTCCCCACCATTAGGTCAGTACTAACCCGGTTAGCCACTAACCCCATTAGATACTAACCTGGTTAGGTCAGCATCCAGTGTCCCCAGCATTCCATGTAGCTACTAACCCAATTAACCACTAACCCAGTCACTCTAGTCTCCTGTCTCTAGTCTCCTGTCTCAAGTCTCCTGTCTCAAGTCTCCTGTCTCTAGTCTCTGTGCTCCTGGTCCTGTCTATAGTCTCTGTGCTCCTAGTCTCCTGTCTCTAGTCTCTGTGCTCCTGGTCCTGTCCCATGTCTTGTCCTGTGTCTCTCCAGTCTCCAGTCCTGTGTCTCTCCAGTCTCCAGTCCTGTGTCTCTCCAGTCTCCAGTCCTGTGTCTCTCCAGTCTCCAGTCCTGTGTCTCTAGTCTCCAGTCCTGTCTAGCCCTGTCTCTCTTGTCTCTCCAGTCTCTAGTTCCCCTATGTGTCTTTGTTAGCTTCAGCTCCATGTTTCCTCATCCCCAGTTCTGTCGGTTCCCTGTGTCAGCTCCTGGTTCCCATGTCAGTTCCTAGTTCCCATGTCAGCTCCTGGTCCCCTGTGTTAGCGCGCCGTTCCCTGTGTTAGCGCGCCGTTCCCTGTGTTTTTCCTGAGCCCTAGTTTTAGTTTATGTTTGTTGTTTTGATTCCTTTGTTGGTTTGTTTCAATGTTTGAGTTTGTCTTTCAAATAAAGACTCTTTCTGTTTAACACCCCTCTGTCTGCGTGCCTACCTTCATGCCCACGGCAACATCAGCCGGGTCTAGCCAGCACCACCAGCTAGACCCTTGATAGCATGGGCCTGTCATCATTGGTCATGGGTTCTGGTGAAGGAAAGTTGATGGTACAGTACCATTCTCTATGCGCTCTTTCAGCTCACTGTCATTAAATAGATGAGCATCTGACATATGTCCCATTCCTCTAATTGGCGTCTATCTACAGTATTAGGTAGTTATCATATCATTATCACCTTGTTAATAGTTCATAATAGTCGGTAGCATTGTTGTTATAGTACAGTATCTGCCCACAGAAATCGATTACAACTCTAAACACATAACACTTTTTAGGCCCACTGCTTTTTTTTCTCTTTACATGCTTCCTCTGGGTAACATACAGTGGTGTGAAAAAGTGTTTGCACCCTTACTGATTCCTTTCTTTCTTTTCTTTTTTTTTTTGCATGTTTGTCGCACTTTAATGTTTCAGATCATCAAACAAATTTAAATATTAGTCAAAGATAACACAAGTAAACACATCATGCAGTTTTTAAATGAAGGTTTTTATTATTAAGGGAAAACTAAATCTTTAAACAATATCCAGATAAATAAACAATAAAAGAGTGAGTTTTGACCCATGTACAGACAAAACCTTTGTTATATCTATATAGGACAATCATTTTTTGCTCATTTCTGTGGTTGGACCTTAACAGCTTTTTTTTTTTTTTTTTTCAAAATCTTAACAGGTATTTAAACTGCTGAACAGTTGAATGTGCAAATTCGTATAACTAAAATGCTCAGGTTAGCCCCCTGGCTGCACATGGAGCACAAATTGCTCACTACTGTGACTCAGGATAGGTTAAATATCATGTCATTCATTCATTTATTCATTCTGTACCTGTGTGGATCATTGCTTATCTGTGTGGTTTTGTGTGTCTGATGGTAAACAGCAGCTTGTGCAACAGTGTGAGCATGGTAGCACTGTACATTTTACATGCTTCTGCACATCCAACCTGGAGCTCCTGACTATCAAGTGTTGGCCTTTCTAATTTCATGACACTCTGAGATCTAGAAACATGTAAAATAACATGTGTGATACAATTTGTGCAGAGCAGTGAAGGAGGCAACTAAAAGGAAAACCTAAAGGAAAGTGAGCAACATGACCATATAGGACGCTATATATAGGAGCAACTTATATCGCCCAGAAGAAAACCTGGAACAGTGGTGATAATGATTTGGATCGGCCTAATAGTTTCCCCTTTGAAAAAGGTTTGGTAACTCTGGAGTTGGATGTTTAACAGACTGACTGACTCACTGCATGTTATTATTTTAGACGCTTTCTATTTCAGATAATTTTTTACAAGAGAATAAGAAAAGTGTCTCTTTTGGCTTCAGTTGTTCTGTGTAATTATTCCTCTGACACCATTTCTACTATACAGATTTGAAAATAAGTCATTGTCACCATCGAGTCAGTTGCAGGCTGCAATTACAGCAAATTTGTTTCCATTTACTCTCTCCAGTGTAATTGCTAATGAAAACGAATTACACATTTAAAGTATTTTCTGTTGATTCAAAAACAGACAAGTATGTGGTTGCATTCAAATGAATACCTTTTTGACTTACAAAATAAATCATATACATCCAAGTAAAGTATTGTAGTCAATAAACAAACTGGAAAAAATACTGTTGAATTCTGGATTGTGACTGGTCAGAAGGTGTTGATTAATTTTATCTTATTTTCATCTTCATTTTATCAAACATTTTACTTCTTGACTACAATTGATGTTCCACTTGAGCCAATTAAAGCCATGTAATTTAATGAATAAAACTTTATTGAGCGTTTAAGGAAAGTGAAGTGGTGATGAGACAGGGTCCGCATTCGGTAACATACAAATATACAGTAAAGCTTTAACTTTTCCAAAGTCATTCTGAGGGAGTTTTACACATTTCTCTGTAACATCACCCAAATCTTTATTAGATAATTCGTTTATCTAACAATCTGTCTACTGTATTTTTGACAGAAAACTCTCATGCAAAAGTTTAGGCACCCCTTGATAAATAACAGATTGGTGATTTTTTAATTGAAAAGATGTTAACACAGTCTCTCTTGGAAATGAAAAAATGCACAATATTTTCAGCAAATATTGATGCATAGTTACTTCTTATGCCATAAATTGAACAAAAAATACAAAATAAAAACATTATTATGGCATGATGCAAAAGTTTGGGCACCCTAAGAGTTCCAGAGTCTCAGATTCTCTTTACATGCTTTCAGATCTTAATCAGCTCGTTAGATCTGCGGCATGCCAACAGCTGTCATTAATAAATGCCAATTTCAAACCTTTACAAATACTTTCACTCTTCAAACCTTGTGCACACACTTCCATGCACTCAACAACCATGGGTTCCTCTAAGCAACTGTGTAAGAATCTGAAAATGAAAGCTAATGATGCCCACAATGCAGGAGAAGGCTACAAGAAGATAGCAAAGGGTTGTCAGCTTGCAGTTTCCACAGTGAGAAATGTAGAGACGCATGCTGAAGGTTTTGGAATGGCCATCACAGTCCCCTGATTTAAACATCATTGAAAATTTGTTGGTACTGTAGATCTTAAAAGAGCTGCGCATGCAAGATCACAAAAGAATATTACAGAACTAGAAGCCTTTTGCAAGGAAGTGTCACAAGCTATCGGAGGGTAAGCACAGAAGCCTTAGCAGTTAGCCCGTGTAGCGTGGATGGTAAACCCAAACGCGGAAGCAACGCGAGTAGGCAGGATAACCACGCAATTTATCTAAGAACTCTCTTACACAAAGAGCTAGGATCTACACAAATAAATCCGCGTTCTAGCAACACACACTCAATCAAAGAAGCAACCCAAATCGGTGAATACTCACAGAATAGTCGGCGAAGAATAGTCAGACAAGGCACAAAATAGTCAGACAAGGCATGGGCGAACTCAATGACTGAGCAATGTGAAGCGCCATCTTTTTTCCTTTTATGCTTCCTGAAATGCGACCGTATTACTTCCAGGTCCTAGTGCCGGTCGTGTTACGAGTGTGCATGACAGTACCCCCCTGTCCAGGACCGACTCTCGACGGTCCTGGGGTGGAGGATACCCGGATGACCGGTAGTCCCGGATGAGATCGGGGTCTAGGACGAACCGAGCCGGAATCCAAGATCACTCCTCGGGACCGTAACCTTCCCAATCGGCCAGGTATTGGAGCCCTCTGCCCCGAGGACATGAGTCAAGGATCCGGCGAACGGTGTAGGCGGGACCACCCTCAATGATATGGGGGGGAGGAGGAGGGTGGGTGGGGGGAACCATTGGTGAAGTGATGAAGGGTTTGAGCTGGGAGGTGTGAAATACCGGATGGATCCGGAGTGCCGCAGGCAGCTGGAGCCGGTAGGTGACAGGATTGATACGGAGGGTGATGCGGTATGGACCGATGAACCTGGGTGATAGCTTTTTGGATTCCGTGGCATACCTCAAATGGACTGAGATTGGTGGCTGAAGAGACATGGAGATTGTGAGATAACTCAGCCCATAGGAGGTAGCGGGCCCAGGAGCGCTGGCAATCGGCAACAAAGCATCTCAGGTAGCGCTCCAGTTGTTGGTTGGTCCGCTTCGTCTGACCATTAGTCTGGGGATGATAACCAGAGGATAGACTACAGGTGAAATTGATCAGACGGCAGAAGGCCTTCCAGAACCGGGCGGTGAACTGGGGCCCCCTGTCCGAGACGATGTCTTTTGGGAACCCATGCAGTCGGACTACGTGTTCTAAAATCAGCTCTGCTGTTTTTTTGGCTGACGGGAGTCCGGTGAGGGCCACCAGGTGCACAGCTTTGGAGAACCGGTCGACGATGGTTAAGATGGTGTTTTTCTCTTCGGAGGCCGGCAGGCCCGTGATGAAGTCGACGGCAATGTGCGTCCAGGGCCGATGGGGAACAGGGAGTGGTTGGAGTTCCCCCGGTGTCGGTTGGTTGGTATTCTTGGACCTGGCGCACACTGGGCACGTCTGGACGTACTCCTTGACGTCACTCGCCATAGATGGCCACCAGAAGGCACGTCTGATGAATTGGAGGGTGCGTTTGGCGCCGGGGTGTCCGGATAATGGCGAGGAATGACCCCATCGCAACACCTCGGTCCTTACGGTGTTCGGCACACAGAGTCGCCCAGGCGGCACACCTGCCGGTGCGGTCTCCATCGCCTGTGCACGGCGAACCCTCGTTTCCAGTTCCCAGTGAAGTGGTGCAATGATCTTGGTGGGTGTGATGACAGGCCCGGGGTCTGCCCGGGGAACGTCCTCTTCGTGTTGTCGGGAGAGGGCGTCAGCTTTGGTGTTCTTGGACCCCGGGCGGTAGGATAGGTGGAAGTTGTAATGTTCGAAAAATAGTGCCCACCGCGCCTGTCTCGGGTTGAGCTGTTTTAAGTTGCGGATGGTGATCAGGTTCTGATGGTCAGTCCAGACGATGAACGGCTCTCTGGCGCCCTGGAGCCAGTGTCGCCATTCCTCCAAAGCCCACTTTATGGCCAGCAGCTCGCGGTCCCCTATCTCGTATCGCTGCTGAGTGGGGTCAAATTTTTTGGAAAAGAAACTACAGGGATGTAGCTTCTGGTCTGGATCTCGTTGAGAGAGAACAGCCCCGGTGCCCACATCCGAAGCATCCACGTCCACAAAACTTGCGTCTGGGTGCAGTAGAATTGGGGCGTTGGTGAACCGGTGGCATAGGTCATGAAAGGCGGTGATGGCGGCAGGGTTGAGGCTGAAGTGATGAGAAGAGGGTCGAGTCAGAGCGGTTAAAGGGGTGGCAACCGTACTGTAGTCCTGGATAAAGCGACGATAGAAGTTCGCAAACCCCAGAAACCGTTGAAGTTGCTTGAGGGTCTTGGGTAGGGGCCAATGACGCACAACTTCCAGTTTCTGTGGGTCCATGGCCACACCCTGGGGCGAGATGACAAAACCCAGGAACGAGGTGGAGCGCTCGTGAAAGGCGCATTTTTCCAACTTACAGTACAGTTGGTGGGCGAGTAATCTCTTAAGGAACGCCATGCTGGGTGTGTTCCTCGGCAGTGCGTGAATAAATAAGGATATTGTCCAGGTAAACGAACACCCACCGCCCTAGCATGTCCCTAAGGACATCATTGATGAACTGTTGGAAGGCGGCGGGTGCGTTGCAGAGTCCGAATGGGATGACCAAGCTCTCGTAGTGTCCAGTAGGGGTAATGAAAGCCGTCTTCCACTCATCGCCCCCTCTCTGATGCGCACCAAGTTGTAGGCGCTCCGGAGGTCCAACTTTGTGAAAATGGTGGCGCCAGAGAGGGCGTCCAGGGCTGAGTTGGTAAGAGGCAAAGGGTGTCTGTTCTTAATGGTGATGTTATTAAGCCCCCGATAATCGACACAGGGACATAAGTCGCCCCCTTTCTTCTTCACAAAGAAGAACCCTGCGGCGGCAGGCGAGGAGGAGTGCCGGATGGTGCCGTGGCGAAGGGTGTCAGAAACATATCTCTCCATCGCCTGCATCTCAGCGGCGGGGAGAGAGTAAAGATGGCCGCGGGGGGGGGGGACCGAGCCCGGCTGAAGTTCGATTGTCAGGTCATAGGGGCGATGAGGAGGAAGGTGTGTGGCTCGTCTCTTGCAGAATACTTCAGCCAGGTCTCGGTAGATGATGGGGATGGCGTTGGTGTCGACATCGGGTGCCTCGGACTCCCTAGAACACGTCCCAGCCGGGCCCCGCAGGCAGAGTTCGGTGCAGGTCGGCCCCCACTGCAAGATCCGGTTTTGCATCCAGGAGCTGAGGGGGTCATGTTGGAGCAGCCAGGGGTGTCCGAGGATGATGGGTGGCATGAAATGGAGGTGAGGTGGAACTGGATCCGTTCGCGATGTTTGCCGATGACAAGGGTGAGTGGCTGAGTCTGAGTGGTGATGGGGCTGGAGGAAAGGGGCCGACCGTCGACAGATGTGATACGAACGGGCTGGGATAACGCCTCAAGTTCCACTCCCAGTTCTTTGGCAAACAAAGAGTCAATAAAGTTACCTGCGGCACCGGAATCGATGAACGCAGTACTTCCGACCCGTTTGTGGCCAAACCAGAGGTGTACTTGGACCGTGAGACAGGAATTATTGGGTGTCGTGACCGAGAGGTGGAGGGGGCCTGGTGAACTGCCCCGTTTGCTCACCGGGCCTGAGCGTTTCCCGGGCAAAGTGGACAGAGGGCCCTGGGGTGCCCAAACTTTTGCACAGCGCTACAATAATGTTTTTATTTTTTATCTTTGTTCAATTTATGACAGAGTAACTATGCATCAATGTTTGTTGAAAATATTGTGCATTTTCCATTTCCAAGAGAGACTGTGTTAACATCTTTACATGTACTTAGGGTTAGGGGGTAACATTATTTATCAAGGGGTGCCTAAACTTTTGCACAAGACAGAATATTTTCTTTGGATTAATGAAATAAATAATTTCTTCCCATGAATTCACTGGGCACACATTTATCTTTACCAAGCTTTACAAAAATATCCATTATTCAACTGACAGAAAAATCGATTTTCAAAATATTTTCATAAATCCGTTTATGTGCTTTTTGTTGGGGCCAAGCAAAACCACTCATTATTCATCACTAGTTGAATTCTGGTGCTCAAATGGTTATATTTCCTTTTAAATTCGAGAGTCAAATCTGTGACCTACTTGATCATAAACTTCCAACTATGTTTTATATGCTTGTTGGCTCTTAAACATCCTGTTATTCAAGGATTTAAGACCAAATCTGACAAAGCTTAAATGCCTTTTCTAGTCTAAAACAGGCACCTGATGGATGTAGTTAATTGAAATGTAACTGAAATCAACAACATAAGAAAAATAAAATGCACCCTCTTTAAACTTAATGCTTCATGTATGTTTTAAATATCTATTATGTTGTCCTCATCAGCTTATAACAAATAACCTCAGGGATGTAGACTGTCTACAGCATGTAGTCCCCCCATACAGCACACACAAGAAACAGATGGGAAAAATAAGTACATTCTTCCTATTTCTATAATAATCAATAGTGTAATTACCAGCTCAAAAAGTTATATAAAAGCTGAAGTTTTGGGAGTTTGGTAGTCTGGAGCACTCTAGTTTGTCTACGTCATGTGAAGAAGGAATTAAAGAAATAAGCAGCTGATGCTGCTCATTAACTTTAAAGGCTTACACCTGTACCATTAGAAGGATTGTTCACAAATAGAGAGCACTCGAGACAGTTTTGCCAGTCTGCCAGTCTTTCAAGTAAATCTTAGGGTACATGAGGTTAATTTTACACTGCAAGCCTAAGTGGCCCATTATCTGTCAGATTATTTTATTACATTTTTTTTGTGTTCATATTGTGTTTTCAGTGTGACCTACAGTATATCTGACACTAATCTGAACAGATCGCACGTCTACTCTGATGCACATGCAGAAAGGAACAAATGTGACACATGAGGTGTTCAAGCACACTATAAGGCACGTTATATTTGGCCACTTCCTTTGTTTGCAGTCTTCAAAACTTTAATGCTTTCCTTTGCCACTGCAGTCAGCTTCTCCTGTACTTGTGTTTGTGCATCTACGTGTACTCGTAAAAATGTTCTAATACCATTGTGCCTTTGAGGCAATGCTAGCCCTCATTAAACAATTTGACCATCCTCCCCTTCTTTGTTGACAACTTTGATAAGATTTATAATTTTGTGGAACATCCATGAAAAAAACTCTGAAAAAAAGTGAGATCTTTTTTTTTCTTTTTCTCTCATCGCCTTTATTATTTCTCCTGAAACTCTAATGAAAGTCTAATATTGTAACTTTATTTGTTTTATTTCTGTTTATTAGCACTGGATAAATATTGAACTTGTTTAGTCCATTTAATCATGAAGACTAATGAGTAATACCAAATTTTAAAAGTGCAGAGCATCTATTAGATATTCTTATTAGAAGTACAAACAAAATATAACAATTAATATCACCTGGGTACAAACGACATGACATTAAAGTGTGATCCTAGTGACAGGAGCTGCATCCTAAAACCATCAACAATTTCGATGTGTGAGAGTTAAGGTTAGCCCAAACACCAGGAGAAGATGTCTTTTTACTGCCACCTATTGCTGACCTTTATAATAGACATTTCAACAGAGAGTCTTCAGTCAACAGCTGCCCAGATGATACTTGGAAACAAATGATTCATCATTTAACAAGTGAACAGAAAATTCAGGAGATTAAACTACCGGGAATGGTACTACAACTGGACTGGACTGTAATTGGACCGCCAAGAACTGTTCAGACTCAAGTGTAAGAGTTGATAAATTCAATATAATATGACAGATTTACAGTTAAAACTAACACCCAGTGATGCCCATCAATAAGGTCCTTTTAACTCTCCTTTACTCTACAGTATATAGGTACAAAATAGAATTTATTTCTATTACACTAACCTCTATCCCACAGAAAAGGACAGGTTCAGACTGGGCACACTACTAAAAAAATAAAACTCTAAAACTGTGTCACCATCTCTCCATCCATGTCCTGCTACCCACCATGGCATCTGACATCTTGTTGTTCCAGTCTGCAGTCCTGCTCCTGCCACTGCGTCCTTGATTTCTGTTTCCTATGGTGTTTAATTACAGATACCTGAATGATCGGCACAAAGAGTGAGCTTCATTAAGCATAGGCTGCAAGGAAAAAGTTTGCAAAGAGCTTTTGAAGTGCTCTTGTGAAACCAAACTGTCTGACTTTGCTTGGAAGATTGTGATTTTGAAGTCTAGCAGTGGCTAATAGTCTGAGAGAGCGTATTTGTCTTGCCCGTCTGGCTTTCAAGACAGTCTTAAATATACTACATCCCCGCCTCGAAATTTCTTATTAGAGGCGGGAAAAAGAACATTGATTTCAGTTCCACCAAAATGAGCCAATACTTTTTCCCAGCCTGGGTGCTGTTTTTCAGGAAAGTGTCAGTGTACCAGCAGGTTTTTATTGCAACCGTGCAACAGTGCCAGATCGATTAATTAAACCTGGATTTTGTAAAAGCTACAGATACACAGACACTTCATAGAGGAAGACAGGATGTACTGTAACTAGGGATACATTAATAGCTTTTTGCTACAGAGCACGAGACATCTGATTATTTTATCCTACCATGTTTATGTTTATCTTTGTTATGGTTTATTTAGGCTATGTTCACATTACATTACACATGACATTGCAATGTTTTACCCTAATGTGACATCGATCTGATGTTTGATCACTTTCGTGAGTGAAAGTGTGGTCCTGGGGCAAATACATATCTAACATGTAGTCATGTGACTTGAATGAGAATGGTCAGATCAGAATTCCTGTGGCTTTTTGCCTTTTTGTAAGCAATTGCTGCTAAAAAAAAAAAAAAAGATAAAGTGAGGCTTCTGGCGTACTTCCTTCTTGTAGACCTCAACTAATACAGCTGACTAACTCCTTGTTATCCTCCTGTCAAAATCCAAAACATAGTTTTGGTTATTCATATCTATGGATGAAATGATCATGTGGTGTTTTAACAGGAAAAATGCTGCAAGCTATGGCTTATCGATGAGTGCATGCGTGCCATTTCAGAGGACAGACAAATCCACATTTGAGTCAGATAAAAGTCACTTGTAATTATGAATGTGAACCATCATGATGTGCAAATCCAATCTGACCAAACAAACTGGAATTGGACCATGTGGATGGTAATGTTAATGTAGCCATAGTGACCGTGAAAGCAGCACATGCATGTGTTCATGCACTTACATTCCTGGCTACTTCTGTATTCAGTAAACCATTGTAAATTACATACTAGCAGGCCTTGTTATCTTGGACTGAAGTCATGAAAATGCTTCTGCACAGCTCTAAGTAAAGTTCATTCAGTTGTCTTTGCTTCTTCAAAATCCTGAACTGTCAGTGAGACAATAGACACTTAACAAGATAAATACTGATGTTAGCAACAAACTCCTTGCTGCATTTATCCCTGGAATTTCTCCCCATTTTCCACCTTTTTGGTCACACTAGTTCCCATCACTAGGCAGCGTTCCCTTAATATACAACAGCTATCAGCTGGGGATGTGCACATGCTTCCTCTGAAACACATCAGAGGCCAACTGCAGTGCTGAGCAACAGTCCCAGAGCCCTTTTTTAACATACAGAAGCTCCCAGAAGCACACCACTACTTATTGTCCCTGTGATTGACTTTGTGTAAACTAATCTCTACCATTCAGAGTTGATTTTATTCTTTTGGCTCCGAGTCATGTGGCATCATGGCCATATAAGATCACCAACAACAGTTTGAATGTTTTTTTTTCTGTTTTTTTTTTTCATTTGCATTGTAAGATGATTCTGTAGTTTTGCAGAAAACAACTCTTTCAAACAATTTCTTTGATTTCTATCACTAGTTGAGTAATACTTTCAGATCCCTGTCATTTTATGTCAAATGATTATTTATGTAAAAGTGTATACTTGCATGTATTGTAGCACATCCAGAATGTATGTGGCTCCTATCACATATTGTCACACGGTAATGGTAAATTAGCATAGTTTCAGACCATTATTTGATACTGGCATTACAAATGTACCTTCAATTATAACATTTGAAGGTAGGAAAATGATTCAATACTCACTGATTTCAGACTCACTGATATACAAACACATACTGTACATAAACCTCAAAAAGGAGGAAACCTGAAAATAACTAAAGGTACATGCCAAGTCAAAAGTGCCTTGCTACCCTTGTTGAAAAGTTTATGTTCCACCAAGATATCAAACCTGAAATTTTGCCTCAAAACTGCAAGGAAATAGCCGAAACACAAAGAAGAAGACATTTCGATATGATGACCTTGCTGTGTGGCAAGATCTCAATGCTTTATTTACGAATATAATACAATTTTTTTTTTGTAGAAAATAAGGTAAGTAATGGATTCTCAATCTCTCACTAGATTATTATTATTATTTTTTTTAGATATTTTCAGATTATTTAGGGTTTTTCTCTTTCTAGCATGTAAACATCCAGGATGCATTGGAACCTTGGTTTAGGGTTGTGGAGAATGCTACCTGCTCAGCCCTGGGCACAAACAGACACATGGACACGTGTTTTAGTTTATTTAATAATATTTGTATGGTGCATCGCATAATGAATATAGGAAGCAGATTTAGAGCCCTGATGGTGGCCAGTGGACAACCCCTGAGATGATATAAGAAAAAAAAAAAAAAAAAAAACCTTGAGAAGAACCAGACTTGAAAACATCCTCTTTCTAATAGCACTAGATTAAATTGTATACATTTAAAGGGGGATTTTAAATAATAACACTATAGCCATAACAGTGAAATAAAAAAAAAAAGCTATGAAATTGCATGAGACTGCAAATATAATATAATCATGGCTTTACTCTGGAATAAAGGCATGAGGTTGTGACAGGCGCGCACGGGCTAATTGCAGGGCACTGAAACTGATCATGTTTGTTCTCAGGCAGTTCAAATCTGACATAGCATTTTTGATTAAAATCGCAACCTGTGAGTAAACAGTCGAGCTGTTAAAGATTTGCCACAAAGTGCGCTGGAGCGTAAAAGCGCGCGACCAACCCACAGCGACGCGCGTGCATAGAGTAAAGCATAAAGCACACACTCTCACCCAGAGAGAGGGACAGCAGCTCAGACCCGCTTTACTCTCCATGCTTAAGAAACTTGCAACGGGATTTCTTTGGCGCACCAGGAATGTTTTTACATTGTTTTATTTATTTATTTATTTATTTTTTAGGTATATAATAGATCTCTGTTTTGTACGTACTGTTTATTCCGGGATAGCTGGTTCCACATGGGAAGTCTGACATTACGAGTGTTTCTCGAAGCACGCAGCGGATACAATGAGCGTCGGCGATGCAGAGCAGCTCTGGAGTTCGCGACATCACCGAGCGCAACGCGAGTTCGATGCTGAACAAAAGCGCGAACCTCTCCTGGGCGGACTTCCCGGAGCTCGGCGACAGGAGCGACTTGGTGAGCGACGGGTCAGCCGTGCTGCGCATCCTCATCTCCACCATCTACTCGGTGGTGTGCGCGCTCGGTCTGGTCGGCAACCTGCTCGTGCTGCACCTCATGAAATCTAAACACGCGTGGAAAAAATCGTCCATCAACCTGTTTGTGACCGGGCTGGCGGTGACCGACTTCCAGTTCGTGCTCACGTTGCCGTTCTGGGCGGTGGAAAACGCGCTGGATTTTACCTGGCCTTTTGGCAGGGCGATGTGCAAGATCGTGTCGTATGTCACGGCTACCAGCATGTACGCCAGCGTGTTCTTCCTGACCGCCATGAGTGTGGCGAGGTACCGCTCCGTGGCGTCGGCGCTGAAGAGCGGACGCAGGCGCAAACGTCCGTCCGCGCGCTGCGTTAGCGCCGTGATCTGGGCGACGGCAGTCGTGGCCGCGTTACCACATGCCATTTTCTCCACCACGGCCACCGTGTCCAACGAGGACCTGTGCTTGGTGAAGTTCCCCGATCGCAACAGTAACGCGCAGTTCTGGCTCGGGCTCTATCACGCTCAGAAGGTACTGCTCGGCTTCCTGGTACCTTTTGGGATCATTTCAGTGTGTTACCTGCTGCTGCTGCGCTTCGTAACGCACAAGCGCGCGAACGCGTCCAGCGCAAGGAGTCGCTCCAAAGTGACCAAGTCAGTAACCATCGTGGTGCTGTGCTTCTTCTTGTGCTGGCTGCCCAACCAGGCACTGACCGCATGGGGGATCCTGATCAAGCTGAACGCCGTGCACTTTAGCTACGAGTACTACACCGCGCAGGTTTACGTGTTCCCCGTGACCGTGTGCCTCGCGCACTCCAACAGCTGCCTCAACCCGCTGCTCTACTGTCTCATGAGGAGAGAGTTCAGGAAGGCGCTCAGGGATCTCTTCTGGCAGATCACCTCGCCCTCCAGTACCAACACGCGACCCTTCACGGCCTCCAGCAAGCCAGAGCATGAGAAACAGGCGCGCTCTGTGGTGCCGCTGATCACACCCGACCCTGGCCTCGTCTTCTACCCGCCCGGCGTTGTGGTCTATAACGGCAGAAACGATGTTTTGCCGAACAGCACATAGACTGGAAAGACGTGAAATAAGTCACTGGGAGATCATGTTGGCGTTGCTTTTCGCTGACCCAATAACAGAAACTTTAAAAAGGCCTCCAGGAAATGTTATGGAAAGAGCCGAATTCTAACACGAGCTTACAGTAACTGACTGGAGAACATTTCCAAGCCAAAAAAAAAAAATGCATGTCAAAGCGTGCAAATACATGTAATCTCCCAAAAACATTCGATCATCGAGTCATTCATTCATTATCAAGAACAAAATAGATTGTTTTTTACCCACATTCATTAAAATAATTGATTACATATCTGTATTATTTATTTGTTAATAAAAGTAAGTAAATATTCAATTTAACATACATTCATTATTTAATTTTAAAACGCCCTTTTCTTCTTTGACTCTATAAACAAAATGCAGTAAATGTAAATCTCAAGCAGCTGCTTCTTAAGTTTTACTTTTTGTTTCTTTGTTTAATAATACAGAGGACATGTTACGGGTGTGTACAGTTTGCTTAAGTGTCAGGTTTTGGTAATCATCTGTGTTTAGTTCATGTATTAAAAAAATACACAGTCAAGAACATTGCGTGTCATAAACATGTGTTTTGAGGAAAGTTAAAAAAAAAAAACATCTAAACTATGAATATTGAAATAAAGCAACTACATAATAAAGATAAGTTTGCATTTCTTTCCTTTTAACCAGACACTTCCAAAACTATCTAAAAGACATACAGATAAAGTATTTAAGAATACTGTAAGTAGTCCTCACACCTTTTTATAAAAAACATTGTATAAAAATTCATGGCACTTCATGTAAGGATTTGAAAGGATTTACATTAATTCATTAATCTGGAAATAGATCGATTTATTGTATTACTCTTAAAAAACAAAAAAAATATTAGTTAGTCATAAGTTTATAATAGATTTACATTTTCTGTATAAACAAGTGCTAATGGAATCCTTAATAAATGGACAATTTAATAATTGATGCAAAATTGAACTGTGACTTTTGACATTTTGCACTTCTATACATTTTTCTACATATTAATGATGGAAACAAAAGGGTTAATAATTATGTGTTTAGAAAAGTAAAAATCTCACAGCTATTTATAAAAAAAATAAAGTTTGATATTGTATAGATAACCCTGTTTCTATGATCTATAGGCACTTGACCTCTCAGTTTTTCCTCATTTTTTTGTTTTGTTTTTTGTTTCATTAGTTCAATAAACTGCTTCCAAACATATACTTTATTTAAACACTAATTAGAGTGAAGACAAAAAAAGAGACAAAAACTGTTTAAAAAAGATTTAATTTAGGTTAACCTCTATGCACAACAAAATAGACAACTTTTATTCTCATACAATTAAATACATAAATGAAGACCTGACCCTAATCATTTAACATGGACACAATGAAACACTTATACAAAAATACATGTTTAATGAAATAAATACATTTTTAACAAACTCTAGAGTTCCCAAAATGTAATACATGGTTTTAGTTGTTTATTTAGCACTTTATTCATTTGGACCTTGGTATTGGTTACATTCTAACTGTTGTTACATCTTAAAAAGTACCTATAGTCATTATAGTCATTATAAAAAACACACAAATTGATATCTTTTTATTACATGAAGTAGAAAAAAAACAGATGCTGTACATATTTTTTTTCTGACTTGCATGAAAAGATTCAAATTCACTTTCTTTAATGAAAACAAAAAACATTGGCTTCTAGGAAGCTTCTACTGTACTACAAAAATAAATGTGTGTAAGCATAAGCTTGAGCCACCTGTGAGGTCTTAAGTTTCCAATGCCACTGGTTTGAATAACGTGCTTACAGAAGAGGAATTAAATAATTGTAATTATTTTTGTTCGTCTTATTTCCAAATCTGACCCTATGACAACAACCATTAATTCCATTAACTTTATTTGGGGAACTAAACTAGTAATAATAAAAATCATTACAGAATGTTCTGAGGTGATGAACATTTCAAAGTGACCATATAGAGGCTGTGGAGATCACTTTGAAATAAAAAGTTTGTTTGTGAGAATTATGAGGTTTTTAACATGGTACAAATTAGCCATAAAATAGTGGGTTTGTAGCTGACAAAACTGTGAGGCTGAAATTGAATAAAAGAGACATAGTATAAGGTTGATATGAAAGAGACAAGAAAGATAGACATTGTGTTTATTTCAATGTGTTTATTTCAGTGTACATGTTTAATAAAGACAGTAATAAAGACACAGCCAATGAGGGACATGGTTGAAGCTGACAGAACCACCACTACCACACTCCCGGCTACATTAACTAGAGCTCCGAGTCCAGCTCCCACTATAATCTGAGCTAACTGCACCATACAGGTCAGAGCTGCACAATCCATTCCTGTCCCTCTGCTCTGAAGAGACATGCCTTTTCCACTCTGCTTTCTCTTCTCCTGCAGGACAGAATGCAAATAATCAATCAAAAGTCATTACATTTAGTGAATGCATTTTAAGATAAAACAAATACAATTAACAGGGCGAAAAATACATATTGTCATGAATATCTTATGTACACTCAAAAAAGAAAAAAAAATCTACATATTCTCCTACATTTAGATGCATGAATTGTGGCCTTACGATTCTGTCTCAGGCCATTAAATATACACACCTTGTGATATTAAAGTCAGAAAATGGCAGTGTTTGGCAGTGCGGGACAAGCATAATGGCATTATTTCATGCTCTGACTCAGTGCTGTTAATGATAAGCAAGATACTGTGCTAATGCAAGATTAAAATGACAACTAGCACATTTGTCAAGTAAACAACAACAATAACAACAACAATAATAACAGATCAGTCAGCGGGAATATGAGATGTACTCATGACTGTTTGCACACACCCATATTATATTAGGACAAACTTAATTGATTATGTTTCTTAAAATTCCTGCAAAAATGTAGTATGTAACTTCAGACTGGGAATTCTAACCCTTGTTTTCCACAAGGGAAAAAGTAAAATTCCCACCTTCTGACTAGAAAAAACATATGGAATTATTCCCAGGTTCCAACTGGAGAAAAAGTAAAAAAAAAAAAAAAAAAAACATCAAACTAGACAGGAAATGTACTTATTTAAACCCCTACTGAAAAGAATAATCAGCAGCTTTTGACAGGGAAAATGAAATCCCCTTTATTCAACAAAAATATATCAAATAATTTCTTTGTTTTCTTTAAAAAAAATCAATTTCTATGTTCTCTTCCACGTTATACATAGTGCCTATGTTCTGACTATAAAAATGAATAACCCTTACCTACAGTACTTGACAGCTTTCTAATAGCCTTCAAATCTATCAATTTCTTCCAAGGTAATTAGGTTCTAAAATAGGATTTTATGCCTGTAAAAATTTGTAATGAACTGCAGCTCATAATTCATCACCATCTTTCACCAGATTGGGAAAGTACTGATAGAGCGCTGATCTTATATGCTAACTGCCAATTAACTCATTAACTTGCAGGCAAACATACTTATCTTTTAACAAAAGTGTGGTGTTTTAGACTAAACTGTAATAAAATTTCGCCTTTAAAACATGTATGCTTAGGACACAGTATAAAATGAAACGTCAATGTTAATAGATCTCAAATTCTAGGATAGATCAGCTTTTCAGATACCCGAGTTTGCAATCTATTGTTTCAAGATTGATAATAAAAGAATTCATTAATGGTTAGTCGTTGTAAAGCAAGACATAATAAAAAAGGTTGACTCCCCAACCCCCCCCCCCCCCCCCCCCCTAGAGACCTCAGTTTCTAATCAGCACTCAGAATATTAATCAGTCAGAGTTCCAGTGGCTGATGGATTTACAAACTGGTTGTCTTTTTTACAGCCTTCCCAATTAATCATGTTAACATACAGTAGCTGACGAGAGGAAGGCATTTGGTTAAACAAATGCTAAAGACACTTCTACTGAATGTAAATATGTATGGGTAAATTATTAAAGAATAGTACATAACCACATACGTACATAAAATGATATGTGGTGAAATTGTGATGACGTGAAGTAATGGTAAAATAATTTGTAATGCTTTATGATTTCTCATATTTTTTTAAGAGGCTTAAAAGAGGATGTCTATTTATAAAATATACCTAGTCGTACATGTAAGGTAACAGGAATGTTCTGTTGACCTTCCTGCAAATAAGAGATGTCCCAATACCAAACGTTTTTTGTCATACAGTGAGTAGAAGTATTTGGGTACTTGCCCATACCGATTACTGATACCAGACCCGGTATTGTCCCAAAACACAACTTGAACTGAACTATTTGAAATTCCGCACGTCTGAAGCAAATCTTCAAACACACTTGATACTGCACTACTAGTGCATGAACCATAACACTGCTCTGCATGCACAGCGTCTCTCTGTGGAGTAAAATCCTGATAAATCCTCCTGAAGTGCTTTTTCTCACGTCATCCACTTAATCTTCTGTTTTGTTTTAAAAGAACATTTTATTAAATGTAATGAATTAAAAATGATTACTGCGACAACAATAAACAACAGCAATGTTAGTTCTGAAGTCACGTACACTCTACACAGCTATGCACAATTAATCACAATTTGGAAGTACTCAGATTTACTTGTATTCTAAAACGTGCAATGTTGGAAGAAAGAAATGCACCACAAACTGTTTTGCTGAAACAGCTTAGGAAGTTTCATAATATCTCAAACATTAACAAATGTTAAATTAAGATCTTTTGAATGGGACTGGCACTGCATGCCGTGGCTGAGTAGTATGGGGTGTGGCAACTCACTGACGGTGAGGGTTGAACCTGAATCCGAAAATCAACAACCTAAAGCTTTATCCATCTGAACCACTTCTTTATGCTTTTTAAAAAGTTCCCCTTTAATATACAGTATATTGCCAAAAGTATTTGCTGGCCTGCTTTCACTTGCATATGAACTTGAGTAATATCCAATTCTTAATCCATAGGGTATATTCTTAATCCACATGATGTTGGCCCAACGTTTGCAGCTATAATAACTTCAACTCTTCTGGGAAGGCTTACCACAAGGTTTAAGAGTGTGTTTATGGCAATATATACAAAGTCTATAAAATAATTTATACACACTTCAGCAACTTGTAAAAATCATTTTTATACTAAATTTATTGCTGTACGTTATCTTACTGTTATCCCAACTGTTATATTTTCTCCTCTCTCTCTCTTTCTCTGTCCCTCTCTGTTGAGCTACACAAGTCGCTCCTCTGCCCTCTGGACCCGTCTGACTCCGTCCTGTTGCCCCACTTCTAGTTGGAGATCTCGTTGCTTGGATGCCTCGTGTCGTTGCCTGGGATGTGTGAGGTGACCTGGGAAGGTTCCAATTTACCGTGAAGAGGGTCCTGGCCTTGACTGATGCAGACAGCTGTTCTCTGAGGATTTGTGACTGCAGTCGCTCAATAGTTCATGACTGGAGTTTCCTACAGTCTACCTGAGCCTTTAATAACGAACTGGTTAGGGACAATCTAATCATTTTGATTCATACACATTCACATTTCATACAAACTTCCATAATTTCTTTTGCTTATGTAAAGCTGCTTTCCGACAGTGACACTTTTTAAAAGTGCTATACAAATGAAATTTTGAACAAAATTTAATTAAAGCTAAAAAAATAAGATGATTAGCTTTAATGTAATCAGTGAAAAAATTTTTTTTCAGTTGGAGCCCACATACAGTACTGTACAGTACATATGCGCTCACACCTGCCTGCTGCCATTCCTGAGCAAGCTCTGCACTGGTGGCACTCCGATCCCGCAGCTGAATCCTCTTTAGGAGACGATCCTGGCGCTTGCTGGACTTTCTTGGACGCCCTGAAGCCTTCTTTACAAGAATTGAACCTCTTTTCCTTGATGAAGTTCTTGATGATCCTATAAATTGTTGATTTAGGTGCAATCTTAGTAGCCACAATATCCTTTTGCCTGTGAAGCCATTTTCATGCAACGCAATGATGGCTGCACGCATTTCTTTGCAGGTCACCATCGTTAACAATGAAAGAACAATGATTTCAAGCATCACCCTCCTTTTAACATGTCAAGTCTGCCATTCTAACCCAATCAGCCTGACATAATGATCTCCAGACTTGTGCTTGTCAACATTCTCACCTGAGTTAACAAGACGATTACTGAAATGATCTCAGCAGGTCCTTTAATGACAGCAATGAAATGCAGTGGAACGTTTTTTTCGGGATTAAGTTCATTTTCATGGCAAAGAAGGACTACGCAATTCATCCGATCACTCTTCATAACATTCTGGAGTATATGCAAATTGCTATTATAAAAAATTAAGCAGCAACTTTTCCAATTTCCAATATTTATGTAATTCCCACAACTTTTGGCCACGGCTGTACATGTCTGCCTGTCTGCCAGAACCATCTGGCTAACCTATTAATACAAAGAAATAACATTTTGTAAGGTTGAGTAACTTATGCCTTGTTTAAGATAATCAGAGAGTGAATCACAGATGAGAAATTAAAAAAAAGAAAAAGATTAACTAATCCCAGTAAAAATATTTTGTTTGGTTTTTCAAATTAATATATATAGGTGCAGGAGTTTGTTCACATTGAGTAAGTAGCTTTTCTAACTTAAAGTAGATTATTAGATCTGCCATATACCTGTTCATAACATCACTTTTACTCAACATTTTGATTTGACTCATGGTGCAGGTTAAACGTCGGTAAGGCAAAAGTTACATGAAATTCTGTCTAGACAGTTTTGCGTGATGCTGTGACAAAACCTGGCACATAACTACTCACAAATTAATTTCTGCTCAACATTTTGATTTCATTTATGGTACAGGTTTAACTTCAGGTGGAAATTGTATGTACTGCCAAAGTTTCATAGAATTCTGGTTATATTTTACAGCCAGTTTTGCATGAATATATATATATATATATATACACAGTATATTGGCAAAAATCTTTCTGTGACTAATTTCAGGTCTTTCAATGTATGAAACTTAAAGGTACCACTGAAAGAGCGAGTTTTGCCCAATGTAGAGACAAAACCTTTATTACCTACATGTCTAAAAAAAAGTCATCCATTTTCCATCACTGCCAATGTTTGAAAACCTAGAATAAATATTTTTAAAAATGTAAATGTTATTTTGAAGGCACTGTTTCATGTAACGAGTGATAAGACACAAATTTAAATTCGAGGGCGCACACATGAGTGCATGCACGCTCACAAATAAGTGCATTTTCACTCATGACACGGTTATTTTTTCTGAGATAATGTTCATTCCACCGTTGCCCATTTACGCTTATCAAATGAAATAAATTGTTGTATTTTGCTCTCACTTTTGCAATTATTGTCACAGAACACAGCTCTGGAAGTGGCTGCAAAACAAACAAGGCAGGAAAAATAAAGAGATGTGCTGCTAAGCTGGGAGAGCAAGACAGGCTGCCTAGAGAGATGTACTGCAAGGTCAGCACTTTGCTAAAACTTAAACTTTTACTTGATGATATTTAACTTAGCGAGGACAGAACACAAGCTGACCTGACCGATGTTCCCACAGTTCACTCTCAAGGTGTTTTTGTTCTCCTTTTTTCTTGTTGTTTCCATTTTCACCTCAGTATCTCACTAAGGGTGTCGACATTGACCCCGTTTCGACACGAGTGGTAGGAAGGTCTGTGTATATGGACTGCGCAGGGAGCAAAGTGGTATTGGTGCAATAGTATTGGAACAATTTTAGAAGTATGATAATGATATTAGGACATCCCTACTGACCATGTAGATGTAACAATAAACATAAAGTGAAATATTTCATCACACTACCTATCTGTAGATTATTTTCCTATACTAGAGAGGTTAATTATGCAGGAAAAAAGCAAATGGATTTCACACAGACTGAATAAAAATGATAAATATTATAAAACTTTAATCTCGCCATGAGGTCTGAGGGTGATGGACATAATGTGATGATGGTTCATCTTTGGTTCAGCTGTCAATCATTTCATATGCATTATTTCTCCCCATACTTCCTCTAAGCAAAAAGAAACCTGGATGTAAATCCAATTCATATAAGCCATGAGATGTTTCCTAAATTTCTATACACACACACACACACACACACACACACACACACACACACACACACACACACACACACACACACACACACACACACACACACACACACACACACACACACAAACACACACAAACACACCTCTTCCTCCTTGTGGTACTCTGAGATCAGGTTGAATGGGACGGTGTAAAGTGTGCTGGACATCACACCAAACGCACAGCACAGTGTCAGCGTAGAGATGATATTTGGAAACAGACCAATCAGACTTGTGCCCAGTCCAAACACGAAGTAGCCCACGAAGTAGAGACCTTTCAAACCGATGTATGGCATTAGCAGCCTCTGTATGTCTGTACATGCAAAAAATAGAAGCATTATAGGCAAGAACAATAGACAAAAAAATAAAATACAGCCAATGTTACCTTTATTCCACATGTAGACATGATACTTTATATGCTGGTGACTCAAGATTGCTTTTCGTCAAACTACAGTAGGTCCACAATACTACCATTGAGGGAGTGAACACATTGAGGACATATAAATAATTAGGATTAAACTGGACTGTCCAGCAAACACACAGAGCACCTACACAAAACAGTCAGAGTCAGATGTTCTTTCTATGGAAAATTGGGATTTTTTTTTTAGCATCTGCAAAAAGCTGGTACGGAGGTTCTAACAATCAGGGGTGGCCAGTTTTCCTTTCTATGCTGTAGTGTGCTGTAGACGGAACCTCAAACGCAGGGATGCTATACGATTGAACAAGGTTGTTAGTAGAGCGGAATCTGTGGTTGGCTTTAAGCTTGACATGCTGGAGTTGGTGGAGGGTCTTGAACAAAATGCTGTCCAACACCAGTCAACCACTGTATCAAATCAAATCAAATTTTTACCTACATACACAGTCATACACAGTACGATATGCGGTGAAATGCTTATACAGTACGACCGCCCGTGACCTTGAAAAACAAGATTATCAATAAGAAATAACTTATGGGATAAAATAAGAATAAAATATAGAAAGACTTTAGCTATAGAACATAAGAACAAAATATAAAATATAAAAAACAAAATATAGAAGATTTGGCTGTACAAATCTAGAAAACATAGAAATGTATGGAACTATTGTAAAACAGAAGAACATGTTTGGTGACAGACTTCTATCACAGAGCTGCTCCACTGACAGGCTTAGGAAATCCTGTTCCGGTTCCCAGGGCTATATTCTACTTTAACACCTCTTAATGGTGCCAGGGGACACTGATTGGTATTCCTTGTCAGATGGTCTCTCAACTACTACTCATCCTCAGTTATACATGTGGCTCTCCTTTATAACAGACTCGCTGTTCACAGTCATATTTATTCATCTACTCATCATCTACCTTAATCTGCATTGCCCTTCATTACCTCAGTCTTGCACCACTCACTTTTACACTGCTGTCACTTTTAATTGCTTTAACTCAGTTGCACATCTTAATTTGCACAAAATCTATCCACTGATATGCATTCACTTACATTTGCAAAATATTCATTTCATTCATTTTTATATACTGTATACATAAGTATCACGTACAGAAATTTGCCATGTTTGTGCAGAGCTGCACACCCCTGGCTTCAGAAAGTAAAAGTCCTGCCACATTTTGATTCCATCCATCTAGCCCAGCTGCTTCTAATTAGTACAACTCTTCAGTCAGATAGGCTCAAACTAATTAGTGTTTTGTGCACAGGGAGAACTACAGTATATAATGCATGGAATATGTCGTCTTAACACGTAACCACTGTACACTTTATTTACACAAATACATAAAGTATTTATTTATTTATTTTATCCTTTGGACAATCTTTTGCTTTGCAATTATGCTTCATATATAATTACTGCTTAGATTCTCTTTTTGATGAATGGCACCACGACCCTCATATCCCTTGATAGTGTTGTATGTCTATTGTATTCTGTCCATGCATTAAGACAGCAGTGATAAAATACAGCAGGTAAGCACTCACAGGAATAGAGAGCAGAGGACACAGCATTGATGCACAGCCCCCAGCAGCCCACCTCCACCCCCCTCTCATAGGTGGCGTATGCAGTTGAATTATGAGAAGCGTAAGGGTTCCCCTTATACACAATCTGCAAAAAGAAGAAAATATGACCAGAAATTTTAAGTCTGTACGTTGCACACTGTAATTACATGTATTAACTGTATTAACAAAAAAGGTTACAAATACTGTAACTGTTTTTAATCACGTTGTTAAAACATTTATGTTATAGGGAATATTGTGCAAGTCAGCAGTGGGAATGAGACATTGTGTATATACCGAAATTAGATTTTTAAACTATTCTTCCAGGTAGGTCTTAAATTTAATGTGTGGTAAATTGTGCAAACTTTTTTTTTTTTCATCTGTTTAAAAGTAATTTAAAAAAAAAAGAACACAGGCATATTAATCAGAGGACTTGAAATATCAAGTTGAGTATGAATTAACATGCTTTTCAAATCTTGAAAATATCCAATCTGTTATCTACTGTACTGTATATGTCAAGCTCCTATCACACAACCAGTTCAAAGTGGGAGTGTTCACCTTCATTACACCTCACTGTTCTGTGTAAAAGGCACAACGACGGAATGATAGTTAATGTTGTCGCGCCATTAAACCAATAGTAGAGGTAGTTTGAGATATGTGATGTGCTTGATCTATCACAGGACAATTTAAAATAAAAACAGCAAATAGATAGCAGCTCCCATGCTTGCATACAGTATGCAGGATTTCTGACACTTTATATATCACTCCGGATGCTAATGCTGTTGCTTTGCATGTCATTATGGAACACTTCTTGAAAGCACACACTTAGTCGGCTTTACACCAGATTTGGTTGGTTCAGTGTGTATGACTATATTGAGTCTTCTCATTGGTTTTATAGTGAAATCTCATTGTGAAAAGTAGCTACAGATCGAACTTAATCGAGCTACTCCTATCTATGTAGATTACACATGCAATTAAATAATTAAATGAATTTGATTTAAAGTTGAAAGTAATATGCAAAGTAACTATTCAACATATCATGCTATACATCACATTAACCATCTTAATCAAAGATTCTGTGCAGTGAGTTTAATTAATTCTTGACAAAAGCATGTATGCCAAAAAACATACCCAAGGCAAAACATAGAACCCGCACCACTAACTCTGGTTGCTGAGTTTTGGTGGACAGCCTCCTCTAAGCAGTTTTGGTAGTGTCATAGTCTTTCCTTTTTTGTAAATAATGCATTTTAAAAATGTATGTATTTAACGGTGCTCTGTTGGTATTTTTGAAATAACGAACTCTGATTGCCAAAACTTTGTCCCAGACTGGTTTTGCTAGCTGTTTGCTCAGTTACTACATACTCTTTGTTTAGGGATGTTCTCTAACAAACTTGGGTACTTACAGGAACTATTTATTTAAACCCAGACTGCATGACAATTTAATTGTAGTAAGTAAGTGTGTATTAAATTTTCAATCTGAGCAAAACATAGTTGATAGATAGCTTGTCTTCCTGATCCTTCAACAGAACTTTAATCCTACACATAGTTTTAAACCACTTTAATAAAGACTATCTAAGCAGGTTACTTAATTTGCCCTAGAAATACATGCATGCTTATTATAATAAAAAAAATAAAAAAATAAATCAGCTATAAAGCAGGTCTGGCAAGGTGATTTTTAGTGGTAGCCAGGAAACCCTGGTGTCAAATTGAGGCTAAGTGTTCTCTCTTTCTTAATATTTCACAAAACTCTCATTTAAATATATATATATAAAAAAAAATAGAATTTTGGTATTCATTTTCTGAGCCTCTCCTCATGAACAAACTTTCACTGGCCATATTTTCGTGGCACAGTAATAAATACTTGATATGAAAAAGGAGCTTATTGAACCTCTTGAACTTGTATGCAGAACTCAAATCATCCAAGATGCAACTTAATTCCTGATTTGTTGCGATGGGTCACATTTATTTTTATTTATTTTACCCACTTCACCATTATGCTATTCATACATTTATGCATTATGCTATATGCTATTTAAAGTTCCAGCTTAAACCACTATAAAATAGAGGGGAAAAGGGGGTGGAAATATTTGTATTCATGCAACACTATGTACAGCACGTCAGCTGTCTATTGTTTTATCAGTTAAGATCTCTCGGATTCTTCCTGCAACTTGTGGACAGATGAATTCACGTTTGTCTCCTGGGTTCTCTATTAAATTGTTCTGGCAAGTCATACCTCTCGCTCAATTTAAAATCAATTAGGGTAGCTAATGTACTTTTCCCATCAGCGCACCCATATAATATTGTATATAATTGCTTTCTCAATACCTCTCAACCACAAAGCTCCCTCTTTTCATTTGAGATAAGATTAACTGCATCAAATAGAATGAACAACAACACGTATCCATCAGGATCCACAGAATGTGTTTTTTTTTTCAAGCGCTGTCTGGTCTGCAACATCCTCTTTCGGCTGAATTTAATGGTATAATGCAATTCCAATATCTGTATCAGTAGCTGATTTCCTTCCCTAGATGATAATAATAAACTGTAATTTACAGAAAATAACTTCTATAGTTCACTTAAGGTCGTAATCAAGTTCCCTCTCATGTGGAACTTTCTGGTAAGTATTCTAGTTAATGTGACTAGCTTGTCTTTTTAAAGCATATCTTTAAATAAATCAATAAATTGTTTATTATAAATGACAATAATAGACATTAAATATATGCATCTCATTTAAATTAGTTTTCAGAATTGACTGTGAAACTGAGATACACATTGGGGTGCTGTAGTTACCCCTATAATAGCTATAACAGTCCACTAAGCACTCCAAAGAAATTCTTGTATAATTTGTATCATGCAAATACTCTAATATACAAGTTGCAATGTAAAAATAGATAAATACTGAAATTGAAAAACATATCATTTTAGACAAAACCCATACAGCCGACACAGGTGAACTGATTTAGCTCACATACTGGCTTGTTTGTATTTAATAAACGCATTGCTATAATGATGTATAATGGTAAGTGCATTATATTTCCTTTCTGTTGCCTGTTTGGAATCGAATGCATTCAGCGCTTGAGCTACAAATTCTGACTCTTTATAGTCATCTGTATTTGATGATCATTTATATAACATTAGGTCTCTGGAACAGAATACAGTTGATTCATTAATCTGAGGTGTTGGGAACTGACAGCATGAGTGTGTGATCTTTGATTCTGAGGCTGAAATGTGAAAGAAAGAAGAAAAAAAAAAACCCTGTGTGTGCAAGCCCTGGCCTGGACATAATTGTGTGAAATTTTATATTCAGAGGTGTACTTATGTAGGTCAGCTCGTGAACCTTACATCGATATTATATGAGCTGAATATCTAACCTTGTGTTTTACACAGACTGACATTGTAACTGCCATTGAGCAGGCACTGCGTTTGTGTATGAATGTGTGCACTTGTGCTTAAATGAAATGTTGATATGTTTCATATTTAGCCAGGAATAAAACTTCTCACCTGCCCCATAAAGTCAGTAAAGAAGAGCATGTTACAGAGGAAAGCAGTCCAGCCCAGCAGGTGGCTGATGCATAGGCAGCGGTATTGGCTGGGCATGTTAATCATGGCAGACAATAGTGATTTCAGAGTCATCCTCTTCTGTACCTGCAACACACACCCACCTGATCAGATATGTAAGTATTTTACACAATTTATAATAATAATAATAATAATAATAATAAACATCCTTCTTAAATAATAAACAATATACTATTTCTAAACATAAAACCCTATCTAATTACTCTAAAACCAGACAGTTGAAGATTGCAATGTTTTTCCAAACTTCAACAGTCCAGTTAATCTTGTGTCCACTGTAGCCTCAGATTCGCTTTTCTTGGATGACAGGAGAGGAACCCGATGTAGTCTTTCTGCTTTGCCTCGGCTTTCTCTGCATACCAAGATGCTGTTCTGGTCACCATGGTTAGGGAAATGTGAGATGCCATAGCTTTTCCTTCAGCTTGAACCAGTCTGGTCATTTTCCTCTAATGGCTCACATAAACAATGCATTCCTGCCTGCAGAAGTGCTGCTCACTGGTTGCTTTTTATGGGTGCTTGCATCATTCTGTGTAATGACTATTGTGCATGAAATTTTCATGGGATCAACTTTTTCTGAAACACCCAAAACTGAAAGATTGTCACCAGCAACTGTGCCACAGTCAAAGTTACCGAGATCACGTTTTCCCATTTGTGGTACAAATTGTTACTGGATGTGTATTATAGAGATAATTGTGTGATTGATTAACTGCAATATAGTTAACTGTGTACACATGTGTTTCCAATAAAGTGGCCAGGAAGAGAGAGAGAAAGAGAGAGGAGACATACTGTACAGTAATAGTCAGAGACAAAACTGTAACTTTAGGATTTTTGACATTGGAAACATCTTCGACTGTTGTACTCCAGTAATAACTAACAACAGTAAATTGCAGCTTATTTATAGCAATCTATTACAAGCAATTAACCATGAATGTGAAAACATTGTGAATAGCAACTGCTTTTGTTACACTGCGATTGCCAGACAATGAACTAGTTCGTTCATATCTACAGTATTAAACATCAACTATACAAGCCAGTTCTCTATGACACTATATTACATTCATTGAAGAATAGAGCACCCATACAATGCACCACTAGTTACTGAATGCTTGGGATAAAAATTAGTTACTGAGTGAGCTAATAAGAGCAGAATCAAAGCAAAATGCCTCTTAACACACATTCGGCTAGTCTACCACAACAAAAAAGGTTGTGTCACCTTGTTGTTTTTTTTGGTATTACCATGTAGCCACATCACTAAACCTCGGACTTTCAGTATACGGTACTGTAAATCAGACAGTATTTATAAGCACAGTAAGTTAAACATCTAATGCATGTCTTATGTCTCCCATCTCCTCCTGGCTGATTTATGTGCAACTGTTGTTTTTTTAGAAAAAAAAAAAAATTACAAAATGAAATAACTAGTGCACAGCTATACTTTCCAATAATAGTTAGGAAAAGTTGCAGATAAAATAAAAGTGTGACCCCTACATATGCTGATTAAAATGATGGACAGTGATCCCATTGTGTCCCCTACTGTATGATTTGCAGGTAGGCCACACAAAAAGGAAGTAAAATAACTATAGCATCTTCAATGCATCAAGTATGGATGAGTATGTTACTCAGTTAAACGCAAAAATGCAGTCAATGACAGTTTAATTTAAACAAGTTAAAAGCTTAATTGGCTCAGTAATTCTTGAACTACCGTGATACAGTAGGAAAGTACAAACAAAGTAAACCATTGTGTATTAAGATCAGGATGTAAATCATAAATATTCATCATTTTATCTTGTCCACTTGGAATAATTAGGATAATAGATGCAAAGAGGGAGCTAAATGTAAGACCCTTTGTTAGAACACTGAACATGTGAGTGTTTATGCATCATCTACAGTACTTGTACAATTTCAGCATAAAGACTCTCAGATGAGCACCATGATTTATTCTTTCATTCAAACGAAAATGATTGGCTCAGTCTGTTTTATCTTATTCTTGTTAAATCACTGTAGATGAAATAATAGCTCACATACCATGATGGATTAAAATTGTAAAACTGTATCTTGACTCAACCTAAAGAAATTTAAAATGCACAATTTTTATAGATGTAAGACCAAATTAGGCAATGCTTTTAAGCTACATAATCATTTTTCTAAACATGCAAAAACACAAACTTTTTATTTTTTACACTTTATTGCGCGATTAGAAAAAAAGCTACTCTTTTTAGCTTTTAGCATACCACACACACACACACACACACACACGCACACAGACGCACGCACACGCACACACACAACTGACACTAAAGCCCAGCAAGACCGAACTGTTGAATATCCCTAATGATACTGTACATCTCAATTTCAAGTTCTGTCTCTCCCTGAACATCTAGTGATGGGAATATGGTAACTTGCTCCAGGCAGATCTGGCTTTGTCTGCCACCTGACTACTGAAGCTAATCTAAAAAAACAGGTGCAGTACTTATTTTCAACCAGGTTCTCCTGCACCACTTTTCACACCATTCTCTCTCTTGATTTTAAAGACTCATGATTACTTCGAAGCTAAAAATTAAGCAGCATTTTAGTTTAGCTTGAATTAGATTAAAAAATAACGAGCTGATATCCACGATGTGACATCTGATGACATGACTCCATTAAGACATGGGGTATCGAGGAAGACAGAAAAGAGAAAAGGACCCAGCACTGAGCTGAAGTAGAAGTGGCGTCTGCAACTCTTTTCTGCCTAGGTGTCAATCTGGGCTTCTATATAATGGGATTATTAAAGGAAGCCCAGCTTTACACTAGTCATGTAGCTGTCAGCTGGACATCTGAGGAGGACCACATATGCTTACCATTGCTGTACGGCTCTGAGTTTGGTGGCCATTTACCAAAATGCAGCAGCTGAAGGACTCCCATCAACAGTAGTTGATGGTGAAGTGGTAAAATACATCGAAATAACATCTCTCTTATACCACAGTGCTGTTGACTTCTGAATTCTGATTGGTCAGAAGGTAATTTCCAGTAACAGTAGCCCTCAGAAGTACAGCTGCAAATCATAGCTTTATATTAATGTGGCCATTCACAGGGCAGTAATATCAGCTTATTCACAGGAACCTGTGAGGTGAATTAGGAATGTGGTGCTTAACAAAGAATAACATGTTCACCATCCAATTTATTAGGAACACTGTATTATTGTTTGTTATTGTTGTTTGCTTACTAACCTTTTTTTAAATGTAAAAAAAAAAAAAAAAAAAAAACAGATGGTTATTTATGAACAATCAATTAAACAGGACAAGTCCAATACATTTTTAAGTTTATATGGACAGCTGTTTGACCTGGAATACCTATATTGATTGTAACTGCTCTCAACTTCATCAGAAGTCATTTTAAGAGTTTGTTTGTGCCTGTACCAATCATAATTCTTAATAGTTTGAGGAAGTTGTGGACTTCTGCAATATTTGCCTAGTATTATTTTTCCTACTACAAATTTCTTCATGAGGACAATGGAGGTGGGGGACAGGAGGGGTGGGGGGGATTAAACTGGTGTACAGTAGATGACCCTTCCCCAACCCTTTTTTAATCCCATGCAAAGACCTATGGCTGAACCTGCCTGGTAGTTTAATTTCTTTGGTCTTATTAATTTCATTAGATAAGGGAAAAAGAAGTAGGGAAACCAGAGGATGCGGTGAGGAAATCAATGTTTAGAGTTGAGCTTCTGTTACTTTAAACTGCTAAAGGTGAAATAATTGAGTGTGATAACATTAGGCCCCTTTTACACATTCCTGATTGGTCCATGGAATCATATAGAAATCTGCTACAAATCATTCCAAGCTCATGCTAAGCCACCATGCCTATTAATTAATAGGCCTATTAATTAATTAATTAATAGACGCCTAAAATTTGGGAATGTCCTACATTCCCAAATTTGATCCCGAACCAGTATGAACATAAGACTGTAGAAAAGCATTAGGAAGATCATCGGGAATTTCATGAGAATTCAGTATGGCTTGTTGTGGTATGGGAGAAATCCTATGTGGCCAAAAATATATCATCCACTTGAGACGTTTTAAATATCGTCACATTTCTTAAGTAATTTTTAGGTTTCTAGGTGGTTTTCGCCACTTCATAATAATATCTTGGATAAATAGGTGTAGTATCCATTATAGCACACTATTTAGTACTTTAGTGTGCAGTGTTTGATTTAGTCATCTTAGTGGATTTGCTCCACCAAATGTGAGGTTTTTACAATTGCTCCCTTAGAGACAGCTCAAAGCTGTGCATGTCAATACTCATCAAGGAAATCAGTACATTCTCAAAGAAATTGGAAATCAGCATATGGACTCCATGATACATTATGAAGAGGCACTTACTGTACCACTAACAAGCCTCTATCAGCTAAATTCATGTAACATTTAAATTGCTATTTACTTGGTACTGTAAGTAATTTCACATTCTCACACATGGTTAATTTGTCTTAAACATCAGTTCTCAAGATTGTCTCAGTTCAAGATCAAATTTGGTAATGGGCCCCAAGTCTTTTTCATCATGCCACATCACTTTTTATTAGTTTCCTATAACAGCACTACACTGTGTGATTTATTGTCGCTTTATTCAAAGATCAATACTTTCCAATGAAACAAGGAATATGAGAATTCTACTGACTGATTCATTAGATGGCTTACCTCACTGCTTCCCTGCGTGGAGCTGGATGTGATGGAGTTGGCCTCGCTTAGAGCAGAAAACGATCGGGGTCGCAGCTTAGGCTCATTAGTCACAGCGCCGTATGTGGAACCATTCATTACTGATGGCTGTAGCAAAGAGGATCCATGGACCAAGGGCTCAGTGGAATTCTGTTTTCCCAAAGGCTTCTCGGGAATACTGAAGAGGTGCACAGTGAGGAAGAAGCCCCAGGTAAGCGCAGAGAAGAAATAAATGACCTGATACTCTGAACCCAGTAGAGCCCCCAGTGCCGAATGTCCCCAGTCCATCGCACCAGTCAGATACCCACATGCTCCACCCAGACCTGTGGAGGAACAGGTGACTGGATGTCATGCTCACTGAAAGAAATAGACAGTATGTACAGTAGCAAAGTACTTACCCAACCACCTTAATTTTCCAATTTTATTCCATTCTTAAGTTACATGCAACTTTGAATGTAACTTTGGCTTTCGACTCGACTATTTTCACAGGTGCCTGTTCTGTCCTGTCAATCCCAATACCTGACTTCCCATGCAAAAAATATGAGAGACCAGTACTGGCCAGACATTCCTGCAGTTTCTTAAATGGCCATTTTTGCCTGCACTGTCAATGTAACCTAAATGTGCAAACAGTTCTAGTGCATTACTTTCACTGTCATTTCTACTAAATTTGTAATTAGCTGTACAGTCATGTTCAAAAGTTCGAACTTATACTTTTAATTCTACGTGTATTTGTATAAAAAACATAATACGAATCATGCACGAATTTGGTTAAGGCATTGGACTATGGTTCGGAAGGTCCCAGGTTCAAGTCCCATTACCACCAAGTTGTCCCTGTTGGGCTCTTGAGCAAGGCCCTTAACCCCAACTGCTCAGGTGTATAATGAGATAAAAATGTAAGTCGCTCTGGATAAGGGCGTCTGCCAAATGCCTAGATGTAGATGTAGATGTAATGCATCACAGCAGGTCTTTGTATTAGGTAAATACAGACAAGTAACAACATATAACCGGTTTTCACTATGCCATTATTTATTTAACAAAAATGAAGCCAAATAGAAACCATGTGGGCAATACTAAGTACCCCATGATTTGATAGCATTTAGTGCCACCTTAGGCAGCAATAACTCAAAGTAATTGTTTCCTGTATGACTTTATTAGTCCCTCACATCATTGAGGAGGAATTTTGGCCAATTCTTCTTTACAACATCGCTTCTGTTCACTGAGGGTTTTGGGCATTCTCATATGCAGAGCTCTGTTAATGTCCTGTCACAGCATTTCAATTACTGTAGGTTGAAATATGGACTTTGACTGGTCCATTCCAAAACCTTGATTTTTTTTTCTTTCCAGCTATTCTGATGCAGATTTACTAGTGTGATTTGGATCAGTGTTTTGTTTCATTACCCAATTTGACCAAGCTTTAAATGGCCTTATATTTGCCTCTAGAATACTCTGGTATACAAAAGAGTTTATGGTCGACTCAACGGCTGCAAGGTGTCCAGGTCTTGCGGCCCCAAAATAAGCCCAAATCATCACCCCTCCACCGCTGGACACCACTTGTGAGTGGGTATATTGAGAGAGTGAGGTATTTCTACTTACTGTAAATGCTGTTTGGTTTTCCTCAAACATGGCACTGGGCATTGAGGTCAAACAACACCACTTTGGTCTCATCTGTCCATACAATGGACAGTGTTCCAGAAGCCTTGTGCTTTGTTCAGACGCAGTTTTGTAAATCTCAGTCCTGCTTCCCTGGTCCTTTTAGATAGAAGAGTTTTTTTTCCCCTGGCAACAATTTCAAACAAGTGTAGCTGTTTAGTCTTCTTCTAATTGGGCTGTCTGGACTGTCTGACTTTGGGGTGAATGTGCTGGGAAGACTTATACGATATTCATTGTTGAATATTGACCTGCAAACTCTTTCAAGATTGATGTGCAGCAACAATTGCTTATCTAAGACCTCTTTTCCCTCTTAGCATTGTGTTAACACAGCTGAATGCTCCAGAACATCAAAACTTCAAAACATCAAAACGCCAAAACTTCTGTTTTCAAGGGCTCATGTTTACCACCATCTGGCTGCATCTTACTCTTTTAAATCCTGTGGAAGCAATAAAGGGTATTGCTGATTTTTTATTTTAATTATTTCTTTTTTTGTTGTTAAATTAATATATGTAAAAAAAAAAAAAGTGATACTGTATGTTGCTATTTGCCTGATATTAAGACCCACTATGATGAGATTATTTTAGTATGGTTTTACACAAAAATAAACACACGGAATTAAGGGGGGTGTACTAACTTTTGAACATGACTGTACAAAACCAAATCGCAGATACTGCCTGAACATTTTGTTCTACACCATCATAATATTAGAATTAATTTTCCTTCCCAAATGGCAAGACACTTCAAACACTGATGGACATCAACATAAACATCATCTCTGTTGGTATTGATACTTGTAGTTACTGGAGCAACGAGCTACTGTAAGGAAGTGAAGGGAAAGGCTCATTTATACTCTCTTATCTGTGTACAGTTTATCTGTATGTCTCAGTTTAAATCAAATTAAATGTATTCAAATAAAAAAAATATATATTTTAAGGAACGAATCACCCTTCAAAAGAAAATAATTTTTTTTAATCCATGGTGAGATTTTATCGAAGCGCAGCCACAGTGCTTAAAATATTCCATGCTTTCTCAGAGACAGATTAATTATGCAAGCATAAACTGCACGTGTGAAGCATCTGGTGTTAATGTGCATGCACATAATCCTTATGTCCAAAGTGCACCTTGGCTGCATAATATGGACAAAACAGCATTATGTTAGAAAACCATGTGAGCTGAATATTTTTACAACAAGTTTTAAATTTCAAAGTGAATTTGATTTGATTTTACATGAATTTTGCTGTGGATTCGCATAACAATCTAAAACAATGTACAACCCTAGTGAGGTTTTATACATCTTTAGGCAGACTTGAATATTTTTACTGCTGTATTTATAACTGCTTTAACTGTTAATCAACATGTCTTTGTTTACTTTTTAATTAATAAATAAATAAATTAAGAATGTAAAACTATATCACTACGGGAAAACCTTTAAAAGTTTAAAAAGTTTTGGTTGTTTTTTTCCCCCCCCATTATTTAGCCATATATATTTCCTTAACTTCCCTATACTTGCAGAAGTTTTTGCAGACGACAACACAGTTATAGATTTGCAAATGATGTCACAGCCTCACCTTGATCCAATTCCAGTGATCTGCTTTCTAGACCACCATTATTTAATTTATTCAATCTTATTGCCAGCCGTGTGTCTATAAAATCAAAAATCCAATACAAGGCATATTGATCGCCCGGAAGAAGAATAAATAATATTCATTTGTACAGAATCCTTGCTGCATCTCACCCAGACCACAGACCCAGGCAAAAATGATTATTTCAGTCTTAAGAATGCAAATCTTAAGGTTGGGAATGTAAAATAATCCATTTATTTCTAGAGTCTAGTAGATAGAATCAATCTGGCAGCCTGCTGTTTTCCTCATTTCTTTATTTAGCTCAATGTGGAAATTACCACAAGGCTAGGGATCATATTCTTAATACTATGATAGTTTCAATACCAAATCCTGGTGGCTAGGTCAGTGTGGTGGAATGGCAACATCTGGGAAAGTGGCTGCATACATGTTATACAGTGTTCTGCATGTGGCCCAGAGTAAAACCAAAAACACACTAGCATTAGCTTAAAAGGGAAATTAGATGTCCTAATTTAACACCATATGCTCATTAATGACTGACTTAATAGGGAATGATATCTCAGAAAATAAGGTAACTGGAGTGCTGAGAGTTTGGATTTCAGGACTGTTAGAAAGCCAATGTTGGGTCTTGAGAAACATCTTTAACCTTTTAGTGCTTCGGTCTGGGATTAGATTGGATTGGATTCTGTATCACTTACAGTATACCTAGACCACATGTATACAGGATTTTTTAACTGGATTTTCTATGCATTTTGTCTTTTGTTCACATGCAAACTCCACATAGGCTCACTGAAAATTAACCATTTGGAAATCTGACTTTCTGAATATCTTCAACATTTTTGTTTGTAAGATTGTGTGCCATATCTCCAGTGTTTGATGTCAAAGTGGGAGCTGCCAGGTACTACCTATTTTTAGGCATCTGATTGGCCAATATGGCTTTACCCTCCTAACTGCAACCCCCATTTTGCCCAGAATAGCATATCCAACATCTAAGTATCTCTGTTCCCATATACTTTTATCTTCGTGCATGCGGCTTATCTCATCAAGATTTTTTTGTGTATCAAAGAGTCAGAAAATAGTAGGATTTAACAGAGTAACCAAAAACTATAATGAAGGATTTTATCTCCACCTGCTTTATGCACCTCTGAATAGAGTGCTTATTGCTTTAAGTCCACAGGGTAAACCTAGAAAATCTACTAGGTGACAGCCATGGGCCTTAATTTGAAGGTAAAGACTCATGCTGGTGTTAGCTCATTCTGTGCTTAAATGTTGATGTGCAACTGTGTTATAGCAATTAAAAGTGACAGCAGTGCAAAAGTAAGTGGTGCAAGACTGAGGGTAATGAAAGTCGATGGGGATGAGCAGTGAGTCTATTATAATAGAGTGCTACATGTATAACTGCGGATGAGTAGTGGTTGAACGACCATCTGACCAAGAATCCCAATCACGTCCCCAGGCACTGTAAAGAGGTGTTAAAGTAAAATATGGCCCTGGGAACAAATGATTTGCTGATTCTGGCAGTAGAGCAGTTCTGTGATAAAAGTCCACCACTGAAAATGGTTTTGGACAAGTTGGACAGCATTTTGTTCAACGTCCTTCATTCCAGCACAAAGAACATTCGACACTGTAGCCGTAGCCCTAGGTGTTTATATGTCCTTATTACCTTGATGTTAAGTCTCTCAATTTTGACCAGTAGTAGCGTGGATCCAGTCCAATTAAAGATAAAAATTGTGTCACCATACTGCTTTATGATTTGGTGCTTAAAAATGATAAACATATGGGGGCAGGTGATATTTATGAGTTCAGAGGCAGGGCTATATCACTGTCTGTTTTTCCATTTTTATGTGGACAAATATGTTTTGTTAAGATACAGAATAAGAAATAACTTTATATGTGTGGACTAGACCTTCGCTCACTTTCACCATCATCATCATTACTGTCACAGTATTCTGAATGTGGATGTTGAATCTAGTGAGGAGGTGACACTGTGTGGCTGTATAAGGATTATTAGTATAAGACATGTGGAGAGCTTTATAAAGAAATCAGGCACATGGGCTCAGGTCTAATCCTACCTCAAACATTAAATTGTGCAAATTCTGCTGTACTGAAAATCTATATATATTTCAACTGGTTTATGGAAGGTACTAAAGTACTGTACTTTACTTTTTTTATTATTATTATTTTCAGCATGGACCCAGCTCTACTAATTCCCACTACTACAGTACATGAACGCCACCAACCATAGGGGGCCAGGACTGACACAAACTGCATCTTTTCTGACTGCTGCTTATGTCGTATGGCAGTATGACCTGACACATTCAAAGGAAAGTGCGCATGAACAAACAATAGGGATAAATAGGAGGCCGAGAGTATATCACCCCTTTCCCCAAGAGAGCAATCTTCAGTTATATGGTGAACGTGTTTCTGTTGCATGACCCTGGAACCCTTCTATCCATTTTCTATGTACATGCATGAAACATCCATAATCTTACTAAAGACATGAAACATCACACGTCACATCTCAAAATTATATTTGTATAATTCTATGAAAATTCTGTATAATGCCATAAAGCAACCAGATATTGGCTTGAATGGTTGCTCCAACTTCTCATATACAATCATTCATAAAAACGAGGAATAAGACTGAAACAGATTATATGTGACAGGGTTTATACAGGATCAGACGCATGAGGTTGTGAGAGTGCTCAGGTCCTGTTTTGCCATAGTCATGTGCTGAGATCATGGGTTAAAGCTGAGAGCAACAGCAGTAGCACATGACCAGAGCGCATTACTGGAGCTCAGTGGTGTGTGGGTGTACACGTGTTCACTTCTATATAATTTTCTACTGATAAGCAGCTTGGCAAAAATGCTATATTGCTTCAGTACTTAAGATATTTATTTATTATTATATATAATTTATTAATTATGGATAATTATTGGAATACCTACTGAATAGGAGTCAGTATAAGATCAGTAAAGCAAAGCTTTAGCTCCATCTTTTTCAAGCACTCTAATTAACCGGTCTTAATTGAATAATAGAAAGAAGAAGAAAAAAGATGAACACAATGCCCAGAAACAGCAAAAAATGTTCGTCACTTATCCTTAAAAATCAAAGATAAATCACAGCATGACTCAATGATAAGGGGAAAAAATTAAACCTTTTTTTTTTCAGAGGATTTTCATTTATTATTCTTTTTACATTTTGTATGGAAATACCTCATGCAAAAACATTTAGGGAAAAGTGTTAATCTATAACTCTCTCTGAGGTAACCCCTCAATAGTTATGACTAATTAACTAATTTAAATGTTTAAACAAAAAAAAGTGTTAAAATGTTACACCTAAACAAAAATTATTGAACAAATTATTACATGAACGTCAGCCTTCATTTTATTACTTCACAACGATTCACTAAAAGCTTTATGCTTATTTCTGCTTATTTTTTAATGTGTTGAATATGTCATATTTCTTATTCCCTGTGCCACCACTGCCAGCTGTGATGCACAGTCTGGTTCAATCTGCTTCTCACTTATCTCTTCCCCTTCATGCCTCTGCTTCTTCTTCTTTATACATAAGATGGCATCTCAAGGGCATGCTAGTGAAAACTTTCTGAAATTATGCTTCTGAAGACTTCAACCAGGCAAATAAACACCAAGAGTCAGCACGTCAACTCCAGTTTCCTGCTTACCCACTGATCTTTGCCACTTGTCTAACTCTAGTTCTAGAACTGTAGGATATGAATGCGATTTTTCACACCGGCACACATAAGCATTCTCACTAATAAGAAATTGTAAGCTCATCAATTTATTTATTTTTAATTCTTATTCATGACAAGACACCTCAGTTTAGTTAGCGCAGGTGTGTGCTCCGGAGCCTTGAGTATTTACTCGCTCACATAAATTATTGCTGCCAGTTCAGAAATTCAAGAAAAGCCTAAGGATTACAATCTGAGGACTTTCTAATGTGTAAATGTCAAACTGGAGGCTTATGTTCCCATTCAGATCCCACTCTGGCAGAAAGGTTGTGTCAGCAAGATGGCCGCAGGCACTTTGTTTACTGCGTGGAAAAACATGAAAGAGGATGCTGTAGCAGTATTCAGCAATTTTACAGAAATCAGCAATGAGTGGGGCAAATCTTCTGTAAAACCTGCAAGTGCAACATCTTGCTCATACTTCCAGGACAAGCAATTAATGTGTGCATGTTACCGTATTTTGCATCATGCCTCCTAAGTTAAATATTTCTAAATGATGTAAATACGGTAAAAATAAAGTGGAAATGATGTAATTAAATGAATTAATTATTAACAGAATGAATAATTAGCATTTGTCAAATTCATGATTCATTTTGTGAATTCTGTTCAACTCAGTGGGATGGAGCAAGGGTGTGCGAAGTGGGACACACTGATACAACTGGAAATAAAATGAGAAATTGGCAAGCGTTTAAAATAGCACACTTTATGAAAATGATTCAGTGTTCAGATGGGTGACTTCAAACATCTCTGCTTACCAGTAAGCAGGGCGTGGTAATGCAGGCCTCTCTCTTTGTCCTGGTAAGAGCAAACATCAAACAGGTAGGCCTTCACTGGTCCATCTATGAAATCCGCAGAAAAGTCAAACATGACTACTCCAAACATGACCACCACTATGGACCAAGTCCTCTTCCAACCTGTGTGCTGCACCAGCACTGAAACATAAAACAAAAAAACAAAAAGCATGGCTTTACTTAATCGCTTTCAAATCATTACACACACACAAGGATGTTACCATTCATCCTTAAAATTCCACAAGGGTTTCCCTTGTGCCACTGGGGCAGCTCGGACCCCTTGGACCTGAACACACACACACACACACACACACACACACACACACACACACACACACACACACACACACACACACACACAGACACACACAGACACAGACAGACACAGACACACACACACACACACACACACACACACACACACACACACACACACACACACACACACACACACACACACACACACACACGTCACGTACTGTCCAAAATTCTTAAGCATCATATTATCTCTAGTACAAATGTGTTATACATGTTTATCATGTCTGCATTATTAACTACTGACTTTTCCACAACATACCTTAAAAATTAATAAATAAATAACATTACAGATGAATATTTGCATGCTTTGTGAAAAACTGAAAAACATTTTTTCACATTTAAGTTTTTTATTTGAATTTTTTTTGTTTTTTTGGTTGAAATATTTTTTATTTACTTTCAATCTATTTACTTACAGTACTTATTTATTTTTGTTTATTCCTTTATTTCTTCCTGACACAAATCTTATTTCATAGTTCGATAAAATAGAACATAATGTAGACATTTCCTTCAATTCCTGGACATAATTAAGGCTAAATGTCCTTAATAATACATTATTTGTAACAGAAAAAAAAATGTTTATACAAATATTTAATTGAAGGCATCACAGTTACTGTAGTCATTTCCATTAAATATACCCTACAGTAAATGGATAAAGTTTGTGGACACCTGGCCATTCTACCAATATATAGGCATTCCCCAAGCTGTTGCCACAGAGTTGAAAGTATACTGTATCGTTGTATAGGATGTGTTCTGTAGCTGTAGAATCTCACTTCACTAGAACTAAGGGGGGAAAGTGTTCCAAGAAGTGTTCCATTGTTAAGACTATGGATTCTATACAGTATGATGCCCCTTTCCCCAAAAACAATTAAGGGATTTCCTGATTATCTAATGACTCAGAAACTCATATTTAGAATGATGTAACGGCTAACTGCACATTACAGGAAAAAGTGAAAGAAAGCATTACAGCTTAAACTGATACAAGCCAATTCATTTCACTTTTTAATTATTGACAGATTTAATTCAAAGCAAAACCAATTACCAGTTTGATTCCAATTACACATTGTGTTATTGGAACATACAAACAAGCTACAGCCTCTACGTCAATCAAGTTTATCAACCAAACTCAATTAATATAACTTGTATAATAACAAAAAAAAGCCTCACCTGATACCACAGCATCCCCGTTGAGAAACAGGGTGATGCCTATAAGCATCATAACACCAAGTGTAAGGATGTAGGGTCTCCTGCGTCCCCATGCTGAGCGGCAGTAGTCACTGGCTGAGCCGATCACCGGCTGGAGGATGAAGCCCAGGACAGGGCTGATGAGCCACACCAGGCTATAAAGACTTCGTGGGAGTCCTACACTTAGCAAGACAGGCGTGACGAATGCAGCCTCCACAGCATAGCAGAATTCCCTCCCGAACATCACCATGGCGTGCATGATGAGGCGTCCACGCGACCGCTTTGGAGGCTCCATAGCCTGAAACACTTCCCCCTCTGTGGCATCCACATAGTCACCATGAGGGCTGCAGTCCATGGAGTGAGACTTCACGGTGGAGGTGTAGCTTCCCAACTCCTCTGGGAACTTGTTGGGCTTCTCTTTTGTCAGTAGAGTCATGATTTGGGATTTCACAGAGACTCACACTGCTTAACAACGTCCCCAAATCCAAAATTGGACACCTGGTGGTATCTACTGCATAACTGAGTGAGTGGTGTGTAAGAGTTGTACTTGAGAAGTGATCAAGACTGAGCAGGAAATAAAAAGCTGCCTGGTTTGGATGAATGGACGTCTGTTTGGTCTTGTGTTTGCCAAAAGCCTCCAGCCAGTTGTGAGCACATGACAGATTATGAGCTTAAAAGTTTCTTCCCTCTCAAACACACTCTCTGCTCAGAACCTTAAATGTTCAAACTCCAAAAGGTTAAAATTTGATGACTGTTGTGAGCAAGCATATTTAATTAGTCATCACTTTACCAGAATAATTTAAATCAGATTCTTCCACCCTTCAGATCTTTTTTCTCATAGACTCCTCACAACAGTTCTTCTTCGTCTTGTCAAACATGGTGACATGTGATCCCCAATCCAATCAATTATTTTATCAAGAAATATTTAAAAAGACATTGCTCCAAAATGTGTTCCCTCATTCAAAGATTTATACATGCCCTATCAAGTACCATGGGACCCCGTGTCTTCAGAGAGATCATGTGAGACGCAGCACTCTGCTCGTGCATTCTCGTGGTTCACTGCCATTAACAGTCAGGTTCAATCTGCAGAAGCTGAATGGAGACATTTGGTTTTAATTGCCACATTCATGAATAACACTAAAACTGAGTTCTTGATGCAAACTGTTCTATAAATTAAAGTAATACAGTGGAACTTTGGATTGCGAGTAACTTGGCCTGTGAGGGTTTGCAAGACGAGCAAAACTTCTTAAAGTAAATTTTAACTTAATAAACGAGCAAGATCTTTACATACGAGTAGTACTCATGTGCTTTACGTATAGTACAGTAAAGCCAGTGAACCAGCATGGTTCCACGTTATGGGTAGCCAAGGTTCATTAATACATGTGGGGCGTGAAGGTACAGTACACCTTGGCTACTTTTTTTCAATCTCCAGACCACCTCATATTAAACCATCTCAAATGAATTTAGATTGGGTGATTAAGTAGACCAGATCATCTGATGCAGTAGTCTATCACTCTCCATCTTGAGACAAATAGCTCTTACATAACCTTCAGGTGTGTCTGGGGTCATTGTCCTGTTGGAAAACAAATGGAAGGCATGTCACTGCAAAATGCAATTTTGACTAAGTCACCAACAGTGTACAGTAATCACCAAAGCACTCCCACACTGTCATACCTTGCCCCCTGTGCTTCACAGTGGGAACCACACAGTCAGGAACCGCCTGTTCGCCCTCTGTCCAACAAAGACATGGCTTTTAGAACCAAAAATATCAAATTTGGAGTCATCACACCAAAAGACAGGTTTCCACTGATCTAATGTCCATTGTCAGTGTTCCTAAGTGTTCCTTGGTATAATATGGATTTGTACAGTGGTTGTAGTAACTACTGACTCAGTACCTACCCTCATCCTGCACAAGGCAACTGATGAGCTAAAGCACATTAAGAAGGTTACAAATGTAGCAAATTAACACTTCACAAGGCACACCTGTGGATTTAAAAAGCATTCCAGGTGAAGGAGCAGGAGATTCATCTTTGGCACTGATGCAGTCTTTTTACCGTTGTTGCAATACAGATACTAAAGAACAATCCCTATACTTGGATACAAAAAAAATGCAGGGTCAAAATGTTGTAAACAGTAGATGCACACATTAATGTTGACTGTACGAATGACGCACAAACACCGAGACTGGGAGACCCACAATCCCACAGCGCGCACGAGAGAGAGAGAGAGAGAGAGAGAGAGAGAGAGAGAGAGAGAGAGAGAGAGAGCGAGAGAGAGAGAGAGAGAGAGAGAGAGAGAGAGAGAGAGAGAGAGAGAGAATGATTTGCTCAGTTGTGATCACATGAGGCTAACACTTTAAATCTTTAGCTCTGACTGATACAATGTGAAGACTCCCTTTCATTAATCCTAAATGAACAAACAGAAATCTTATCTATAACTACAGATATGATCTTAATACATTTATGTAAATGATCCACCATTACTGTACAAGTCCCAGAGCATGTGCTGGTACTATAGAAATGATAAAGTGTTCAAATGGGCACATTGGTATAATGAGCTTCTGACAGTTTTGAGAGTTTTTAATCAATGTAGCGTAATAAAAGTGTTCAGGTGACTTAACTAGATACAGTACAAGTTTCTCAAACAACAAAATCTGGAATATAGTCAGTTTAATAGGCATGTTTAAGGTTAGCAGGTTAGTCTCACATTCATGTTTTTTATTTAAAATCAATGTATTACCACAATGTAGTGTAGTTGTTTAATGTTGTATTTTAAAATTCACTGCATAAAATAATGGCCATTTTCAATCATTAAAAAAATATTAGCCAATATTACTAACAATGTTACTCACTCAAATCAACTTAAAAAACGTTGTGAGCATAACAGTACACATGAATCAATTTAAAACCACTTGGGTGCATTTAATTGCATTTTTTTAATTTCATGTTTTTTATGATAAGGAAATTTAATTAACTACTGCTGCAATTTCAATACTACAGAAAAAGAATATTTATACAGTGGCACAGTCGCAATCATTATTTTCACCTTAAGCTCATTACCTATATTAAATATTGTGAATCAGTGAATTCTGAAGAATTGACAACAGGAAAGAGTTTAGTGAGTTCACTATTGGCACCCTTTATGAAAAGGCATAAGAACTGAAAATAATGAAAAGTAGAAATAACGTTTTTTTTTTGTTTTTTTTTAATTAACTGATATACACTATTGCCAAAAGTATTCACTTGCCTGCCTTCACATGCATACAGCATGAAACGTTTGCAGCTATAATAGCTTCAACTCTTTTGGGAAGGCTTTCCACAAAGTTTAGGAGTGTGTTTATGGAAATTTTTGACCATTCTTCCAGAAGCGCATTTGTGAGGTCAGACACTGATGTTGGATGAGAAGGCCTGGCAGTCTCCGGTCTAATTCATCCCAAAGGTGCCCTATTGAGTTGAGGTCAGGGCAAGTTCTTCCACACCAAACTCCCTTATCCATGTCTTTATGGACCTTGCTTTGTGCACTCATGTGCAGTCAGAACAGTCAAGTTTTGTCTTAAAATATTCAGTTTAGCTTTTCCAATTAATATCTATAGATGCAGGTGTTTGTTTACAATAAAAGTAGATTATTAAATCTGCCACATGACTGTTCATAACATCGCTTTTACTCAACATTTTGATTTCAATTATGGTGCAGGCAGATATCCAAGTACTGCAAAGATTTTATTAAATTCTGTCTAGCCAGTTTTGCATGATGTGACAATCTTCTAAATCTTCTGTTTCGGGTCCTCCGATGTACGTATCATAAATATATCGTAAAGAACAAGTTCTGACCAATGTACAGACAAAATCCTTTCTTTATTCATATAGATTTATTTGGATTTTATATAGATTTTATGTAAAATAAATACGAGGAAGCAAATTATGAGGAAATAAGTGGTGTGGCTATAGACTATAGACATAGTCTACTATATTGTACATACTCGTCACCTTGGACAAGAAATACATGATTATAAATTTGCCTCAACTTTGTTCTTCCTAGGGTTGTAAATACGAGGTTACACACATGAAAATCCCTCGTGTCATCCATGTCCATTCTGAAAATCAAAAAGACTTCAAAGGCCTAACACACATGGGTGTTGACTGAGTCAGATGCATCAATACTGATACTGATGATGGGCATTATCCTCACATCATGTTTTAGCTAAAAAATTAAATAAAATAAAGAAAACCACTGTATTTGGAGACAAATTATAGCTGATTATGTGGCAGTGACATTTAAAGTGAATTTATTCAAATACAGATTCAAACAGATAAAAAAAAAAAAACAGCCAAAATGGCCCAGTGCTGCAACAGAAGAGATTTTATGCATCTGACATCTGGTGGTGTGATGTTTTCGGGGGTCTTCATCTCTCTGTCTGAGATTCTTGTTAACTAATGATTTATTGAATGTTTATACAACATGTTTTGGAACTGACTTTGTGTGCCATTAATTCTAAAGGGTAATGTACCGGTTTGAGTAAATGTTTTAGAGTGATATTTAACCTACGCTGTGCATAGAGATTATTAAACGACCTGAAGCACATTTCTCAGCTTTAAAATGAAGTCTTAAGAAGGATTTCTACATAGGCTTCAGATTTCAGGTACGTCAGATGTGACGAAAATTAATCACTGCAAAGTGCTGTTTCTTTCTGCACACTTGGTTAAAAGCCTCGGCATCAACAGCTTAATCACTCTTTACACATTAGATTTCTCCCTAAGGAAGTAGGTATACAAGTCGGCAATTTTTTTTTTGTACTTGTGAGTGTGTATCTGTAAGATTATGATTCACCACCGATGATGCTGCTTCATCCTACAGACGTGCTTTGGATTCATTGCATTCTACCACACCTGCTGACAGGAGCTTCTCAATGTGAAAAGGATCAAAACCGTACTCTCCCAACACGGAGCGGGTATGTTCACCCACTACAGGATCACGAGAAAGACATGGCTGAGCCGGAGTGCGAGACAGGACAGGTGCTGGGCGAGGGCTGACTTCGCCCTGAGTGTCTGTCATAAACGAGCCCCTCTCTCTGTTATGAGGATGTGATCCGGCTTCATCCAGCGGTAGCACTGGGGTCACGCAGGCATCTGTCCCATCGAAGATCTCACTCCACTCCGCCTGTGTCTTCTGTGCAAACACCCGAGTGAATGTCCGTCGAAGCTCCGGCCAATCAGAAATGCTCATCTGGGACGGGAGGGAGCCAGCATCCAGTCCAAGACCTGTGTTAAGAACAAAGTGTCAGAGTCAGACAGTCAAATGTTTTAAATTTCAACAAGACAAGTGAGCAGACATTGCTGAACTGGAGGCTACTACTGTAGCTTCTGTTTATTTTCTAGTCATGGTATATTAAACTTAGAGCTTTAGTGAATTTTTTGAATAACAGAATGCACTAAGATAGATTCGGTGAGAGCAATGTAATCAACAAGAGCAATTTTTAAATAATTCAATTCAAAAAGACTTTATTTATCCCAAAGGAGGAAATTTTATTTGTTTTTTTTTTTAATCAAATACACTTCATTTGAAGTAGTTACAGGAAACTGATTTTCATTTGTCATTAATTTATTTGAGAATGTGGCCACAAAGAATAATAGTTTCACAAAATAATGTTCATAGCAGGATGTACTTGTCAACTTATGAGCATGGCCTTTCCTGATGAGAGACTGCGGGTGCAATATATACTGGGCAGGCAAAAAATAAATGTCACACACTCTAATAGTTTGTTGCACCACCTTTAGCTTTGATTACAGCCACTTCTTCATGTCATCGTGTGTCAATCATGTCACACACACCACTCCTTGATTTTTTTTTCCCCCAGTACATCCTAAAGACTTCCAAGGGTTAAGGTCAGGTAAGATATTTTTAATGTAGTCTTGAAAAATAGTTCTCCAGGCCTTAAGGACTTTTTTGGCTCTCATTTTAGGTCCAGTACCTGTACCTGACCAGTATCAGAGGAATGTTTTTTGTTTGTTAAGCCACACAGTGAACTATGAATCCTTTATGCATAAAAGCCATCTAAACAAATTCATGAACCAGTGAGAAACAGGTGATGATGGCAGATGATCACTGGTATATTAGTATACTAATATACCAGTGATTAGTATACTGGTGATTAGTGATGGGAGAAAAATTGAATGGGTTATGAATTGTGATTTATTTGTGTAACAATTCACGTTTTGCCACACTGACTCCAAAACCGGTTGGCCAGTAACCAGAACTGGCTAGAATTCAGTTTGACTGGCCATAACCAGTGATCAGCCGATAAGCCTCAGATATAATCTGATTTTGTACTGCAAAAGAAAAGCATTTTACAATCCAAAACCGGCCACATTAATAGCCTTCCAACTGCCTTTTCCTCCAAACCCTGTGAGCAAATTAGTCACACACCCACTCACCCAAACATTGTGTTAGAACCCGCGTGTAACCAAGTGCTCGCAGCCAGTCATCCCGCCTACTAACTGTCTAGTTGAGTTTTTAGATTTTGGAGGCATTTATAGTCATTACCATTTTCTATGATCCCACAGGTGATGCACTCTGAATTACTGTATTTACACATAATATCGTATTGGGTGGTGACTGGTGATTTCCAACAACAACCTTGCTTTCTTATTGGCACACTGCATTTTAAGTTAACTTTTTTTAAATATCCAGGAGGAGAAAAAAGGTGCCTGAACTCACCGTGAATCAGCTGATCATAGAACTGCGGTTCGATGGCCCCGACAGCCATATACTTCCCATCAGAGGTCTGATACGTGTCGTAGAAAGGAGCACCACTGTCCAGCAAGTTCTCCCCACGAGGCCGGTTCCACAGACCAACACTGCGAGACTTCCACATGAAGGAGCCTACATACGCTGCTCCCTCCACCTGCACACACAGGCATACAGTAAATATGATAAAAATAAAGGCACAAAGAAATTGCTCTTCTTGAAGTTATGACTACGCATATAGTTTAATAAATCATTTATTATGTTGTGCAGGTGGAGGCGTGAGTGCCGGTCAGTGCTCGGAAGAATGATTGGGAATGGCGTACACCTGAGGTTGCTTTGACTAATGAGTGACTAAGTTTCAGTGAGCAGTAGCAAGAATAAAACCAGAGCATGGTTGTGTTCTCATCCATTAACCGAGGCGCCCTTTAAAAAATTGGTATAGACCTGTTTGGGTCATTGGATGGGACTGCAGTTTGGTATCCCTTTGTGTCAGTCCTAGTGGATTATGCAAGCCATTAAAAGCCATGCCACTTTCAAACATCTCACATACAGCACTCACAATCCTCAGACAATGGCCTGATCAAGCGGTTTAATGAAATCCATAAAAGGGCATGCACAAGAAGACCTGTAAAGAGCAAGAATTTAATTCATTACTTTCTTGGCTTGAAAGTAAAACGCCTACACACTGGAGCAATTAACACAATTTGTTACAATTGCAAGAACAACAATATTGGCTGTATAATAGAGGCTATGCAAGTTTTCACAGGGTGAAAGAGGTTGTTCCTCTGGTTCTGGCAGTCCAGAGAGGGAGGAGCTTGGACTTGGGACAAATCTTAAAGGGAGTGCTAGGGCAGTGGGGGTCTGTGCAGGAGGGAGTGTTGTGTTTGTGAATGAAGGTATAAAGCTGGACTTCCATCTTTATATATTATAAGTAAAGCTAAACCTTTTTTGACTTTTTCACCATTATCAACCAATCAATAAACATTTTCCCTAAACTCATGTCCGGGGTTTTCTTAGTGAACATGCAGCTGTGAGTTACTGGTGAACTTTGTTCAAAAAAGATTAAGCATTATTTATTTTTCACTCTTTCAAAGTTGTTACTAATGTACGTCTGGTACTATCCTTTCCATAAGTGTGCCACCTTACAATTATCTACAATTATCACATACTATTTTGATTAGATTAATTTGGATTAAGCAAGACAATCTGTGATATTTGATATTACATAATTTCTGTAAAAAAATAAAATAAAATAAAAATTTAAATAGTCTATAAAGAATGGAACCCAGAAGGGGGTGCTGAACTAAACATATGAATGAAATGAACATTTCCACACTTGTGTGAGCAGACAAAGAAAATCAAATCTTAATTAGACACAGTGTGATTTGGCAGTCATGCTGCTTTAACAGTGACGAGGAAGCTTGTGTTATCCACTGCCAAACCAGTGTTAAATCTCACAGTTGCAAGGAAACAGTTAAGAGGGTTATATGACAGATTTCATTACTGCTTGTCAGTCAAAGAGCTAATTACCAAGCAGCCATGTTGCACTAAAAATGTAATGACGTTTAAGTGCATCATTATGCTTTATACATGCTACGTTCATGGTCAGATTTGGACAGTGGAGAACAGTGGTCATCTACAATTCAAATATAATATGATATTGACATGCAGACACGCAATTATGTCCCAACTATCAGTCTGTGAATGTTAATTATGTCAAATGTTGCAAAAATTATACATGAATAGACAAACATACAAAAGTAAATATGTAAGTTACATTTTAAAGTTTTACATGTGCATTAAGATTGTGTTTTTTATGTTACCTTTTTAATTTTAGTGAATAAAATGTACAATATGGAGAAGAATTCAAACATGGCCTTGCACTGAGGATAAAAACAAAGAAACTGTTTATTATACACGTAAATGAGCTTGGAACTATTTAATCCAAACTCATTTATGTGTATAATACAAGTCTAAGCTTGTGTTAAATTTGGAAGAAGATCATAGACACGGATGTGGTACCGTATTTAAGTAGTATTTTGCATGATAATACAACCATGACAAGTTCCCTAAGCTGCTCATGCGTCCCATGACACCTTAATCCTAAAAAGGGAGCTTCTTGCACATCTCTTTAATTGCACCTCCTTATTTTCTTTCCTCACTTCTCGGTTCCCCTTCCGTCCTCTCAAGGACAAATATAACGAGACGACCTCGCTTACTGAAGCACAGACATAACTAATCAGCATTTACTCACAATGGCTCATGATTACACGCTTAATACAAATCTTATAGCACATGTACACAAGTGTATTGCAGATGTTTTACTTAACAGATTTTTTTTAAGGGACTTGGAATTAATTTGCACCAACTGTTTCTTATTAAAAAGATAGATAAAGGTTTAAATTGACCCAAACATCAGCATTTATTACACCATAAATAACGGCAACACAATAAGTAACGTGCCATTAACTGAAAGGGTTTTTTGTCAGTACCACAATAACGATAACTACGTTTGAGTTAGACTGGTCATTGGTCTGACTTTTGCTGATACATTTTTGAAAATAGAAAAAAAAAAAATTACTAAATATTTAGTAAATGAACTACACAACTTGAGACTAGCTAATATACTGTAATGAGTCATCCTATGAAAAGAAGAAGAATTATTGTTTGTCTGTGCAATGGCTAGTCTGTGTGCTGCAGAGCTTCGTGCTTAGAAAATTTAATACATAAACACTTAGGAGGTGCTCTTTCACATTTTAGTCAGCACCGTCTTATTTTCAGCTCCCTTTGAGACTTGCCATGAATTAACTTGGTTGTTTCCAATTACAGTAATTGCCATTTGATCTGCACATATAGATGTATGCAATTATGACAAAGAATCAGCAAAATTGATGTCAAACTGGCAGCAGATTGGTTTCATTGGCCCACAAAACAGAAAATTCAAGTACTTCAAGTACTGTAAATGTGGATCTCAACGTATTTTTAACTTTCCAGCATTCAGGGGGTTGTAGAGAGACACAGATTTTATACATGACATCTTGTATGAGATGCTCCTTCACTTTGTTCTTCGGTTTGGTAGATGCAGTTAGAACACATTTTGTCTGAAAGACAATCTTTCTGAAAGACTGTTTAAATGTATAGTCCTGTGAAAAAGACATGAGCCGCCCCTCATTTCTTCACATTAAATTAAATTGAATTCCATAGGTTAAATTCAAGAAATGCGTACAAATGTTTTACTGCCATATGCTGGAAAGTGCGTAATTGTAAAGATACAATTTAAAATGTGGGTCTTTATTTTTATTTTTTTTTAACAATGTATTTATTGATTTTTAAGCATTTTACAAACAATTACAAACAACAAACAAAAAGGTGGCGGGAAGAAGAAGGAAAAAGGAAATAAATAAATAAATAAATAAATAAATATATTACGGCTCACCACTTACCATTTTCTTAAATAAATGTAAGAATGAAAGACACACAATAAGAATGCTCTACATATTTGTACTTCAATATATCGCACAGCTTTCCTTCTCCAGCTTTTCTTTATAAAAACTCTATTAAACAAACCCTCTACTAAGAATAGAGGATACATCCAAACCCACATGCATCATGAAAGGGCCCCACCTTCTATGAAATATGGCGTCTTTGCTATTAACAGCACAGGTTAAAAAATCCAATGAGACATATTCCAGAATAACCCTGTGCCATAATGCTCTAGAAGGGGCTTTATCACTTAACCAATTCAGAAGAATACATTTTCCTGCACAAAATGTTAGAAACTTGCAAAGTGTCTTTTTATGTTTGTCTAAGACCATATCGTCACATATTCCAAGCAACAAGTGTTTTGAATCACAGCCAATATTAATAGACAGGATTACACCAAGTTCTTGCTCCACCATAGTCCAGAATTTTTTAATCTCCCTACAAAACCAGAGACAGAGAACAAGAGCTCCTTCCTCTGTTTTACATTTTTAAACTTGTGCCTCCGTGATGGAGAAATGTGAGCTCTGTGCAAAATTTTAGTTGCATTGCTTTTACTTTATTGCATATCCCTGCATTCTTCCATGCTTCCTCCCATTCATCATCTGTAATTTGTACATCAAGTGTCCGTTCCCATTTCTTTTTTAAATCGTCTGTGTTTGAAGAACCACATTCCTTGAGAATTTTGTAGAAAGAACCTGTAGAGTTTTTCATTTGTGAAAACAAATGTCTTTCCACGGCCGAGATGTCCTGGTTTGTGAGCAAAGTAGTGTCTCTTTTCACGAAATCTTGTGGGTCTTTATTTTTAAGACAAATAACCCTCACTGCAAGAAGAAGACTTCTAATTACAAATATTAATAGACTCTAGTCTAAAACACAGTAAACATGCTATTAAAGCAGCTGTGTGACGTGAGAGTGTCCATATGTTTGTTCAGAAGCAGAGTGGATAAAAACTCATCTGCAGGCATGAATATTTTATGCTTCAATTTCCAGTTCAAATTCTGTTAATCTCTGCAGTCTGTGTTTTAGACATTTAACCCCATCAATATTTAAAATATCATCACGCAGGAGTTGTCAATTATAGCTCAAACTTTGTTATTTATTTAAATTTATTCATCAAAAGTTTTAAAATTCCGAAACATTATACAGTACATGTAATTTTATATAATATTTATTATAAGCTTTAAATGTTAAGCTTTACTCACTTATCATCTATACCGCTTTATCCTGTAAACAGGGTTGTGGGGGGGCCTGGAGCCTATCCCAAGAGACTTAGGGCACAAGGCAGGGTACACCCTGGACAGGGTGCCATTCCATTGCAGGGTACACACACACAAACACACACAAACACACACTCACACACACATTCACACACTACAAGGGAATTTGGGAACGCCAATTAGCCTAATCTGCATGTCCTTGGACTGTGGGAGGAAACTGGAGAACCCGGAGGAAACCCATCAAGCACGGGGAGAACATGCAAACTCCATGCACACAGAGACGGGAATCGAACCTGGACGCTGGAGGTGCAAGGCGACAGTGCTAACCACTACACCACCTGGATTACTGGATTACTGCCACCAGCAGGCAACCTGATGCAGGTGGGTCTCACAGACATTAAACTGTTATAAGGAAGTGGAGATACAGAGTCACATGATTCTCTAACTGGCAGATTTAGCTTATTCTTTACTCTAATTAAATGCTGACTGGTACAAATGTGTCAGTGTGAGTTTTAAAGGACGTACCATGCTGGCATCGATAACTTGGCCCTGGCCAGACTTGCTCCTCTCCAGCAAAGCCAGAACGATCCCTAAAGCGCACATCAGGCCTCCTCCTGCAAAGTCAGCTACCAAGTTCAGCGGGGCATAGGGTTTCTCTGAGCTGCGGCCCAACATGGATAGTAGTCCTGTTTCAGACACATATAAGAGGGTACTGTAAATTCAAAAGGACCATGAAGTAAAAATGTAAAATTTGTTTAGAACACTGGTTCTCAAAGAGATAAACAGAAATAACGTGTAAACGCCATTGTCCTGAATACTTTGCTGTGTTGAAAAGTACAGTACTGATTCTAGAGACTTCTTCCAGAAATATGAAACAAACATCTCCATGGAATTGGCATCTCTAGAACACTGATAACACATCTAAAAACGTCTTGTTTAATGAGCTGTTGGAAATAGTACTTTAATATAAGAATGTGGGAGTGGACTATAATATTACAGCTTTAATAAAAAATTCATCTTAAATCACAATCACCATAGTGTAAACAATAACCCTATAATTAAAGTCTTTTCCCTCCAGAATAAGCTCTTGGTGAGTTTTCGATATGTGAATGATTACCACACATCTTCATGAATCTCTGCCCTAAATTCTATGGTGGCTGGCCTGTGTCTATAAACTAAACTAACGACTTGAGATGCATTCAGACGGGCTTTCTCAACTGCTTAATATAATTTTGTTAAATCTATGGCATGAATGTACATGATTAAAAAACAAGGAATTAGGGTCAAAATCCAGAATTCATCAGGGCTGTAGTATAAAGAAAAAATACAAGCTGTGATGTTAGTGTAGCAGCAGGTGAAGGGGAGATACGGACCAGACATGGCCAGGTAGTTAATGTCGTGTCCTGCAGCTTTGGCGTAGGAGCCGCTCTGGCCATATCCTGTGAGTCGAGCATAAATAAGGCGAGGATTTTCCTTCAGCAGCTCTTCAGGTCCCAAACCTAACTTCTCCATCACCCCTTTAACACAGCATAGAGATAAAAAACACAGATAAGAAAGTGACAAAAAGGTTACAAATATATCGACTGTCTGGCAAAAAAATATAAAAAATACACACACTAATATTCATTTAATAATTTAATCGTCTTTATATACGCTTTGATTAAGAAAATTATTCCCCATGCTCCCAGAACCACTCTTTCACAATTTGAGTTCTGGAATATGGTTGTTATCAGGGAAGAGAAAATCCATGGATGGAATAATCTGGCCATTCAGAACATTCACGTCATTAGCTGACTTCATTTTATTGCCACATACTATATACAGGGTGGGCCATTTATATGGATACACCTTAATAAAATGGGAATGGTTGGTGATATTAACGTCCTGTTTGTGGCACATTAGTATATGTGAGGGGGCAAACTTTTCAAGATGGGTGGTGACCATGGTGGCCATTTGGAAGTCGGCCATCTTGGATCCAACTTCTGTTTTTTCAATAGGAAGAGGGTCATGTGACACATCAAACTTATTGGGAATTTCACAAGAAAAACAATGGTGTGCTTGGTTTTAACGTAACTTTATTCTTTCATGAGTTATTTACAAGTTTCTGACCACTTATAAAATTTGTTCAATGTGCTGCCCATTGTGATGGATTGTCAATGCAACCCTCTTCTCCCACTCTTCACACACTGATAGCAACACCGCAGGAGAAATGCCAGCACAGGCTTCCAGTATCCGTAGTTTCAGGTGCTGCACATCTCATCTTCACACCATAGACAATTGCCTTCAGATGACCCCAAAGATAAAAGTCTAAGGGGGTCAGATCGGGAGACGTTGGGGGCCATTCAACTGGCCCACGATGACCAATCCACTTTTCAGGAAACTGTTCATCTAGGAATGCTCGGACCTGACACCCATAATGTGATGGTGCACCATCTTGCTGGAAAAACTCAGGGAACGTGCCAGCTTCAGTGCATAAAGAGGGAAACACATCATCATGTAGCAATTTCAAATATCCAGTGGCCTTGAGGTTTCCACTGATGAAGAATGGCCCCACTATCTTTGTACCCCATATACCACACCATACCATTACTTTTTTTGTTCCAACAGTCTTGGAGGGATCTATCCAATGTGGGTTAGTGTCAGACCAATAGCGGTGGTTTTGTTTGTTAACTTCACCATTCACATAAAAGTTTGCCTCATCACTGAACAAAATCTTCTGCGTGAACTGAGGGTCCTGTTCCAATTTTTGTTTTGCCCATTCTGCACATTGTGTGCGCCGATCTGGGTCATCCTCGTTGAGATGCTGCAGTTGCTGGAGTTTGAAATGGTGCCATTTGTGAGTAGCTCATATCCGCCGAAGGGATGTTCGACTAATGCCACTCTCCAGTGACATGCGGCGAGTGCTACGCTGTGGGCTCTTGCTGAATGAAGCTAGGACAGCCACTGATGTTTGTTCATTAGTGACAGTTTTCATGCGTCCACATTTTGGCAAATCCAACACTGAACCAGTTTCACGAAACTTAGCAAGCAGTTTGCTAACTGTAGCATGGGAGATGGGTGGTCTCGTAGGGTGTATTGCATTGAAATCTGCTGCAATGACCCGGTTACTGCGTTCACCAGATATCAACACAATTTCGATCCGCTCATCACGTGTTAACCTCTTCGACATGTCAATGGCTGTGAACAAAGAGAAACTTGTAAATAACTCATGAAAGAATAAAGTTACGTTAAAACCAAGCACACCATTGTTTTTCTTGTGAAATTCCCAATAAGTTTGATGTGTCACATGACCCTCTTCCTATTGAAAAAACAGAAGTTGGATCCAAGATGGCCGACTTCCAAATGGCCACCATGGTCACCACCCATCTTGAAAAGTTTGCCCCCTCACATATACTAATGTGCCACAAACAGGATGTTAATATCACCAACCATTCCCATTTTATTAAGGTGTATCCATATAAATGGCCCACCCTGTATGGTGTATATATAGTAATGTTGCTGAGCCAAGACCTGACAAACTGAAGCAACTCTAGATCATAACATTGCCTCCGGAGTCTTGTATAGTGAGCACTATGCATGATGGGTGCATCGCTTCCCTTCTTACCCTTACACACCCATCTGGATTGGGGTTAACCTGACTCAACAGATCACATGACCATTTTTCCATTGCTCCAAAGGCCAATCTTTATCCCAGGAAACTGAAGCTTTTTTTTCTGTTTAGTCTCACTAACAACTGGTTTCTTATGACCACACAGCTGTTCAGTTTCAATCCTGTGAGTTCTCCTCACACTTTGTAAGTGGAAATGCTTTTGATTAAGTGTAGGGGTTATAGTCTTAAAATTAAACAAAATAATTTTCACATTGTATTTCAAATAGCAAGGTACAGTAAACATTTTTTTTTTTTTTTTTTACAATTTGCAATCATTACAAGATTATATCCATGTACAGTATAAGACTATATCATTATGTGGGATTATAAATCTGAATAGTAATAAAACATGCTGTTATATAAAAATAATATAACAGCCCAATTGAAAGAAAGCTGTGATCTGGACCAGCACTGTCAGACCTGCTGTTCTAGCAAACTGTGGCAGAAATCGCTTTTTTTCCCTAACATATTCGACAAACAGTTAACCAGCACTTTGAACATTTATTGACCTCCAGTTTAACCGCAGAATATTTTCCAGAATGTCCCATTGTATTGTGCATTATGTACACCTTTATTTACTCTATATTTAACATGTCAGTGTGCTTTTAATTATCAGACACTGATCATCTACACTATATTGTAAAAGGTATTCACTTGCCTGCCTTTACATGCATATGGAACTTGAGTAATATCCAATTCTAGAACTGCCTGGGTCGCAGTCTCTGCTCTAATTTATCCCAAAGGTGTCCTATCAGGTTGAGATAGAGTTGGATGTTACTCAAGTTCATATACATGTGAAGGCAGGTGAGCGAATACTTTTGGCAATATAGTGTATGTCTGAAAATACTGTGCATTTTATTTCAACTGACCTTTTCGGAAGGGTTCAAGAACTACGTCTGACTGAACGCACAGTTTTTTCAGCACTTCCACACCCTGTGGACTCTTCAGATTTAAAGCGACAGACTGTTTGCCTCTTGCCTGCGAGTCCACCACCATGGTGACCTTTGTCCGATCAACGCGGATCACCCGAGCTCCAAAATCAGACAGGATCATTCCACAAAAGGGTGCCGGGGCGAGTCCAGCTAACTCAATCACACGCACTCCAGCTAATGCCATCTCTCGTCTTCTTTGATACACACACTAAGGAAAACCACACACATATGTAGAGAGAGCACTAGAGTCAGGACAGATGATAAATAAACCCACAGATAAAGTGGTCACAGAAATAACCTGAAGAAAGTTAGTTGTTTTTCTATTGAAAACAATGAAATTAAATTAAATCTAAAAATATTAAACCTCGTGAGAAAATAAAAATTGCATTCAACACATATTTTAAGAAGACCTCTAATATCCATGAAAGGTACTTTATAAGCAAAATAAACAATTTAATATCACCAAGGAACAGACTTTTTTTTTTTACACTGTTATTAATAGGTAGCCAAATAAATGTATACTTTACCCACCTTTAATCTATTAATCCACACGCTAATAATTACTTATTTAAAAAATTATTTAATTTATCTAGTCATTTATTTATTAGATTTTTAGAAATTAGAATATACATTAAGGCTGCAGCATTATTTCCATATCAAATGAGCAGTCTACATGATGTGTATACATTATTCTAGAATATTTTTTAAAAGATAAATAACTCTGGAGCTTTGTAACCAACAGTTGCTTGCATACATGATAAAGTGGTATAGACAATGAGTGAGTGAGTGACAAAATATATTAACTGACCAGTGCAATAAATAAATAAATAACCCACCTCATTTGTCCCTAAAAAATGACTGACTGTGATACATACAGTAATAATGATGCAAATCACTTTTTTATATCACGTTCTATAAAATTAGCAATTTATTATATTTAAATATTAACCACAGAATAGTCAAACACTTAACTTATTTTGTCCCTTTAAACAAAAAAAGAGCAAAATTAGGAATAAACTGACCACAAATAAATGCAACCTTAAAACTTGTGCACATAAATAGCCTCAACTAATATACATTTTGTATCATCTGTTAAGAAAATACATTAGGTGAAATAAAAGCCTCAATATGAGTAATAAGATAAGAGGTGATTGTGTATAACTTACTGACTGACAGTAAACTCACCTGCTGTAACTCACTCAGGTCATAGTTCCTTAAGCCTAACACTCAACCAAAGTTCATTTTTTAAAACAGCGACATAACACATTTTCAGTTCATGTAGAAACAACGCAGACGCCAATTAATATAAATATTTTGTATTATATAAAATTATATATAAATTCTGTAAAACAAAATGTGAATGACCTACCTTAAAAATAGAGACAAGAAACCAGAACAGGGGAAAGTGTATTTTGTTGGTCGCTCGAAAATGACGTCATAAAGAGCGCTGAATTGTGGGGTTTGTAGTTCCTTGTCTTCACTTGCGTTTTCGCTTGAGATTTTTCTTGAACATTAAACCTGAGATCAGTTTTGTCACAAAGCCTGGCATTAATATAGTTAGGAATCTAAGATATGAATCTCCTGAGAAGACAAAATATGAGTAAAGATTGTAGGAATATATAACCTATATATATATATATATATATATATATATAGGTTATATATTCCTACAATCTTTACTCATATATATATATATATATATATATATATATATATATATATATATATATATATATATATATATATATATATATATATATATCATTATTAAACAAATTGCAATTAAATGATAAATTACAGATTAATCTATATAAATAAAAAAAAGTTTTGTCTGTACTTTGGTCAGAACTCGCTCTTTCAATGATATCTTTACGTTTCATTAATTGGAGGACCTGAAACCAGTCTCAGTCTGTCCGGCCAGATTTTGTTACAGAATCACACAAAGGTGGCCGGACTGAATTTAATGAACCTTTGATAGTCCTTCTGCATTTTAAACCTGCTCCATAAATGAAATTAAAATGTTGAGTAGAGGTGAATTTATGAGCGCATGCATCAAATTGTGGGCACGACTTAAATTGAGAGACTGACAGAATTTGATGTATGTTTTGCAGTCCTTGGATATCTGCCCAAAACAATGTTGAGTAAAAGCGATTTTATGAACAGTTATGTGCCAGATTTAATAATCTACTTTAAAATATGCTACTAATAACCTACTTGCTTAAAGTAAATAAACAAATACCTGCTTATAAATGAATTAGAAAAGATAAAGTGAATATTTTTTGATAAGTTTGGCAGAAACAGAAAGACAGATAGAAATGTATGCAAACTTTAACGTACAATAATATAATCACTGATTACATTAAAGCTGTTCAGCTTAGTTTTATCTGTAACCTTTTAACTATTTCTACAAACTCTTTTCCTGTCACGGACGGGTACTACAGTTAGTAATGTAGCTTTAGATAAGAATATGTTTACCTCAGTCTTTTGTACATTAAAGGGGGGGCATTAAAAAATAAAGAAAGTTTACTTATTGATTACTTATTGAACTCAATTGCACTTGTATAACAAACATAATACATAAACATTGAAAAAATAAAAACATGGCAATATAAGGTTTTCTGTAAGGAGGTGCTTATCTAACATTTATGGAACTTATTCATGTGCTGCAGCTGTTGTTGTTTATAGTAGTTTTCCTACTACTGTAGTAAATACTTTCTAACCATTGATGACTGCAGCAATGATAACAGGAGCTAACTTCTTTCACAGATACTTTAAAGTATGACATTTTTAATAAAAAAACTCGCCCATTTCTTTCTTTACAGGCTATTCAGGTGCTTGTTCAGTCCCTTGTTATTTCAAGACTGGACTACCGCAACTCACTCCTGGCAGGTCTACCTCTGTCCAGCATTTGTCTTCCAGATTCGTCTTCGTCTTCCCAGCTGCATGTCTTGTTTTCAACCTTCCCAAGTTCCCCCACACTACCCCACTTCTCCATTCCCTGCACTGGATTCCCAGCAACCCACTTACCTTTCACCTCTAACTTCACCTTGCCCTGTACCACGTTCCCCCCAATCCTCCAGCACTGCTCGGCTGGTCTCAGCATCTCTCAGGGAACTTCCTCTAGATGTCTGTAAATCTGAGTCTCTGGCAATCTTTAAATGACGACTTAAGACATATCTGTTTCTTCAGTACTTGGGCTAATCCCCACCCCCCACAGAAAATGGGTTTGACTGATGGTGAAAGCATGATGTGGTGTTTGGCAGTATAAGTAATAAAGACAGTAATAAAAAACATGAGTGTTCGCTATACAAGACAGTAGTAGCGAACACTCATTCCTTTACTTAACTTCCAACCCGCGCTCACGTACTCCTCTTACATACGAAGACACAACAGTACAAATTTTCTTTTCAAAATAGTAGTCATAATGCAATGTTATTCGTGAACACAACACATGGGTAGGTTGGTATGGTTTGCAAAACTGAGGGGAGGGCAGCTGCCTGCCAAAACCACATTCAAAATGTATCACGGAAGCACTTTCAGCAAGAAAACACATCTGATAATATTAACTCATCTTAAACAATACCATCTTAAACAATACTTACTTAATAATTGTTTCGAAGTCAGTTTAAATTGTCCCTAAATCATTTGTGCTGTTTTATTTACACCTAAGCAAATTGATTCTGCCTAAAAAAAAATCCCATATCCCTCTCTAACCCCTGATCAAGGACACTCAATTATACAGTAAATATGCCTGTTCCTGGAAGGCCCCAGAGTTCTTTTAGAGGATATACAGTACAGTCAAAAGTTTGGAAATACTCTCGCAGCCGGAGGTCTAGAGAGAGCTGATTGGCCGAGCTCTCTCAGAGGGGAGGGATGAGAGGTACTTAGTGCTCCCACATTAATCACGGCTCTACAGCCAGTCAGGGGCGTCTGTGAGCTCACGCAACGGAGGGAGCGGATAGCGCTGTCCTCCGAGTGTGTTACGCCGCCCCCAACGGTGCGCGAGCGAGCAGTTCGAAAAGATGCGGTCGGCTGGCGTCACGTGGTTCGGAGGAAACACGTGATAGTCTTCGGCCCTCCCGGCTGAGTGGTAGTAGTAGCCTTAATGTGGGAGCCCCCTAGTGACGGGGAGGAATTGGACACGACTAAATTAGGGAGAAAATCGGGGAAAAATCCAATAAAAAAAAAAAAAAAACGTTTGGAAATAAGTTTGGATTTATTTTTCTACATTCTAGAACAATACTGGAGTAACAACAATAATAACAATCAGTTGGTATTTTAAAACACAAAGCTCACAAAGCTTGCAAAAACAGTATTGTGATGTGCATTTGCAAAACCTTGATAAAACTGGCTCTCATAAAGATCATCTCAAAAATTACCAGTCTCAAAAATCACCAATTAAGAGCACATCAGATTAGCACGTCAAACAGCATTATTAAGATAAATATGTCCAGGACAAAATTCTGAAAGTGTTTGGGTTACAAAATATTCCAAACTTGGGATATCCTGCTGAGACCATTTGAGTCATCATTAAAAATGTTATTCATATACTATACTGTATATTATGTATAATTTAGAACAGGATTTTATATGGCCTATATTCATAAATGAAAGCTTTTTGAAGTGCCCAGGCTGTGGTTGTCCTTAGTACTGCTTTTCACATCTAAGCTTCAGATCTCATAATCGTATGAGATCATATGAATTAGTGGCTGAAATCTTAGAACCTCTTAAATAATCAATAAGATCCTTAAAAAACATTATTTATTTAACCCACTCAATACCACAGACAAACTGACATTTTAATCCTGACATTTGAATAGAAAGTAAGCATAATATTCAGATTGTTATCTCATCTCATTTAAACATGGTGCAGAAAAAAAACGGTACCCGGTTTTAACAACTTGCATAAATAATGTCAACCTAAATTGGTAGTAATCCAAATTATACAGTACAGAAGGAGAGCCCTCTTAGCTATAGACAGGCTCTTGGTGCTGTGAGATGAGCATATTTTCCCACCATTACAGAACAAGACAAAAACCAACAGTAGATAACAGAACTGATTTTATGATTTCTTTGGTGCTAAAAAATATTAGAGAAAAAAAGTCAAAAACCACTTTCTTTAGACATCTACTGTATATAATCACTCCAGTTAAGCGATTAAAACCCTTTACCAGCATCTAATAGGCTAAACAACTAATTTCCTCTTTAAAATCAAATTGCATACTAGATCCCTTACCTACACATAAAGAGGTGCTACGCAACTCAACCAAACCTCTATTAAATCAATATATTCATCCCAAGCAATGGCTGTGTAGCTAAATCCTTAAAACCTGCAGTTATCAAACCCCTAATTATCGAATGCGCGCTTGACCCTCTAACAGCTGTCTAACTCTAGGTAAGTACCAAATCTCTTTGTTGTCTCCAAGACTATAAACAATTTTGTAGGTAGTTAGGTTCATACTTGTACAAGCTTAATATTCATGAAATCAGTCAGGATTTAGGCCTCATCGTCCTCGTCCTTGATTTTTTTGTTGTCTCCTTTAGCTTTTGATATCAAGGATCATAATATTCTTCTAGGTAGACTAGAAACTGTTGCTGAAATCAAGGAAGTGGTTCTGTCCTGGCTCTGCTCTCATTTGACTGAATGTCATGATGCATAATAAGTTAACGCACACCACTTTGGTGTGGTTTCTGGTCTCTCACTTGATATTATTATGTAGATAATATTAGCTTTATTTGCTCTCAAAGATTTTGCTAAGAAATATTGTGTAATGTCCCTATGCGACACAGAAAATCCAATGCGTGCAGGTTAGAAAAAAATATTCTACTACCTTGCTGATGGAATGTTCCAGTATGCACATAATGTATAAGACCTAAAGTAAGGTAAGGTCTGAATGCATCGGGTAGAGTCTTTACTAAAACCAAAACATTAGATTACATCACTCCTATCTCGTCCACACTGAACTGGCTTTAAGTAAAATATTGGACTGTTTGTAAAATACAGTACTACTAATAATCTATAAAGCACTGAACGGACCAGCACCACGACACCTACGGTAAATAAGCTATTTAATCAAGCAATTTCCCTCTGGGATTAAAAATGTTCTTTGAATCTTGAATAACCTTTTGGTTTTTGATGATCTGCCATGCCTGCATTAATCAAAAAGGTCCAGGTTATTTCTTGAGTAATTTCTTGACCACAGCAAGGGGCAGAGCTTTTCATACAAAGCTCCACAGTTATGAAACAGGATTTCAATAAGTGTTCAGGACTCACACAGTCTCAATCTAAAAGGAACCAGGCTGAAAATCTATTTGTTTTGGTCAAGCCTTTTGTAGAAAAAAAAAATATCTGGATATTTTATGGTCATAGATCATTTTGGCAACAGGGATGTTTGGATGCTGAAGAGTGGATAACATCATTTTAAAACCACAGACCTAAAGTTAAAACTCAACATAACTTAAAAAAAAAAAAAAAAAAAACCCTAATAATTAAATTCACTATCCTTTCAACATGCATAGCACTATGTGACTCTATAACACACAGGAGTGGATAAGCAGTGACTCATGCTTGCATAATATATTTATCAGAAGATGGAAAGATTCTGATTCCTGCCGAGGTACCTTCCTCATGCCATCTCAGGGAGTTTGATTAAACCCCAGTCACCTCTGGCTTTCGCTTTAGGCATAAATTGACATATGTATCTAGATTGGCAGTTGGTCCACTGTGGCGACGCCTCAATGGGAGTAGCTAAAAGACTAACAAGAATTGAACATTCTACAAATGTTTGCATGCTTTCCGGTGCAAATAAGTTTGCATATATAAATGCGCAAAAGGAGTAGAAGAAAGATGAAAATGTAAGGATGAACCAGTTACAGACATTTATGAAGAGAACAAAAACACTGTAAGACCAGCATTATGCCATTTGATGATAATTAGCATTATTCTATATGAGAGCAGTAATAAACTCAGCATGGTCACTGAAATTGAAAAATAAACCTCTTTATTAATTATGCATTTTTTATATTTTTGCATAAGTGATGCATATTCTTAACCATGACAAATGGTACAAGGTAAAGAAGCACGTCTTTCAATTCTTTAATCACAGCTTTCAGTTGTATCAGGAAGTCGTATCAAGTATTTTGTAACCTCCAAATCAGATCACAAATGGGGGAGCAGGTGAGAAAAAACATACCTGTGAAAGATGTGCGGGAACATGAGAAGATTTACATTGTGAACATCCTGCACATTTTAATTTTCTCACCGCTCTATCACACCCACTTCCATTCAGAAAAGACTGGTAATTAGCAGATTAGTTAAATCGGGTGTGCTGGGAAATTAGAAAAAAAAATGTGCAGGATATGGAGATTAAGAATCACTGTTCTAGATGTTGTAGTCAAATTTGGAAGGAAAAACAAACAAACAAACAAACAAAAACACTGTCTATTTTTGGGTTATTGTAGGAGCCTACCAGAAAAATAGATGCAGACTTTTAGGTAGTACAAAATATTCCTGATATGTTAGGTGGGGGATCCTTTGGGTGCCGTAGGTTGCGGATCGGAATTGTTTGTCCGGTGCATTCTATGGGTGGTCTGTCGAAATGAGATCTGGGGAATTCGGAGTGGAACCATAAACCTTGAACTCTTCGCCTGCTAAGATCCAAACACGGCAGGCTGTGATGCACTGGGTGTTCTGATACCTTTCTATTGTGGCCAGCAGATCTGTAGGATTGGATCAGATGGACTAGCTTTTGGTCCCACACGCATTAATAAACGTTTTGGGCCCATGATCCTATCACCAGGTTAGCGGCATAGAATTGATCATTGCTATTTAATTCATCTGGCAGTGCTGCTGTAGCTGATTGGTGTATATTACATATAATTCATTTAATCTCCGAATTACATTAAATATGCTAACATCTCCTACAGTACATTAAAAACTGTATTTAAAAAAATGTAAAATATGGTTGTTGATGTCACGAGAGCATGGAACAACTACTCCCCATTGAACATCTATGGCTTTTCAATGGAGATCGTCATCCGCACTAAATTTCTTGGTGTTCATTTGATGAAGAATCTCAGCGGGTCTCTCAACACCAGATTCATAGGCAAGAAACGCCGGCTGCATCAGTCCTTTGTGCAAAGGCTGAGAAATCTCTCACATCCCATCTCAATCATAGTCTACAGAGGGACTATAGAGAGCATCACACTTTATGTGTAATTTCTTTTGCACATCTGCAGTATCTCATCAGTTAGCTGCTAAAACACTAATAATGGTGCACTTTATTGAAAAGCATGTCATGTTTGCATCCACATTTATTATTATTATTATACTGCAATACTGTGTTTTGTAATTTATTTCAAAAAGTAACTTTATCTTTAACTTTTGTCTGCACTGTTTAAACACATTTGTAGTTGTGCTCTTTATGTAGTCCAGGGTTTTATTATAATTTTAGTTATCTTTAGTTCTGTTTTGTTTTAAGTAGCACTATCGTCTCGGACGAAAGTTGTTTCATCTCAATACATACTTGCTACTGTATATATGGTTGCCACTTGACTTGTCACACGATTTGATACTCGCCTTCGCTAAGGTCCTTTGAGTATTTCCTCCCTCCGTAGATGAAGGCTCCCCAATCAGCCTTCGATTACCATGGATGCAAGTCCATGACCAACAAATCTCCTGGAAAGAAAGGGGAACGAAACGAGACGGAAAAGGTACAGTAATCTCTCTACTACTATCCTGATAGTCATCCCCATGAGCCCGACTCTCAAACTTGTGAATATTCCTCCTGAGTACCAGTAGCTTTAACCTCAGTATGGCTCTTCTTTCCACTTCTTCTTCATGGGGCAGAGGTACCTGAATGGTTAACATGCTGAAATACTGTTTGGAAAGTCATGCTTTTATACCGAAGCACCACTATGCTGCCACCATTGAGCAAGGTTGTGACTCACCTCAGAACTGTTCAGATGTATAATGAGATAAATGTAAGTTGTTCTGAAAAAGGCTGTCTACCGAATGTAAATGTAAATAAGGGGCCATAGGCATTGCTTGATTACCAGGGATTCCCCCAGGACACAGCAAAGTTTCGATGCAAAAACGCAGATAAGTCTTCACCAAATTGCATCTACACAGCACATACTGTACAGTACAACCTGGCACAAATTTGGTATACAAGTGGAAAACTGCCTTTAGCATCACCTTTAGCCATTATTAATACTGTGTAATGCCTTATGAGCTCCAACAGTGTTCCACAGCCTAATCAGTGTCATGGGGCATGCCGGGGAGGTTTGTCAACACATGCTGTACATAAACAATATCTAGATCTTTCCCAGAACATTATCCTCGTTAAGAAGTTCCCATATTAGCAATAACTCTCACAGTAGGTAAGAACGTATGAAAGTATGCGCTCATTGTTTATTGCCTCTTGTTGGCAAACCTTTGTTTTTTGTTATTCATCCCACGGTTTTGATCTAATTCCCTTTTCCATGTTTCTGAATTTTTCCTTGCCTAGTTTGGATTGAGTGTTCATTGCCTGATCTTTGCCTGCCTTGCTTTTTTGATTCGCATGCCCATGCTTGATTTGATTGTTCGGTATAAAGTTCTGTCAAGCTGTGCTTGCATGCAATTCCTCATCTCTAATAAACAGGGAAAATGCATTGAAAACCATGTTCGTGGGTAATGAGCTTTTACCTTAGAGCAAGACATAGGGGCAGAGCATAAATTCCTGAAAGCATTTAATTTGGCAAACACGGAAGCAGTATATGATAACTCATGAAAAAATGTTAAAAAACTGTTTTACTAGAAGTGACAAACTATAAAATAGAGAATATATGCCAAAAAAAATTTTTTCAATATTTTTTCTTTAGTATTATTTTTTTAGATAGTCAATTACAGTACATTTGTGTCCACAACACTGAGAAAGCATTTCTCAACCACTGATTGTGATTTCATGGGCACTTGTTATGAATATGTACAGAACGTAAAGTAGATGGCACATTGACATAGTCCTTAGTTTGTTTGTTTGTTTTTTCCAAAATAAAAGCCTATAATAGTAGTTTAAAGTTGAAGTCACAATTTTCCCATTCCTAATCACTGATTCTCAAAGTCACAATTTTCCCATTCCCAATCACTGATTTTTAGCCACCAACACTGACACAGTAATTCTAAAGTTATCACAGCTCCTGACATGCACTAACCTACATAGCCCCACTTAATATGAAAGGCCCTGAAATCCTTTTAAACCTGGCTAAAAAAAAACCTGGAGCCACAGAAGCTAGGCATCAAGACTAGAGAGGCTGCACACTGTGCTACACGTGTTACACTCCGCTACTAAGCCCATTTGATCTTCAGGTCACCACACACACACACGCACGCACGCACACGCACGCACGCGCACGCGCACACGCACACGCACACACACACACACACAGAGAGAGAGAGAGATATTTGTAGCAAGGAATGAGAGTCATTAGGGTCTGAGCAGGTAGAGAGCAGTACTAATATTATTAATTCTATAATAGTGTTTTGTACTGTGTAGCACTGGGAAATTTGTGCCAGATCCAGATGGTGGGGACTCCATGGATCAGGCTTTTTTTGCCCAGTACACTCTGTGTATGCTTGATCAGATTGATGTTTGAGAATCAACCTCAACCCCGTTGCCTGCAGGCCTTCATGCATGACAGGATGCGATATTTTGGGTGTTATTATTGTTGCAGGTTGGGTGTTCTGATACCCAGTGTAATTATTGCAGGTGTCTTATCAGCTGGTATGCCTCTTGACAAGTTTTGGTGATGCTACTCTGGTGCCCCTTTTCCTCCACTTGTTGATGATGGATTTACAGTACGATGTTCCATGGTACAAGAAATTCTTTTCATATCAAACATGGTTGCTGAAATTCTTTTGTAGCCCTCTCTTGATTGATAACGAGATCCACTACATGCTTTATAAGCTCTATAAGACCATGGTTCCAGCAGCTATTTGAAACCCAGATAATGTTAAGAAAAACTTTAAAAACAGCTCATTTTAACTTGACATTAATTATAATCACCTTGTTGCTGATGGTGTGTGAGAATTACTTTGAAAAATGAGTTTCAGTATAATTAATGAATTCTTAATTATTATTGTTTGGAGGTTATTTGACATTTTGTCTTTTTTTTTTCAAAACATTTATATTGTTTTTTGACCTGAATTTTGTTGATTGCTGAAACACATTTTAAGGTGGAAAAAGATCTAATATGATTCATCTCTGTTTCATTTTAGGAGTATGCTGACTTAAAAAAAAAAAAAAAAAAATACACACTTTGGGTAATAGGAGAAACTAACTTGCACAAGTTACGCATGATTTAAAAAAAAATTAAATCATGTAATGATTGGGAAATTAGAATCTTAAAGGTTTTATAAGAATAATGTCTACACACCAACTTGTCACTATTTTACATAATATAAAAGATATGACTGATTTCATTATATAAAATGTCATGTCATAAACAAAAAAGCAGGAGTATTATTTTGCAATCCATTTTAAATGGCAAACATACAGTAAATCTAAGTCTGATGTAGGGCTTCTGGGAAGCAGCAAGAAGTGGAAGCATACATCTGATTCATTAACCAGCTGACAAGCAGTAATTATGGTTAAAATAGAGCTCAAAATCAAATATAGCTGAAAATGGACTAAAGCCAGCACTCTGTAAAATATTTCATTTAAACCCAAGCTCACGTTTTTTAAAAAGCTGTACGAAATAAGCAGCCTGAGTGCCTGATGGCTTTCATGTTCTTGAGCAGGAGCTGTTAGGCTTTAAAGGTGTTAATCTGCATGTTATTGGACAAAAAAAAACTACTGTATGCTTACCCTTTTGGGTTTATAGTGATCTGTACAATATGCAAAATTAGAATCTGTGATACCTGTCATAGTAATATACTAAGTGACTTTTATGAAAATGTGACCATATTTTAAAGTAATGTTTTTATATTGTGTGTTCTGGGGAATTTGAAGGACAGGGCAACCAAAAGCCATCTTGAACAATATGTAGAGTTCTTAAGGAGGCAATAGCTACTGAATACCACTGCTGGTTCAGGGAGTGTGATGTTCTGGACGGTGTACTTCTATGAAACCAGGGTCCACGCATTCATGTGGATGTCAAATTAACACATGCTACCAACCTACTAAACATGAACATCATTTACAATAATAATTAAGAATTATAAAAATGGTTATCAATTCAATTCAATTAATTTCTATTTGTATAGCGCTTTTAACAGTTGTCATTGCACAATCAAAGCACAATCAAAAGAAATTATGGAAGTTTGTATGAAATGTGAATGTGTATGAAACAAAATGATTAGATCGTCCCTGATGAGCAAGCCGAGAGCAATGGTGGCAAAGGAAAACTCCCTGAGATGTCAATAGGAAGCAACCTTGAGAGGAACCAGACTCAATAGGGAACCCATCCTCATTTGGGAGATAACGGATAGCAGGAATTGATCTGCAGTCATACTGTGTATTAGAAGGCTGGAAGTTCAATATAACAGTTAATATATTTAAGTTATCACACACCATCATCAAATGTGATTATAATAAACCCTAAAAAAATAAGCTGTTTAGCTGTTTCTAAAGGGTTTTTTTTTCTTCTTTATATCATCTGGGTTTTTAAAATCAGGAGAGGGCTACAAAAGAACTTCTGAAACATTGGTTGTACCACGGAGCACTGTACATCATAAACGTGGAGGAAAAGGGGCACCAGAGTGGAATCAACAAAACCAGGAAGTTCTTTATGAAATACACCGTAACGTAACAGAACACCCAACCTGTAACAATTACTTTGGGTATAAGAACACCCAGCATATCACATCCTGCCATGCATGGAGGCCTGCAGGCAAAGGGTTTAAAGTTGATTCTCACATCTTAATCTGATCAAGCATCCAAAGAAGGCACAGGTCGAAAAAGCCCGATCCATGAAGGCCCTACCATGCAACCCACAATCCCTAAAGGATCTGACACTAACGTCCCAGTGCCAGATATTATTTACGTTTAGTACTGTAGGTTGATGGCATATGTCAACTTGACACCCACATGACTGTCTGGACCCTGGGTTCACAACAGAACACGGCCCAGAGCATCAGACTCCCTGAACCAGCCTTTCCTCTTCTCATAGTCTATCTTTGTGCCCCACATCAGACCAAGGAACCATTGTTAAGTGGGACCACACCAACACAGATGATCCAACCCAGTAGACTAGCAACTACAATCTTTTCTGATAAACATTACTCCGGCCTTCCAGCTTGGCCTTTTCTTTCTGTAGCCAACACATCGACCGAATTACCAGATTGTTAACTTTCCTTTAAATCATATATTAAACTTTTGGTCATGTTACTTAAACTATTCCTGTACAGTTTTTGCAGTGCGACAGGGTTGAAAGAGGCAATTTCCTACAAGGTAAACCACGGCCATGATGGGGAGTACTTGAGCTACAACGATGTTTAGGTATTTTGTACGTGTCAAAGTAGCATCTTCATACAAGCCACTACCCATGATTTCCCAGCAGATAATTTACCAGTTCATCACATTGTGTGTTCCGACATCTTTCATAGACATCATTACCTTTTTAATGATTTTGTATGATCTTGATTCTCTCCTGATTCAACAATTGTCCTGCCTTGGACCACTTTGGATATTTACTAACCGCTGCATACAGGGAGCACCCCACAAGACCTGCCACTTTGGAGAAGTTCACATTACGCTTTTTTCAGGCATTTGCATCTGCGTAGTCTTTTCTAGCACATCCCATAGATTTTCAGTGGAGTTAAGGTCTAAAATCTGATGTCCCATCTACTGTACAAGTGAAAATAATGTGCTCCTTGAGCTACTCATTCACAATTTAATACTAATGAATCTTGACATTGTCATCTTGAAATGTGCCTGTGCCCCCAGGGAAGGAAAAAAAAACATTGAAGAAAAAAACTGGTTATTCAGTATATTCAGGTTGTCAGCTGATCTCATTTTTGGGGCACGTTCATTAACACTGCTGAAACTAAAGCTGTCCAACTTAAGCAACCGTAGGCTTGTACAGTAGGCACTAGGCATGATGGGACATCATTTCATCCACTTATTTCCTTACCCTGATGTGCCAATCACTTTGTAACAGGATAAATCTGGACTCATCAGCCCACATCACATTTTTCCAATACTCCACAGTCCCTTCATGTTGCCTAGTAAATTGAAGCCTTTTTTCCCCCAATTAGTCTCACTGATGCATCATTTTCTTACGGCTACACAGCTATTTACTGTAGTCCCAATCAAAATGTGAAATGTTTTGCTTTCAATATTAAATATTTTTAAACAAAACTATTTAATTTCACCAAATGTTTAAGTGATTTCCCATCATAATCATTCCAATTTTTTTTCCAACCACATTTTTTTATATTAAAGATGATGGTTCACCACGATCCTTCCAACCTTAATAATGCATTGGACAATTTTTAACCCAATTTCAGTAGTTCTAGCAACCATCTCACTTATTTTCTTTGCTTGATGCAGAGCAATATTTCGACCCTTCTGAAACAGAGTAACATCTTTGTCACAACCACACAATATGTCTTATGACATGGTTGTTTAAGAAATGAGAAGCTACTCACTGCATCAGTTAGTGTTATCAGTGCAATTATTATCCAATGGAAGGCTCTTACCTATTTGCTTGGTTAAATCCAGGTGGTTATTATTATAATTAGTAATATTACTAAAACATACTACATAAAATGAGCAAATATACACAAATGGAGGAATCATTCTTTTTCCAGTTTACTCATTGCCAAATCTTTTGCCAAGACATATGTTGCAGTACATGTTGCCCCCTTTGACATTGTAACGTACTGTACGTGATTGGCCTATTATGTATTTATTTATTTATTTATTATTATTTTTAGACAAGCGGTTTTTTTGTTGTTGTTAAAACCACTTATCTATATCTTACTTTGACTCATGTGTTTCATGGGTTAACTTCCATTAGAAGACACTGTTTCTTCCCAGGAACCATGCCACTAAGCCTCTGTAACCATGACAACAATAACCATGACGATCATAACACTGTGGAATGTGCACAAGTTTGAGCTTCTTCACTATTTATTGTGATGCTTCTTCCTATAAATATTTTTATTGGTTTTGCAATAACATCTGAACAAAACATTCATAGCAAAGCCAGAACCCTACACAAAGGTCATACAAAGCAAGCAAGTAAGGACGTTATGTTATATAAAGGAGTAACTATAGAAAGGTGAGGAGCAAGACAACCCAAAGAGAAAGGAAGAAAATAAATAAATTAGTTTTTCCTTTTTTAAGTTCATTCCATAAAGGGGACACAGACCAGAACAGACCTGCTATTGCCTTGTAATTCATACACATCTTTTTCAAAGGAAGGAGAGACCGTGGGAATTTTTAGACAGCATTTTCTGAACTACATACACCTCATGCCAGAACAATTTCTTACAGTCCCAGATAACTTGCATTATCGTCCCTGTTTTTAATTTGCATTTGAAGCACAACAGAGCGGGGTTTTTTTTTTTTTTTTTTTTAATTTAGGCATACTTTTATTTTATTTTATTTTTTACTATACATCTTACTGTATGCATATATGAATTTAGAGGTTTGCTCCAGCATAGAGTACGATGTTGACTTTTGAGAAACTCCATTCATCATTGGCGTACATCCCTTTCCCAAATCTCTCTTAAAGGATTAAAATATGAGGTGGATTCCAATCACAATGAAGTGTAATACAGACGAGAAATCTGACCATTCAGGGTGCCCAGAAGGAAGGAAGGTTTAATGTCAGACAAGAGCTGGCAAATTTTCCCATTTCCCCCAAATTTTCACCTTTTCAGATCTGGAGAAAAATAAATTAAAATCTGTTTTAGGCAAGTGGTGGCAAATTGACTTAAAAAATAAGACTATTACCTAAAACTAAACTGAAGTTAAGATTTAAGGTGGAGATTGGAGATTGCATGGCTAGATTACTGGGAAGGCCAATATGCTTTTTGACATCTCTCCAAGCCCAAAGGATGTTAGATAACTGAAAAATCTACATGATGAATCTCCTTGAAGTTATGTTGGTGTTTGTAAAGCATATGGAGAGGATTCTACACTGACCCACAGTCTGTATCATTCAAAGACCATCTGAGCATCTGTTTAATCTGCGCCGCCCAATAAATAGAGCCACATGTTGGGCAAAGATTCACGTCAGAGCTCTTTTGGCTTGAGAACTTTAAAACAGCCTTATTCAAGCCCTAAAATAACAGTGCACACACTGAAATAAGTAAACAACGAGCACAGTCATACTAACAAGCAGAGAGAAATTGATAAGGAGGTCCATCTAATTATATCCTGCTTGTTTTTTGTGCCAGGCACTGAACAAAATAATACGACCTCATAAGGTGGCCTTAGATGCATCTCAATAGGTCCACTGAACAAAATCTGGTGTCCTGCCAGTATTGGGACATTTTTTCTTTTAGGAGAAAGCAAAATAAATTGTCATTTAAATTTGCATTATTATTTGCAACATTAAGACCACATCATTAATTTTTACATCAGGCCTTGATTAGCTGCCAGAACAACAATGATCTTTGGGCTCCATTCTCTCCAAGTCTGTATTGGATAAAGGCAAGTCCATTATTCCATATGATCTTTTCCCAGTTGGTATTTTGGAGGTGATGGAAAGTGACTGGCAATAAAAACTCTAATATATTATTTACATTATTTTTATCCTCATCAAACCCTTCATTGAGCACGACTGATGCTATTTTTGCCTCTAGAGGGCAGTGTGTGCCAATTATTAAGCGATTCCTTATTTTGCTCTCTACCCAAGGTATTTATTAACTAAAACTGTAAATGACAGCCTAACACAGTCCAACACAACCTGGTTTTGTCCTTGCATTGACTCAATCCTTTTGACTTAATATTGAATATACTCAATATTAAGAATATAATATTAATATGTAATACATTTAAAGTTAAAAGAATAATTCAGTTTTCTGTGTAATAAAGGACAATACTTTGTCCATTTATAGTTAGTGTTACGAACTGTTGGCAAGTTTATATTATGATTTACCTTATGGCATCTACAGTATAAACATTTACATTAACAAGAAAGTGCCAAGCATAAAGGCCTCTGCTCTGAAAACTATGCTAAAAAGTTACAGCTTCACATCTGTTGAAGATGACACTGCTGTCACTGGTGACCCCTTCCAAAATAAGTTGCATAAAGTAGCTAAACATAATATCTTTTGACCAATCAGAATCTAGAATTCAACAGTTAGATTTTTAGCAGCACCTAAAATTCACGTGGGTGTTCATGTTCTAGTTCTGTTTTAATCATTTGTATGGACAACCACACACAAGGTACAACAATAGTTAAGCACTCCTGTGTTTGCTGAGTTCAAGCTGACAAAAAGATTGGGCCAGTGGCAGCTATTTACAGCCAAGCTCTGTGTGAGAAATTGTTCACTTCAAAGACTCCGAGCAATAAGAACCGCTCACAAACCGTCTTCACTTCAAAGTTTTTATCAGCCATGATCGGGGTTAATAGTGCTATAGGACAAAAAGCAAGGCAGTAAACTGGAGGGAGTGTCATGCTCTCACTTAGCAACATGACCTTAAGCATAGAAATTCAATCCAAGCTCGCATGTGCATGCACACTTCAGGACACTGACCACATAAAAGGTTTCCAAACTGCTTTAGGTAGTGTAGCGATACACTTACTATAATATCAACACATCACTATATCTTGTCGTATTGAATTTTATATAAGCATTGCCTGGTGTGTGGCAACCTAATAATGACTCAGCATTGGTGTGTCGCAGACTATGTTTAGACATACAAATAGGTCCATAAGTATTTGGACAGAGAGACAGTTTGTTTTTTAGAATCTGTATGCCACAGTTACGAATGTGCAAACTTCTAGCTCTAATGCAAGTCGATTAATGAAAATGTTAACTGCTTAGGAATTGCAACCACTTCAACACTTTCCCTCCATTTTATGCTCAAGTTTAAATTGGATAAACTAACAAATATTAGGATTATTTTAAATACAGTCCCTGACAAAAGTCTTGTCGCTTATCTATTTTGTAGAATAACCTGCTATTAACCTGACTTTTAATTAATCAATTGGTGTTAGAAATAGCTCATATGAAAAGCTAAAACCCTCCCAAATGATGTTTAATGCACTGAAAAAAAATTAGTTTCACTGAAAAAAGATTTATCATTTAATCAAGACAGAAAGGTCAAATTTTGGCAAGACAAAAGTTTGGTCGCCAGTTTTGTCGCCTATACAGAAATTGAACAAATTTACTGCAAATACAAAAAATGTCAGCAAATTAAGTAGTGGTGCTGTGAGATCCGAATTTAATATCTTGTATGACTTCCATGAGCCTGAAGGACTGCATCAATGCGGTTTGGCAAGGATTCATACAATTTATTGATGAAGTCATCAGGAATAGCAAAGAAAGCAAAGATCCTCCCAAAGTTCATCAATATTCTTTGGTTTCCTCTTCCATGCTGTCTCTTTCATCCTACCCCACCTATGCTTAATGATGTTCATGTCTGGTGACTGGGCTGGCCAATTCTGGAGCATCTTGATCTTCTTAGCCTTGAGGAACTTTAATATGGAGATGGAAGTATGCGATGGAGCACCATCCTGCTGCAGAATTTGGTCTCTTTGATGGTTGGGAATACAAGAGGTAGCTAAGATTTCTTGGTATTTTAGACTTGATGTTGCTTTCCACCCTGCAGATCTCTCGCACACCCCCATACTGGATGTAACCCCAGACCACGATTTTTCCGCCACCAAACTTCTGTTTTCTGGGTGAATCTCGGATCCATGCGAGCTCCAGTAAGTCTCCTGCAATATTTGCGGCGACTGTGGTGTAAATTCAACAGAAGATTCATCTGAAAAATCCACCTTCTGCCACTTTTCCAGCATCCATCCTTTTAGCAGGCTGTGGGCCTTGGCAAATGCCACATGGTTTTTCAATTGTCAGTTGTTTAGTACTGGCTTCTGGGCACTGTTTCGACCATGGAGGCCATTTCGAGACAGAATCCGACAAACTGTTGTGGTTGACACAGGGACTTCAGGTGACCAGGTCTCATGGAACTCTGCTGTAGTGGAAAATGGGCTGGCCTTGGATTATCGAGGCAACAAACGGTCCTCTCGAGCAGTTGTCTTGCAGGGTCTGCCTGACCTGGGGTTGTCAAAAACGTCTCCAGTCTCTTCAAATCTTTTTTTTTTAATCCTCTGTACTTGATGCTGAGACACATTGAAGGTGTCTGCCACATCAGCAGTGGATCTGGGCTTCAGCTTCTTGATAATCAACGCTTTAGTCTCAGGGTGAATCTTAGGCATGTTTGCAGACGTCTAGTTGCAGTTGATGTGAAGGTCTGGTGTAGTGGGGTTCTTTTTATACACAGCTGAGACCCAATTGATCGCTTATTAGTCACAGGTGAAGCTCATATGAGACAACACTTATGTCTTTGCAAAAATTGACTCAATGGGCTTTACCAAGCTGCAAATATTAGAATACTTTTTGATAGTTTAGTTTTGCACTGAAACATTATTACAAAAGCTGTTGGGATTAAAATGAGCCATTTCTTGTAAAAGAAATCTTGATTAGAAATATATTTCAGCGGCACTTCAGGTCAATTTGTACACAAGCGACAAGACTTTTGTCAGGGACTGTACTTGTAGTAAAACTTTGCCAGGCAATGACTACCGGAAGTCTGGAAGCCCTTGTTTACAGGTCTTTCTGCCTTGAAATTTAGTAAATGCCCTATTGGGTTGAGGTTTGGGCTTTAATGGTACTCTGTTATTCATCTGTACAGCGAAGCTGAATACAAGAAAAAAAAACTTTAGCTTTACTCACTTCAGATTTTATCCTGCTACTTCTATCAGCAAGCACATCAACAGTAAACACCAGTGACTCATTCTGGAAAGAAAGTTAATCTTGTATCAGAACTGGGCAGAATTTTTATTTATTTGTTTTTAAAGCAGTTTTAACCATTCTGTTCTTGGGTGTTATTGGTGGTTTGCATATTGAGGTACACTTCCTTGTCTGCAACAAGGAAAGCATTCTGTGACCATATCCATTTTAGTTTCTGTGTCCTACAAGGTATTTTGGTGTTGAGCTTGCTTCTTTTTAAGAATGTGTCAAATTGTTGATTTGGCCACTTCTAAACTTTCTGCAGGCTGATAAGACTACTTCGTCTTGTTTATATATCTATTCAGGTAGTTTCATTTATGAAGCTGAATATGAATTAATTTATTCTTAAATCATCTGCAGCAACAAATATATTCATGAAAACTCACATAGTGGGAAAACATTCATGTCCTACATTTAACTCCAGAGACTCTGGTTTAATTAAAATATGATTAACAAAAAACATTCTGTGAAGCTAAAATTGTGTCCCACTATGTTAATAATCTTAAATAGAGCAATTCATAACAATGTTGTGCATTAGCACAAATAAGGCTAGCCATTCGGCTAATAACAGTACAAATAAAAGAAGGTACTGTAGTATGTGTCTATGCTGCTGATGCACTGTAATGGCTGACCTGCATTACTATTTAGTGACTACTTGTGCCCTGCTTGTTTGAGTGTTTTCCTTGTTCTATCACATTCAACTTAATTAAAAAAGGCTGTTAATTGACACTTATTAGTTAAATCAAGTGCGCTGGGAGCTGAGAAAACTCACAGGGGCATCCGCCAATGGTGTAAATCATGCAAAAAAAAGCCTTGGTCACTGTTTATTAGCGGAGTTGCATATCGTTTGTTTATATTAAATGAGCTTGATTAATAACTCATGGGATTAAAGGAACCATAATTTTTAGGGATGTTCCACACCATTAAAACTATCACAAAACTACTTCAGTGCTACAGTAACTTTGCTTTAACACAAGATTCCATTGTGGATTATTTTGCTAAACACCAGAACCACAGGGGATGGGGAATTTGCGTATAGACAATAATTTGTTTGAAAAAATAGAAAATTATAGCAGAAACTGTTGGAAAATTGGTTTATGACGTTTAACTGTTAGCACTCACAAACAAGAGAGCATATTTTAACCAAGATAACAGATACGAGACAGGTTAATGCACCTCACTGAAAAGGAAACTACATACCAAAGCTAGTTTGTAAATGGGTGTGGCATCTGCAAACCTCAAACTCTTTTCTTTTTCTCTCCAACAATGGCAGGGTTTGAAACAACCATATCACTTCTGCTGCTGATACTTGTTGGTGTGAAAGAAAACAAGTAATGCAAGTTCATGCAAACAAGCAAACACGCAGCACCAAATGCTTAATTTTTTTTAGACTCAAACTTTACTTTTACTTCTATGTAAAACAACAGCAAATAACACTACGTTAGCAGAATACAGTTTATATATATATATATTAAGCATTTCAAGCAATAAATAGATCAGTGTATTTGTTAAAAATATTTATATTCTTTGACATCAAACATTGCAATAACCACGAAGGGGCAATTAAGTCGAACAGGTATTACATTTCTTATGAACGTTTGCATGAAATTGTCCATTTACCGAAGTCTTCAAGCATAGTAAGGTGATGAGACGCCGCCATTTTAAAGATGTCCATAAAGGACCATCCTGGCCAAGATGGCTCAGAGCCCACTCTCCCATAACCATGTTCTGTTATTCTGTTTGACTTGAATGCCCGTCTTAATTTCTTAATTCTGAGGTACAATAACCTGCCTTTGAATGATGGGTTCATAGTCTAGTCTCATTGCACATTGCCGCCAAAGAGTTTAGCGATTTTTCCCTCACACTGCAATGATAATTTGGAAGAAGAAAAAAAAAAAGAAAAGAAAAAAAAAAAACACCCAGTGCTTTGCCCAGTATTTCTAAATAAGTAAACTCAGCTGCCAGATGAAGACCATTTAAATTTAAAGGCAGTTAAATGAGTAAAAAAAGTCTTTAATTTGGCTTAATAGTCTTTTTCTTTTATAATCACACAATGAGAAAAATTAAATATTTTTCTATTATAGTTTGTCTATATTCTTTATATATATATATATATATATATATATATATATATATATATATATATATATATAAAGAATATATTTATTTATAATTTTTCATGAAAATACGTCTTTCTTACAAAAGTATCCTCCTGTGTAATATAACCAACTATTAAATTGTCATTGGGGCGCTATAGAAAAACAGATCCATTCCATCTCAACAGTGCTAGTGATCTGTAAATCTGGCTTGTGGAACGGCGGACAGAGATTCTTGATGCTATGCCCACAACATTCAAAACATACTGCTGCTGGTGTTACAGCTTGGAAAAAGTACATATCACTCTTAGATAGTCTTTTGCTGATTATCTTCCTGCCTCTGCAATCATTCCTGACTGCAGCTTGAAAGTAAAACCTGGAGTTGGTGCACATGCTTAGATCCATTTAATGGCCTTCAGGTTCACTAATCAGGCAGGATGTGTTCCTGTCCAGCAGGAGAACTCCCTGTAGACTGGATTTTCAGCTCTATAAAAAAAAAAAAAGAAAAAAAAAGAAAAGTGGGATTGTATTAATATTATATTAAAAACAATGCCCATTTTAACTCATAGCATAATTAGACTTTTTTTTTTCATCAACAAAACAAACAATGGATGCTGTTATACAAAAGTTGTACAGCTTATGAAACTCAGAAATTCAGTATCTCAATATATTAGAATGTTTCATTTCCAGTTTGACTAAATTACTTCTTGTACAGAATAAATACTGTATATATCTCAGTCTAATTCAGTACATGCATGGGTAAGACTGCTGACTTTACAGTTGTCCAGAAGATGATCAACAACACCCTCCACAGGGGTATGCCACAGAAGCTGCTGTATTAATTTAAAATTGACTGGAAGGGAAAAGTATGGTAGGAAAAGATGCTTAAGCAACAGGGAGGACCAAAGGCTTAAGAAGATTGTCAAGCTTGGCTGATTGAAGGTTAATTCAAAGGTTACTGAGATACTGGATTTCTGAGATTCATGGGCCGTACACCGTAATCATGAAATTAAATAATTTTTTCAAAAGCTTAAAAAAAAAATATATATATATATATATATATATTTTTTTTTTTACATGTAACAATTGTTTATTTTGACATCGGAATTTTTCGAGCCATGTTCAAAAGTTTGGAACCCCCCCCATCTTTTAACTCTGATGAATCATCTGATTTAGGCAAATACCTAATACAAACACCACCACGACTTTTTTCACAGTGCCATTGTTTATTTAACAACAATGGGGTCAAAAAGCAATACTAAGTACCACCAAGTATTGTAGTTACCTACAATAGCTTGTAGATCCACCTTTAACAGCAATAACTTAAAGTAATCTGTCTCTAATCATTGAAGAGGAATTTTGGCCCATTGTTCTATACATCAGTTCATTAAAGATTTTTGGAATTCCCATATGCACAGCTCTCTTAATGTCCCATCACAGCATTTCAGTTGGTTCGAGGTCTAGACTTTGAAAATAAAATGATCAAGGTTTTGGAACGGCCTTGTCAGTCATTCTGATATAGATTTACTGGTGTGCTTCAGATCAGTGTCCTGTTGCATGTCCCAATTTCAACCAAGCTTTAGCTGTTGGACAGATGGCCTCAATTTGCCTCTACCTAGAATACTCTGGTATACCCAAATCATCACCCCACCACCACCATGCTCGACAGTGGGTATGGGGCATTTCTCCTGAGATGTTGCTTGGGTTTCCTCAAACATTACACTGGTCATTAAAGCGAAAGAGTTTTACTTTTGTCTGATCTGTCCATAGGACAGTGTTCCAGAAGTCTTGTGCTTTGTTCAGATACAGTTTTGCAAACCTCAGTTGTGCTTCCATGTCTTTTTAGACAGAAGAGTTTCTCCTGGCAACCCTTTCAAACTAACTGTACTTGCTAATTCTTCTTCTAATTGTGCTCTCATGGACATTCAATATGCTCAGTGAGGCCTGTAGGGTTGTTTTTCCCCTCATTCAGAGATGTACTGTAACTCTTGCATATTGTATTTCTCTGAGCATTGTATGGTCTGACCTTGGGGTGAATGTGGTTTGATGCCCACTCCTAGGAAGATTGACAACTGTCTTGAATGTTTTCCACTTGTGAACAATCTTTCTGACTGTAGAATGTTGACTTCCAAATCGTTTGGAATTGGTTTTACAACACATTCCAGATTGACATGCAGCAACAACAATTGCTTCCTTAAGACCAATGCTTATATATTTTCCCCTTGGCATTGTGTTAACCCACACCTGAATGCACCAGACCAGGAAACTGCCAGCACACCTGCTGATGACCAATTTATTGGCTGAGGATGAGCAGCATCTGGCTGCAACATACTGTAACCTCTTAAATCCTGTGGAGGCAGTAAGGGGGTACTTATTATTGCCTGCATGTTTTTTTCTCTTTTTGGTTCCATTTTTTGTTAAATAATAATTTTAAAAAATATTCTTCTATGGTTACATTTGCCTAATATGAACACCTGATGATCTGACAGTTTTTATTATGCTTTTACACAAACAAACTGAATTAAAAGAGGGGGTACCAAGTTTTGAATATGACTGTACCTATGCACAACACATGCAGTGAGAGACTTATGTGAAGCCAATTTTCACATTGATTAATTCCCTTGTGCATTAATTAATCTGTGTATATACCCTTAAAACACCTGACCTTTCTGAGACATGTTTTGGATTCCTTCCAAAATCTCATTAGTTCATCTGCTGTTTACCTCTACAAAATATTCAACCATTGTTCCTGAGTTCTGCTTGGCATACACAGATGTTATTTACAAATTCAGGTTCAAGACCTCGAAGCCCTCAAAAAGATTTTTGACACTGCTCTGTTAGTTCTTATGAAGGAAATTCTTGCTAATGCAATATCACAGAACTAAGCACTTAAATGTAGGATTTGTATAGGCATATACATATGAACTTTGGGTTGAATTTTGGCATTGATCCAAACCTGGTCAATAGTATTTGAGGGATACGAGAAGGACTAGACTTGGCAGTGGAGACATGACCATCAACACCAGTGCTGTCAGGGTCTACTTGTTTTCCCCTCATTCAGAGCTTAGTTTTTCCTGATGAATACGATAGCATTCTGTGAGACAGATAGGATGGTAGATTAAAGCATTTTCAGATTTGCATGCATTATTATCATGCACTATAAAAACTCATAATTAAACTAAGCTAACATGCTTAATCTATCACTAAAAAGCTCCTATTTTCCCGCAGTTTCTCCTACAGTTTTCCTGTAATATACCCTGCCTGGTGTATATTACAACACAAACTACAAGGGTTCAATCAAGCACCTTTAGCTTTGCTTACAGCACACAATGTTGTGGGCAGTTCATGTGTAAAAATGATTCCTCATGCTCATAGAAACAGTGAGTGTCAGAGAAAAAAAAAATCCATAGATGTGATACTGTTCATTCAATACATTCAGGTTATTGCCACATAATGTTGCTGAACTCAATGTTGACAAACTGAAGCAACTCCAAATCATAAAACTGCCTCCATAGGCACCCCTCACTCTGGAATAGGGTCAATCTAGACTCTTTCCAGTCATTGACAGTTTTCCATTGCTCCAATTGTTATGCTGCCTAGAAAATTCAGGCCTTTTTCTGACGAGTCTCATTAACAAGTGGTTTTCTTATGGTGATACAGATGTTTAGTCCCAATCCTGAGTTCTCATCAAATGCATACATATGAAAATGTTTTTTTTTTTTCACTATTAAACATAGCTATGGCTTTACTGTTAATTCTTTTACCATGTTAATTGTTGTGCTTAAGTTGGCTAGTTTAATGACCTCCATTTATGATTTTTTCCCCATCACATTTCTTCCACAAAGTTGAAGGTTTAACACATCCTTCCAGGTTTCAATAATGTGTTGAAGGATTCTTAACTCAGTCTCAGTAATTTCAAATCTCTGTAGTTGTTTTCTTTGCTTGATGCAGCCCAATAATTTGACCCTTCTTAAATGGTGATTTTTTTTTTTTTTTTTTTTTTTTGGCCAGGCAGTGCATGTTTCATTCATACTCGGGCTTATCATATCTGAACACAGAAGTGGATTCAAATCAGAATATTTCATCAATGCCATCTGGTTCATCCAAAATCAACTGTGCCTGTTCAGGGAATGAATGCTGTGTTGTATGCATGGAGCAGAAGGTTGACCTTGCAGTTCATCAAACGCTTCTGGTTGGAGAATTTTTAAATAGTTTTATTATGTGGTCCAAACACCTGTATTTTAGTGGAGTGGCATCTTGTGCACAATATGAAATTAATGGCCACCACAGTAGACATGCTTATTAACTTCATGCACATGAAATCCTTTTAGAGCGAGAAACAGTGCCTTCTTGCTGTAACATGGCTCACCGGGGATCACATTCATTGTCCATTTACGGTATGGAAACACAGGCAGTGCTTCCACCCATTTCATTCATAGATGGGTTTCAACTGAGCTTACAAGGTCAGAGATTTATGCCTATTTGAAAGGACTGTTAAAGCCACAGAATTACTGCGCAACAGGTTAAAGCTTAAGACAGAGCTGATGGTGCACTCATTTGTGCAGAAACAAACAAGCAAAGTTAAGAAATTTTGGTGTTTAGGGATTTATGTTTTTGTTTTGAGCATTTTATTATTTGGTCCCTGACAAAACAGAATTTTGGTCAGTCAGTAGTAATAAGAGTTGTAAGCAATATGTATGGATCACATGGAACAATTTCATAAATACAGTATCATTTGCATCTAGTAAAGATCCTATTGATTTAAAGAGAGACCATCTCTCAAGCTGTTCTCATTTCTTGACCTTTTTTCCATTTGTGGTGTATATATGAATGAGTGGCATAGCTGAGATCTTGAAAGGATTTGTGACTGCTCCTATGCCCCATATACAGATATTTTTGAAGAATGTGTCATCCACATGAACAATGTTTCTATTTTTTAAAAAACTCACATAACTGGTAGGTAGCAACAGCATGTTGAGTAATCTTGTTTCTTCTATACAGATACAAAAGTCTAGTTCTTATGGCCTGAAGACGTGTATTTGAGGAAGGAATTCTCACCTTATACTGTGTTTGTGTCAGACACATCTCCGATGGCAGGTGAAGCGTCACTTGTGTTTAGTGTGTTCAGCCTCTCTCTTTCATCCCTTTCCTTCTGTTTTCCTCTCTTTTTTGCATACAGCCTTCTGCTGAAAAAAAAGCACTGGAATTACACCAAATGTCCTCCAAAGCTGTGTTGACAGCACTGTACTGATTTTACTTCATCATATAATTATATATCATTCACGCGCGCATTCACACGCGCATTCACACGCTACAGGCAATTTGGGAATGCCAATTAACCTAACCTACATGTCTTTGGACTGTGGGAGGAAACCAGAGTATGTGGAGGAAACCCCAACTGAATATCTAGACATTTATATAACATTTTGTACATGTAAGTCACGGCCTGTTTCATCTAAACTACGTGGATAAATTAAGGCATTTTATGGCATTGATTAGCAGGGTAATAAATTAGCATGTGACATATTAATGATATGCATATTAGAAAAATAAATAATGTGCAATTGTGAAAATGTGTGATTTCTATTTCAGTATTTTCTTAAATATACATCTGTGTTTGCACTGTTTGAACACCAGAGGTCTCAAAATTGTGCAATAGAAGTAAAGAGTCAGTTTACACTCGTATCACTCAACAGAATGGCGGAAAGTGTCATGTTTCTGTGGCTTTAACCGAGGTATGGTTGTTGGTGCGAGTATTTCAGATTATGCCAATTTCATTGGATTTTCACATACAACAGTCTCTAGAGTTTAAACAGAATGATGTGAAAAATAAAAAGCTTGCTGTGAGTGGAGAGTAGATAATTTGTCAATAATGGCAAACTAGGGTACGTTTAAAAACACTGTAAATATAAAATGTATAAGAGCTTACATTTTTATGAATTACAAAAAAAAAATCCAGTTCCTGGTTATTAATACACATTGAATAAGGAATTCCGTTGCAGGTGAGATACATATAATCAGAAGAAAATAGATGCAAAAACAGCTGCATTTTTATTTTAATAATGCATAGAATGATCAGTAAAAAGTATATGTGTAAATAGGCAACACATAAGATCTTACTGATTAATCAGTTGGAAAGCTGATTTATTAAGACTCATTCTGATCTTCTTAGCAATTTGAAACATGTCACTTGATTTTATGCTTATTACTTGGAATACAAGCCGTATGAACAATGTGATTTATCCCAGCCCTGTCCAGGCAGCATGTTCCTGTTCCCAACACCTCTGAGCCGAATAATCAGCTTTATACAGCTTTTGTTATCAGTCTCCGGTGTGCTTAGAGCTGGAATTAAATCAAGTATGTGGACTGACTGGGAATTTTGAGCCTGCATGAATTCTTTACATTACACATAAATACTGGCCACATTTAGTCCAATTATATTCTGCTCCACACCTTTTACTGGTATGTGATATCATGCTATTTATACTTCTCGTTGCAATTATGTGCATTGTAATGTACAAATAAGCAGAAAAAAAATTACAAGTTAAAAAAAGAAAAGGCTACAAATCAGTATATTTAAGCATATTTACGTTGGGGCATTGTTTTACGAAAACCTTTTCATTTTTGACCTCAGAATCTGAAGTGACGATAAAATGAAACATCCAGTAAACAGTACATAACAAGAAATCAGACTGAAACATTTGGATTATAGAGAAATGTCTGCCGTGTATGGACTCACTGTGTGCAGACGCATATAAAGACAATGATGAGAAGGAGAACGACCAATCCAGATACAATGCTAATGATTACGATTTCCCTCTGTTCGCCCACCAGCCAGGCCATATCGTAATATTCACATCTAGCACCGATGTATCCAGCCTCACACCTGTGTGATAAGGAGAAAGAGATCAGCATTTAGGCAAGCACTAATAATGGCAGAAACAGTAGCATATAAAACCATATATATATAAAAACATATATAAAAGCATATAAAACATCTGTTCTAATGTGAGAGCCAGATCACGGACTCACCTGCAGGTGGGTGTGTTCTGTTCCTGCACAAAACGGCAGCTGCCATGGACACAATAACTTATGTATTTGTCAGGACACTCAGAGAAATGTCCACTCCATTGGTGGTCATCCTTTACATCTGTACAGAAAACACGAGCATGTAGAGATGTCAAAGTGGATTTAAATGAAAGAATTTCAGGCACTGCTCTGGGAAAGTAAAACTGACATGTGCGTTTTCCTATTTTTCTCTAATGTTAAATATGACACTGGTTTGTGGTTTGTATGTTAATGTGGAAAAAAAAAACTTGAAACCTGAAGCTTTCAATACTGAAGAACTGCAGGTTGAATGGTGCAGTATGGGATTACCACGGCTTAAAAGAATAGGATAGGCTGAGCTCATTGTACTGTACGATAGGTCTACTACCCATTATATTATACAGATGATGAGATCCCTAACAGGTGATCCTTTTTGTGATATCAGTTCAGGCATGACATCACTAGCAAGTTCAAAAACGTGTATAAAAAGTGCATACAGCAGCCAAAATGCTGATCAGCCCCAACTCTCATTAAAAGCATTTTGGTGACTAAAAAAAAAAAAAATCACTCACTGACTCTCTTATTTTGCTAGTTTAAATTTTCTAGTTAGTTTCTGTGAATCCTGTGCAAAAATAACCATTACTAAGCATAATTTTTTAATTACATTAGTGCCAAGAGAGTCATTCAAAGTCAAAAGGAAACCATCTACATTAACTCCTGGTTAAATAATTAATTGCTTCTGTTCTTCATTTGTGAAATGCAGTGTTGATGTAATGTGCTTTTGGTATTAGAATAGGACCAGGCATTCAACTCAGACTAACCATCTACATGCATATACTTCATACAGCATGTGCTGTTGCTGTTAGTTTAGTAGTTGGAAATGTAATATTAATACACTGCATTGCACTATCAACAATAAACATTTGCTTCCTCCATTTTTTCTGCTAACCACAAGTGAAGAAAAAAAATTAGAAAAGTAAAACTGACTCATTGTTTCTCCCATTTTTGCTTGACTTTAACATGGGTTTAACTTCAGATCAGATAAAGACCACATACTGAATACAGAAACTACAGAATAAAATGCATCACAACACTGTTAAACGGTAAAGTTTAATTTCACACAAATCTAAAATAAAACACACAAATCAATACCAGTACTTCTATCAGTTAAGGGTCTGTTATCATGCATCATCTGAGCAAAGTATCTTCCTATAATACAAATAACATGACAAAACTTATCATTGTTTCTACAACAGAGAGCGCAAGGCCAACCAACTTGAGCACACAGATCAGTATCAGCAGCGCAGTCGTTAAAAGTTTTTATTACAACCATAACATTTTAAATATAAACCTGAGTGTGAGGAGCCCTTTGTTAGCAACAAACAGCAGTAATCAATACAAACAAAGCTCAATCACAATAACACAACATAAATACATGAACATGGACTGAAATAAAAGGTGGATGCAGCCCGAATTATAAACAGACATTTTAAGGTTAATGACTAGTTGAGGCTTTTTTAAGTAATATTCAACTATTTAACATTTTGCTTTCAAATGACTATAAATAGATTAGTAAAGGGTGGGTATATTTCTGTGTCACAGTGCTCCTAGTCTGGAGCAGATGATTGCAAATGAACAGGGAGGTACAAGAGCAGGACATTTACCTGTGCAGTTGCTGCTGTTGTCATGGGGACCACAGGACACAGTTTTGTTTGCTGTGTCACTCGTAGTATTCCATTCAGCCAGAGAATATTTGCATAGGGCAACTACAGGGCAAAAAAAATTACAGGTGACACATTGAGTAAGCAATTTTCCATATAAATACTCAGCTCAATATCTGAAAATCCAAGACAAATGACACAGACTGGTATTATTCTCAACAACTAATAATAAGTAAGCAGCAGTCATAGCGTACATTTTTAAATATATGCAAAAATCCAATAATATGAAATAAATCTGATTTTGGGAAAACATTTTCTGCAAAAATCTGCTTATAAGGGAAAACACCAGTTTATTTATTTTATTTTTGAATCTGTCAGGTTAATTAAATTTCTGCCAGCTTCAGCATTTTTTAAATCAAGTGTCTTACAATTAGTTACGTAAAGATCACAACATTCAGCACCATGCCGTTATACGCAAATAATCAGTGACTGGGTGCTTACCACCTCAGAGCTGATTATTTTTCCATAAATGCATGTCCCAATGTGTTTTATTACTTTTATTCCACAGCACTGTGTCATTGATTGAAGCATGCTATCTTTAGCAGTTCATAACATTTAATTTTGTGAAATATTTTTTTTTTTTAGGTTTTTTTAAGTTTGACCTGGGTTTTCAGCACTCATTTTCATTTTGCTACACACTTTTACACACCCACACAGCACCACTCCCTACTACTCTCATACATGAGTAAGAAACACCACAGGAGTCCTAGGTATTTTGTAGGAACATTATTTCAGCATACTCAAGAAATGTTCTTTGTGCCTTTAAACATAATCCTGTAATATAAATTTAATTAACAATAATGTTGTGATTAAAGAGAGTTACTGTTAACAGCCCAACTTATCACTTATGTTGTTGCAGCTAGAAACTGTTCCCTTACCACCAGCACCCCTGACCCCTTCTCAACTTTAACTTTCCTGAAAGGATGATCAACACAGTGGAGATCAATTTCTTTGTTAAAAAAAAAAAAAATACAGATTATTACTTTAAACTTCAGGAAAGGTATTCTCATTAAGTTTAATATTTTTAAAGTTGACATTTAAATAAATTTTCCAAAAAGGTTGCCTTCCTAGGACCGATCAGATCATTAAAACCACTAGGTGGTAAATTGAATAACCTTGATTATCTCATTACAGTTTCACCTTTCAAAAGGTGCAAAAATATTACGCAGCAAATGGAAAGTCAGTTTTGGGGGGGTGAAGGCTATCCCTTCTGATCAAATCCCAGCTACTGTAGCACAAACCGCTGAAAACATTAACGCTGGCTATGATGAAAAGGTGGCAGAACACAAAGTGCATAAGAGGTTGACGCGTATTGAGGTACGCAGCCAGAGACTGGTCAGAGTGCCCAAGCTGACTCCTGTCCGCTGTTGAAAGCACCTATAACGGGTATATGAGTATCAGAACTGAACCACGGAGCAAGGGAGGAAGGTGGCCTTGTCTGATTTTGTCACGTTTTCTTTTATTGATGTGGATAGCAGGTGTATACGTGTTGCTTACCTCATATACAAATGGCACCAGTATGCACTATGGGGAAAAAAGCCAACCAGCAAATATTGCGGAAAACCTTGGGTTCTTTCGCTTAAATGGATGTTACTTTGAAACGTTGCACATACCATTGCTAAACACTGTCCCAGACCAGGTCAATTAATTACAATAGCATTTCCTGATGGCAATGACCTCTTTCAGCAGAATAATGTGCACGGTCACATCAAAATGTTCAGGAATGATTTGAGGAGCATGGCAAAGAAATCAAGGTTTTAACTTGCCATGCAAATTCCCACGGTCTCAATCCCAATTGGGCATCGGTGAATGTGCTTAAAAACCAAGTTTCATCCATGGAGGCTCTCTCTCACACCTTCCAGGACTTAAAGGACTGGCTGCTAAAGTTTGTGCCAGATCCCACAGCATAACTCCTGAGGTCTCATGGCTCACAGCTGTTTTGACAGCACAAGAGGGAACGTTATGGCTGATCTGTGCAAGTGTGTCAATATTGCAGAAAAAGAAAAAGTTATTTTGCTTCATGCTGTCATTTTTCATTATCCAGTTGTGCAAAAATCTTTGCATACAGGTAAATAAGTGTTAGCGCTGTTTTACTGAGCAGAAAACATACGTAAAATACAAGTTTACTGATTTATCAAATAAAACATTTATCATATAATGAAATGTGATGAAATTTCCTATGCATGAAGGAGTAAAACCAATTGACCTCTACAAAAGACTTCAAGCACAGCACAGTGAAGAGACACAGCAAAACATTTGACTGATGCAAACATTTTAAAGAAGGCTCTGGATCTGTGAATGACGATCCCAGGCTGAAGTGGCTTGGAGCCCATTGCAGTCTTCCTGTGAACATTCAGAGAGTGGAACACCCGATTGTCGCACATAACTTTTGGAGGAGCACAGAGTGGGAACTGTACACATTCATTCACAAACACCACTTGCACATTACAGGAGCTCAGCTGGGAGTTAATGCAACATCCCCGTACAGTCCTGACCTCATTTCAAGCCGGTTGCACATGTTTGGGCCATTAAAGGAGTTCCAGGGAGTTCCCCGGTGTACTGAAAAATCTTTCTATCGTGATGGTATCCAAACACTAGTAAAACACCAGGATAAGTGCATTAGTGTAGCACTAAAATCTTTGCATTAATAGCTAAAAATGGCCAATGTCCATTAACAGTGTTTTACTGAACCTACTGTACTAGTAGCAACTTATTCTCAGATGTGCTGTTAGAAAAAGAATCAACACCTTCCGACCAACCACAATGTGGAATTAAACAGGATGGTGGTATATTAACATAATGTTGATATGGTTTTGTTAGCACTTTGTTGGGAAATCACTCAGTATAACTAAACAGTCATGGAATTGTGTACTCTTTACTCTTTTATACAATATTTATTTGACATTTTTTACTTTAGATGCAAAATAAAATGTAAAAATAAAAATAAAACCTGTGTCAATGGCCTAACTAAATCTGCAATACACAAAAAATATTTATTATTCATCCATCACTGATTTGTTTATTTATGTAGTGCACAATGGTCTTTCTTCTATTATTAATTTATTTTAAAGCTTTTTTTAAATTAACAGATTGCATATTTTTAGACAAACCTATACCTAATACAGGTCACACAACAGTATTATTTTGGATTAGCAGTTATATAACTTGCATTTAACGTTACATTTTAGGCCATTTTATAATTTCAATAACAATTAAAATATTTTCAAGTGACGTTTAAGAAATGTTTCTGAGGGAAAAAAAGGAAGTTTAGATTTTCTCACCTGTAAAAATCCCCAGCAGCAATTTATGTGTTTTCTCCATCTGTCATTTGTCAGGACTCTAAATCAGCAGTTCATTTTCAGGTCACTTCTTTCCTTCCTCTCTCTCTCTCTCTCTCTCTCTCTCTTTCTTTAAAGAAGAACAGTAATGACTTGCGTGGATACTTAATTCAGCCCCCCAGGCTAACTTAAACAGCGTACCTTCATATAGCGCTAACCCTCGAGTTAAATAATGATATTATATTCTACATGTTAGTTAGGTGAACTTGCCCTGAAGTAAATGGTTGAATTAGCCGAGCTAGCTGGCCTAGTGCAGAGCGCAGCGTGCACGCGCACACAGGTTGGGTTTCTCACGGAGAGGGGGCGGGGCTGCGGAACGGGTTTGGACACACCCACCACCGAGCTGCTATAAATAGCTTCTCCGACATGCTGCACATGAATGCGGTATAATTGCTTTCTAATAACCTCGGTATTTCAAGTTATGACGTTGTTTTTTTTTTTTTTTTTTTTTATATATGTTACATGGTTACATGGTTTCAACTTCATTCAGTTTTAAATCTTTCTCTCTCTCTCTCTCTCTCTCTCACATACACACACACACACACACACCATGTGATATATACAGTAAAACATTATAGGACAGATCTCAAGACTATAAAATATACTTAGTATTTAAATTATACTTAGTACTTTTCTTGGAAATAGTACATTCTTATTTTTCTCCATCACAAAAAAAAGTTAATTTACTCCTTTATCCTGTATACAGGGTCATGGGGCGGGGTGCTTGACCCTAATCTGCATAGTCTTTGGACTGTTGGAGGAAATCAGAGGAAGCCCACCAAGCAAATGCACACAGACCCGAGGCGGGAATCGAACCCAGACCCTAAAGGTGCAAGGTGACAGTGCTAACAACTAATCCATTGTGCCACCCATTTACTCTTATATTGATAAATAAATACAACAAATAGTGAGTAGCAGATCAAGAGTAGATCCTTTTTTTCCACACACTTTGCCTCAATTTAATGTACTTTTGTGGTTAATCTCTGTATTTCTTCGCCAATTCACATTCCTTTCAGATTCTTACTGGGGTGCAGTGTGTATCCCAAAGTGTTTAATCTCCTCTTACTGTATATTGATAAATAAATCCAATGAATGCACTGAGTTCCTGCATTCACTGCAGTGCTCTGACACTGCAGGTATTTTGGATGTGTGTGTGAAATGTTTGCAGCCACATGGCGCCTGTTAATGAAGCCAAGATATGGAGCTGCCCTGAGCCGCCCGCTTAGAGTGTGTTTTTGTGTAGCTTAACCAGCAGGCCCCAAGCTCTTTCCCATGAGACGAAGAAGACCTGAGTTGGCACGGCCTTAACACAAACAGGCCAATCCTGGTCTCTACAACACACAATAAGCCCTTTAGACTGAGCTGAGTGAAAACGTCTATCAAAACTTTGTAATAGTACACAGAATTGCAAAGTTTTGATATAAATGTTCACTCAGAATTCACAGAGTCTAAGTTCTAAAATCATTCTATTTTAGATGTCAGACGTAATTAATATAAACATAAACATAGCGAAGTATCTTTAAGTGAATAAAAAAAGTACAAAATAAAAAAACAAGAAAAACAATAAGGTTTTGCTACATATTTTTAATGCTATAAAATGTGTATCTCTATAAACAATTATAGAGATACACCAGCAATTATAAGGTGGGCTAAGATGTACAGTATATACATTTAAATTAATTCAGATGTATTTTTATTTGTATAGCTTTTTTAACAATAGACATTGTTGTAAAGCAGCTTTACACTATGAAAGATTATGGGCATATGTATGAAATGTCAAGAATGTGGATGAATCAATATGATTAGATAGTCCTGATGAGCAAGTGGAGGGTGATGGTGGCAAAGAAAAACTCCCAGAGATGGCAGTAGGAACCAGACTGAACTATTGCGTGACTGCAGATATACATGCTTTTATGACATGTGATATGCATACGGGATTGACAACATATACAAGTATAAATGCCCAAGTGGTTTGCTGCAGCACTACTTTCAGCTACTTTATTCAGTTAAAGTCAGAGTTTAATATTATTGTATACAATTTCAATATGTACAATATTTTACAGTTTGTTAGTCAATATATCAAATTTGAAAACACTGCCACCTGGTGGACGAAAAGACTACTTCTAACTTTATTTAGAGAAAGTAGACACTCATAATCTATACTGTATACTGTATACTGTATTGTTGGCTGGAGCCTATCCCAGGAGACTTAGGGCACAAGGCCAAGAAACTTTGCATTCAGGCAATTTGGGAACGCCAACCAGCATAATCTGCATGGCTTTGGACTATGGGAGGAAACCAGAGTACCCGCCCGGAGGAAACCCACCAAGCACAGGGAGAAGATACAAACTCCATGCATACAGACCTCGAGATGGAAATCCAACGCAGACCTCTAGAAGTGCAATGCGACAGTTCTAACCACTACGCCAGCGTGCTGCCCCTAGAAAGTAGTCACTGATTTTTTATTTTGATCCATGTTGCATTCTTCAGTGTTGAACCGTTGACCAACCCAAGTACAGTATTGGACTGATTTAATAATATTTCCTTTGTTTCTACTATACACTGACATTTAGGTTTAAAATTAATATGAAACATTACAGGGTGTCCCGTAAAGAGTCTGTACATACACAGGGAAAATTGCAATAATTAAGCAATTACATGCATACATGTACTAATATGTATGAACTAATAACCCATTTTGGCTGTGAACATCAGCCTCTATGAGGTTGCATTTTGCAAACTGCTTTTCAAATTTTCCAGGACTGGTAGAGAATTACAGACTGTGCTGCTGTGGGTATCTTTGCTGTGAGTGTCTGCCACAGACTCTTTAATAAAAAGATAATCGTGATAAAATTAGAATAAAAATTTATCATGGACCAGGAAAGAGTCATCATAGAGGCCTATCTCAACTGAGGTTTCCTGATAATTCAAGGTGCTGTGAACAGAGTTAAACAGTATTCTGAGAATTACGTAGGGTACCCGAGTAACAATTAATTTAACATAGAATTCATAGAATACAACGTGTTTATTACTCCTTAAAGATATAGCAGAGTTCATGGTACATTTTATCTGTTAATATGCAATGATATACTATTTTGCTCAGTCATAATGAATCAGCCATGTATTAGGATAAACTACTAGCTCATCAGTGGATCATGCATCAGCACATGCTAGTTTGGTAGAGAGAAAATAATTATGTTCTGGAGATAAACCTTATTTATTTCCTGAAAAAGACCACAGTACTAAATGTATTCAAATCCTTAATTCTTCATTAAATATGCCTCAATGGACAGCGACCAAGATAAATCAGGTCTTAAAAATAAATGAGTGAATGAAAATAATGAGATGAGCAACAGTGCTGTACAGCAGCGTAATTGTGATATTTACAGACAAGTGAAGTGATGCGAACAGAAAAATGTAACAGTGATGTTATACTAAATATCATCACTTGCGAATTGGTACTTGGCTAATCAAATTAGTAAACCAAAACGAACTGTGATGTAATTTATTAGTAGTAGTAGCAGTAGTATTGTAGCTTAATCAATCTCTGCAGAAGGGTCTGGACTGCGGCTGGTGAGGCATTAGAGGAAGTTTCTGGAGGAGCCACTTCCAGACTCACTGCATTACCTAGTATATGCGATTCCCATGTAAAACTGCACAATCCACCCAGAAACATTTATTTTGTTTAGTTTTGACTGTTTACTCTGATTCATAATATCTCTAATGAAGCAACATTACATTCAATTGTTTTTGTAGGCGTCTGTGCTTTACAGCATTTCTTTCCCTGTACCTAAGGCTTTTTCACAGGGCTGGAGGTTCCGACACATCAGCTAGGATTCACAGTTAAATGATGTCTGCGAGATTGAGCAATCCCCCCCACTTCAAGACAACAGTTAATTTTACTGATAATGGTCTGTGAAATTCTAGGGAATTCCCATTACTTCCACATTAATGCAATGTTTTAGGTCTATGGTTTTACAGAAGCACAAATATATAAAGACATCACTGCGGATAGAGTACATGTCATTTGTGGTGACTAATGCAACTAAAACCATTGTTTTATGCATAGTAAAAAATAATATATGTCTCTGGCACATTGGAAAAACTAAATTTACATTTTTTTTAAAAAAAAATCAATTTCAGCAATATTGACTCATGATAACAAAATCTAGTTCCTCCTATGAGCATCTAAAGTACTTCAGAGCAAAACTTTTTTTGCAGATACAGCCCTTCTGTGAAATGGACTACCGAAGCTGTGCATTCATTCTGGTCAGAACTCTTTGCAAAGAGTACAGCTTTGTAAAATATTTAACTGAAGCCACCAAAATGAAGAAAGCTAAAGATAAATAGTTAAAAATCATCAAAATATTCTATGCATTTCATTTTTTAAAATGATGGGGTGATAACTTTGATATCTACAGTAAGAATTGTCAGTGCTTTGTAAGGGGCTTTATGTAATAAATGTTTGGGCAACTTCTGAGATGATAGTTCACCTCTGGTTGAATTGATGTGGACATTATAGATTCGATTTACTTCATGGAGCCTCCTCCATACTTTAATATCAGCCCCTACTCTGCACAGAGCTTCCAACCGTCCCAAAATTGTTAGTGTGACTCTAGTTGCTGTGGTCAGTTCCAACAGTCACGGCTACACTTACAGCAGGAGGGACCGTACCTTTACTGAAGCCTCCCACCAGGCCTTCTATACGACAGCCTGTTGCTTCAATCCCAGCTTTTTCCCTGGTCATGGTGGCCCCGTTTAGACAGCCGTTACCCTCCTCCATACACCTCCTCCTGCCAGGTAAGGCAAAAGATCAGACTCCCACATATGCATCTACTGTGTAAATGGTTTGTTCACCCATTATCTTTTAAACATTCTCGAATGAGTTCAAAGTTTTAAAAGGTCTACTGCTATTCCATTGGATTTCTGTTGAATGTTTTAACCATGCTAACACTAGATGGCACCAGAGTGCTATTGCTCATATACAGTAATGGAACTAGAACTGTTATATGGTTATACATACTGTAATCCATCTATCAGCTATCTAGAAACCTCTGTAGATCAGGTAGAGACAGGGGCAGCCAATGGTGATTTTGTTACCATTGTATTAATTTCCTATTTTTGTATTTATTTCCCATTTTACGTGGTGGGTCAGCAGTCACACACTACAGGCAATTTGGAAACGCCAATTAGCTTAATCTGCATGTCTATGGATTGTGGGAGAATACCAGAGTACCCGGAGGAAATGCACCAAGTATTGTTTTACAGTGTAGAAAGAAATCAGGAAAGACCTTGAAATTAGAAGGTGTTTCCAAACTTTTGACCATTTGCATATACAGTCTGAATATATGAAGTCCATATCATTATAATTACTTGTCATGTGAAGTCACACGTACAAACTCTTCCCAAGTTCTGAAAAGCTTTATAACCTTTTCTCATCAACACGCTGTCTTTTTGCGAACTTGGTCCTATTACAGAACCATTATCATAAGTTTGTTTGTGTATGTTTTACTAAATACTTTAGGTGGCTAGGTGGATTTGTTTTCAGCAAAATACAGTTAAAGGGTCCGGGTTCGATTCCCACCTCAGGTCTGTGTTCATGGAGTTTTCATGTTCTCCCTCTGATTGGTGGGTTTCCTCCAGGTACACAGGTTTCATCCCAGTGTGTGTATGTGTGTGTGTGGCCCTGCGATGGATTGGCAGCCGGTCTAGAGTGTACCCTGCCTTGTGCCCTTAAGCCCCCAAACACACACACACACACACACACACACACACACACACACGACTCTGTAATTAATTAGCCAGCAATCAATCAGAACTCTGGAAACATTTTATGGAACTGTTAAAAGGCATATGCACAATCAACTTTAACTTTTATTACAGCACACAATGTGGTGATGATTTCTCATGCTCTCAGGGCCACTCTTTCACTGTTTGATTTGAGTTTATTACCACATGATGTTGCTGAACCTACAGTAGACCTGATCAAATGAAGCTACCCCAGATCACAGGACTGCCTTCAGACATGTGTACAGTGGGCACTATGCATGAAGTGTTTCTCTCTGGAATAGGGTCAGTCTGAACTCATCAGACCACATGACCTGTTTCCATTGTCCCAAAGTTAAATCTTCATGTTCCCTACTAAATTCTTCTTATTATTTATTTCAAATAATTCTCACTAACAAGTGATTTTCTTAAGGCCATACGGATGTTTAGTCCCAATCCTCTGAGTTCTCTTTACATTGTGTGTGTATGGAAATGTTCTTACTCTGAATATTAAACATAACTACTGTATGGTTTGTAGAATTGATTTTTTCAGCTTCACTTTTTTTGCCCACATTTTGTCCGCAAAGTTGACCTTTCAGCGCTATCCTTCCCGGTTTTGATAATGTGTTGGGTGGTTCTTAACCCAGTTCCAGTCATTTCAAATCTCCTTAGTTATTTTCTTAGTTGCCCTATAATTTGATGATCCAGAAATGGCAGCTTTTTTTTGGCTAGGCAGCATGTAAAGTAGATGTCCTAACTGACATGCCAATACTATACTTGTTACATGAAATCTGTGGAGTGATTAAGAAAAATATGTTTTGAACTTCTGACTTCAATTGTTTATTATATTGGAAATAAACCCTTATGAATGATGTAAAAAAAAAAAAACTCAAATATTAGGAGTGTAAGGGAGAACGATGTGTGATATTTTTAAATCATTACTGAAGGCATGTCCACCTCTGGTTTTGAGGTCGTGTCTTTGTTCAGTCTCCCCGGTCTTAAAGCTGACTTTCCACTTGCCTTCTTCAGATGGTGCTTTATAATTAGTGGCTTAAAAAAGCAAACCTCCAGGGTGAGATTTGGGAGGTAATTATAGACAGTGATAATGTTTGCACTATGCTCTCTTGAAATATCCCAAACAGATGGCACAATTACTGTATGAATGCTTGACGTTAACTATATTGAAAGATCTGTTATCGTAGTACTGTACTGTATATAGACAGGCTTTGTCAGTAGTGCAGCTGTATGTGTTTTTATTGCTTAGCAGTTTGTTCACAGGGACTTCTATGGAAAAGCTAACCTTAGGTCTATAAAAAAAAAAAGAAAGAAAAAACTTTTTTTCATTTTGTCTTAATGTTTTGTCATTTCTCACTCACTCACTCATCTTCTATACCACTTTATCCTGTATCCAGTGTCGCAGGGGGCCAGGATCCCATTGAAAGAGACTGGGATACATGAGGCTGGGTACACACTGGACAGTGTGCTGCCAATTCCTCGCATCAAACAAAGAAAAATTCTGCAGTGAAATATTCTATAAACAGACTCCACTCTAATAAATGTGATTTTTAAGGGTTATGATTCATTTATTTCCACATGTGACCATTGTGCACAGGACACAGGACAGGAATGTAAACCTGGATGCACATCAGATACACAAAATGCAGGGTTTGTTTTAACATTATTTTTTTTTCAACATTTATGTATCATTTATGTGTTGTATCTCAGACCATATGCTGACATGCCATTTCCCACAATATTCCATCACATATTAACATGAGAGGTTAAAATGAGTCTGTGACTGCATATGTGTATGCGATTAAAATATCTAGATATCCATAAAGGATGCCACTAGTCTGATAGAATAGAATAGAATAGAATAGAACTCGATGGAATGGTCAGATCACTTGCTTCTTATCCAACAACATGCCCATGTATGGACCTTTGAACTGAGTGCTGTTCCTCTGCTGGACCATTTTCATCCCTAATGAGACATTCTGCGCCTCTCCCTCTCATTGATAGCTGCTATATTTAAGCTTGGATTTTCCATCAGGATTCGGCAAGATCTTTTGGAGAGCAGCATCAGTGGAAGAGGACGATGGTAAAATAAATAATTTGTCAATTTAAAATGACGTTTCTACCCATCAGTGATAAGTGAAATTGTTTTTGTAAATGTTTTAGTATTATTTCTATATTACAGGCCAGCAGGAAAACCAAGAAGGAAGGAGGTGCAAAACGTGCTCAAAGGGCCTCTTCAAAAATTTTCTTCATGTTTGAGCAGACTCAGATCCAGGAATTTAAAGAGGTACTGTACTGTATGAAATCACTTCCATCAGTGCCACAGAAAACGCACAGGGATGACCCATGTCCATATTTTTACATTTGACACTAAGTATTCATTTGTCGTGCTTCCTGATGGTTTCAAGATGTCTGTAATGGTATTCCAGTGGGATTTGCTATTGGCTAACTTGGTGCCACAAAACTAATGTAAAAGCTGCAAATATAATAATTTGTTGTTTTACTTAAGGCACAAATTTCCTATTAAACCAAAGCGATTTTATATTAATACAAACCCCTTTATTGCACAATGCCTGCTTACACTTTTGATTTAAGCAGAATAACATTTACTTCAAACTATTTTATTTCATTGTATGAAGGGAGCTGTAGTGGTTAGCACTGTCCCCTTGCAACTCCAGGATTCGGGTTTGATTCCCGTCTCTGTGTGCATGGAGTTTGCATGTTCTCCCCGGGCTTGGGTGGTTTCCTCTGGGTGCTCCGGTTTCCTCCCACAGTCCAAAGACCTGCAGCTTAGGCTAACTGTTCCCAAATTACCCGTAGTGTGTGAATGAGTGTGTGACTGTGCGATGGATTGGCACTCTGTCCAGGGTGTACCCCACCTCGTGCCCTAAATCTCCTGGGATAGGCTACAGGCCCCCCGCAACCCTGAATACAGGATAACAGCAGCATAGACAATGAGTGAGTTGAATTGAAGGGAGTTCAATTTAAACTGGGCCTTTTGATAACAGTATATTTATGAAAGAAAAAAACGACCCTTATTTCTCTATAAACTCCCCTACTACACTAACGCACTTATCCTAGCATTTCACAAGTGATTGGATACCATCAAGATTGATCAGTCTGAGAGGAAACTTTCTGACTGCATGCTTCGTGTCTGAAACGCTAGCCTCCCAGAAACTCCTTTAGTAGACCGAACATCTGGAAATAGTTTGGAGAGAGGTCAGGACTGTAAGGGGGATGTGACAATAACTTCCAGCAGAGTTCCTGTAACGTGCAAGTGGTGTTTGTGAATGATTGCGTGTACAGTTCCCACAGACAGATGCATCTCTGCCACAAGTGGCAACAAATTATATTTAGATTTTTTTTCGTAATAAAAATGAGGATTGTTTTAATAATTTATGTTTATGCATTAAATTGAAGTTTATGTTTAATTTAGATGTGCTTTTCCATCCAAAAGGTAAACTGAATGGAAAAGACAAAGAACTGGAGGACATGCTTAAGAAAGCCAGTGGGCCAATCAATTTCACAATGTTTCTCAATCTTTTCGGGGGAAAACTGCATGGTGAGTAACAACTAATGTGGCAGTAATGAAAAAGAAAATGTTTTTTTTTTTAATGATGCAATGTAGCTTCATCAGGACTCAAACTTTGGTTAAAAATGCATATTTTCCTAAAATTTTGAATTTCCTTTTAAATGTAGTCACTGTCATTCACTAGTCACTGATTAGTCAATGCAATTTTGAAAGTTTCTTTATTTTTATTTATATCCTGAGCCTATCCCAGGAGACTTCTAAGTGTTTCTAGGTGCATGAGCACCAGGTGGGATACACCCTAGACAGAGTGGCAATCCATCTCAGGGCACACACTCGTTCACACACTACAGGAAATTGACTACCCTGGTGGTGCGAGGCTTCAGTGCTAACTGCTATGCCACCATGATTTATCTCATGTTTTAAAAAAATATTTTGTCTCAGAAAGATGCATTCAATTTACCTGCTGCAAGCATAAATAAAAGTCAATTTGATTTGCCCTAAGTTGCATATCATTATTTGCGGTGTTACATCTTTGAACTAAAATATTTTGTATAATTAGCAAATTATTTCATTTAATTTAGAACATGGGCTTTATTTTAAAAAAAACAACAACAACAACAACAACAAACAAACAAACAAAAAACTTATTAAAATAAATGTAAAGACTAAAGTCAGGGGATGGACACTGCAAAGTGAAAGTACACAGAAAATCTACTGGCAAAAGATTATTTCTAAAAGAATACCTTTTTTTTTTCTTTGAGGACATGGTGTCTTTAAGCCACAGAGATGTAGTGGTATGTGGGATGGGGTGGCTATTAAAGATGTGAAGTCCAAAATATCTGATTGTTTCATGCTGTACTGGGATAAATCCAAGGGGCACCACAAAAATACTACACCATGGACAGGGACTAATATTCTTATTATATATTATTTATTATCATAATATGTTATGAAATACAGACATCTTTTTAAAGTAATCACACCAGAATCTAAGTAATGTTGGACAAAAGAAGAGCATGTGACCTAAATCACAAGCTGAATGATAACATCTGTCACAGCAGTCACCAATACTAGGATAATATTTGTCTAGCCTAACCTTAACTTTTGAAAAATCTATTTTGTAGGAAAACTTTAATTGTGTTTGATGTAACTGAGCACATATTGAACTTAAATATAAAGTCTATCTATTGCACCACACTTTATTGCAAACACCGTGCCCAATTTGCTTTAATTCCCTTAAGTGCAAGTTTCCAAAAAAACTTGCACTTAAAAAGTCCTGTAATGCTCTGGGTTGTCTCCATTGGCTTTAGTTTTAGGCTTGACTCATTCTAGGCTGATATGGTCTGGAATTCTAATGTAAACCAACATGTAATATACGTACAGCTCACATTTCTATATACAGTACTTGCCTGAATATTTTAAATTGAATGCTATTATCATTCATGTCAATTTGGGATGCAGGATTCTGGCCTATGATACAGAGTCATACAAAAGTCAAACCATACAACTTTTACAACTGCCTGAGATTTCTGGTGACACACAGTTCCCTTAGAAGCAAACGTCAGACAACCAACACGCCTTAGCTGTTACTTTTATTTGATTTTATATAAAGTGCGCCAAAAAATTACAAAAAAAATGTAATGTCTCTGAATATAGGTACTGACCCCGAAGACAGCATACTTAATGCTTTTAAGATGTTTGATACTGAAGCAAAGGGATACATACACACAGCTGAGTAAGTTAACTTTAAGTTATATAATATTTATTGATATTATTCAATCAGGATAGAATTTGAATAGAATTTTATATTTCAAATGTTCTCCTACAGATTACAAAACATGCTTATGACACAAGCAGATAAGTTCAGTGCAGAGGAGGTAAGACACTATAAAGAACATCTGTAATATTTGCAAGACACTCATGCTACAGTACTCACTCACCATTTTGTGCTTTAATGAAAGGTGTGTCAGATGTTCCAGTCCTCCAACACAGCGGGAAACCTGGATTATAAATCGCTCTGTTATGTCATTACACATGGAGAGCAGCAGGAAGAGTGAAGGAGCTGCTACATCCACATCTTATTGCTGCTGCTGTTTAATCTGTGTAACATCTGCGAATAAAAGTCAGCCAAAAAATGCTTGTTCAACAAGAAGGATTACTAGTTCATATAAGACTCACAAAAATCACAATTCACTTGCATACATCAGCTGTTATTAAATCCTGTTTACTTTTTGATTTGAATAACTTTTTCAAAAGATCCACCTAAACACTACGTTGCTTGTTCCATCCTTCCATCCATCTATGAACCTCTGTAGTCCAACTAGAGACTGTGGAGGCCAATGGTGATTACCAATGTATTTATTCCCATTTTACGATCATGGTAGGACCTCCGGTCACCGTTCACACACGCATTCAGACACTATGGGCAATAGTGCCTAAAAACATCAATAAGCCTAATCTGCATGATTTTGGAAGGAAACCAGAGAACCTGGAGGAAGCACGGGGAGAACATGCAAACTCCATGCACACAGAGGTGGGAATCGAACCCGGACCCTGGAGGTGCACGACAACATTGCTAACCACTAAGCCACGGACATGTTTGCACACTGCATTCTGAATAACATGAATTAACTGAAATTCCACCACGTTAACATTATACCACCACATTATAAGCACACAAACTACAGTAGCGATATATCTTCTAATTTTCTAAGTTTTTTTTTTTTTTTTGTACAGTGGTACATATCTATTCACCCCTTGACCTTTTTAACATTTTATAACATAGAACCAGTATTGATTGAAGTTCTATTCAGTAATAAATATATAGTTGTCAAATTTATTTCATAACAATTAACTAAAACAAAATGAATAGTTGTGGTAGCATAAGCAATCAATGACATTCGTTTGAATGCTTGTAAATAATATTATATAAAAATAAAAAAATGAACATCTCAAAAATCAACATAAATATTATGAAAGAGGAAAGAATAGAATGATTCTGCCGAGAGGAAGTCATACACCAAAAATCAGTGACCCAAGGCTAACTCTGAAGCATCTCCAGGCATCAACAGTTTCAATGTATTCATTATCCCTTTAATTATTTCATTCATTTATTCATCTTCTATCCTTACCCTGTACAGGGTCACAGGGGCCTGGAGTCTATCCCAGGAGACTTTGGGCATGAGCCATGGTGCATCCTGTACAGGGTGCCAATCCATCACAGCCCAGTATATATATATCGTAGATACAGTATATTTGCTTAGTTACTTAAATGCAACTAGCATTCCATATTGTCTGATTTTGACACAAACACAATAAAAATGTCATTAATGTTGCACCTTCCCTTTTCGTTTTATCAACATGTTAAGAAAATTAATGGAACTTCTGACAGATAAACATTCCAACCCTTCCTGCTGATTTCATTGATCTGTCAACTTAAACCAGTCTGGCCATTCCCCTTCCTCTGACCTTTCTCATCTCATTCATGATTTTTTTTTGTTTCAGCAGCCAGAGTAAACTCTAGTGACTAATGTGTATATCAGGAGAAAGCAGCAAAATCATACTAGCGTAAATGCTACTAGAATTGCATTTTTCCTCCATTGTGATGTTTGATCTGAACATTAACTGAGCCTGCATGATTATGTGCCACATTATGGTCGATTGTACAGTGTGAGCAAGTTCCCAGTGAGTGCCTGATGATTCAAATATACAGTACACAGCTAGAGATTTACAATATGTAAACGTCCACAGTGCAATTTGTTGAGACTGCATAGTAAATCCACATTCAGGATAAAAGCAGTTCCCTGAGCTCTTCAGCACACTGGAGCAGCAGCATGTTTCAGCACAAAGAAGGCGAATGAAAGCGCAGGAAGTTTGAGATGTTCCCCAGGAGGTAGTTCAGCTCCCTGAAGAGGAGGAAGTGTCCACTCATCCACCATCTTTAACACATCACCGTTCAGCTTGACAGACCTGCAGATCAAAATGGTTCAATCCAAACAGAACAAGAATCCAAATTTATAACTTGCATGTTGCCGAGACGCTTTGCCCCAACCTGTAAGACATTCAGGCACCATAGGGTTTATTATGATGTTGGCCCACCCTTTGCAGCTAGAACCATTTTGGGATGAATTAGAGCGGAGACTGCGGGCCAGGCCTTCTCGTCCAACATCAGTGTCTGACCTCACTTCTGGAGGAATGGTCAAGAATTCCCATAAACACATTATCAGCCTTCCCAGAAGAGTTAAGAGTTGAAGCTGTTATAGCTGCAAAGGATGGGCCAACATCATATCAAACCCCATGGATTAAGAATAGGATCATTTCAAAGAGTTCATATGCATTTGAAGGCAGATAAGCGAACACTTTTGGCAATATAGTGTATAATGCTTCCCTGACACAAGACTTTGTAGGGTTTTAAGGAGAAGTTACTATTAAAAATGAGTGGAAAACAGTAATAATTTTGGATCATTTTGACTTGTTACCACAAAATACAGTGGGCATTATTGCTACTCTGCACAATTATGCCCAAATTACATCACAGGTTTTTGAATCACATCTTGATTCAGGAAATGAATGCATGTTGGGTACTGAGAGGCTCTTTGCCTTCGGCTGCCACAGAAGATTGCTAATCTGTGGTGAGTTAAAGGATGTTTTGACACAGAAGGCGAGGTTGTCCAATCATGACTCTTACATACTTGGATACCTTGCTGTATCCAAAATAAAACACTCATTAGTATAGCAGGGGATTATGCAGAGAAATTAAAGTGGCTTTTACTGTGTTCTGTTATTCTGTACAATCAAAAGTCCTGGTTTGACTTGAATGCCTCTTGTAGATTTATGCGTTTATCTCAGTATTTCGGTTAGCTGTCAATCAAGACATTTGCTCAATACGTTTGGATAATGAATATTTATATTACACAGTGCTGCTTTTGGGTACTTGCTTACTTGACACAAACGATGCTTATTTCTTGATTTACTCACTCACTCATCGTCTATACCGCTTAATCCTGTATTCAGGGTCACGCGGGCCTGGAGCCTATCCCAGGAAGCTTAGGGCACAAGGCAGGGTACACAATGGACAGGGTGCCAATCCATTGCAGGGCACACATACACACACCTCTCACACACTCATTCACACACTATGGAAAATTTGGGAATGCCAATTAACCTAACCTACATGCCTTTGGACTATGGGAGGAAACCGGAGAACCCGGAGGAAACCCACCATGCACGGGAAGAACATGCAAACTCCATGCACACAGAGACGGGAATCGAACCTGGCCGGGAATCGAAGCCGGACCCTGGAGGTGCAAGGCGACAGTGCTAACCACTATAGCACGTGCCGCCTACTTCTTGATTTATTTCAACAAGACTGGCATAGGGATCTTCACCTTGAACGGAGCCCGACCTCTTCTGGTTCAGCTGACTGAAGCAAAAACACTTCGACAGTGTTGTTGGAGATGAGCGCCGGAAGCTTGATAACCACTTGCTTCTTGCTCAGGTTTAGAGCAAACAACGTGACTGCACCTTTTCTGTAACTAGAACTGAAGAGAAAGAAAAAAATGAGGAATAAATGACAAATTGCTGTAGTATGAAAAAAAAAATACTTGGGAACATTCTGTTATAGAAAAATAATCAACTACCCAGTCATGCTTGATTACATAATTGCTGGATGTCTTGAGGGTTTTAAGACTGGAGGTTTTGAAAATTGGTACCTATATTTGTTGGTGCAATGAAGGTACACCCTTAAGAGTTGCTTCTGCTTTCCTGAATTTGACAGAACCTGGATTTTCAGCACTTCAGGACCCACAAGCCTCTTGTACAGAAGCGACAGCCAATAATCCTGTCGTAAGACACACATACATTCCGCTAATTAAGCACTGAAAACAAATTCATTTGCTATTTTCCTGGATATTTATGTTTTATTTTGTCTCTTTAGAAAATCAGACAAATATACAATGACTAGACAGTTGAGTGATGAAAAATATACTTGTATTTCTATACATAATTTATTTTCAAACAACAGCATTTAAAAATATTTTTTAATTGTTATACAAATCTGTTCTGCAGTAATAAAGAAATCTACAAAATGTTTAAAAATATATTTGCTCCAAGCCTCTTAATTTCTTTTTCTTTTATCCCCAGGGTATGCAAGCCTTTTGGGTTATCACTTGTAAGCATTATTTTAACCTGCTCACATTACATTAACATCATTATTACCATTATAGTAATTGTTGATATAATAACAGTAATGCTAACTTTGCAACAACATGAAAGTATGTGAGCGTACAAACACTAAAAACACACTGATTATCTACAGACACACTAACATGACACTAACACTAAACTAAATTACACCATTCAGGGATGCTGATGTAATTTCACAAGCAGAACTGCAGTTGTAAATAATAAATCCACCCCGTACTTCAGTGTAACTAGCAAATTCATTTACAGTCCTGAAAATATGCTAATAAACTTTATGATTCTGTGTTGCATGTAATGTACCGGAAGTGGATCGAGATTATTATCCACAAGATGGTATGTGCCAGAGCCAATTAACACCTGTCGCATGACCACGTCCAACCCCAGTTTAGCTGCAAGACCAAGTTTGTCCAACCACCTTTAGAGAACAAACACACAATGATTTATTCAGCTATACCTGTTATAATATATATGTATATTTACCAAACAGTGTCAACAAAATTTATAGCACAGAATTCATCGTTGTATGTGAATGCTGTAGCATTAAGTTTTCCTTTCACTGGAACTAAAGGGTTGGACCTTTAGTTTTTAGGATATTTTGTTATAGCCATATTCCAAAATCTAGTAGAAATCACTAGATTTATTCATTTATTCATCTTCTATACCACTTATCCTGCACAGGGTCATAAGGGCCTGGGGACTATCCTAGGAGACTGCGGACACGAGGCGGGGTACACTCTGGACAGGCAATTTGGGAATGCCAATTAGGCATCTTTAGGTCTTTGTACTATAGGAGGAAACCAAAGGAAATCCACATAGTGCAGGGAGAACATGCAAATTCCCCGCACACAGACCAAAGGTTAGAACTGAACCCTCGACTCTGGAAGAAGCACCTAGGTATATATATATATTTTTTTTAGTGCGTGTCTAATGCCATACTAAATGTGATCTGAAGATGGCCTGAGATCTGTGCTAGACACACCAATCCCATTTATTTTTGGTGGTACAATATTTTAATGATGTTGTGAGATTATCTTGTTTGTTTGAGACACTGCATTACATTAAAATACGTTAAAGCCTCACTGTTCATCTCTTAACAGTTTATTCTTACACATAAATTTAGCATACATGCTAAACACCACAAAATATACGTCTATGTACTGTACTCACATAAAACCAGCAACAAAAGTGTCAGAGAGACCGTCTGCTCCCCCGCCATATGCTGAGCTTGTCTCTCCTAGCCACACTTTCTTTCCAGGGGACAGAGCTTGGACAATCTACAGTAAGACATATTTACACCATTATAAAGTTTGCAACCAAATGATATTATGTGACTAGATAACTAGATAACACAATCATGCTAATAGGAAGATCACACAAAATTTCAGTGATCTGGAGATATATGATTAAAGCAAAGCGGCCTGCAGACTGAAAAAAAAAATGCTTTAAAAAAAATTATTATTATTTTTTTTTTAATCTAATAAAATGTTCCAATACTGGGTCATGAGAATTCCAGGAAAATATAAGTATCAATTTTCCAGATGACGGTTGATTTTGAACTTTTTCCTGGTTGGTGATTGAGGATGTTCTGCCGTTGACTTTCGGGCTCATAGTGATGAATTCATGTCTCATCATCTCAGTGATGATTCTCTTTAAGAAACTTTGACCTTTCTTAGAGTGCTTTGTCCTCATTTTCTTTGCAGATATCCAAACGCTTCCGTTTATGCTCTTCCGTGAGTTGTTTCGGCCCCAGGTACTAGTGATGTTCGAATCATTTAAGTGACCCGGTTCTTTGAATCTTGTTCATCAAAATGAACAAATCTTTTTTTGAGTCATTTACAGGTGTAACTCGAAATTTTTTAATATCATGCAAAAGTTTATTTTAATAATGCAACTTAAAAGGTGAAACTAATATATGAGATAGACTCATTCCATGCAAAGCAAGATAGTTCAAGCCGTGATTTGTTATAATTGAGATGATTATGGCATACAGCTCATGAAAAGTCCAAATCTACAATTTCAAAAAATGTGAATATTACATGCAATCAATAAAAAAAGGATTGTACTTAGAACAATATCGGACCTCTGAAAAGTATAAGTATGCATATGTACTCAGTACTTGGTTTGGGCCTCTTTTGCAGCAGTTACTGCCTCAATGCAGCGTGGCATGGAAGCTATCAGCCTGTGGCACTGCTGATGTGTTATGGAAGACCAGGATGCTTCAATAGTGGCCTTCAGCTCTTCTGCATTGTTCGGTCTCATGTCTCTCATCTTTCTCTTGGCAATGCCCCATAGATTCTCTATGGGGTTCAGGTCAGGCGGGTTTGCTGGCCAATCAAGCACAGTAATCCCACGGTCATTGAACCAGGTTTTGGTGCTTTTGGCAGTGCAGGTGCCAGGTCCTGCTGGAAAATGAAGTCAGCATCCCCATACAGCTCGCCTGCGGAAGGAAGCATGAAGTGCTCCAAAATCTCCTGGTAGACAGCTGCGTTGACCCTGGACTTAATGAAGCACAGTGGACCAACACCAGCAGATGACATGGCTCCCCAAATCAACTGTGGAAACTTCACACTGGACTTCAAGCATCTTGCAGTGTGTGCCTCTCCATTCTTCCTCCAGACTCTGGGTCCTTGGTTTCCAAATGAGATGCAAAAGTTGCTCTCATCAGGAAAGAGGACTTTGGACTGCTGAGCAACAGACCAGTTCTTTTTTTCAGGTAAGACACTTCTGATGTTGTTTGTTGTTCAGGAGCGGCTTGACAAGAGGAATACGACATTTGAAGCCCATGTCCAGGATCCGACTGTGTGTGGTGGCTCTTGAAGCACCGACTCCAGCCTCAGTCCACTCCTTGTGAAAGTCCCCAACACTTTTGAATGGCCTTTTCCTGCCAATCCTCTCCAGGCTGCGGTCATCCCTGCTGCTTGTGCACCTTTTTCTTCTACACTTTTCCCTTCTACATAACTTTCTATTAATGTGCTTTGATACAGCACTTTGGGAACAACCAACTTCTTCTGCAATTACCTCTTGATGATTTCCCACCTTATGGAGGATGTCAGTGATAGTTTTCTGCACAACTGTCAGGTCAGCAGTCTTTCCCATGATTGTGCTTCCTACTGAACCAGACTGAGAGACCATTTAAAGGCTCAAGAACCCTTGCAGGTGTTATGGCTTAATTAGCGGATTAGAATGGGACACTTTGAGCCTAGAATATTGAACCTTATCACAATATTAAAATTTTCTGAGATTGTGGATCTGAGATTTGGGGTTTTCATGAGCTGTAAGCCATAATCATCTCAATTATGACAAATCACAGCTTGAACTATCTTGCTTTGCATGTAATGAGTCTATCTCATATATTAGTTTCACCTCTTAAGTTGCATTACTGCAGTAAATTAACTTTTGCACAATATTCACATTTTTCGAGTTCCACTTGTAGGTCATTTCATTCTTTTGATCAGAAAATAAAATAAAATGTTACATTTTCAATAAACAGACCCCCAATACATCTACAGACACACTTTTTGGCTATAGTTCCAGTAATGAAAATATTAGAATGCAGCTAAGGACATATTATGATAAACAGAATGAGCAGCTTACCATCATATCTTCTGGTCCAAATTGATCGTTCTTTTGAATTTATTGCACTGCATAGCATCTATGGGAGTCACGTGACAAAAGAACGAACGATTCGGAGACTCAAGACTCAACGGTAACTACTCATTTCTGTTTCCTGTACATAACCTACGGAGGTTTTGCGATGCTTTGAGCATGTGCGCCCTGTAGAAAATAAACGGATCACTCTCCGAGACTACTCGTTCCTCTGAGTCACGTTAAAGATTCGTTCCAAAAAATTCGTCACGCTAAAGAGTCGTTCATGAACAACCCATTACTACCAGGTACACCCTCAGACCACAACAAAAACAAATCCATTTTTGGTAACCCAATCTAAAGCTCATCATCAAATATGATAAAAAATTGTTTTAACTGTATTTAATAAATACATTTGTATAAATTCTAATACAAAGAATAAATTCTTTGCTATCATCAGTGGAGTGTGTTTGCTCTATAACTATAGTCACAGTCATAATAACAGCTGAGTCACTGCTCTGTAGGCACTGACCACATTAACGGCACTGACCACACGGTGTAAGAAACTGAACAGAATAAAGTCAGAAGTGTTACCTTGAGAACCTCGTCTGTTTTAACAGCCAGCGTATCAAGCACTTCGGGATCAAGGAAATCCTCCAGAGATGTGTCTCTTCCATTGACATAATAACTAGCAATAAATATAAAAATGCATGCAAATTTGAGTTAAATTAGTGTGAAATCAGAGAGAAAAATAATTGTGATTACTGCAACTGATAATACACTTTTTGGGGAAATTTTAATCAGTTTGTTTGTTTTTTTTGATTATTTTTTGTTTGATTTTTTCTGATTATTACATTAACAGCTACATATTTGTTTTATGTTTGTGGTTTATTTGATTGTGGGCTGTTATTATGTTGGCAGGTCCTGCTAAAGTTGGTGGCAAAACTGTCTTTTTTTATTTTAAAAAATAAACAGCTTTTAATAACACAAATTAAAAATTTTAGGTTAGAGATAGGCGGCACAGTGGCTTAGTGGTTAGCACTGTCGCACTGCAACTCCAGGGTCCAGGTTCGATTCCCAGCTCGGGGTCTGTGTGCATGGAGTTTGCATGTTCTCCCCCGTGCTTGGTGAGTTTCCTCTCACAGTCCAAAGACATGCAGATTAGGTTTATTGCCGTTCGTAAATTGCCCATAGTACTATATGTGCATTTTCCCTATGATGGATTAGCACCCTGTCCAGGGTGTACCACACCTCATGCCCTAAGCCTCCTAGGATAGGCACCAGGCCGCTCATGACCCTGGATACAGGATAAAGCGGTACAGACGATGAGATGAGATGAGGTTAGAGGTAAATTTATGTGCAGCACAGCATAAATTTATTGCAATTTCAGTGAAAGTTTCATACAAGAATAGACAAACGTGTGTATGTGTGAGTGTGCATGAGACCTACTGGTGCCAGGTACATGCATCAATGGCTTTAGCTCCGCTCTCCAAAAACCTATAAATATGCAACAGATTTAGCATTTCATGTGAAGCATACTATTTATTCCTCATTATGAAATAAAGAAAACGTCATAGTGAGCCATTCCTGTTGGCGTGGGGTGGGGGTGAAATTAGATGTCAAAGGTTTTGTCTAAATAAGTGCAACAATAGTAGGAGGGGTGCGGCTGCTAATAAATGCAAGGCACTTTCATTTTGTCAAGATGTAGCCACTACTAACTAAACGAAGTGTCAGTGTTCTCACCAACACTTCAAACCTTTACATACATACTCTTGTCAAAAAAAAAAAAGGATTACATTAACAACTAATAGCAAAGTGTGCAAGTAAATATTTCCTGTGTCTACATCTGGAGTAAAACAGAGAAGTCACAGATCGTAGCGCATGGTGGTTACAGTACAACCCTTTACATATTCACACCCGTTGCTACCATGACAGGCTTGACCACAATGTTAAACGAATCTGCTCTGACTGCTGCAGGAGAATAAACATTGGGTAGCTTTACCCACTTATCAATTATCTGTGAGTGTCAAAACAGCAACACAACCATTATAAATTCATATGTCAATTAGGACATCTGCGGTTGAAGCATAATTATACTACTAATAATACTAATTATAATAGTAATAATAATTTGTACCATTGAGTAGTACTTGTTTTATTTTAAAAGCTATTCCGCATAAAGAGGTTAGCTCTGAGAGAGGTGCTGGTGTCTCACCCAGAGAGGAGGTCTTTGCGGTGACCCCGTGGCTGACCGATATCAGGCCCGTACAGACCAGAGGAACTGTACATTTTGGATTTCCGCAGGATCTCACGAAGATGGAGGAAATCCTCTCCCAGCTGGGAACCGTTCACCCTGATCTCTGCCTTCTTCTCGTAGCTATTTGGTTCTGAAAGCAAAATACACAGAGGTATTAAATTCTTTGATTTTATTTGTCAGAAGGTGTTGATTAATTAATGACATTAATGGAGAACATGTTAACGTTTTTATAGACTTGTATGGTGGATGGTCCACAAATATGGATTTAAAACGCATGCTGAAGTCATTACTGATATGATCAAGATGTTTTGCTGAATTAACAGTAAACGGTAAGGCTGTAACTTTAAATATGTTTCAAGACACTGGAAAGTCTTCAGCACAGAAAAGTAACATTTCGCAATTTTCATGTAAAATGAAAGGTTTTCTAAAATGGCTTAGAGAAAGAATGGAGGAAGAAAAAGGAGCGGTTTATACGGTAGCTACTATAACTTGAGTGATAACACAGATGATCCACAATGTTATAAACAAACTTGTATTTACAGGTTAAGGTTCCTAATCCAAACACACAGTTTGTCATACCATTGCCCAGCTCCCAAGACATCCTGTACTGCCTTCTCTCACAGTAATTCAGCAGCAGCTCAGCGTTCTGACTGTCCCAGGCATTCTCTGGTGTTCGTAGTAGCGCATTTAAGCCAAAGATCAACTCCAATCCCGAGCAGTTCGCGAACGAGTAAAGCAGATCCATTGCGTATTCTACACAAGCATGAAAAAGGTCATTAAACAAAAGAGGCGGAAAATTAAGCCCAAATCAAGCTGAATGACCACACATTGATTACTGGTTTTTTTTTTCTATTCAAATTCAAAATAAAACTGTAATAATGTCCAAAATGTGTATAAACTCAATATCATCTCTTTGTACATTTTGAAATCATGAGCAACAAACACAGGATTCAAATTGAACTTGACTCTAGTGCTTCCTTTAGATCCTCACTCCCATCCCAACATGCTGAGATCTCCATTATCAGCACGAACTGGATCATCAATCTGATTACTAAACCCAACGAGCTAAACGCAGCATCTGACCTGTACAAATTTCATCACAATTCAGGAGTGTGGGATAGTTGTTAACAAAAAAAAATGTTGATGTTTATAACCTTTATAGGTTACAGTATATAATTTAGTAAATTCCTGAAAATGGTGACAGCATGCAGGCCACACTCTTAACATGCATACCAGAAAAAGTCACTTCCATGTACTCTCGACGTGCGTCCTCCTTACGTAGGAGTAACACCTGCATGGCCCAGTCTCGCTTCAGCTCTTCCTCCAGCAATTGTGGGAGCTCAAATTTACTACATGATGGTCCTACAGGAATAATTACAAAAAGAAAATTTGACAATTGCACGTTAGCATTTATCCACAAATAATCAACTAAACCTAATGACCTTGCAAATTATAGAAGGGAAAGTTTATTTAAATTTTACATTTAAACAACTGAGCGATTGAAAGTTAAGGGTCCTTAAATGTAGAAATCTTAAAAGAATTTTGCTGTCATAAATAAATTGGAATAAAAATGGGAATATTAGTCAACTGCCTGAAGATGCCTGACACACTATATGTGTGGGATAAGTGACAATGATATATTTGTGTAATGAAAGAAAATCTTGTAAAATTGCTGAACAAAATAGATATATAGAATACAGTAGAAACACAACATACAGAAAATGTGGCAAGTACTGTACCTGCGTAAGGAAGAGAATCTCCACTGTAGCTTTTTGTCATGTAATATTCACTCTGTGGTGTAAATTTCATAAAGTCTTGTTTGGTCCCTCCAAAGCGCAGAAATGCAGGAGTCAAAGCTTTAGCAAGGGTCCTCAGTTTTGGGGACCTGAGGAGACAAATATCTTATAAAAATGCGAATTAGAATTAGAATTATTAGTGAATAATGAAACAAATTGCAACAAACCCCACTCTCTTTAACCTCTGCAAGTATTTTAAGTTGACTTTTAAGGAAAAGTGGCAAAAGCTGTGAGACTCTATCTTGAAAAACGTCAATAGAAGCCACGTTTATAAACCTTATAGAGTGCACCATTAAAATTCCAGAAGTTTCTCCCAGTACTTATAGAACTAACACCCCCCCAAAAAAAACCCTCTTCCCAGTTGTGTTAGACTAATCGCACTTAGTTATTGACCTAGTTAACCCAGTGTAAGTATCTATCCAGTAATGTAAACTTTAAAGCACTTTTTGTAAGTCGCTCTGGATAAGAGCATCTGCCAAATGCCTAAATGTAAATGTAATGTTCACCTGATTCAGCAAATTACAACGTTAAAGGAATGTTATTGTTCATAGTAAAAAAAATTCTCATGTTTTTATAGATTCCGGTCTGTTGTTTGGGGCTGCATTTTTATTATTAATCTAGGACGTTAGCAATTGTGTGCAACACTGACCTAACAGGAGACATTATATTGCTAGAGCAATTACACTGATCTTTCATAGTAGAAAAAAACATATGGAATAACAGTCATGCTTCGCTGTTAGTTCCTTAAAAGTAAACAGAACAACCTTTTATTACTCACCATTTCCAAAGACATTCAATGTCATACTAATGAGAAATATAGTGAACTGTAAAGCTAGCAAACAATGGACTATAAAGAGACAATGCTGCTATACCACACAGTTGCACTATTATAGCAGAGACTCCGATATCTTGCTAGTCAGCAATGTACAAAATGCCGGGCACAATGGAGTGAATGCTGATCTGTTTAAACGGAGTGGACAGATTAGGATGTGAGACAGACTTAAGAAATAAAGAGCTTCTGCATCCCTCTCCTTATGTAGAGATGAGAGGCTAAAACCACTTTGTGGGTAATGTAGGACACCGTGAACCAAACAGAAAGTAGAACGACATGTTGACATGTAACATTTCACAGACAAAAATTAACTCTAAAATGTATTACAAAATACATTTTAGATGCTGTTGAAGATCACATTTTAAAAAGACCAACATGCAAGTTAATCAGTGTGGATTTTTTATTGAACATTACTCAACACCCCCCAAAAATAAAGGCACAATCTGGATTGAACTAAAAACATGGTTAAGAGCCTTTCATTAGATCATTTCTGCAGTGATTAATATGTTTCAGGTTATTTAACCCTAACTGACATAGTGAATAGCTTCTCATTCCTTAAACAATCATGTCAGAAGACAGATCCTGTAATTGTGACAAATACGTTATCCTGTTTCCGAAGGGTTAAATTATTGTCCTGCTTCAAGCAAAGAAAACAACTAAGGAGAGTGCTGAAATTACAAAAATTGGGTTAAGTGTCCATAAAGAATGGACTGTGGTGCATTGGAAAAAGGTTGTGTGGTCTGATGAGTCCAGATTTACGCTGGTGTTCCATAGTGATGTGGGCATCAGGGTAAGAAACTGTGGAGGCAGTGTTAGGATCTGGTGTTGCTTCTTTTGGTCAGGTTTAGGCTTAGCAATGTTATGTGGTAACAAAATTAGGTCAGCTGACCACCTGAATGTATTGCCTGGCTTTTCCTCAATGAATGGATTTTTTTCTTCCCTGATGGCATAGAGATATTCCAAGATGACAATATCAACATTCATTGTGAAAGAGTGGTTCAGGGAGCATGAGACATTATCTTTAACATGGATTGGCTACCACAGAGTCCAGAAAATACAAGTCCAATGAAATATTAGCGTGTGCAAATTAAAAAAAAAATTTTTGCATTATATTTTACTACTCAAAGTTGCAACTCACATGACTCAACTTCTCTTATTAGATTTTATGTACCTCTAGGAATTGTAAGGTATACAGTATAAACAAAGAAATAATACGCACTTGATGCTTTTTGGGACTAAAGGTAAAAAATTCATGTGGAAAGTTACGTTATTCTTATTTCTTTAGAAATGTGACTGAATTGTGGCGCTGCATCACACCGTGAGCAGAAGCCTTAGTAAATAAATTCATGGAAATTTATGTAAAGTAGTGTTTGCTTGTGTTTTACGTTTTTAGCTTGGTGTCAGCCATGTTTCTGTCTCCATTATTATAAAAATCTTATTCTAAAAATCCTTAGTTTATATCTAGCATTTGGGAAGTTTCAGAAATGTATATAATTAAAAGACTAAAAAAAGGATTTATTTTGGTGAGATTTGTTTATTAATTATTGTCTATACTGTTTTACTATGTATCCATGGTCACGGGGGGCCTGGAGCCTATTCCGGGAGGCTTAGGGCACGAGGCGTGGTACACCCTGGACGGTGTGCCAATCCAACACAGTGAACGAACATTTTGGGCAATTTGAGAATGATATGTCGCCTAATCTGCATGTCTTTGGTCTGTGGGAGGAAACCAGAGAACCCAGAGGAAACCCACCAAGCACGGGGAGAACATGCAAACTCCATGCACACAGACCTGAGGCGGGAAACGGCGGGATTAGTCATGTTATAAAAATCATTCTAACTAAAATTATTTTACTCATTGTTTAAACATTTAGTCATTAAAATGCTTATATGTTATTGTGATTGTATGATGCGAATATATACACTGAATACATGAGTAACAGAAGTGACTAAACTGTTCATACACTCTAAAAAAAAAAAAATGCTGGGTTGTTTCTGCAAACACATTGTTGGGTTGTTTATGCTGGGTCAAAATTATGGGTTATTTCGGGGACTTTAAACACATTGTTGGGTTGGGTAATGCTGGGTCAAATGAGATGCAGTGGGTCATTTACAAATCAACGCCTGGTTGGGTTATTTTGACCCAACAACTGGTTTATTCTTTATTTCTCCAAATGGTAGCCTGCAAAATGTTTGAAATATTACTGTTATTGTGTCACTAAGTGTAGTTTTAAGAGTAGTTTAAGCGAGAATGTACTGTATGTGTGTACAGCTCAAAACATCAATCGGGTATTAAAGATAGACTCTATTTAAAAAATTGTCTGAACAATTTCGGAGATTTGAGCTCCAGGAAATCCTACAGTGCTCTGCGGTTATGTAACCGCCCAACATAGCCTCATCTTGGCAGGAACAGCAGGAAAACTATCGCTGGCTGTGATGTCTCTGCAGTGGTTAAAACAGCAAATTTATTTCACTTTATGTATTTCTAACAGGTAATCTTTGGTATAATATGGTTATGGTATAATATATCGTGGCTGTGAGAAACACCCTGTACGCTGCTTTCCATTTGCACTATACCCGGTGTCCTCAAACCCTTGAGTGTGCACTTCCTGTCAAGTCTGTTCTTTGCGGTCTTGGAATTGAGACACAGCATGACGAACTTTCTGGATTCTTCACTTCTGAAGCGGGAGGCACGCCACTTAAGGTTTTTACCTAAATTTTAAATGTTGTAGTTGTGGTAGGAGCAAGCTCATTTCCATGTTAATTCGCTTTTCCACCTTTTTAGTCGCACTTTGATATGGTGGTGAGGGAGTTCATGTTTTAATATTCTGTGCCAACAGTCGGCTATACTGTATTTTTTGATAAAAGTGTGTTTGTTGCGCACACAAATTAAAAAAAATACATTTACTAAATGTAATCATAAATGTAATTTTAGGTAAATTACTAGTAATCTTCACTAAAGCTGTGTGTGTGGAAAGTCTCGTCATATTTTATAATATTTAATTGGTGTCAGAAGAAGCTATTGGGATGTGTTTAATGACAGTTTTAATATGTCTTCTGATTCTGTCTGTTAAAAAAAAAAAAAACTGGTTGTGTTATTTTGACCCAGCAGTTGGTTTATTCTTTGGAGAACTTTCTGGATTCTTCACTTCTGACTGGATCATGCTCAGAGCACTCAGTATTTTATGGTACGATAATGTAAATTTATAATGTAATGTAAAATATTTTTTTAAATAAGTTGTGGTAGGAGCAAGCATATTTTATTGTTTAAATTAAATGCTTTGATATGGTGGTGTGGGATTAATATCTTTCTCTGATTGTTTTTTTTTTTTTGTTATTCAAAAAATGAGAATGCATCATCGTAGTTTAAAACAAACTTTTTCTTCATCCTTATGAAATATTTATTATAAGTTGTAAATTCACCATTAAATATCATATTCATCTAGTGTTTGTTGAGAATTTGAAAAGGCGTGAATGTTTTGTATTAAATCCAGATGGAGCGCGTATCCTGTTATCCCTCACATGTTAAATAGTAAGGTACATTCGTCAGAAATATACACTAAATTCATGTTCATGTATTTTTGTGTATTGACAAAAGAAAAAATGTTTTGCATTAAATCCATATGTAGCTGTACGTCCTTAACAAAAATGCTCAACGTAAATGTTAGTTATATTGCAACACTAAGTGATGCTGTATAATCCATAGGTGGACCAACATGATGAGGATGATATCTGCAAAATATGGAGATGACTGGAGCATTATATTGTTCCATGTTTTGTTCCTTGGGGATGAGACAAGAGGGACCTGACAGACCTTTTCCATTGTTGGAGGCAATGCTATTGATACAGACTCTTTGGTGAAGGCTATTGATGTTTGTTTTAAAGTTTTTTTTTTTTTGTCATTGATGTTAAGCAGTGTCTTCTCACCTGGGACTTTCTCCAGCATACTGTAGATCAGATTGATAGACACGAGTACTCATCTCATCATTAAATTTTTGAGAACAACGTTTTTTTTCAGCCCACATTTAATCAATAATATTTTTAAAAGTTATAATTTTTGTTTTTAATGTCATTTTTGAAGGAAATGAAATAGTAATAGTTAAATAACTGATAGTTAAAATATTAAGATGGGAAATGTTTGTGTCATGTGAGACTATAAGATTTGTATCGAAAAGTTCTATATATACTGTAGTAAAAAGTTTTTAAACATTTCAAATGCAAAAAAAAAAATGCAATTCAAATCGGACTTACAGGGGCCTGTTTAAGTTACAGTACATTTATTTTATATTTAACAAATGGCCACCTTGAGATTATATGGTTTTGTCTGACATTTTGTCAAAATTAAGTTATTCACATTTTCATATTCTGTGACAATCTATTTACATTATGTGAAGTTGTGTACATCTTGTGTCTTTTTTTTTTTTTTTTTTTAATCAAATGGAACGTGTCAACCCAGCAAGAGTGTTAATTTTATCGACTGGTTGGGTCAAATAAAATAACCCTGCACTTTAACATTTAACCCAGCAAGAGGGTCAATTGAACCCACTGGTTGGGTCAAAACAACCCGCGCGCGTTCTGCCCAATAGTGACGCAGCAGCTGGGTTATGGTTGGGTTGTTTTTTACCCCAGCAGTTTTTAGAGTGTATGGATTGAACAAATGGACAAACACACAGCTCACACTTTACCATGTTTGTGTTAGAAATGTGAACACAGCGAGAAGAGAAGGTTCGTGAGCTTCTTTAACAACATTTAAACCCCCTGTGTGTGTGTGTTTGTGAGTGTGTAAGCGTGTGAGTTTACACTAAACACCCACACTAGACACGGAAAAACAGCAGAGCGAATACCTGACGGTTCCCGTGTTAAACACTCGCGTGACATGACGCTTGAATTGAGACTCACCCCAGCAGGTACATAAACTTCTCCTCCGCCACCAGACTCGCATCTATAGTCACAGACAGAAACTTTCCGTCCACTCTTCTGTCTACACGAGAAAGATCCATGTCCACATCTACCAACTTTAAAACCACCGCCGAGACGAGAACTGTGTTAAACACTGACACTACTACAACAGCGAAGGGAATGAAATGCGCAAAAAGTGCGCTTAGGCTCCCGGATACCGGATAACCCACCATCACTCTCATCATTAGCATTATCCGAAATCATCTATATCATCTGGTGCGTTACTTTGCACACATTTAATAATAAATACGTTATTTTTTTTTATTTTTTTATATATTATTAACGCAACCAGCTAACGAAAACTATAGTGAAGCTTTAAAGGCGGCCGGACAGGATTTCCTGCTCAGAGCAGCCCGGCTTCTACTAAACAAACAAGGCGTGATTGTAGCCTGTGGGTGTTGCTTAATGAGATTCACGTCTTGTAACAAATGATTGGACAGAATCTTCGTGATTGCCACGCCCATGAAACCACTGTCCCAGCGAGAAGCATTAAGTAAAATATTGTTTTTATGCCATTTAGTTGCTTTCTTCACAAACTGCAGCGCTAGTAATCTTCATCCTGTTCCCTGTTCAGCCCTACCACTGCTTTTAAACTTAATTTTGTGTCACTTATATTTATTTGCTTATATTTATACATTGCTCATATCTTACAATGCAGTGAAGGGAGGGGGTTGATACATTTTGATACATTGATTCAACTCCACCTGTTAGTCTTGTCTTGACTTCTCACTGACACCGCACTGGTATTGGTTTTGGACTCAGACTCGATCGGCTGTTAGTCTTGGTTTTCACTAGGACTGGATCGGGTTTTGGTCTTGACAAAGTCAGGAAGCCAAGTCTCTGTCCCGCCTCCCAGTTCTCCTTGGCCTTGACTTGAGTTGGCATCCCTTTGACTTAGACTGACCACTAACCTGACCCTTAGTTAGTTTTGTCTCAGACCTACATCCCTATTGGTCTTGATCTTTAATAGAATTTGGCCTTCTGTTGACTCAAACTCACCTCCCTTTTCTCCATACGCTTGACTAGGACTTGCCAATCAGTTGGTCTTGCTTTTGACTTAGACTCAACACTCTAATGGTCTTGTTTTAACTCAAGCTCAACACACTGACGTTCTTGGTTTTGACTCTGCTTTGACCCTCGGGTTAGTCTTGATGGACTCACTGTCTTGCAGGTCTTGTTCTTGCCTTAGACTCAACTCTTTGTTGGTACTTGTGTGGACCTGAATTCACCCCTTTAAAAATCTTGGTTAAAATCTAAAATCCTCATCTCATCAATTGTAAGAAATATCATAATATTATCAATTATTAATCTTTTCTCTCTTTTCCTTCCATCCACATCAGGGATCACCTAAAAAAAAACTCTGAGCCTGCAAACAAACACAACTGAACATGAAAATAGTGGCACACTGTCCAATATGCGTGTGTGCTTCTAGTGGATTTTCACACATTTTAAAAACTATGACAGTGTCTTATAAAGATTGCACAGTTAAATTCACCACAGATAACACATTTAGATTGTGCATTGTTGCATTTATTTGTTGACCAGATCACTTTCATGATAACACAAAAGCATAAAAAACTGAGTAATAAAATGCAAGATGTTTCATTTTTATTTTACACACACAAAAGATAAATATAAATAGTATAGAGATTAAACTTAAATTACATTATACACACATTTAGACAGATGGAAGGTCAATAGGGAAGCCAAGCAGCTCATCAACCTCCTCCTGCAGAGCTTCTGCTTTTTCATGTAACAGCATCTGCAACAGTATCAACACAGGTTAGATGAGGTTCAGTATGTAGCCAAATCACTGGAAGTGAAACAGGACATTGTTATAACAAAATCACAATGTCTGAGCTAATTTTCTAATATGACTGTCCGGATTCTACCAATTTAGTTCACTTCAATTGTATGAATGGTCCTTATCACAAGGCAGATTTACAGAAACCCAGAAGGAGATCCATCTTTCAGAAATGATTCCCTAAAAAGGCAATAGACTGGAAATGAATTCTATTATGGCCAGAAAGTACTTCAATAAATAGACTTTTACACTTCAGTGTTATTTGAGGAAGTTGGACTTTACCTGGATATATTTTGAAGCTACTAAAAGGCAGGCAAACAGACAGCGTGAAGCAGATTGCTAGAAATCTCTATTTTCTACGTACTCTTTTTTTTCAACTGCTACATAACCATACATACTCTGTTCTGTAGACACGTTGTTAGCCTGACAGCTTAGACACTTAGACAGTCTCACTGATGCTGTGACCATCAGAAGTTTTGACTTGTGGCTTCATGGTGATTTTGAGTTTTATGCCATGTTCAAATAAATAAATTAGCCAGGCTGAAACACAAGCATATGTTCAACTACACTACAGGATATATGACAATTACGAAGCACTGAAATATATGTAAAGCGTTATCCTCCGAGATTATACCAGAATTCAGAATTTGTAGATTAAAATAGGTCTAATTACATTGTTTGCAATGTATTAGGGTCTTATTTCTTTGGAAAGGGATTTCTTTAAAAATGTGGCAAGACCACTGTAAGCGCTAATGTAAATAAACTAGAATTAAAAAAGGAAAATAATTATTACTGCATGTATGAAGTTTGAGCTAATTTCTACCATGTGCATGTTCTTACTCACACTCTAAAATTATGAGATGGGCAGCAAAACCAAAAACTAAAAGCAAGCATGCAGGAAAAAATATGAAGGTTATAAATATTTGTTTAAATGTACTAACTTTTGCTGAGGCCACAATCTGATTAGCCTGTCTCTTATAAAGTTTCTCCACAGTTTTCATCAGCACATTCGGGTCAGCATTGGCCAGATGAGCCAGCGTTTTAAACCCGGCATTGTACAGCTGTTTGGCACGGAACTGGTAAAAGAAAGATAAGACAGGATGTAGTGTTTATTTCTGCTTTTTCTCAAATGCTATTGCACCATATGAATAAGATAAATGTTAGTCATGAAAAAACTGACACTGGGACAATATATTAAACATTAGTGGGGTTTATGTCCAAATAGTTTGTTACTGAACACACAAACACTACAGTATGCACACATCCAGCTAGGGGTTGATACTTTTTTTTGTTTGTTAATAGTTTCTATATATGATTTTTATACAGTGCCTTGCAAAAAAGTATACATACCCCTTGAACCTTTCCACATTTTGTCACGTTACAACCACAAACGTAAATTAATTTTATTGGGATTTAATGTGATCGAACACAAAGTGCCACATAATTGGGAAACGAAAGGAAAATGATAAATTGTTTACATTTTTTTCCCCAAACAAAGTATGAAAAGTATTACTAAAACTTTAACTAAAATCTTGTGGAACCAATTACCATCAGAAGTCACTTAACTATAAATAGTAAATACCTGTGTGTAATTTAATCTTAGCATAAATTATTGGATTCTAAAAATAATCATTGTTTGAAAGATCAATTTTAGGCTTTTTGAGATCCCATGGAGCAATTCTGCAAAAATGTGCCTGTTCTAAGATGTTTACGTCAACTTTCAGGTTCTCTAAATGCATTTTAATATGCAAGCCAAGTGGACGAATATAGTTTGGTTTCCTTTCATAGATTATTGAATGTTGATTGAACTGTTGGATATGCTGAGTTTTCCTTATTTGTTCTGAGAATCCAGCAAATGCCACATAGCAGAGATCTTGAAAATTATACCAGTTTTAATTTCCCATTTTTGTACTTTTACTTCTCTTCCTTTGATAGTTGCAATTACTGGGAAATGGTCACTTCCACATAAATCAAGATTTTCCATGATAAATCTAAAAAAAAAAAGTTCAGGGTGACAAATTGTTAAGTCAATTGTCCTGGGTGTAGATATGTATTTAGTTAATCATTTAAAAGACATAGGGTATGGTTATAAATAAAATTATTTACTATTATACAATTATTACAACCCCAAAGGTAGTTATGGCTATTTAAATCTCCCAATACCATAAAGGGAGATGAAAGCTGAGGAATAAGATGGTCTAGGTACATGTGTAAAGAGAGGGAATGTAAAGAGAACAGATTGTAATGGTTTCCTGCAGTGTCAGTCGTACTGCTGTTACCTGTGGATTCCTGTTAAGACTGATAAGACTATGAATCATATCACTTCTAATTAAGATGGTTGTTCCACCAGAAGCTTGCTTGTTATTGGAGCCAAAAATATTAAAAGCGCTAACATGTTTAGAAGTAAAAGCACGGTCCAATGGTAGCTGTGTCTCCTGAAGGCATACTGCAACAGGATCAATGAACAGTTAGCTGTTGCTAAATTAGCCCGAACGCCATGACAGTTCCATTGGATGATAACATTTTCCATCATCTATTAGGAAGTACAGGAACATTTGCCCTTATTCTGCCTTTAGGAGATGGGATTATACTAGGATGTTCACCGGATTTCATTTCTGCATCCTTAATTTGTCTTGTCTGTGCAGTATCATACTTTGATTGAGTAATAGGTGACTTCCTGTTACTTTTATTTGCTTTTTAGTTCTCGGTTGTTAAACTCTGCTCAAGACAAATGCCATTAGAATGAGATTCACTCTAAACTCCTGTATTCTTTGTCCTTGGGAGAGGATTATTATGGTAAATAGTTTGGGGTTCATCTTTATGGATCCAGGTGATATCTGTCTGGCAATCAATTGTCCTCACAGTTTTTTTGACCACCCAAGAAAAAGTTTTGTTCAAAGCAAAAACAGGAGCAGCAGCCACCATTTTCTTGCTTCTGGGTAACTGACCGTCTTTGAACATCTGATCTTCTGTATTTCCCATTTCGTTGATACACATGGGACATTGTTTTGATGCAGCTGAATGATCACCAGAACAATTGCAACATTTGGATGGTTTTTCACAACTCTTTTTGTCATGTCCTTCTTAGCCACAATTGTAACATATTTTTGGCAATTAAAACACAAGAGAATTGGGTACAAAGAGATCCACTGGAACACTTGGATACAAAATCAGAATTCTTTCTGGGATTTTCGGTTTATTGAACTTGATGATATTTGTTTTAATTACTCATTCTTCTCTTTTGATCATCATTCTTTTTACATTTCTTACTCCTTGTGTCTGAAGTTAATTTTTTATTTCATTGGCTTTGGTGATGTCTATACATCTACTCCAGCTAACAAAACAGATTTTCAGCCTTGGCTTTTTTGTACATTCCACCAGAATTTGTCCAGTCTGTAATTTTTTTTACTTCTTTTTACTATTCCTACAATGCCTTTTGGTATAACAAAACGGGAAAGCTTGGTGATCGGAAGATCAGGAGACTAGGCTTCAATTATGTAATGATGACTGGCCAAAATGTATTATATCAAGAGACAGTGCTGTCAGTATCTAGGTGCAAAAAAAACAACAAAATTTTTTTGGGTTGGGTTTGAGTTGGGTTTTGTAGCCAAGTTTTAAGTTTTTCTTTTCATCATCTCTACTCCTCACCCATCTTTGAGCCCAAAAAGAAAAGGAAAAAAATGATGCACTGCGCAGCCGAACTCCAGCAGATTATGCATCAGGGATATAGTGATGATATACTCAAGCGAAAATAAGCAACAAGTTGTTCAAATCACTTGATTGACTCCTAGTTTAAACTCTCGGAGTCTGAAAGTTTTTGATGTTAATTTATCTCTAGTATTCTCGGACGGCCAGCTGATTGATTGGATCGAGCCATTTCAACCTCACGTCTAAATAAAGCAGGAGCCAACGTGTTGAGTTGAATACAAAAATACACCTGAATATGGAAAAGTTCAAGGGGTATGAATTCTTTTGCAAGGTATTATGCATAGCTCCTATACATTCCGGTAAAAAAAAAAAAATCCATAGTTTTTTAAATTTTTTAAATTCAAATTTCTATGGTGGCAATGTGACGGATGTTGTATTGTTTTGCTTCAACTAAAGGCTACGTTTCTCCAAGCACAGAGAATGAACCGACTTTAGAAACGAACACACCTCCATGACTCCGGCGACCTCCATCAGCGGAATGAGATCGGCCTGTACGCAGTATGTCAGTCTGCGGGTAAGCTCGGCGAGGAGAGCTTTATAGGCCCAAAACTCCTCTAACTCCTAATTAGAAGGACATGTGCATGTACAGTATGTAAGTAGTATGTATGTGTTAATAATAATAATAATAATAATATAAAGAAGAAAAAGGAAGACGGAAATTACAGATCAGCCATCCCACCATCATGGGACTTGATCCCTGATCTGACCTCAGTGAAATGCAGTACGCAGGAGCAGAAAGCTGAAGAGGAACTGACGAGGGTCTGAACGAGGCCTCGGGTCAGCTGAAATCTGTCAGAGACGGCCCACACGTTTGTCTCGTTCAGCAGAGTATAAAGCACCAGAGCCAGGTACAGTCTATTCACCACTGCAGGGTCAATACTCTAACACACACACAGAGGGAGGGAGGGAGAGAGAAAATAGTGTTACTAAGCAAGATAAATGATGTCTGGTATAGTGTATAAATGATTCAGACATGCAATTCCCTTACTTTTAGCTCCATTTTCTCATCTTTTTAGTTTCCTATCTAGCTAGATTAGTGTAATCAGTGAAAGAACCACAGCACAAATTCCAGAAAGAGGAACACACTCCCACCTTCCTCACACTCTGTCCAGCTGCTTTCCGAACAAGAAAGCTCTCAGGCACTCCAATAGTAGCAGCCATCTTCTGTTCAGCAGCAGACAACTTTGTTAACTAAGATAGATAGATAGATAGATAGATAGATAGATAGATAGATAGATAGATAGATGGATGGAGAGGTGGATATTAAGAAGAAACTCCTGGACATTTTGCAAATAAAAGGGCAGCCTACTAAATTTCCTGGACTACAAACCCTTTGAGAGAAAACCTGAAATATTACCACTTATTAGTGTATTTATTGAAGACGGTGCTATGCCAACGGTTATGAGGAAGTACTGTATGCTACATGCCAACTAACGTTAGGATATCTACAGTAAAGAATAAACTTTTTATAAAAAGAAAATTATGAGGTTTAAACTATTTGCACAATGTAACCATAAACGGGTAACTTCTCAAATACTCTTCTCAAATAATTTTTTAACGAACACGAAGAAAGATTGAAGAATCATACTTGTGCCTGAAAAACTCATCCACAGGAAGTAAGACAGTGAAACACTTGACAATGACAATAGAGTTCCCAAAACAGGTCATTTATATGCTACAGAAATGTTGCAGAAAAAAAAAACAGTCTGAACTAGCACAACACCAACAGGACAAACTTTGATCTAAACAGTAGGGGGCGATGAAGTAGCATTTTACAGTAGACAGAGCAAACAAGCTCTGAAAGATACAAAAACTCCTTCACTCCTACTAGCAGGAGCGCTTCAATTTCATTGTTTTTGCCAAACTAAAGTAATTACACCGTGATTACAATACAGTGATTTTATATTTTAATTTAGATATTATAGTAATTTAGAGATATTGTTTAATTGTTTGACTATAAATGTTTCTTCATTTTCACACTGCGCTGTTTGGTCTCTAGAGCAGTGACTCCTCGTTACACTGTCGATTTGATTAAATTCAATATTGATGCACTGAGATTTTTTTTTTTTATCCATACAAATCTTTTTATTCTGGCTAGCTTCTGCTCCACATCCCTGTCCAGTAGGTGGCACTAACTGACCATAAACACAAAAAGATGATGTGATACTCTCACAAAACGCAAGTATTTGCATAGGATGGGAGCAGCTTGTATTGTCTGCAAAAGCTGTGTTATATCTGTAAGGAATTTGTCAATTAAATAATGAATTAATAAGTTGGCCAATAAAAGATAAGTTCCCAAATGTTATTGTATGAAAAGCACAATAAACTGCATAATGTACTGTACTGTATAGAAAGTGTGAATGTGTGATTTCAGCAGATTTCTATGCTGTATTGGGCTGAACTATAATACTTGTTACTAGAGATGAGGAAAAAAAATTTCAATTATAAATCACAATTCTTGTATGGCCACAATGTCTCCAAAATGACCTTTTTTCAAAATATTATTTTACATTTATAATAGAGATGCACCAGGCAATCGGCCAGTGACCAGAATTGGCTGGGTGTCAGCTCGATCAGCCGTGATTGGCCGATCGGCTTCAGTTATAAACAATTCTGAATTACTGAATTAGCATCTCTCCTTCCATCTCATGAATCACAATATACATCGAATCAACACCTACAGTATACATCAGGATAATATTGTATTGGGTGTTCTTTGGTGATTTCTACTTTCTACTTGTTACATTGAAGTTGTCAGTAGTGTGCGAGTGTCTAACCTGGCTGAAGTAAATCATCCAGTCTGGTTTGATCTGGGACACGATGTCATATGGAGTCACTAAATAGACCAAATGCAGGAAACTGTTCAGCAGCAGACCCTCCAGACCTTTAGACAGATCTTTGTAGAGGACATCAGAGTATCTCAAATCTACTGAGCCTAAAGAGAACAGAAAGCATGGAAGTGAAACAGAAGCAATGCAAACTGATGAGCATAGAAACTGACTGATTCTTATTTTAAATAAGCTATGCGCAAATAAAATCACTGGCATTGGTGTCCAGTTATTATTATATCAAATTTGGTAATGCTTTACATTAAAGGCTCACTTAAGTAATATTCATACATCATATCATGAATGCTTTACTATCACGTACCAACCAAAATAAATATTGCGGCCACAGTCCTTTAGTCTACATCATACAATTAATTCGATACGTGATGTCTCACCTTTATATGTTGCTCTTCCAAGTTTGGTGACATGCAGCACAGCCGGCTCGTGTGGAGAGGTACTGATGAGACCCTTTTGTTTCAGTATCTCAATTGACTCCACTGTAAGCTCATGTAGACTCTTCTGCTTGCAAAGCTGAGTCTCTTGAACACTAAGCAACGTCCTTGACATGAACTCCACAACATGTTCCTCAGTGCATGTTATCTGCATCCAAAAGTAAAGTCTTTATTACCAACCCGGAGTTCATGGATTGACTCATATGCTGAGACTGACAGCTGTTACTCACGTTAAGGCCGATGAGGGAGAGGATGAGACTCAGAAGGCCGTGAGTTCCTTCATGCAGCAGGTTACTGTAACAGTTCTCTACTGGTGCACACACTAGTTGTTTGGCCTAACAACAAAATAGGATGTGTTAATAATGTTCAATATCTGAGCTGAATCTTTGCACAGAAGAAGCTTAAACTCTCACCCTGTCTCTGTCTCTATCCTGCAGGATGAGGATACTTTCTCCCATTGAATCGATCCCAGCACGACCTGCTCTTCCCACCATCTGTTTATACTGACTCCTCTTTAAAAACTCTGCGCCCACATATGGGGAGCGGAGGATCACCCTGAGTACGCAGGATATAAAAAGATCAAAAAGAAAATAGAAGACTTGATAACTGAGAAGGTGCAGTCTTGTAGCACAAACTCATTGTTGCCTTTATTGCATTAAAAATAAAAACTTGCTACATTTATACATATGAAGTTTTGTTCCAACTTGTCTCTCTTTAGTGTTTTTTAGTCTTTTAAATGATGTAAGGTTTGGCTTTTGATTATTATTTGATTATCCCTTAAATAGAGGATGAGTCACAAATAATTAACATGTGTAATATTATAATATATTTAGGATTATAACAGTTAAAATGTAAGAAACTGAAATACTAGTTAAAAACCAGATGTGTGAGAATGGTATTCAGCTTCTCCAGACCCAAGCCCAATAGAAAACTGTTGGACAATACTGAACAAGGCAGTAGCAGTCAAGAAACTATCTTCTGTACATGATCTTCAGGAAGCAATCAAGAAGGCACGGATTGACTGCTGCAGATGTCTTTCTTACTCCACACCTAGCCGGATCCAGCAGGTTTTTAAGAATAAAGGACTTCATGTTAAATACTGATGGCTTTATGACTATTTCTTTGAATGAAATACCAAATTATTCTAGCTATCTTGTCATTATTTTTTTTTCTTCATTTTTGTCTTAATACTTTTGGCCATCAATACCTAAAAACTTCTAACCAAAAGTAGAGAAAATGGTAGCTCCCGTTTCTAGCTGAACGGATAATTTCAGCTGGCGATATGACTCGTCAGTGGATCTGATATGTGAACACAAGTAGTGTAACTGTACATGTGTTCGAATTCATTGTGTTCAGTACAGGACATTCTGGTTAGTGCGTGTGGTGATCCCAGTGAATATGGTCAACCTTTAATTTTCTTCGTTATTTCTATCAATTTGAAGTAAGGTAACAGGCGGCACCTCACGTATAACTTATTAACTTAAGTAATATTAAAACATGAACAAGTTTATTTAAAATATAACTCAGCGTTACATCCTAAGCACTAATTGCCAGTCTGAGCAAAAAGGCTACAATAACTAAACATTGCTAACTACGAATGTAATGGTAGGTATTACACAATGATAATTTTGTAAAAATTAGTTTTAGAATATCAGAACACTTATTTTAACATATTGTCAACTTAGTTTTATCTACAGCGTGCCCCAAAATGATACATTATAGGATTTTTTTTTTCTTCGTCTTATTATTATTAGCGTTAATATAGATTGTGCCACTAGATTGTTATTATAGTTGGTTTCACAATTTATAGGAACTTTTGGGAGACCCTGTAGTACCATTCTTCTGTACATAATACCCCATTGTTCAATAATTAAAAAAAGGTAATAATAATAAATAAAATCATCTTTGTCTGGAATAGTTATTTTTCATTACCATAAAAATATTTTGATCTACAGAATAGTTAAAAAGTTATTACATTTGTAACAACAGTCATTAAAATATTAAAATAAAATTAAATAATTTAAAAGTTTAATTATTTAATTAGGTTATTTGTACAACACATTTACATTTTTCATATTATTACATCACTAATTGAACAGAATAATCAGTGACTATAACAGACAAAGGCTCTTCTGAGCCTCCTACTTCTAGTCTGATTAGCCTGTAGTAAGAGTCATTTTGTTACAGAAAACACAACCTAAAAAACCTTTTAAGATGCCGCATTAATGGAATAAATGTGACGGACCTGCGAGCGGGAAGATTGATGCCTGCAGCCAGGGTGGAGGTGCAAGCCAGGAGACACAGCACTCCGGATGAGTACGCATCCTCCAGCATCTTCCTCTCATCACTGGTCAAACCGCTGTGGTGGTACGCCAGGCCAAAAGGCACGGTCTTCTGCAGCACAGGACACAAGGAGCCATTCCCGCTATTCCTCAGCTCGGATAGCAGCGTCACCTTCTCCTCCTCCCTGTGCTTAAGGAAGTCTCTGTGAAAGAGTTAGCAGACTAAACACACAAAAAAAATACAACTTCTGTACGAGTCTAGCATATGAACAGGTGATATTTAATATTAAAAGGCGTACTTACTTATTTAGATACTTGCAGATCATACCAGCTACATTTTCACAGTTCTTCTTGGTGGCACAAAATATCAAACAGGATTGTTGCGGTATCACTTCAGTAGCCAGAGCGATGATGTGGTCCGGATCCAGCTTCTGCATCCCGCTGGAGTACTGTACATTAAATATTTTCAATTATTACAAATAATAAATGTATTCTTCATTACAAATCCTTCAGAAAAGTGTGTGTAGGAACAGGAAAATGGCTAAACAGACACCATCCCCACCTACTTTAAAAGTCAGAACTCGTGAGAACCGGAAGCACTGCTCCTCCTTTGGATCAACCTCATATATACTGTCCCTCAGTTTCACATACTCCTTCAACTGGACCTGCGAAATAGCATCACGACTGTCTAAGCACTGAAACATCATGTCTCATGCAGCCTCTCTAATCAAATCAAGTTTTGATTAAAAAAATATTTACAGGTCGAAAGTCATTGGTGTAGTTCTCAGCCCTCAGGAAGCTCAGGAGGTCAGCTACATTGCCCAAGGTTGCACTCATTCCAATGATCTGTGTGCTTTCTGTTTAAAACATGTTCAGGTCAAACTTTAAGTAATAACTTCAAAGACAAATGATTTTATTAACTACTGACCTACCGCTGATGTACAGTAATTTGGCCAGAGTCATCTCGAGAATCGCTCCTCTGCTACCATCTCCAAGCATGTGGAGCTAATTAAAGGGGAGAAGAAAATGTCTTGAGAGGAAATCATAAAGCATAAATTGCTACATCTTGCACACAAAAAAGCGACGGTCTGGAACAGACCTCGTCCACCACCACCAGGCCGATGTTGTCCAGTCGCTTTGTCTCGATCAGTGAGTTCACTAGGCTGTGGCCTTTCTCGATCGTGGCAATGTAAAGCGAGTTCCTGGTACGTCGTTTTATAGGAGGAAATTTCCCTTTACTCCCAGCATACTCCTCCACCAAGAAGTCCAGCTCGATACCAAAACTCGCCAGCCCGCGGACCTACGGGAAATAAAACACTACTTACTGGTGGTCGTTTCAAGTGTCTGAATTGGATCCCAATAATTACAAGTACAACTGCAAATACTACACTTGTAGGCAGATGTGAGTATTTTGTAGTTTTTATTTCCCTTAATGTCAGGTTGAATTTCATAGAATGATCGAAAATTGTCTTTAGCTAAAAAGAGAATAAAATATAACAAGAATGTGATGAAGTAACGTTTTTTTTTCAGCATTAGATTTTGAACTACTGCTACAACTATGCACATGTTACTTATCAGCAATTAAAACTGTACCATCTATTTAAAAGATTAGATTAGATTTGTATTCTGCTTCCTGTATTCTATATATCGTACTGCTGAACAATAAAACAATTACATTTTCATGCACCAGTGATATACAGGGTAAATAAATGTCTTATTGTTCAGCAGATACAATCTTGTTCACTAGAGATTAGATTAGATTTTTCTTCTGCTGCAGGACAATAAAACAGGATTTACCTTTTCTTGCACCAGGGATACATAGGGTAAAATCAGCAGTGCGTCTTTCTTCCTACAGAGAATCTCTTTAAAAATAAGAATCTCAGCCACCAACGTCTTTCCTCCACTCGTTGGCAAGGAGTAGATCAGATTCTTTCTGTGGAGAACCGAGTCCAGATTCAGACATGCCTTCTGCCACTCTAAAACAGAGACAGACTCCGTTAGGCTTATGGACTGTTTTTGGACTGTATATGAATATGCTGCACAGGTAGAAGTAAAAATATTTATATTTATAAAATATTTATAATTTACAAAAATCATTATTTTAAAGCCTTAATTCATACAAGGTGGTATGATACTGTATAACTACAAACGAAATTAAAATGGTGAGTTAGAAGTAGAACAATAAAATATCATTCAGGAACAAGAATAGCCAGAAATATTCTAGGTCACTGATTAGTCAACAGGAAAACTTATATAATAAAATTATTTGTACTTTAAGTGGTAAAAAACTTTATCTCCCGTTTCTAAACCTGTTTTCTGACATGCTTTAGTATTTTCCATCACAGTTAATGTCATACTTTCCAGTTCAGGGTTTCTGCTTTGTAAGAGTTTTCTTCTAACTGATTATTTTGCGATGGCTGCTCTGTGATACGTGTAAAACCTTTCTGAATTACGTTCCACACAAAGTATAAATCATCATTTGGGAGTCCACTGCTCAAAATACGTGAATCCTTCAGCTTACATGCCAACTCGTTAAAGTTTCACAAAAAATGTAATAAACACACAAATAAATAAATAAATAAATGAATGAATAAACAAACTAAAAAAAAAGTTATGGCACCCGTCAGGTTTCGGTTAGTATGTATTGTTACATTACTTGTGTCTGACAAAAGTCACCACATGAGAAAATCATCTTTTACACTTTATAACTGGCATCTAAGACTAAATGAAGATTCTGCGTCACTAAATGCTTAATTTGCTCTGACTGAGGTAAAGAGTCTGTGAATTAATCACCATACAAGTCCTCAATCCTCTTCAGTCTCGTGATTAAATCCTTAACTTTGGATGGAAGTCCAAAGAAAGGACCCAGGTCTCCTTCTGGGGGCACAGACTTGATCGTCTGTACAGCGGCACTGATTTCTTCACTCACTGCTGCCTCTTTCTTTAGAACCGTCTTTGACATGGTGTTGGAGGAAGACGCATTTTCCAGCATGGCTCTCTTCAGCTGGTTGACCATGCTCCTCCTGGCCTTGCTGGCTGGTTTGTTCTGATCATCGAAGACTGACAGTTTTGAGGTTCTCACATCAGGAGTAGATGTGTTCCCAGTTCTTTCAGTGTGAATGGGGTGCGATTTATTTAGCATGTCTTGCTGAAACGCGAGCTGAGAGCTTGGTAAATCCCTCAATGACGCATCATGGAAATCGTCATCATGGAAGTCTGCGAGATGATCAACATTGCTTTTGGTGGTTTGTGAGGCGTGGTTTTGTTCGCACTCTTCCAGCTTAGCAAGGAAGGATGTGTCGGCGATGAGGCTGTCGTAGCCATCAAAGAGATCCTCGCTGTCACTGCAGCACTAGAAGACAAAAAAAAACAAAAAAAAAAAACACTTCATTATGATATATTCCAAATATGTGCAGCCCTGCATTTAAGGTAACATTAAATGTAACTATAAAAGACGAAAAAGAAAAGAAGACAATCATGGGCTTGAAATTATACAATTATACAAACTAAAAACATGCTGCTGGATACAGAGGACTTGTATTATAAGGTGTGCAGTTGCTGTCTCTAGTCCATAACAATTGTAAGCGACAGATAATATCAATAAAGTCGACTCTATACATTAAATTATTAAGAGAGTTGACTCAATACTTTGCATTTCTAAAATCATAATAATAATATTAAAATGGTTTATTGTTATTATTATTATTATTATCATCATCATCATCATCACTTTTCATGTGGACACAATCTTAAAGTGCTTACATAAAAAAAAGATGAACATAAAACTTACATTTAGAAAATCAAACAGCTAAAAGCCTTAATAAACAGGTACGTTTTCAAGCCTGACCTAACAGCAGACAGGGACTGTGAGGAGCATAAGTGGTGTAAGGGGGAATTTTCCAGACAAGGAGTAGCAGAACAGAAGCCTCTGATCCTATTGTAAACAGTTTGGTCCTTGGGGGATGAAGGAGCCCACTGTTGTGGGCTTGCCATTTGCAGCTGGAATTTAGTGAAGTTCGTTAGTTCTTTCAGGTGGCATGGTGGGTTAGTGGTTAGCACTGCTGCTTCACATCTCCAGGATCTTGGGGTTGATTCTTGCCTCAGCTCTGCTGGCGGGGAACTTTGTCCCCATGCTTGGTGGGTCTCCGGTTTCATCACATAGTACAAAAACATGCAGATTAGGCTAACTGACGTTCCCAAATTCCCTGTAGTGTGTGAATGAGTGTAAGTGTGCAGTGTCTGTATGTGTGCCTTGCAGTGGATTGCACCCTGCCTTGTGCACCGAAGTTTCCTGGAATAGGCTCCAAGCATTCATCTCCAATAGAAGATGAATGAAAAAAAAGTAGTTCTTCAGATAGATGGGGTAGTCCCATGGATACATTGATGGGTCAGGAGCAGAACTTTAAGGAAAACCAGGGAGCCAGTGAAGAGATTGCAGAACAGGTGTGATGTGATCACATTTTCTTGCTCTCAACAGGATTCTAGCAGCCCTGTTTTAAATGTATTAAGTTTCAAAAGCCTCTGGATGAAGATCCTGATAAAGAGTGGGAAAATATCCCAATGATACAAAATTCAATCTGTCTGACAGGTAGGAGGATTGGAGCCAGCCCAGAGTATCCATGTATCAGAGAGTCCACGGACCTTGTGAAGGTGCTGGAGTAAGAAGTTGTGTTAGAGTGCATCAAATGAAGCTGTTAAAACAATGAGGACTAGGAGAGAGGGGAAGCCCCGCATCAGCAGCCTCCAGCAGGTCAGCTGTAAACCGGTGTAGAGCTGTTTCAGTCTAAGGAGTCGACTCTATACTTTGAATTACTAAAATGGTCGAGAACGAACAACACTTCAGTTCCAAGCATTGCCAAAGGGTTCAGCTTTGGTTCTGCATGAAGTAAATCGAATAAAGCAGTAAAGCGTTACCTGCTCTGAGACTGTGTCCTCTATCTTGATTTGCGTTATATTCCTGTCATCAGCTGAGTGGCATTTCTCAGCACTGAGCCGCTTCTTAGCCGGGGTTAAATCACACCTCATTCCGTCTCTGTTTCTCTTTTTGGACCAGGAGCTGCGTTTCACAACTATGTCACTCTGGACTTCTGTGTCTCTACTCATCTCTCCTACTGTATAACGGTAGCTGGCTAGCTTCAAGCTAACTTAGCTCTCTGACCTGCCACCGCTTCATGGCAAATCACAGGCTCGTGCTGCAGATTCACTCTGTTTGCAGGAATAAAGAATATGGACTCTTATGACTAAGTCACATCTTGGTAATCACTAAGCCCGTGAGCGCGCTACGATGACCCCCTTGCTGCACAACAAGCTAAGCTGTCATCGGTAATATAGTGATGCTTAGGGCAGAACTATTTTAAAAGGGTTGTTCAAGAAACCAGCCAATACTGTTTTAACTGTTACGACACATGACCGGAAATGCCCCGGTTTACCGGTACGTCACGCGTCAGCCATATTGGAAAGGGCAAGAGCTGACCGGAAGCTATTGCAAGTCTATTGAGAAGGTAGAATCCACCCCAAACAGAGAAAGCTTACACTCCTATCGTCAGGCAGCTTCTAGAGGATTGTGACATCATAATTGGTGCATCATTTCTTCCACATCTGTTCATATCCTGACGCGCATATTACTCTGGAACAGGGTAAATCTGGACTCATCAGACCACTCAGTTTTTTTTTATTTTACAGTTTTTAACCCAATTTCAGTAGTTTCACCAATCCCTTTAGCTGTTTTCTTTGCTTGATACAGGACAATAATTTGACCCTTATTAAACTTTGTAACATTTTTGCCGTGACCACAGGATATGTCTTCTGACATTGTTGTTTAAGAAATGAGAAGTTACTCACTACATTGGTTAGGGTTAAATAAACTGTTGCCAGCTGAACCCTATTAATCACTGCAGTAATTATTCAGTAGAAGGCTGACTGGTTAAATAAACTATGTTATACTGTACATATTATATTTGTAGTATATTTGTAATATGTAATGCATCATACTCCATCCTACAGTGTCATGATTAGTCATGAGCTAATTTATAACATAGAAATGATTATGATCCAATAATAATAATAATAATAATAATAAAAGCAATTATATAATGTAACTATAACGTAACTTTTAACCTGTGTTAAGCCATTACATAAGTAATAAAATGTTTTGCTATTATTATTATTATTATTATTATTATTATTTCTGTCTAGGCTCACTTCATTTAACTTACCTTAGTATACTTAACTTATTATTCATTATTTGAATTATTTTCTTTCAAGACTTAAACTTGTTATATACACAGAAAAATGAAACACACTGCATAATGAAATTTCTACACCACATTCATTCCAATCACCATGAATAATCAACAGTATACAGAGTACAGAATATATATTTAATATGGGACACTGATATAACTCAATTTTATTCCCTTGTTTATAGCTGAATAATTCCATCCACTAGATGGCGGTACGTCAACATCGCTCGACGCATCTTTATCGCGTTTACAGACGAGGAAGAAGTGTCATGGCGGCTCACTGATCCTGCACTGAGAAGATGCTTGCCCTTTCGAATTATCGAGTGTTTCAGACGGCCCTGTCAAAAAATGGGATCTTACAAGTCATTTCAGGTATTCAATATGATTTTTATATAATATTTTGTTAAATGAGAAGCGGCGTTCAGTCGTATTTTAGGCATGCTTCAATCTGGCTAGCTGTCTTTCGTAGTAGTTCATGGTTGAGTCCTAAACGCCTCGCCTACTTAACACAAGTGCACTACGGAGGACATGAAATCATTATCGCTACATGTTAGATAGTGCACTATATAGTCAATAGGTCATCGTTTGGGATGTAGCCCCTGCTTATATGCGATCCTAAAATGTCGAGAAGGCATTTATTTACCAAAGAAGCATGACTCCTCAGTTGGTCAACACAATTTGCACCAAACCATTTGTACAATTTAAACAATAAAGTTTGGACATTTTAAGCTTTTTGTTTTTACTACCATACTTAGTAATCCATAAATCAAATAGTAACCACAGGAAAAATAACCTTCTACAAATTCATCATAAGCACTTAAGTATGGTTTGTACACTGTAGACTAAGAACAAATCCTACCTCTCTCTCACTCATCATCTATACGGCTTTATACTGTATACAGGGTTGTGGGGGGGGCCTGGAGCCCATACACAATTTCACACGCTCATACAGGCACTATGGGCAATTTCGGAGCAACGGTTATTCTAATCTTCATGTCTTTGATGTCATCATGTCTGTAATGATCTTCATGTCACACTGAGAGAACATACAAACTCCATGCACACCGACCCAAGGCAGGAATTGAACCCAGACCCTGGAGGTGCAAGGCGACAGTGCTAACCACTAAGCCACACTGCTTAAATTTCTTAAACATTATATTTGTCAATACTCTTGACTTAATGCAGAAAACATGTGAACTTTCCAAAGGTTCAAATCCTTTTTCTTGCCACTGTATAATCATATCGAGTCAGTCAGTCGAGGAGGCAGCAGAACAATGCATAACATCATGCAGCTCCATTTCAGGAGCTTCAGGTAGTGTTCACGCCAGATCTCGGCAGAAAAGTGTCTCTGCATGCAAAAAACATTGAAACGTTGTGTGAATGGGTTACAGCAGTTGTCTTAAGCTTTTCAGATTGTGTGAGTTTGTGCCAATTCCATCCTAATGTGAGGATCTGCTGTAGTCCATTAAACTCAATTTTTGAAGTTTTTTAGGTTTGATATGTGTTCAGATATGCTTTTCTGCCCACCATAGCTGTAAAGAGTGCTTATATGAGTCTGGCCATTGTCCTCTTATCCCACGCTTCAACAGGATATTTCAGCTTGCCAGACCCTATGCTTACAGAATGTTGATTTGGTGTTTGCACCATTCTGTATAAACTCAAATATCGCACTTTTTCCCAATTATAAACGTACCGCTCTCTCTGTGCAATCTTAAATATCTTTAATCTTTCTCTATAATTCTAGAAAATCTTCACTGGCTTCTAAATTTATTTTCAACCCAGTTCTGAAGTAGAATAATTTATACTCCACCAATTTAGATATCTTCAATCATCCTGTGTGTTAATTTGATTATTTTTGAAACTGCTCATTAATTAGATTAAATATGAAAAAAGTGGTTTATATCATTTGCTATATGAGATCATAATTACTTTATAAAGTTTCTATTCTAATTCACAGCGCAATGTCTCAGAAGTCTTTCCACCACCCAGCATGAAGACAAATTAACCGACATGGTAATAATAACTTTATATCTGTATAAACATCTCAACTGGATACAGCCATTAAGTATGTGTTTTCGTTTAGCCCATTAAAATGGAAAATCCATATAAGCAACCACAGAAGGGCTGCATCCTGTGTAACGTGGAAGTGGATTATAAGAACATCCAGGTGAGTCGTGTGATACCCGAGTCCAAATGTACTTTTCAGTGGTGTTGAATGTAACATAAATAATCTCTTGTTTTGCAGTTGTTGTCCCAGTTCATCTCTCCACACACGGGCAGAATATACGGCCGGCACATCACAGGTCAAAGATTTTTCCCACATTCTGTATGCGGCCGTGCTTAATATTTGATGAAATAACACGTGATTGTATCTGCTACAGGTTTGTGCGGTCGCAAACAGAGGGAGGTAATGAAAGCGATCAAGAGGGCTCGCTCAATGGGTAACAATAATTATACGTCACTTTCATTACTTTAAATTTAGAACAGTTGTTTTTTTTTTAGTTTTGTTTTTTAATTTTTTTGTACTGATGAACATTATTTGTGACCAGTTGAAGGTGTTGAATTTAAATAATTTTTCCCCTGCTGCACATTGAGAAACCAGAACCAGAGTCAAACAAATATGGTGTTTAACTACGTGAGCTGGTCACAAAACTGAGAAACATCACTGGAACAATCCATCCTTTAAGGCAATTTGTTGGACTTTATCACAAGTCCTGGTTTGATGTGAACACCCCTCATCCTAAAACCTGTTTAAAAAAAACACATAAATGGTAACTCTGACTCTTAGCCACTCTGTTGGCATGATTGCATACGATCTGGTTAGTTTTATATTGATCACCATAACAAAGAAAGTTAAAGATGAAGGTTTTTTTTTCATCATTTTGAATGTTCAGTAGAAAATGGAGTTCAATAAGCAATAACATGAGAGGGAGTGCTGCAGTGCTGAATATCAGAATGGCTGTGATGTGGTCATAGGCACGTGTTGCTTAAGACGAAATAGCGTTATCAGATGTGTTTCCTAGTTAAAAGTGTGTCCGTGAAGGGTTTTGCCAGGTAGTTGCTCTCTCCTCAGTACTGCAGACCATACCAAAATACTTTCACCCATGCTGCCACAGACAGTTAGTGTAATTAATGGTTATTAGAAAACCTGTGACATGGAGTGACGCATATACACACGTGGACAAAATTGTTGGTACCCTTCGTTCAATTAAAAAAAAACTCTCAATGGTCACATAAATAACTTTAATCTGACAAAAGTAATAATTAAAAAAATTCTATGAATGTTAACCAATGAAAGTCAGACATTGCTTTTCAACCATGCTTCAACAGAATTATTAAAAAAAAAAAAAAAAAAACTCATGGAACAGGCCTGGACAAAAATTATGGTACCCTTAGAAAATACTGAAAATAATGTGACCAAAGGGACATGTTAATTCAAGGTGTGTCCACTAATTAGCATCACAGGTGTCTACAATCTTGTAATCAGTCAGTGGGCCTATATATAGGGCTCCAGGTAGTCACTGTGTTGTTTGGTGACATGGTATGTACCACACTCAACATGGACCAGAGGAAGCGAAGGAAATAGTTGTCTCAGGAGATTCTAAAGAAGATTATAGATAAGCATGTTAAAGGTAAAGGCTATAAGACCATTTCCAAGCAGCTAGATGTTCCTGTGACTACAGCTGCACATATTATTCAGAAATTTAAGATCCATGGGACTGTAGCCAACCTCCCTGGACGTGGCCGCAGGAGGAAAATTGATGACAAATCAAAGAGACGGATAATCCGAATGGTAACAAAAGAGCCCAGAAAGACTTCTAAAGAGATCCAAGGTGAACTTCATGCTCAAGGAACATCAGTGTCAGATCGCACCATCCGTCGTTGTTTGAGCCAAAGTGGACTACATGGGAGACGACCAAGGAGGACACCATTGTTGAAAACAAATCATAAAAAAGCCAGACTGGAATATGCCAAACTACATGTTGACAAGCCACAAAGCTTCTGGGAGAATGTCCTATGGACAGATGAGACAAAAATGGAACTTTTTGCCAAGGCAAATTTTGCTAATTATACTTGAAGCATATCAAGAAAAGAACACTGTCCCTACTGTGAAACATGGAGGAGGCTCTGTTATGTTCTGGGGCTGCTTTACTGCATCTGGCACAGGGTGTCTTGAATCTGTGCAGGGTACAATGAAATCTCGAGACTATCAAGGGATTCTAGAGAGAAATGTGCTGGCCAGTGTCAGAAAGCTGGGTCTCAGTCACAGGTCATGGGTCTTGCAACAGGACAATGACCCGAAACACAGCTAAAAACACCCAAGAATGGCTAAGAGGAAAACATTGGACTATTCTAAAGTGGCCTTCTATGAGCCCTGACCTCAATCCTATTGAGCATCTTTGGAAGGAGCTGAAACATGCTGTCTAGAAAAGGCACCCTTCAAACCGGAAACAACTGGAGCAGCTTGCTCATGAGTAGTGGGCCAAAATACCTGCAGAGAGGTGCAGAAGTCTCATTGACAGTTACAGGAATCGTTTGATTGCAGTGATTGCCTCAAAAGGTTGTGCAACAAACTATTAAGTCAGGGGTACCATCATTTTTGTCCAGGCCTGTTCCATGAGTTCATTTTTTTTATAATTCCGTTGAAGCATGGTTGAAAAGCAATGTCTGACTTTCATTGGTTAACATTCATAGAATTCTTATTTATTATTACTTTTGTCAGATTAAAGTTATTTCTGTGACCATTGTGAGTTTTTCTTTCATTGACCGACGGGTACCAACAATTTTGTCCACGTGTGTAATTAAACGTCCCAGTGATGTTACTGTTTACTGTCACCACTCATGGAATGCCTCTCGTCCAATCAGGTTATTTGGTCGTAACTAACTGTTGTATAAAAATGTTTTTTGTCTCTTGAACAGGTTTCATGTCTGTAACACTGAAAGATCCACAGTTTATCAAAGACCCCAACATCTGTGACATCAGACACATGGAGTAGCAAGAGAACACGATAATTATGACCTAATAATGAACTGAATAAAAAGCTGAGTGTGTCAACCTGTTTTTGTGAATCTTTACTTTTACTGTACTTGCTTTCATGACAAATTTAAATAGCAAACAAGGTGCAATGTATGCTAAATTACATAATGGTGACATTACATTTAATAAATTCTGCTATCACACAACTGCATATACTGTATTTTATTCTCAAATAATTTGTTTATTATAATGTATTAATTTAATAATTTTATTCAGTTAAAGGCTTTAATATATGAATAATTCTGTTTTGTCATAAAACATGAATATTTGCTGTAGTACAGTTTATATCTTCTAGTAACCCACTTACAGCCAGGTCCATAAGTATTTGGACAGGGACACAGATTTTGTATTTTTGTCTCTATACATGACCCCAATGAATGTTGCACAAAGGAGTCAAGGTGTGACTGAAGTGCAGACATTCAGCATTAACTCAACTGTTTAACAAAAATATTAATAACTGTTTAGAGCCTGGATTGTAGTTCCTACAGTAATTGAACTGACTAAGTAGTTTGATGGCCAAGTTTCTTAGTTATAGCAGAAACAATTTGGCACATTCTTGAAAAGGAATTAACTGGATAGTTCAGAAACTCCAGAAAGCCTGCATGACCATGAGACACAGCTAAAGTGGATGATCACATTATTTCCTTGCACGTGTGTGTGGATTGGCACCCTGTCCAGGGTGTACCCCGCCTCATGCCGCAAGTCTCCTGGGATAGGCTCTAGGCCCCCCGCGACTCTGAATACAGGATAAAGCGGTATAGATGATGAGTGAGTGAGGTGTTCATGAGGCATAAAAAAAGAAAACTGTGTCACTATCCAAATACATATGTTATAGTCATTAAATGTGATTTATTAATTATACATGTTTGGCTTTATGGCAGCCTATTTACACATTTACACTACTTATAAATGCAATTAAATGAAAAAGTAAATTAAAAGACAATTAATCAGGGAAAATTTCAGAACTGAAAACCGCATTGTTTAATTTATAATAAATGAACAGGATTTCATTGCTGTCTGTGGAAGTTTAATTTATAACTCAACTTGAGTAAAAAAGAAAGGAGAAAAAAAAACATAGCTAATTAAATAAAAAATGTAAAATCATGATGAATTTGCACATCCATTTAACACATTAAGAAAATAATAAATGAAAAAGGACACAAACATTTAAAATGTATACAAAAAGAAAGTAGCTTCTTTCAAGGGCATTCCACAAATATGAATGTACTAACAAAACAATACAAACAATGATGTCATTCTTTACTCATTAACAATTATAATGCTTGGCAAAAGGCTGTTGTAGAACAGTATTAAATCACTCGGGGATGAGAGGTTATTTGAAAATAATCAGCTACAGGTCGGTAACAGTTACTCTGCTTCATCATACCACCATACCAAGGCTTTAAAAAACCGGGGAGTTGCTTTGGTTCGGGCTGCTCACCTCCACCTCCGTGTCAGACTCACTTCCGGACAATGGCTCACTCAGCTCTGCGTCCACCTTTCTCCTTTTACCTTTCCATGACACACCTGTCGACTGAAATTTTCCCTTAAGCCCCGAACCCGAGTTCGTCCTTTTCTTCTTCCCTCCTTGACCAGACTGCATGAGAAGCAGCGGCAGTCTGGCGGGAACATCGACACCGTGGTCCTCAGCGCAGCACATCTGCAGTACGGGGAAACCCTCGAGACTCAGAGTCTGGCTGCATATCGACGGTGTGTTTGGGAACAGTGCTTTCAGTGCCGAACACAGCAGGATGTTCTCTTTGGGTTCTTCAGGGTGAGAACTTTCTTTGGCTAAAACAGTTAAAAAAGAAATATGCTATAATAATAATAATAATAATAATAATAACAACTTAAGTCAGAGAGCATGTTTATTATCCTATGTTACATTAAACTTTACTTCTGCTGTACATTTCTACTATTTATTAATATGAAGGGTTTTCAAGTCAACCTGGGAAAACCTGTGGATTGTGCAGAATAACAACACAGTCATGAGAGTAAAAACTACCTTTATTTCTCTATATAATCCCTGCTACACTAATGCACTTATTCCTGCGTTTCACTAGTGCTTGGATACCATCAAGGTAAAGATAATTTTATTAAAAGGGAGTTTTTACTCTCATAACCGTGTTCTGTTATACTGCACAATCAAAAGTTTTGGTTTAACTCGAATACCCCTTGTACTTTATCCCACAGCACTGTTGAATTCTGGGTTCTGGTTGGTCAGATCGTGTTGATCAATTTTCTATAAACAGCAGCTCTGACAATAGTTTACATTAAAGTACTTGTTTTAATAAAGTATTGCTTTTGCAGTAGCAGCTCATACACTGGGACTTGTACAGTGAAGTATTCTTTAAGGAAGCATTCCTTTTTTGCATTATTTAAGGAATCTCAATTATCAGTGGTTTGTAAGTTAAAGCTATAAGTATTTTTTCAGGGAAAGTCTTCAAGACAGACAAGTTCATTAAAAAGCAGTGTTTTTTTTAGGTATAATCAGTAATTCATATTTCCATTGTAACTGATTAAATCTGTTTTCGTATGTGCCTTTATACATTGTTTGATCGCTAACCCGTCTTTGGATATAATCCTTAAATTCAAGACGCATAAAACCACAGGACCTCTTACATTCACCATCTTGCTGTCTCTTCCTCCTCTCTCTGATGGCCTCTCTGAGCTCAGCAATCTCAGCCTGTAGATTCTCCACTTGACGTTCGCTCTTCTCCACTTTCACACACTCATTCTGGAATAAAACAAATTACGGTTTAAAACCAAGGCCGGGTGCAGTGCCTGAAAAATAAAGACAACTTTAAAACTTAAGCAGACACTTAAGTACCTTAATTTCTTTTAACAATGCGTCATTCATGTCATTGACTTTTTCCACCTCTCTGAGATCCTGCTCTGAAGAGAAGAATTTGGATCTAAGTGAAAGAGAAATAAAGTGTAAACCGAAGGTGCAGAGAACAAAAGGAGATAGAAACAGATTTTGGTTATGAATGATGGTCTGGCCCTGATAAACCTGGTAATATAAAAGGACAACAAAATCCAGAGTTACAATTACCACCTAAAGGTGACATACATATGTTCCTAAAACTAAAAATTATTTTATTCTTCTTCTTACTTGCCAACTCTAAAATTGTATAATTATAAATGATAAGCAAAATGTTTATCATTTAAACTTTTTAACTTGTGGAGTCATGTTCATGAGTGCATCTATTAAACATCTTATTTTGGTTATCATTTACTTCATAACAGTGATAAATAATAAATAACATCCCAATTCAGGACGACCAGTATAACTACTATTAATAATAATAATAGTAATAATAATAATATTGGCACTGTGTTTGGGCATTGTTGGAGCTCAGTGTAACTCAACAGAATTGAACGTAATCAGCTTTTTACTGCACCTGTGTTGTTTTATTGCTTGACATTGACTCAGAGAAGGACATGTAGCGGAGACTCTCCAGTAATCCTGCTGCTCCAGTGTTCCCAGGTTGCTTACTGAGACTGGGATACTACTGTATTGACTGAAGCACATCAGAGTTCATAAACTTTAGACATATTACAAACTTAACCATTCACCATGTTTATCAAATTGTTTATAATGTTGTTGACTAGTTGCTCAACTAGTTCCTGTACTATAATGTGAGCAGCAGCTGGTCCTGACCTGCCGGTCCATATAAAGGCTGTGTACTCGAGGCGGTGAGTGGAGTGTGACGTCACCTCAGACGGTGTGAGAAGTAAGAAAATGAGTTCCTGATACGGCAGCAGCTTTCTCAAGTTCTGATGAACCAACTGCTCTTTCAAAGTCATTTTCTGACTGGTGTTTCTCCGTTGGCGATACCAGCCAATCACATTCTCCTTTATTCAAAACAGGAAGATTCCTTATTGTTATAATCATCATACACAGTGAAAACAGTCACAATGAATCATACGCAAGCTGATTGCGTTCCTACAACAGCACATCTCCAAGTCTTTTAATTTCCTTATATAACAGCGATTTGCCACAGATTAAATGATGTGATGTCAATGAGCTGAACCACACTCCTCTAGAGAACAGAAGAGGTGAACTTATTATTATCATGAGGTCACAATAGGGGGGAAACCCTAATTGGCTTGTTTAAGCACCAGACATAAACAAAAACTGACAAAAAGCTGTAAATGCTATTTCGCATGTTTCTTTTTTTTCATACATGAACAATGAAGTCCCATTGATTTGTGGGACTCATAAGTCTGTGACTTCACAGACTTCTTATCAAACCAGAAATTCAAAGGTATTGAAGATGATTTACTGTAGGTGTTCGGAAAATACTCTGACAATGGTCATACCTCTTTGAGATTGGACAAGGCCTGTCTGATCTTCTCTTTGTCCACTTCACAGGCGTTGTTGTAGAAGCTTTCAAAAGAAGGACGTAGAAATATATTATTATGCTAAATACAAATACATAAACTAAGTATTAAAGCAGTAATAAGAGCATCTGGCATACCTGTGAGTTCTCCTGCATGTGATGTGTTTCTGAATATCTGAAAAAGAAAAGCAGCTCATTCGCTTAAAGAACAAAACATTATTCAATCAGTAGAACTAAAAAGACATACAGATAGTTTGGCTAGGTTCAAGATTATTTCACTAGCTAAGGTGTCGTTTTTTTTGCACACACACTTACTTATTGTGTGTACAAACTGTATGTGGTCCGTCTGCGAGTCAGTGATTTTGCTCTTCTCCTCTCCAACGCTCTCACCGAGTAATAATCCCTCCTGTTTGATACACACCAAGCACAGACACTCAGAACTGACCAGGGTTTATCTCAGGATACTTATTTATAATATGTTCATATAATGTTCACACACGTTGATATTTGGAATAATTGGAGTACTTCATTGGATGTCCCTGAGAAGTGGATGGGTTCACATATAAATCTAAGGTTTTTGCTAGCTCCTGTTAGCTCTGGACTGTCCAGTACATGTCTAAAACTACAGCATGATTTCTGTAAAGCAGCGCTGGAGCAATACTTTCTGTTATAAGCTCTGTGCAAATAAAATGTATTAAATTGAACTGAATTAATATGAGTGTTTGCTGTAATACCAGGTGTAGAGACTCACCACATCAGAGTCACAGTTCAGATGATGAAACATTAATGAACTCAGAACGAAGCCGGATGTTCTCACAGTGGTGGTGTACTCCTCCATACTGCCGCTTTCAACAATAATTATTCGAGTTTATTTACACTGCTATTATTGTTTATTAAACCTTTAAAAAAAACCACACACACCGAGCACAATTCGAGTCTACATCAGCTATTCGCCTGCAACAATGACAGCACACAGCTCTACCTCACGCTCTGCCATCTTTATAAACTTTTCACTGTGAGACACTGCCTCTGTTTTCTTCGTGTTGATTAGGTTTATTGTTTACAGTGATTTCGGTGCAGCGCCACCGCGTGGCCTGGAGGAACATGCTCTATCGCTACACGTTGCACTGGGAGTACATGGGGAGCATAATGTCAAGCAAAATACCTGTATTTTTTTGTAAAGTTGACATTGAGCCAACTGATCACCTTTTCTTTTCTTGTGTGTGTATTCTGGTATCTTTTGGGACAATATGTCTTATTGTTTGAAGTCAAGCATACGATCAGTGTCTGCTTTTGGTAGAAAGCATATTATGTTTGGAACACTGCTGGATGATAAGAAGAATGTGCTTTTCATTAATATAATGCTGATTCTGGGCAAAAATGGAAAACTTTTTTTTTTCAATCTTAAGAAAGATTTTATTTGTAATTATTTTCCATCTTTGTAGCATATGAAAGGTAAATTTATATGAAGAGGTGATTTATTAGAGGAGGAATAAAGAGACCCTTTACAAAATCCTTCGGGTGCGTTTTTGCGAACGACCCAAAATAACCGGCCTCCTGTTGAGTTTAGCCCAGGACATGCAGCGCGAAAGTTGTTCGGCTCAATGAGCTCTAAATGTGTACAGAGTTTCGTGTGCCTACGTGAAAGTGTGTATGAACTATCCAGCAATCCTGGGAACTATCCTGGGGGCCCCGGGCCACGAGAGTCTCAGGCATCCTGATGGCAGCAGATTCCAAGTTTCTGCCAAGTTTCATGAGTTTTTGAGCATGTTAAGACCCCTGAAAAGTCCAAAAGGGTGGAAAAAAATAATCCTTAGGAAAACAAGAGGGTCCTGCGCACCATATAGTTCAAAAATAATCCTTAGGAAAACAAGAGGGTCCTGCACACCATATAGTGCTTGGCCCCTAATAATAATAATGCAGTCAATACTTGTTCAGGGCTCCTTTACCACAAATTAATTTCAGTGCCAGTTTCTTATCGGGTCTTGTTGCCAGGTCTACACTCAATTGGATCTGAGTTGGTGAGGCTGAAGGACTTTTCTCAATGGACCTACAGCTGGGCTTGAACTGGGTACGTTTTGATCAGGGAACCTTAGCCACCGAGCTCCCACAACCAGCTCATACATACTGTACAATACATATGTATTTGCATCACACTTCATTATTGTAATGATTAATAGACAAATTTTCACCGGTCTGAGTGTGTGTGTGGGTGTTGACTAACTGCTGACTGGTGTTTCAAAATTGGCCATAGTGTATGATTTTATGGGAGAATTGTGCCATGCTATGGGTGGCACCCCATCCAGGATATACCCGGCCTTGTGCCCTAAGTTCACTGGTATAGCAGTTTTTATAATGAATGGATGAATTAATACATCTTAAAAATTAATTACTATATTGGTTTTCTTATCTTTTGGCATTTTACATGTCCATGTCTTGTATCCATTCCATGGTCCTTAGTGCATTATGTATGCACCGCAAATCACCTTACTTCTATACTAAACAACAAGTGCCAAAATAGTAGTGTTTCATTGTTTTTGGTTGTGATAATATGCACTTCCTGACATCATATTTTTTTGCACACTATATAGTGCACGATTCTTGGCTAAACACGTCTTTCTTGTTTCATGCAAAAACATTATGGTTATAATGTTCAAACTGCAACCTAATGCAAAACAAATATTGAATGTTAAAGCAAACTGAGCCTCTCCTTGTAAACCTCATCTTGAATTGCATTTCACATTTGTTTGATTATTGCATAATAGTGGTAATTGCCAATTGCGATTTGTGATGCAAATACTTGGACACTGCACTAAATAAATAACCAGTTTCCAGGAATAGGTGAGTTATTCCCCAGTCTAAGTAACCTGATGTGTATGACATTGTGAGTTAAAAATAAAGCACGTGCTGCATAAAAGGGGGCCTAAAATGTTCAGATATCTGTCCAATTATTTTATTTTCACGAAAGGCATTTGGTCTTGACCTTAAAACATTAATATATTTTAATTGTACTATTCCTTTTCTGAAAAGAACTTTCATTCAAGTTCCATTCACATGTGAATGTGTTCAACAACTTAGAACATTGCTCTTTGGTTGCAGACCACCCAGTTTTAATTGAGCAAAAAGATAGGAGCAGACAGTCTTTAAAGGCGTTAAAGTGAAACAACACCTTTTTGTTTCAAACTGCTTCAAACTTATGTCACCAAATACTACTACTACTACTACTACTACTACTACTAATAATAATAATTTTTTTTTTCTTTTTAATGAATGTTTTTCTGTGTCTGTATTACAGCTTCTTTTATTTGTTTTGAAGGTTCTCTGCTTTAGGAGGTGAAGTGCATGCACAACTTGATCATGGTCTAGTGATTAACTTGGCCAGTCTAAAACCTTCCACTTTTCCTTTCTGATCATGTCTCATTTTACTGCATCATGAAGTCTCACACAATTAGATCCTGACTTTTTGTAGCTCATTTCTGCAATTCTTTACAGATTACAATGAGTTTCTTATTTTTTGCTTCTTACTGATGATTAGTGGTTTGCTTTTTGCGGCATGGCCAATGTATTTCTTCTCTTGGAGTTACACCAGTGGATTATGTTTTTCTTTTTCAGCATTCCAATTAGTTGCTTGTCCAATGGCTCCAATAGATTGCATATAGATTGCAATAAATGCATCTATTTAATCTATATAATTATTATTATTATCAAGAAGGTGGACTCTTTGAGCACTTGAGAGATAAAATGTTCAATGTAAAATGACTAATATGTAATTATAATATATGTAAATAAAAGTCTAAATGTCAAAAAAAGGGGAAAATAAAGTGTTAATAAAGTGTTAACTGTAACCCTACTTTTGGCCCACCCTGTATATACTGTAGTACTGTAGTTTAACATTTTTTTATTTATTTATATATACATCAAGTGTTGCACTGCATTTCACTTATATATAAATACATTGATATATAAATAATTGATAAATAAATAATAATATATATATATATATTTATTAAAACAAATTATTTATATATAAGTGAAATTCAGTGCAACACTTGATGTTCAATTGTATTTACGACTTTAATCTATTTAGGAGTTTCTTTGTATTATTAAATACGATAAGGTGTTACAGCGCCGCCAGCTGGAGGTCGGCCTGAACTGAAGGCGGGACGGATGAAACCATTCGAGGTGAAATAGGGGAGGCGCTCTGTTTTTTTTTTGCTTCACTTCTACCATGTTGCTAAAAATGTTGAAATGTTGTACTTGAACTTTGTTACTAGACTAAAAACTGATGGTTTGAGAGAAAAAACAGAGTTCGAAGCCGAAACAGACGTCCGGAATGAAGGATGAGAATGTTTCCGGTAGGCGACTGTGAGACGTTTTCGGTATGGACTTTATTTGTGTATAATGCTGTTTATGTTGTTTGTGGGACGTGTTTACAGCTGCGGGTTGTCTAGTCAGGTGATAAGTATAAAGTAAAACCCGAGGTCTGTTCAGAAGCGCTAATTTATAATGCACAAGATGCTAAAAAACGCTTCGCAAATGTCTGAAGTTCGCTCGTGTCGGCGGAACACAACACTAAAGCTTCCCAGTTTCCCAGAGGATTAGCACAAGGTAGGACTTTCTGTAAGAAACAGGCTACAGTACGTCGCTCTGCTGATTCAGATGCATTCCTGCTTAAGTTACAGAAAACCATTAATTCATTAATTATCATTGTAATACTGAGCAGTCATTAAACACTTAAAAACATTGGTATCTATATACAGTACATAAAAGAGAGGTTTTGTCTGTACATCTGTGATCAGAACTCTTTCAGCAACATCTTGATGTCTGAGAAGAATTCATAATCAGTTGCTTGCTCGATGTAAACAAACACCGGCACCATTAGATATTTAAAAAGTCTAAACTGAATTTTTTTTTTTTCACTGAAATTAGTTAATATTTTCACTGCTGAAGTAACAGCGCTGAATTAGTAGAAGTGACTTTTAACACGCTGGGGACAGTTTTAAGACAAAACAATCTTTATCTGATCTACCTTTTCTGATTTCTCATCTGAAATTCTCTTTCCGGTTACCCAACAGGGAGTGTTTTTGGCTGATGACGAAAGAAGTACAACTTATCGTAATCATTTTTCTATAATCTTTTCTATATCCTCTCTTTCCCATATTGGTTGTAATAAGATGAAATGACGGTCAGAATCCTGCCATGAACTCGGAACATTTTGGACTATTTCCTAATATCTAGCCGCCAATCCAGGTCAAACCAATACCATATAATGTTGCCACACCCAATTTTTTTTTTTCCGTGAAATTACAGTTTACAAAAAAAAAAGAAAGAAAGAAATTCAGGAGTTCATCTTTGTTGCATGCAGACATCTGTGTGGGCTTCAACCTGGAATAATAGTATCACTGATTAAATTAAAGCTGATCAGTTTATTCGCAGCTTTTTATTTATTCGCACTCGCACCTTGCACCTCCATGGTCCGGGTTCGATTTCCTTCTCTGTGTGAACATGAGATTGCATGTTCTCCCCGTGCCTGGTGGGTTTCCTCCCACAGTCCAGAGACATGCGGGTTAGGCTAATTGGCATTTCCAAATTGCTCATAGCGTTTGAACGAACGTATGAGTCTGTGGTGTGTGTGTGTGTGTGTGTGTGTGTGTGCTCTTCAATGGATTTGCAACCTGTCCGGGGTGTACCCTGCCTCGTGCTCTAAGTCTCCTGGGATAGGCCCCTGGCCCTCCGCGACCCTGTATGTAGAATAGACGACGATGAGTGAGTGAGTGATTTTATTTTTAGCTTTAACCTTTTAACTACTTTTACAAACTCCGTTCCTGTCAATGATGGGTTACTAACGGGTTAATGGGTTAGTAATGGGCTACCCCACCTGGTTATATATAATTTTAATTAATAACAAAAATTACAATGTTGAAAGAATGAAAGTATAACATTTAGAAGGTCCAGGTGTAAAAACTTGAATTATACAATTAACTAAACAAACAAACAAAAACAGTTAAATAGAACAGATACAGTATAAGCAAACTTAAAACAAAGAATATGTAAAATATATAATAACAATAGACAGACTAAACCACAAAAAAATAAAGAACTCAAAAAAGAAAAAAAAATAGAGGTAATAAACAAGTAAAAAAAAAAAAGATGAGCAATACATTCTTTCTGTTGGTTGCAGAATGTACATGGATCCGCAATGTCCAATTCTCTGCAGTTATGGAATTAACAGGATAAATACAATGTAATATTTTAAAGTGAACTTCTTTAACCTTGTTATCTGAGAGAAGTCATGTTTTTTCCAATTTATATGATCAATTATTGAAGCCCAATAAAATTTTCTTTTTGGAACTTTCTTGTTTTAGGTTATGAAGGGTTTGACGTATATGTTTATTGCTATAAATGTTGAGAACACGTTATATGGTCAGTTCATTGTATATAGTTATTATTTCAATTAAACTAAGATGTAATTTTACAAAGTTGCAATAAGCCACTTGGGATAGCATATCACTGATTTAAATTCTCTAAAAGGAATAGGAAATTCACATTTGTTTATGAAAGTACACTACCTGAACCATCAAGTAACAAAGATATGTGATCAATACCTTTTAGATGCCATTTTGAAAAAAAAAAGTGACTTCCTTTTTTCCATAATGTGGAAAAATTGTGGACATAGAAGATTTTCCAGGCTAGCGGTGCTTGCAGGTGACTTATCAGTCAATTTGGTAGATAATTTTCCTCTCTGTGTTTTCTTATTTCCAAGAACTGCATTTTATTTCTGTGATCTGTTTTACACCTGGTTATAATAAAATATCTGTTTGTTAGATGATGAATCAACATCATGTATGCTTGTTTTTAAGCCTTAACTTTTAAATGCGAAACTAAATTGTTTTAATTTTAATTGATCATTTCTATCTGCAGGATTTGTTATGTCTAGATCATTGATTAATTTGTTTCTTTGTGCCACTTATTTGTCATATTTTATCATTATTGCAGAGTAGACCTAATTCTAAATTGTCTCTTCAGGTTGTTTTTATTTCTGTTTGCATTTAAGTTTTTAAGTGTTACTCAGCAACACTTCTGACTACAATATATATACCGTAATAATTCTAAAATATTACCATGTTTTTTTCTGAAATTATTAAGCATGGAAAACTAATTGTCACCACTCTCTTTTAAAGCTAATTTGAGAACCTTGTATTAAGGTTACCATGAATGATAAATATTAATATGTTTTTGTCACCGCAGATTGTTAAATTATGGCTTAATCCCACATCACCACCACCAAAGCACATTTCTGTGGCCTGTGACCCATTTCCAAACCAGCAAACATATCTGCAAGACTTGACCTTGTCATAATTAACCCATATAATTCATACTATACCACTACACTCCAAAACAAAACCATCCCCAATGATTTTCATTAGCTAGACATTACAGAGAAATAGAGTAACTTGATTATTCCTCCTGTGTTCAGGTCAGCTGACTCGAGTGTGCTCCACCACTGGATAAGGCCTGAAGTAAAATGGAGGCTACATGCTGGGATGTGATATTTTGGATCCTCCAGTTGTGGTTGTGTGCAGTTTTGGGGCTCATTGTGCTGCCTGCTATGTTTGGGGTGTCACTGGGCTTCACCGATGTCTACATTAAACTGCTCGTCAAAACACTGGAGGTAAAGCTAAACACATCTCAAGGGGTTCGAATGAATTTGACAGTTTAAGTTTAGATGTGGACAACATGCTCTTGTTTCTTTCTAGAACCAATATCGGTCAAAATCACTCTATCCTATTAATTTTCCTACAAATATAACGTTCTAAGACATAATTTCCATGAATCAATAGCCTGATAGCTTCAGACAATATGGTTGGCTAAACAGCAATTGAAGATACGTTAATGTCCTTTGTCCACATGACTTCCAGGTTAAAAAGACTAAAACTTCTTTCAGTTGTCCCAGAAGACATTCTTTACAACATGATGGCATTCTGTAAGGCTTTGTTATTGTTTATATATTACAGGAGGTCCTATTTTGTCTTAAACCACTTCTGCACCTGTGACATCCCTGAATGACTGAATGTGGTTTAAACCAGGGATTTACTCAAGATGATTTTAGAGGACACTGCTTTCTACTACTTAGTTTACAGTATTACTGTACCCTTGGAGAAATCATCCAATACCATACATACTTTTGCTAATTAGCCATCCTTTATATTTGAGCAACATGCAATCAGTACATAATCAGTAGGCATACAGTCAGTATTTTGCCAAGCCATGAACTCCTTCTTTAATGATGTTTTTAAAGCTCTGTTCTATGTCATATGCTATACCCGGCGTGTGAGGATGTTTGTTAAAGGTCAACCAAAAATAAACATGTTCTGTGGGCAGTGGGCCACCCGGAGGATCCAAAGAGGGCGAAAAGAACAGATTGAACTGCCAGCACATCTCCCCAATGGTAAGATTGTTTTTTAAGGTAAAATGTATCAAAGTGGTCCCTCTGGGAAAAGCCTTAAGTTGCCCTGTGTTCTGCTATTACACTTTCACACAGGGTTAAGGGTTGCCCCTTTTATAAAGATGTTCCTATTTTTTTTTTTTTTTGGTTTCAGTTCATCTGCAATATTTTAAGTGTTATTTAGTGTCAACAAACTTAATGCTAAAAATGTTTATTACTTATGCACTGGTCATTAAACTGTGCCCCAGGGACCTCCGAAAGTCCATGAAGTCTTGTCCCAATTAATGTACTATATATATTGTTGTTAATGGGTTTTTGACTGCTGTGGTTAAGGGGTTGCCACAACAGACCATACAATACACATATACAGCTTGGCACAGCCTTTACTCCCGGTTGCCCTTCTTGACACAACCCTCCCATTTATCTGGTGCATCCAGTGGCTGGGGTTTGGGCATTGGCTGGGAATCGAGCCCTGCCCTTCCGCATGGCAGGCAAGCAACTTACTACTGAACCATCAGGTGTGGCCAATTATTATATATTATATACTATATTATAGATTTCTAATAGTTAATGTCCTATATTAAAATGAAGGGTTTCCAAAACACAATTGGTTGGGAAACTTTATAATAGCAGCACTTAAATGTTAATCCATGTGGCCTTTGTCTCACACTTCTCTAGCTGATGGCCTGTGTGAAAGTGTGAACCAGCTCCTGCACCTTTTTTTTCTTTTTTTCTTTTTTTTTCTAGTCTCTGCAGCATCCCTGCACCAATGCACATTTTAAATATGGAGCTTGTTAAGTTAACTTTTTTATGTTATGAAAATATGCAAATGTCATGCATTAGAGTGCAATAATTTTTTTGACATTTTATTTGCTGGACATAACCCACATCAAACAAAGGCAATGTGCAGTAGGTCAATGATTTCATAAGTTTGGCTGAACTTTAACCAGCTTGAGAAACACACAGATCATCACCAGGGACTATTAAAGGATGCTGTATCTCTGTACACCAGATAGGATTAGAGTTTTGCTGAATATGATATTGGTTCTTTTACAAAAGACTTTTACAAAACTCAATTTCAGTAATTGACTGTGTCAGTATAAAAAATGCTACAAATTCACATATCTGATACCTTCACTAATTGTAATAAGCGCAAGGAAGATAGCTGCTATTTGAGTTAAGACTGAGTATATATTATAGCAGACCTACATTGGACCCTGCATGTCAGCTCAAAAACCAAGCTTTTTTTGCATTAAAATAATATTTTGGATCACTCAGAAAGGTACTTGGTAAGGTAATGTCCTCTTTTCTCCAAAAATGTAACAAAACTAAAAAATTTTTGTTTAAAGGTTGTGCTAACTTGTGGCTATAAGCTTTCATTGCATTTTCAGACACCTATGAGAAATCATTGGTGTTCTGAGATGGGTTCTAAGGATTGCTTGTTATTCCAGGAATCATCCAGAAGGATGACGGTTCTATGGAAGACGAGATAGGAGAACTGCGGCGCTTTCATCCACAAGCTCTCAACGGGGGAGACTTTACACTCTGTGATGTCTTTTATTTTTGCAAGAAGGGCATAGAGAGCATCGTGGAAGATGAAGTCACTCAGCGATTCACATCAGAAGAGCTGCTTTCCTGGAACCTTCTGACTCGCACCAACAACAACTTCCACTACATTAGTGTACGAGTCACCATCATGTGGGGTCTGGGCGTATTTATCCGCTACTGTGTCCTCCTACCACTCAGGTGAGGAGGGTCAAGGCAGCATGGAGCACTGGTTCTCTACTTTTAATTGCATCTATACCATTGATCGCAGTTTGCATTTCAGAAGGCATTTACAGAATGAATGTGTTTCATTTATGATCCTTGTTTTTCTTGTTGCTATTTTATGAGCTTTTGGAGTTTTGACAGAGGAAACTAAAGTGTTTTAGTGGACACGGGTCATAATGCAGCATAATGCAAAATAATGTTACATTAGTGTACATCTCACTCAGTAGTTCAGTTTAACTTATACAGCATGTTTAACAATAGTAATTGTCAAAGTAAAAAAATAAAAGTAGTTTGAAAAATGTGGGTAAATATGTATAAATTATAGTTTAGTTGTCCATGGTGAGCCTGGCTAATGGTGGCAAGAAAAAAAAAAAACCCTGACATGACAATAGGAAGAAACCTTAAGGGGGAACCAGACTCAACAGGGAACCCCTCCTCATTTGGGTGATATTAGATAGATATAGCAGGGATCAATTTGCAGTCATACTGTGTGCTATGAGCCTGAGATTAGTATAATGAGAAAGGTATTTAAGTTCATATGATATCCATTTTTGCTGTTGGAGGCTCAGGTACAAAGCTGTATGTGTGAAATTCATGTTGTTCAGTCATAAACTATTGAGCAACTATAGTCACGAGACATCAGAGAAAATGTCCCTGCATCAGCCAAGTCCAAGATCATCTTCATGTTCAAGTGGAACCATCCCCAGTCACTGCAAGCTCTCCAACCAGAAGGTGTCGGACAAGTTCGGAGAACAGAAGGGGTCAGGAATGCTGGCAACTCAGGAATGCCATGTGTAGCTTGACCGAGAGAGATAGAGAGAGGAAAAACAGTTGGGTTTACTAATATGCTACTATAGATGCTACTTCTTTAGTCAAACCCCTTTGTTACAGAGTTTTTTTAAACAAAACAAAAATTTTATCTATATAATGTAAACATATATTTTGTGCAGAGTATAACAGGGACTCTGGCAGAACTCTCTAGATCGTTAGCAAACCTGAGTGTTTAATGAGAGCGGGGAAAACGGCATCCAAACATACCATAATACTTGACGTTCATGAGCCCCCCCCCCCCATATCTGCACCTTTACCTAAGACAAATCTATTCACAGGAGACTTGGCTAAATAAATAATATTTCTGCCTAGATTAAAAACTGTCCAGAACGTTAATTTTAAACTTTGGTAAAAAAAAAACTGTTCAAACAAGGTACCAACAAGCAAGCAATCTGCACCCTTTAATTGAAGTAGACCATTTAGTGCTTTATAGGTCAAATGTAGTACAGGGATCTGTTATGCAAAATTCACTTTTTAGTATTTTTTGACAAATGGATCACCATTGTACATGTACAGACAAAAACATGAGGAGAAAAATATTCCTTTTTCCATTTTTAATGTGGCCAATTTTTTCATTATGTGACCTCATTTGCTCAGCTCTTCTGTTCTATTGTGTGGTGTGGATCAGCAGTAACGCATTTACATAAACACTGAGAGGACACATTTGGAAAAGAGGCAAAATATAAAAAGTTTGAGGTACAAAAAATGCCTTTTAAAGAGAATATTAACAGACACATTTTAATAGACGTCTGGGAGTTAAGGTAAAGAAATAGTAAAATATTGGACTTTTATGCAAATACTTTATGCAAAGACTTCTAAATATTGGAAAATTATGCAAACTGTGATAGCTACATTTAAAGTGAAAGGTAATTATTTACTGCTACTTCTTTAGTCAAACCCCTTTATTACAAAGAGTCTTTTTACACAAAATAAAAATGTTCTCTTCTTTTATTTACCGCATAAATGAACAGGGTCACCTTGGCTTTTATTGGACTGAGCTGGCTGGTGATTGGCACATCGCTTGTAGGTCTGCTACCCGGCAGCAGGTAATCTTTGGTTAAAGATAACATGAAGGAAGTGTTTGTTGTCCATGAGTAATGGTTCCAACAGATGACCAACAGCTGATTTAAATGTTAACTTTTGGGTTACTTTTCAGGATAGTTAGGTTCATATGAAGTTAGACTTTGTGTTGAAAGAAAAATCTTTTTCCCCTTAGTATGAAAGACTGGATCAGTGATCTGATTCACATTACGTGCTACAGGATCTGTGCCAGAGGACTGTCAGCCACCATTCGCTATCATAATAAGTGCGTAACTGTTTCAATCATCCTTTTTCTGCTTTATTTCATCACATTCATTTCAAATGCTGATGACATGCATGTTTATTATTGCAGAGAAAATCGCCCGAAGAAAGGGGGAATCTGTGTGGCAAACCACACCTCTCCAATCGACATCGTCATTTTGGCCAATGATGGATGTTATGCCATGGTAGGGCTATCAAATGGGATTAATTGGTTTCTAATCCCGTTTGGTATTGGCACTACTTATTTTGGTGGGATGATGGCTTAATGGTTAGCACTGTCACATCAAACCTCCAGGTGTGGGGGATCAAACTTTGCATTTGTTCTTTGTGCATGGAGCTTGCATATTCTCCCCAGGCTTTCTGGACATTTTCTGGGTAATCTGGTACCAAAGCATTTCCAAAGTGTCTCTGTGTGAGTTTGTGTGCGCATGTAGGTTGCTGTAAGGTTGGGATCTTCAGCAGCATAACTTCCCTTTACAGCAATGACTGCTGGCCTGACTTCATAAGTCACTTCAGCCAACCATCGGTCAGAGCCAATGGATGGATTAAAAGTTGATAGCGGCTTCTTATTTTTCCACAGCAGTTGCTGAACAGGATATAGACTTTAGTGCTGTGAGTACTTATAGTCTTTGGGATAGAATCCTCAGGGCCTCATAAGGACTTTAGAATGAGAACAGAAGATTGTGGGTGTGTTAGACATAGGTAGGGATGAGCTTGTAGGTGTTAAGACATACATATACATATAGGTACATATAGGTATGGACATCAAAGTTGCTCTGGATAAGATTGTGTTTAAATGTAAGACAGGAACATTAACTCATAGGGCTTGTGACAGATGCAGAACTTTTCAGTCTCAAGACAGGAACATGAACGTGTCGATCTTGTTGCAGGAGCGAACATGTAGGTCTCAAGACAAGAAAGTGAACATGTTGAAAGCCTTGTGACAAGAGCAGAACTTAGTCTCAAGATGGGAACAGAAACTTTTTGTGGCAAGAGTATTTAAATTTGCTATAACGTGCTAAATCAAGTATACATGGAGCTTGTAACTTGTTAAGGTGTCTGTTATCTGTTCCTGTAGGTAGGTCAGGTTCATGGTGGGATGATGGGGGTAATCCAGAGGGCAATGGTGCGATCCTGTCCACATGTCTGGTTTGAGAGATCGGAGTTGAAGGATCGTCATGCAGTGGCCAAGAGGTAACAAAACAAAAAAATCATGCTGAAATTTAGGGAGTTTGAACCAGATATGTAACTACCTGCATGCAAAATTTATAGACACGATGCAGACTTTTTTTTAGCATTTATCAGTTGTTTGAACTCACATTAATTCAAGAGGTGGTCGTGTTCTTTATTATTTTTTTTTTTATCTGCTCCTTTTTGTTCTGTAGGCTGAGAGATCATGTTGCTGACAAAACTAAGCTGCCCATTCTTATCTTTCCAGAGGGTAAGAACATTTCTGGACCTGCATACTTTACATTCTTTGTAAAACACATTGTTAGAGCAATGGCTTCAAATGTTAAGAGATCTAGATTTACTCATTATTACATTTCAGTTTGCATGAGATAAAAAGTTTAAAACATGACTGAAGTTTTTGTGTTCCGGCTGGTTCTACAAGGCAGATTAAAGAAAACAAGGTGACAGGAAGACGACAGTAACTTAAGTCAAGATAGGAACCGCAGATCAAACCATTTCTAATATGTCATAGGGAGGGGTGGGCTTTGAGTAGGTATTAGTTAATATTGGATTATTTAAAAGACCTAAAGCTTTCAGTAATTTCAGATTCATATGGCAGTTGGTTCATCTGCAGTTTGTGTTGGGGTGGGGGGTGGAGTTTAGGGGTGAGAAACACTTTGTGTTTGTGTTAGAGTAATAACACGCTAGTTTTTAAGTGCCGTGTTAAAAAAAGTGGGGCTCCTACTTGAATTGTGTGAAGCTTGGAACATCTGTTAAATAATACCTATTTCCTTAAGAATTAGTTCACCCCTGGGCCAAAATTTAAAACTTTTGTCAACTGATTTTGGATTCTTTTCACTAGGGGGGAAAAAAAAGCAAAAATCTTTAATCTGGGGTATCAATGGATGTTGACATTTAGATAGAATTGAAAGCCTTTAATATTTGGTTAATGCACCTAAACCGAACAGTGTTGAATTGTAAGTTGATGATAACCAATACCAGGACAGTCAAGAGTAATTTTCTTTCCTCAGAGCGTATATTTTTAATGATATTCAGCAGCGTATGGAGACAGTTTGGCCAAAGTGTCCTTTTAAAAGATCGATTCCAGCAGCTTTATGTTGCAGTAATTGCAGGTGGCTGCTTTATTCAGAACTGCTGCTTCAGCATTCCTACCTAAACTGAAAGGCTCGGTACATTGTCCCAGGAGCATTAATTTGGGTTAGAGTTGGCTGCATTACAACATTGTATTGTGTATCAAAGGCTAAAAAATGGTAATAAGATTTGACTTCTTGCACTGAAGGACTGCAAAGTCGGGAGGAAATAAATGAACTGTTGAGGTAATTCAGATGAGTGTAAATTCACTGCCCCAAGTATTATGAGCTAGACAATGTTCTCCTTATTTGAAGTAGGCTTTTTTTCGTTGTTGCACTGGTGCTACAGAAATGTTGTAGTTAAGAATTAAGACTTAAAAAAGTTTATATCCTCTTTGCAACCTGACATCTGGACTGTTTGCCTCTGTGGTTTGTCAACAAAAGAATATTAAATTGGTGCGTATAATTGGAATAAATAAGTGATTTAAACTTGTCTGTATAATCAGTGTTCAAATAAAATGCAGTGACTGTTTGCAAGTTAAATGTAAATTTACACAAATTCAGGAGTGAGTCATAACATGTGAATTTTCTTTTTTTGCATACCACATTTCCTGTGAACAATGTCTGAATTCTATGTGCATCATTCATTCATTTATTTAAATCTTTGGTTTTCCCCTATGATAGGAACTTGCATCAATAACACATCTGTCATGATGTTCAAAAAGGGAAGTTTTGAAATCGGAGGGACAATTTATCCTGTAGCAATAAAGGTATTTGTAGTCCCACGCATTTAATGTTGGCTACCCTAACAGAGTAAAGCTGTGTTGCTGACAGCATGATGTACACTCCTGTCTTTCCCTGCCTCTCTGTCTGTCCTCCTGTCTCAGTATGACCCTCAGTTTGGAGATGCTTTCTGGAACAGTGCAAAGTACAACATGGTGAGCTACCTCCTCAGGATGATGTCCAGCTGGGCCATAGTATGTAACGTCTGGTACCTTCCACCTATGAATCGCCAGGTAGGAAAAGAGAATATTATGAAGGAAATGACTGCTTAGGTCTTAACATGTTTGATTCTGATGGGTTGTTTTATTAGGAAGGAGAGGACGCTGTGCACTTTGCCAACAGAGTGAAATCAGCTATAGCGCAGCAGGGAGGCCTGATTGATCTATCCTGGTGAGAATACAGTTGTTGCCTGTTATAAGGAAAGTCAACAGCATTGTGTTATACATGTTCTTTGGGCTCTTAAAGTATCATTAGTCAAGCACACAACATATAATATTGATATTGATTTTTTAAGCGTTAACATAAGTACATTTATGACCTGATTACTTGCACCATTTTAGCTAGCCTGAAAAGATTTTCAGTGTGCAATGAATAATCAGTCATTGTACTTGTTCCAAGATTTTCTTTAAACACTGCTATTTTTTATTTAGGTTAGAGCTCAGATCAGAGATTTACATTCCTACCATGCAGAAGCCATACACGATAGTCTTCTGAAAGCCAAGAACAACTAATTAAACTAGTGGAATCAGGTGTGACAACTTATGGGTTGGAGTAAAACCCTGCACACACACCTGCCCTTTCTGGAGAAGATTTGACACCTTTGGTTTATACGATGGTCAACAGCAGAAAATTAACATAACCCCCACAAACATTTAGCCTAAGTACCACCTATCATTTGACCCTATCCAGACACTACAGCAATGCTAACTAGCTGTACTAGCCTAACTAGGACAATTTTGTCTTTTTTCAATTGATCAGCCCATTTATCTGTTGAAGAAATCAATTGCATTTTCATAATAACGGAAAAGTGTAACTTGCATCTGGCTGGTTGCTGAAACTAGGGGACATGATGTAAATATAGGAAGCTTGTAGCTCATAAGTTTGTATACCCTTGAAGAATACAGTACAGTGGAACCTCGGATTGCGAGTAACGTGGTTTACGAGTGTTTCGCAAACCGAGCAAAGATTTAAAAAAAATTTTTATTCGGAAACCGAGCAAGTATTAGTTTACGAGCGCCGAGTATCATGCTTCACACATGCGTCTCTTATTTTGACACCGAGCGTCACTCTCTCACCTTCCCCCTTCCCCCTCCCACCCTCCCCCCACGGCTTCGCAAACACAGAAACTCTGCTCGTGCAGTGCGCAATTTGACACTGAAAACACACACACACGCACAGCCTCTCTCTCCCCTTTTCACCCCTCCCGGCTTCACAAAGACACAGAAACTCTGCTCTGTCGCGATTCTTTTCAAAGGTAAGGTGCTGGTTCATTTGTTTGTTTGTTTTTTTTTTACTTTACAGCAGTGATTCCCTTAGTATGCGCACACGCCTGGTCAGAGAGATTTCTTTTTTTCCCCTGTTAAAACGGTTTTTCCGTGTTTGTGTGTGTGTCCGTTTGTTGTGAAACTTAAGTGATTCCTTTAGTATGCGCTCGTGCCAGTCTCGCTTTTTTTCCGTTAAACCGGTGTTTCCGCTGTGTTTATGCGCTTGTTGTAAAACTTAAAAGGTGTGTCTGTTAATATACGCTCATGTCAGTCTCAGAGAGATTTCTTTTTTTCCTGTTAAAACGGTGTTTCCGTTGTGTGTGTGTGCGTGCGTGTGTTTGTTGTGAAACTGTTGTGAAAAAGCGAGGTGGGGAGAGGGAGGAGGAATGTTACTGTGTAAAACGAGGCAAGGGAAGGGGCTAATTCCACACACACACACACACACACACACATGGCGCGTGTGCGCACCAATGGAAACACTTATCTGTCAGGATTTATTTGTACTTTTTTAAAGGTAAAGTGCAGATTAATTTGTTTTATTTTCATTTTATAGATTGTATTAATGATTTTTATGTATTTATTTTTGGGGGCTGTGGAACGAATAATTTGAGTTTTCATTATTTCTTATGGGAAATGATGATTTGGTTTAAGAGTGTTTTGGAATACGAGCCCACTTCTGGAACGAATTATGCTCGTAATCCAAGGTTCCACTGTATGTGAAATATTGCCCTTTTTATTTCTTTTAAGGATGGTGGTAAGGTGAAGCCAATTATCATTATATCATTATATAGAACTGTTGTCAGATCTTCATATCAGGAAAATTACATAAGAAGATTAAAATATGGCAATCCGTAGTGTTCAAACTCTGATAAAGACATTGGGAGTTGTGGGATTTGTGACCAAGCCATGGTTAGGTAGACCAGCAAAGATTTCAGCCACAACGGCCAGGAAAATTGTTTGGGATGCTAAGAAACACCCACAAGCACATTCAGCTGCAATGCATTTCTCTGGGGGGAAACTGGTCTGGCTGCTTCAGGATGCACAATAAGGAGGTACTTAAGCAAACACAGGCTACATGGTTGAGTTCCTGGGAAAAAAAGCTGATACTACGTCAATGCCACGAAAACAATCCGTTTATATTATGCCAAATAACACAGAGACAAGCCTCAAAAAGTCATTTGGAGTGATGAGACAAAAACTGAACTTTTTGCCCATAACCATAAAAGAAGAAAAGTGGAACTGTGATGTTTTGGGGTGGGTGACCTGCAGTGGCACAGGGAATTTAGTCCAAATACATCAGAAAATATTGGAGCCCAATTTGCATTCATCAGTCTAGAAGCTGTGCACTGGAAGCACTTGGACTTTTCAACATGATGACAACACAATGCACAAGGCCAAGATGATTCTTCAGTGGGATAGAAAGAAGTGTAGGTTCTGGAGAAGTCATCACCAACTCCTGACCTTAATATCATTGAGACACTTTTGAGAGATCTGAAGCATGCAGTTCATGCAAAAGAACCGAGGAATTTACAGGACCTGGAATCTTTTTGCCAAGACGAATAGGCAGCTTTCTTAAAAGGGTCATAAATGTTTCTATCCATCCATCTATTTACCAAACTTTAAGTTGTGTGGGCTGTTTTACAGGGACGGAGGCTTGAAGCGAGAGAAAGTGAAGCAGACGTATAAAGAGGAGCAGCAGAAGATGTACAGCAGTATGATAGTGGGACAGGACTGAAAAATACACGGCCAAGTGAACTGGCTTAGAAATAATCACTACCAATAGTCTGTTAATAGGCACAGAAAACAGGCAATCAAAGACTGATTTCTTAAGACATCAAATACAAACATTCCAGGTCAATACTCTGCGTCTACAATGCTTTACAAAGAAGGAGTTCAACCAAAACTTTTTCTGATTTGGGGAAAAAAGTGTGAGTTGTTTGAGATGTTAACCATATCTGAACCACTAAACATGATCAGCACATCTTTGACATCACTGAGGAATGTGGGTTTGGGAAAGTTATTTTAGGTGAAAGATTTTCACAGCTCTTTATTATTATTATTATTATTTTATTTTTTTGTATGGTCAACTTTATTTGGTTCCTGTTACCGCCGCAGAGCTTTTATTATTTTCCTTAATTCTTGTTAAACCACAGCAGTTTGTAAGTTATTTCATTTTTTTTTTTCAGTTAAAGCGGTCTAAATTTCAACATCGACTTTAAAATTCACTATATCCTGTCTGAAATACTGCTCTCTGATATTCGAAATGAACTATGCTGTTAGAATGTTCTTTTGTAAAAAAAAAAAAATTTTAATACCAGGAGGTTTTTTTTTTTTTAATTGTATATCCTCTGGTAATTTTTTTTCCAGACCATTTTGCATAGGATGTAAAATAATGACGTCTGTCATTTAATCACAACTTATTATTAAGAAACTGAGTCCTTTTTTTCATGAGGTGATGGAGTTCTTTGTCTTCTGTCCTGTTTGGCTTTTTATGTTACAAGACCACTAGAGGTCGCTCTAAAACAAGAAAGGAAAAATTTCCGCCGCCCCGATTTAAAAAAAAAAAAATCTAATTAAGGTTTTAGCGAATTGGCACAAACAGGAACAAGTTTAGAAGAAATAAGGGTTTATTGGTGCCTGATGCTAAAAATCTTGCTTTTATAAGATTTTTATTCATTTGAAAGACAATTTTATTCAAATTGATGTAATCTAATTTGATAAAAGATCAAACTAAACTTTACTGATCCAAAAGGATTTTTGGCCACTTGTTCAACTCAGTACAAACAACATTAAGCAGATTTGGCAAAAAGAAATAAACAAAACCAAATGGAAACCTTTTAATAAATACAGCCTGATATCACCCACGCAATGGAAAATGTTGACTCAGTTTGCCAGTATTACCATGTCAGCTAATTTTAATGTCAGGCGCTGATGTTTGTTTTTAATTTTTATATTATATTCTGACTTTTATGTTCTAACTCTAACTTCAAACTCTTAGCCATATATGCCTCAAGCATGCCTGTTATGCTCTACAAGATTGTATCTATTGTAAGTGATTAAGGATAAAGCTGTGTTCGTCAAGGTGATGTCATTTATTTATTATTGTGAACTTTATGCAGAAATGACTTAAATAAAGAAAACTAAATTTGTCTTAGCTAATGGGCTCTATTAAGGAGGAGGAGAGACTGATGATGACTGTAATATTTTTTTCTTCCTTCTAATATTACTACCTAGACTGCCCAAGCTCACATTTAGCAGGTCTTCTACAAATCAATTTATGTCTGTTTCCAGTTGTATAATTAGATGTAATTAATTTTCAAACACAAGAACAGAAATGTTGTAAATTAACCTCTAAACCAGAGTCTTTTCAGACAGGTTCTTGTAACTTTGTGCAAGAATATGGCGGTATTGGGGGGGAATCGTACAGACTACCATGCAAATGGGTTACTTGTGAAGTACTTTTTATCCAGCAAAAATGTTGATGTTTTACTTTCTATATTGTAAAAAAAAATATATATATATATTTTTGTGGTAGCTTTTTTCCAAGTGATTTACTTTTTTTTTTCCTAGTCAGAGAGAGCACCAATAACTTCCCTGCAAGCAAGTAGGTAATTTTCACAGGCATTAAGTGTCTGATGTACCAAACCTGAACAGCAAATATATTTTATTAGGGGTAAATGACCAATTAGATTTTGTATTAGCACAGCAAGTCCCAGTGACTAGGTCAGGACAGGTGAATATCAATGATAAAAAAAAAAATGTTTTGAAATGAAGGTAAAAAATAAAACACCAAAAATAGTAAAAAAAAAAAAATAATCTATTGCTAGATTAGACCTCCTGTTGTGACTTTGTCAAGCAAAAAACTATAGACTGTTGGAGTAGAAATTGACTGTCCTTCACTTGATACAACTTTCCAGCTCATGAGTTGAGAAACTTTTTTTAGCCAGTAGTTATACTCCCTACTTCAATATGCTCAACAACCAATCAGTGACCTACGTTGTTCCCAATGACCAATTTTTAGTTGGTCAGTATTGTTTCCCAACAACCAAATACAAATCACCTTTTTTTTTCATCCACCTTCTTTAATTTAGAGTCTCTTCTTGGTGACGTTTAATGTATTTATCTTAACACTAACTTTTTTCACATTGTGTATTAAGAGTTACTCCGAATTTTGTTTTCCAATTTCCTGACTGCTCACTTCTATGGCCTATGGTCTATCCTAATTCAACTCTATTCTGTTCTCATTCTTGAGTGGCACAGGGAAAAAATTTACCCTATAGTCAGGAGTTTGCAAAGTCAAAGCCTGATGATGCCACAGGCATTTGCGGCTTGGAACCTACGGAGTAAAATTTGCAATGTTCTCTCAGTGGGAGAGATTGGCATACACTAGTCAGTCATGGGCATCTGTGAGCTTATGTATGCAAAAGTGGGCGGATAGCTCTTCCCTTCAATTGTTTCATGCAGCTTGAGAAGCAGTTAAAAATGCATGTTTTAGCTTTTACCTTCCAGGGAAGGTAGCTGTGGTGTGATTGCAAAATCTGGGAATTGGCAAGTGACAAAATTGGGGGAAACATTCTATTCTATTCTATTCTATTCTATTCTATTCTATTCTATTGTCTTCAGAAAAAACTGCTTTGATTGTGTTCGTTGAATTAATATGCAAACTAGACTATACAGTATTGTAATTTTTAGTCCTTCTTCGAGCATACAGTGGCTATTTTCTCGTGAAGAGATCTGACAACCCTGGCCAGAGGGACACAGGAAATCACCAGCTCCCACATAAAAAGAATGAATTCTGACCACTTTGATGCATCACATAGCTTCAAGTGTGAATGCAGGCTTACAGCTGACTCCAGAGATTTAGGTGACACTTTTTTTTTTTTTCAAAGACGTTTGGTGTCATTCAGTGCTAATGATGATAAGAGCATCATTGACTTACTGATTGCAATATTAGTGACTCGTTTAACACACAGCTCAATTTCGACGCCGGCCGTTATAAACTCATTAGAGACTAATGATTTCGAGCAGCCTTTGGTCAAAATAACTCTGGAAGTTTTCTTGTCGTGATAGAGGATCCACACACACATTCTTTTGAGGACCTTGCACTGACATAATTATTAATGCTGCTAATTTATTTTAATGCCATACTTGAAATCTTAAAATAAGTCTAATCAGGTTATATATGTAACTTACCTTTTATTTATAATTATATAACTATTTTATTTTATTTTAAGCAGTTTCTCTTTTGTCGGACATATTCCTCACACGGTTAAAATTGTCAGTTATTCATATCCTCTTGGGAATATTTAATCCCTGCCAAGATATCAACACACACTTGCACATACACACCCACCAGGAGGAGAAGGAGTTTGAGGGATGAATGCAGCGTGTTTACTGTGACGGCACTTTAATAAAGAAAGCAGTGAGTGTGAAATAGCAGTGAGTTCTTCTTCAGCACAGAGCTTGGATTTCACAGCTTCTTCCTCAGCTGCGCACGTTCAGGTTTCTCTTTCCTCCCTCCATCCACGGGCTTTAATAACAATCCTGCACCCTTAAATTGTTTGAGCAGAAATGTTTGTTCTCTGCTAACAGGATTGTGAATTATTAATCGGCTCCTGAAGCCGAATTTATAACCTGATTTTTGAGGTGGGATCATGCACCTCGATGCTCTGCCACACCATTTACTGTGATGTATGTGTCTGCACATCTTTATATCCAATTTAATGTGATTCGGATAGATTTTTTAGAAAGACATCATAAAAAAAAAAGGAGCAATGTGTGTGACCCCTGAAGGTTCTGCTCCATGCACGAGAGACTCTATAATCTATATGATTGGCCATCATGTCTCAGTGAGATTTTGATTAGATTTTCTCCGCATCTGTTTGATCTATACAAATGTAATGCCAGTACACTCAGTAAATATGAATAAACCGCTGAATTAGATCATTTTCCCGGAGAATGGAGTTCAAGCCGAACATCATTTTAAGCCCAAGACTGAGTGCTTTACCTAATCTGGAGGCTAAATGACCCTGGCTCTGCCCTACAGCCGCCATTAGTGAGAGGGAAATGCTTTTTAAAGACATTCTTCCACCATCCTTTCTGTGAGCCACATGGACCTGCTGCACTTAATGCAGGACATGGTGAAGGAACGAGAGCCGGTGTCTCTCAGGGACAAATCAATATGGAGTGAAATCTCAGCGCACACACACACACACACACACACACATTCTTTGATAGGTCTTAATATTTGAATGTGCACTAACATTACCCCACTTAATTCATCACCTACTGGGAAGTTGTACATGCTTAAGTTTGCAAAAAGGACATCACTGACCCAAGGCTGAATTTCTGAAAATACCTTGTTCACAATGAATAAATGGTCATCATGTTAAAGTTGAAATGATCATATCGCCTACTGCTGTTTTTAGATTAATGGTTGCACTAATACTTCAGGTAAGGTCTTGTGTTTTAAGTCTTAAATGATTTACTTAACCATTTTCCCTACACTCACAATAACCAAAACTGAAAACAGGTTGAATGGAGATTTTCGAGATTCTGTGCAAATTAGATCCTTCAAACCTTTGGCTCAAATGATTCTGTGGACCAGTCCTATGGTGTGTGCAGTCTCACAGGCACTGACACAAAGTTAGTGCCTCATTGTAACTCCGGGAATTAACAGAGATTGTTAGTGCCTCTGTTAAGTGTACAGTAGCTCATAGAGTTAATGTGCCCTGCAAATCTATAAGTGAAAGTAGACTGAGGTTGAATATGTTCAATATGTTAATATTCACACAGATAACTGTATAATTTAATTTGTGTTTCATTAGCTTTAAAAGCTACGTTTACAGTAGCGGCTACAGTTTCTTACCAGAAAAAAAAAACAGTCATTTCCCCTGAGATTTAAACTCAGAACTCATTAGAATTAGTCGTCATTCCTGTAAACAAACCACTTCCACTGTATCTATGTTTCATTGTGACCATTGTGTGAAAATTCAAACCTTCTGGAGGAACCTTCATAGGTTCCATGTAGAACCTTTAAAGGTATTTCCCTATAAGAAAGGATTCCAAGTAGAACCCCTTTGTATGCAAAGAATCCTTAAACCATTCTAAGTGGTTCTTACAATGTCTTTCTGTGAGAAACCTTCAAAGAGCCTGCAAAAGGTTCTGATGGTTGGATAGACAATAGTATTGTGAATGCAAAATAAAGCATTGTAAAATGAAAAAAAAAAAAGTAAAATGAAAACGGTTTCTTAGTTATACACTATGATTTTATTATGAAGACAATTTACATCAATAGGAAATAGGCCATTTTTAAAGTCACCCATGCAGCGGTCGATAAAATGAGCCACAGAAGGCATAGTGTTATCAAGTGCTCTGAGGCCATCGCTTTAATTAAGGACTTAGTGAGAGCTGGAGGATCAAGACCAAAAAACACTAGGGATAAAGAGGATCTAGAACTGTTTATACCATTCATCTTAGGATTTTATATAATAATTACTAGATTTATACGATGCACACAAAGTACCATAGGCAGTAAATGTAACTCATAAATAACACATGTCGAAAAAGCTTTCCATAAATGCACACTAAAATCTTTACATTTAGTTGGTTCAAACATTGTTAGGCTCAATACTGTCATTAAATAGCAGCTAGAACTTTTCAGCACACACACAGTGAATTGGTCTAAAAATCTAAATTACACAGAGTGCAGTTGATATCTGGATTCACTGGTCGGGAGGTGTTGGTTCATTTTCCTTAACAGCTGCTCTGACAGTAAAACAGCTGCAAATTGCAGCTTTATATTATAGTAATTCTCTTATATTTTGCAACAGGTCACAGAAAAGCTTCATTTTCTTTTCTTTTCTTTTCGTCTGTAGCCACTGTAATGTATGATAGCACAAACTAATTTATTTTGTAGATGTTCTACAACATTAAAGTATCACATCTTTAATAAATTGATTGAAATGAGTAAGCATTGTCAAATTGCCATGGTGTAAAAAAAAAAATTCAACACTTGGAGGACGCATTGTTCTAGGAACGTCATTAATTTGGCCGGTAATGGCACTGATTACATTAGTATAACCGCACCACCCACGATGCTCAATTCCTTTCTTTAAGTGAACTCTAGTGCATCACCTGTCTACAGATGTAGTTTCCCATGTCTCCATCAGAACCAGAATGAATGATGTTTGTCAGAAATCCTGACACTGCACCGAAGTGAGAGAGTCCAGGAAGGGGAAACACAACACCAAGTCCCTCGCAGAGCAGCATGATTAACATAACTTAATGAAACTGGCTATAATTAGGCTGTATCGATTTTTTCCCCTCTTTTTGATTGAGACACGATGGAGTCCTGATGTCTTTCAACATGAGGTTGATTGATTTTTGGTGCAATTCCAGGACTATCTAGTTTGAAAAATAATTATGTACTTATTTAGTTATGACAAAATTTTCATTTTGGTAAATTTATTTATATCTTTTTCCTTAACTAATGGCGTTTACAACATTAGAATAAATAACTTTCATATCAATAAGACATAAACTTATATGTCTTAGAAACTTAGAAATCTTAACAGTTTTTAACACATTCTAATGTTGGAATTAATATTAATCACACAATAAATACTTAAAATGAACTCTTTATTCAAGACTAAAAAGAGTCCAGAATGAAAATATTAACTTACGTGTAGTTATTTTAGTTAATATTATGTTAATTTATGCTGGTCACATGGTATCACACAAGCGGTGTGATTAATGAAATTATAGTTTTAATTATTAATAAATACAGCATAATCTAGTTCAAAAGTCATGTCAAATATGTAAATTATACGATAAGAAAAAATTGTTCACTAAAGTTCAGCCGGTATTTGTTCACTTGCAATTAAATAAGTATCAAAAGGACAGGTCTAATTTGCATAGTCATGCATATTCAGATCCTGGGTACAATTCCTAGTTTTCTTTCATGAATGCATTCTTCGTCCTACAAATAAATCTATATGCCTCATAAAGTATACTTTATAACACAAACAGATCCAAGATGTTGATACGCAGTTATACATTTCACAATAGAAATAGAAATATTAAGTTAGACTTCATTTGAACCTTATTTCATGTATGTAGTTTTGAGCTTTCTGTTATGATTAGCTGGACAAACAAGAACTAAACCTGTTATTGAAACCTGGTCATAAATAATCACAAGTTTTATTGACAGACTGGAAAATTTCACCTTGAATCATCACTGCATGTGTGTTCACTTTACCCTTTGCCATGATTGCTTTTGTTTCCGGGTCACCACATAAATCCATCGCTTCTCCTTTTCCAATTTGTCAGGACTTGTTATATGGAGAGAACAGGGCACGTTTGAGAAAAAAAGTGATTGCATGTGAAAATGTACATATAGCTACAGAGGAAAAGCGAGAAAGATTTTTAAGAGAAATACTGTTTGAGCAGGTAGGCGTTTTTACCCTGAACACATTCCATTAAAAGAAAATCACTCTCCAAGTTAATCAAATAAATAATGAAATAATGGCCATGGTCCATTAACAGAAAATTATCCGGGCTCGTGATTAATTGTGTTAAACTTATGAAAGGGTGTTTTTTCTGTCCAAATCAAAGGGACAAAATGATGGATGGGGACGCCTGATGAATGAAGAAAGCATCCGAACTAAATTGAATGTGTACTCATCCGTTCTCTTTTCACAACTAATGATAAATTGAGCATGTCGCATCGAACAATACAGAGAAAGGTTTAAACCTAATCCCTGCTCTAGGGCAGGAAAAGAATCAGAGCTTCACAAATTCTAAAGGGAATTTTCTTCCTGGGTTATAGGCCGTTATATTCAGTTGAGGTGCTTTCAGGTGTTGTGTTTAAAATGATAGATTAAATATAAACATTGATTTCAATTTAATATAGCTAAAGAAATAATACAAGCTTATGTCCAGTATAGTCTCCTGCTTAGCATGGTGCTATAAGGCTCCATGTTAAAATCTGAGTTCAATATCTTTTCCTCAGCATAGAATTTGGTGTTACTCCACACAACCCTGTGGGCCTGTAGGACTGTAGGACATCTTCAAAGATCATACAAACTAGAGACCTATTGGGAATGTCTTCAGGACACAGTAAAGTTCTCATGCTTTGTCTGTAGAGAGTCTTCACTGAGTAATTAGTAATGTCTTATTTTCTCGAAAGCAATCTAAAGACCTCTTCTGGGCTTGAGTCTTGAGGATTGAGGACCTTCTGCAGGTGCCATGATGGCTAATCTACCTGCCTCAGAAGTCTAAGTCTCAGTTACGGGGTGTGGCTTAAAGTTTGAAGGCATAACTGATTTTAACATTTTAATTAACTACAAATTCTTCTGTAAAGGCTTTGTCTTCATGGTCATGCTGTCCCCAGTCATTAAGGCATTCTTTATATCTAGGAAACTTAAGAGCCTTAAAATGAGGACATAATCAGAGAAGCAGCAGAACAATCATAAAGGATATTTTGATTGATCCATTTCGATAAGTGCAGAGTTCTCTATCCCTGGCCACAGATTCCAGATCCTCTTGGCCATTCCCTGGACAGTCCCAAGTCAGCTGTAATGATATAATATCTCCAGCGGTTCCTTGAATGGTATGATGGGATATAAACTGGCACCTCTTGATTCAGAGAAGCCACAGTTTGACTCCTGGATTGATGAGCGAACATTGCAATGGAACTTTATTTCTGCCACCTGTACTCATGACCACCTTCTTAGGTCACTTCCCACAGCTTGTTCTCATATATGACGATAAAGACTCATAGGTAAACAAAGGTCTTTGAATGAAACTTGAACAACCTGCAACATGGGTACAGTGTATACTGAGGGTGACCACTGCAGACCATTCAATCCACACACAACAGACGGCCTTTCTGTTAAAACCCGCTCATTTTTAAAAGCAGGCTTGGGACCAGCACTGCATGGGTCATATGGTATATGGCAACCAGCAATGGCAGGGCTTGAACCCAGCTCCTCAAATCAACAAACTAGAGCCTCAGCCACCTGAGCCACCACTCCCTGAACTGAAACACTGCTGTAACTAACATGATTAATTTGCCAATCTTCTTTTTCTATTACTTACTCAAGACAATTCGTTAGAATTTTTCAAATGAAATTTTTTATCTCAGCCACTTCATACTCATCTCAGCAGAATGTTGGAGCCTACTTCAGATGGTGCCAGGAGTTCAGCTTTATCTGCAAATAAAAGGGATGCTACCTCCATTCCCCCATACTTGACACCTATGCGAAGAAATGTATGTGATTTTTATGTAAGGCAGCTTAATACAGGTTTACCCTTATTCAATGTGTTAGAAATAGTGTTCAAAATCATACTGAGTCTGTAATGTTCTTTTATTTGTTAGTTTGCTTTGTAGTGTCAGTGCAAAATTAATAAAGCATAACTTGGCTGATTGACACCAATGTCGGTAAATTGTACATTGGTATTTTTGACTGATACGCTCTTTTTTTTCTGATTCTTGTTCCAGAATTGTAAATCTTTTTTTGCTTTGCCCTAACATTTTATTAATTTCCCACTCCTGTCTTAAGCAATGTTTATGTATTCTAAGTAACAAAAAAGGAAAACTTTGTCAAAGAATAAAAATGAAGCACTTTATTTGTTGGAAAAATTGTACTAATTGACAAGCGGGTAGAGTTACAGATGATCAAATTGATATTAGGCTTGCAGCTGGCATGATTCCAGGCCACAGTGAGGATTGTAAATAATCTCGCCATCTGTGAGGTGCCGACAGTTGGGAAATAAGAAGTCACATGGATATAATTAATGTAGAGAAAATAAAAGAGGCAGTGTCTCTATAAACATTATGAATGGATTCTTCTTCTTTTTCTTTTTTTTTCACAGGGTATACTGAGAATTTGTATGCAATTCTGCACATTCAAAAATGACGTACTTCCTACACATAAGCACTGTTTAATTAAGGATAACTTCATGTGATAGCTAATGATGTCTGCTCACAAATTTGGAAATGATTTTATGCAAACCTTCAACAAATTACATTCTTTTCTCAGCACACAGCACAAACTGAAAGATCATGAGAAAATTGTAATTGCAGTCACACTTACTACATTTCACACGAGGCCCGAAAGCAATGCTGCGATGCAGTGATATTGAAATGCACTGCTCAGTTTAATTTTCTCCAAAGAGGGAGAGAAAAAATTGCTGTTGAAAAAAATATCAGCTCAGTGGAGCATCATACTTACAAGTTCCAACAGAAATGAATATTTTCTTTAATTTCTCGCCTTGCGATGAGCTCCGGAGGCCCCGAGACAATGTTGATGGATGGTGTTTTAATGCTGCTGAATGTTTTTTTTTTTTTTTACTGAACAGGCAAAACTATAAATTTTTACTTCATTGCCAATGATCGTGCCCTATGCATAAAAGCGTGGCGCGCCTGCGTCGCCCATGAATAATCGCCTCTCACGACAGATGTTACTTTGCAGAAACCAATTCTTCAGAAAAGATTTGCAGAAGATTAATTGTCTACAGCTGTTTCATGGCCCACTGCAATCTTAATACATTTATGATAAGTTTAAAAAGCTTGCACGAGGCAAACGCACGCACACGGCTGAGACAGCAGGGAGAAAGCCACGCTTTATTCCTACATCTGGATTCATCTCCTCCATCATATTCATTACTGCCTTTATGCAAGTCGATGGAGGCTGCACGGATTTTTATTGTTCGAGGTGCAGCCACGTTCAAGCCCCTCAACCTCTTTATCCTGTCTGTCTTTCTTTCTTTCGTTCTTTCTTTCTCTTCTGCCCTCCATTTTTTCCTCCACACGAGCAAATTATTCAGGTCTGTGCAAATGAGTTGCGTCCGTTTCCTAGCCCTCTTGGGTGGAAATTGAAAGTGACCCGCCATGACCCTCGGCTATTAATCGTGCCAAATTGCAGCGAATGCACAATCCGGATCAGAGTCCCCGCCTCAAAATGAGTCCTTAATGAGGGAGATACGACCCAGCTGGCTTCCCTCACTTGCACTAGTTAAGAACAATAACAGTGTTATGACCCAAACCAGGGGTCCTATCTAGGGGTTTTACATTTTTCCATTCACAACTAATCATTTCCACCCAGGCCTGGTCATATGCCAAATGTTCTACATATGTAGTATCTTATTTAAAGAGGCTTTTGAGCTACCAGACACAGTGTACTGCAGGCAAGAGTTTAACCTCTACATACACTGAGATTTCTGTGTATTATAAGTGTAACCTGGCTGGAAAAAAATGTAGATTTATAATGAAAATGTGTTTTATGTTTATGTTATAAACACCTTGTTATAAACTCCATTATGCAAGGCATATTAAAATTCACAGAAAAAGCTAAATACTATTGTGTACGCTGTTTGGGTGTCTAGTCTTTTGATGTGCTCAGACTATTTATAGCTGTAAAAACAAGTCCTCTTTCAAATAGTTTATCTGAGTTTCTGAGAAACTCACTCTCACTCATTTTCTATGCTACTTATCCTGTAAAGGGCCATAAGAAGCCTGGAGACGATCCCAGAGGACTCAAGGCATGAGGCAGGGTGCACTCTGGATGGGGTGCAAATCTGTCGCAGGTCACACAAAAGACTCAAACACACACACAATACGGGGAATTCATAAACCCACCAAGCATGAGGAGAACATTCACTCCTTGACCCTGACTGTGCATTTAAAGAACCAAAAAAATGTGCCATTGTTTAGAGTTTTTTCTCTCTAATTGTTTTCACCCATTTTTCCTAGTTCATAGGCACCATGCAGCCCTCCTTGTGCTAGGACACATGAAACCAGGCAAATGCATATTTTCAAACTGCTGCTCATGTAGTATACAGAAATATAGCACACTCAGAGGATAGTGCTATCTCGCTGAGCTCCTTGATGCCTATGATCGGCTAGTGTCATCATGGTTGACGCCGGAGAGACAGAGTACAGCATATCTGTGTGTTTGCCCTTCTGGGTATATGCATATACAGTATTTGCCATTCAATTACGTTTTAGCTACATTAGCATCATAGCTCCTTTGCAAAACCAAGGTATTCATGCATTCATGCACTGTACATGCTATGAGGATATAAAGTAAGTCAGACTAAATTGCTCCACATCCTTGTGTGTCACATAATAACCAGCATAAGAAAATGGCTTGTTATTTCCCATCCACACATTGAAGCATAATAAAACTAACAAACAGGCTGTAAATAACCCTGACTAACCTTCGCCAATGTTTCCTTTCCAAAGCCACCTTGTGCATCAACCGTGAATTAATATGGTGCAATAAAATTAAACCTTCACTTCATAAATTTGCATGATCTATATGAGGAATATTATATTAATTTAACATTATGAATATGCAAACATGCAATTAACATAGGATGACTAATGCTCATTTGCGTAAGTATGGCAGCCACTTAACGAATGATGGGGTTCACTTTCTTTTATTTATTTAGTGTATGGATGAAATATAATTATATTAAAAATAATTACATGCTTCTCGAGCTTGTCCTGTCTTTTACCAAGTATGCTGGTTCAACTTCCTTGCCTACAGTAGGGTTGCAGGTGGTGTGCTCAAGGATGTGTGTTCTGTTAGGGGACCTGGTGTTGTTGGTTTCAGAGACATAAAAAGATGTGGCTTTGCAGCTGTGAAGTGGCAGGTCCAATTCATATGTGACTTATTCACTTTATGAGTGTTTATCTTGAATGGGCCAATGTATCAAAGTGCTAGTTTTATAAATCAATATGTGATACAGATGTCTCTGGTGGATAATCAATTCCAGCTGCATGTTTCATAGCAGGAAGACTATCCTCTGTGCCAATCTGCAAACTCCTCGGGCTTTGTGTTGGAGCTGTTGGATTGGCTTGTTTCCCTACCTGCTCACTCCACCTGAATCATTTCTCCACTGTGGGTGAGTTGAATGGGTTGGAATTACATGGGAATGTGCTAGTTTTGTAAACAAATATGTGATACACATGTCTCCAGTGGACAATCAATTTCAACTGGCTTTGTAACTGAGCTGTCTGTGAACTTGTTTCCATACATGCCCACTCCACCTAAATCATCTGTCCACTGTAGGGTGAGCTGGTTGGATTGGTATTACATAGCACCAGTGGTACCCTAGAACACCATGGAAGGAGGCTAACTTTGTGACTGAGTACCAAAAGCAGTGTCAGAGGAAGCAAAATATCCATAGGAATTATTCAATTTTCTTGGTTGTCCCTCTTCACTTGGCCATTAGCATAGGGGTGATAACCAGATGTCAAGCTCACTGTAATGCTATTCACCTCAAGTGAACTTTGCTTCCAGGCATTCATGATGTCCTAAGGGATGCCACAATACATGGGTGAGTATTAATCTTCCTATTTTAAATGGCTAGGCCAGAAATGGAAATCAGTGATGTTAATAGTCAAAAGTCTATTGTCAGATCAGTAGTCAACAGATATTAATCAGATGCTACCATGGTGTCCAAGGCATGGGTAGCAGAAGGAGTTTCCCATTGGATAAGGAACAAGGTACAGATTCACATACGGAATAGAGCATGAGGTCAGTGCCATGATGTCTGGTGGCTAGGGAGGCATGGGGCCAGATGATGAACTGGTCACAGAGGAGAGCAGGAATGAATTACTTTCATCCTATGCAGGAACTGGGCTCTCTCACTTACAAAAATTTTCAATTGATATCACATGTTAGGTCTCCCACCACAGATGATTTTGTAGAATCCATTCCTCAGAGGTTTCTTGGAGTGAAGATTTCTATGGTCTATAGTCACATATGAACAGTTACTTATGATTGTTTAGATGTTCAGTTCTGGTTGATATGAGATGACTAAATCGAACCTGACAAAGAACAAAGCCCAATATATTTTGAATTTGACAATTTAAATCTATTACCTCCATTTTATTTAAGGTTTTTATGGTCAGTGAGTGTTTTTGATTGGGTGAATAGCGTCCCTCTCCCAGTGTTGCATTCTTTGAGCACTTTGAGCAAGAGCAGTTTGTCTCTGAGACACTCCCAGTTACAAATGTTCTTATTCTATTCTGCTGGTGATAGCTTCTGGAAGAAGACCACAGGATGTAGATTGGGCTTTCCCCCAAATTGCTGTCAAAGGATGGCCCCACCCCTTCCAAGAGACAGCCTCTAGTATAAAAAGTCTTAGAGGGATCAGGATTGGTACCAAGCCTAGGCAGCTTCAGAATGGGAGCTGAGGTGAAGACTGCCTTGAGGTGTTCAAAAACTTGTTCTGCTACAACATTCCACTGCAGCTTCCTGGGTTCCTTATTCAACAGGGCTGTGTGCTGAAATTTTTTATGGATTTCTTGTACTTTGCAAATCCTAGAAAAAGAAATCTGTGGTGGAGGCCAGCTGAGGAGTTTTCCTGCGATATATTTCCCTCAGAAAGTGGACAAATACTCTCTGGAAGAACTTGAAGCACTCATACATGTGCTCACCCTCTAGCAGACGTATCAAGCAAATGTCGCTCATATGAGCCTGTTGTCATTTAGTAAGTTGACAAAATGTGCAAACTTGTTGTGCTTAAAATCATATAGTGTACACTCCAGCAGGAAGGTCCTGCATTTCTTTTCTGGGTGTGCAACAGTATAAAAGCAGGTAGTGTTGTGAATCCAGGTGTGCATACTCAGTAAGATGGTAAGTTTGAATGTAACAGTCTCCGTACTTGCTGGGTGTTGTAGTCTGTGGCAGGCTACAAGTAATATTGAGGTTTGTAGACTGTTTTGTACTTTGGTTAGTGTAGTTGAATGCTGCTTCCAGGGCTGACATGACAAACATGTGCAAAATATGTAACATTTATTTCTGATCAGAGTTTCATTCATTTTTGGCCAAGATCTTGCATTGATGAGATATACGGTAATTTATTGATTCTCCAGCAGATCTCAAAAAACTTCAGTAGGTTTAGGGTTGGCAGAGGTGGAAAGAGTACTAAAATTTTGTACTCAAGTAAAAGTACTGTTACTTCAGTGAAATTTTACTGAAGTACAAGTAAAGTTACCATTATAAAAATCTACTCAAGTAAAAGTAAGACGTAGCTCATAAAACAGTGGGGGTGGGATGAGGCATTCTAGCGTAGTTCAAAAAAGATGAGCAGATATAAATCTCAAACTAGTTGTTTTTAACTGAAGGAACACCTTATATGCATAATAAAGCTGTTGTCTTTCTTTTGCTTGAAAATCAAAGTGGTCATTTAAGTGTTACGTCCCAGTCTAGGGTTCTATTTTAAACTGTATGGAAATGGTGGTATATGGCAGAAAGAACTAGATCCAGTCATTAAAAGGTTTGCATTGCCTTACAAAAACACACACACACACACACACATACACACACACACACACACACACAGGCCAAAATAATAAACTAATAATCACTACTACTGGTGAGTGCACAAACATACAGCGAAATTATCTACAAATATATACAAAGACCAACCAAAGCAATAATCAAAGTCAATGGGAGGCAAAAAGTCACAAGCAAATATCAAAACGCGAAAATCACAATCTCTTTGCTCTTTCCCGCGTCTCTCTCCGGCTTATATATGGTCGCGCTGGTTGATGACGTCACTCAAAGGGCGGAAGCGACCATGTCGAAGGTCAGGTAGATGCCGATGTGGGGACAGTCAGAAAACCTGGAGTGGAGTCTGGAGCGGCGCGCGACCAGGACACGCTACACACACGCGAGCGCAGCGAAGCATTTATACAAAGCAAAATATTTTTTGCATTTTCATTCATTTGTTTTACTCAGTAGCGCATATGATTTAAAATGTAGCGAATTACAATACTTCAAACAAAACAGACTTAAGTAAAAGTAAAATTACAGATTTTAAAAACTACTTTAAAAAGTAGAAGTACACAAAAAAACTACTCAATGACAGTAACGCGAGTAAATGTAATTTGTTACTTTCCACCTCTGAGGGTTGGAACTCTGGGATGGCCTGTATTGTAATTATTCCTCATGCTCAAGCTTCTCAAGTTCATGCTTGAACTGCTCTTTCAAAGTCTGAGTCCTTGAATACTGTATGTCTGTACCATCTAGGGAGAAAGAAAACATAGAATGCATAACCTGGTCACTCTGTACATTCAGTTAGTCAGCTGACTACATTTTATTGACACATTACATTGCTAAGCCTAGCTGTGACTAACAAAAGCAGCCCCAGATCATAATACTTCCTCCAGAGGCTTAAACAGTGGGCACTATGCATAGTGAGTGCTTCGCTTTATGACCTTACGTTCTGATCTAGATGGTAAGCTCTGTAATTGGGTGAATCTAGATTCATCAGACCACATGCCTTTTTTCTCTTGCTCCAAAGTTCAGATTTGTTATGCTCCCTAGAAAATTGAAGCTGTTGTTTTCTGATTAGCCTCACTAACAAGCAGTTTTCTTATAGCCACACAGCCGTTTTCTCCCAAGTTCTTGTTGGAATGTGCACGTGAAAATGCACTTACATTCAGTATTAAGCATAGCTGTGGTTTCTACTGCAGTCTTTTACAATGCAACTTCACTAACCATTTAAGTGATCTTCCATCAAGGTCATTCCTGTTTATCTGTCACCACTTTGAAGAATAGCAGAGGTCATGCCAAATTTTAAAGCTTGTTAGAATTATACAATCTCTTTTTGTGTTAACCAGGATACTGTACTTAGATGTACAGTACAGTATGTTTGCAGATGCTGCAAAAATTTTATATGTTTCTACCAACATATAAAGTAGTTAGGGTGGCTCAAGATTTTTTTCATAGTAAAGTATATTTTTGTAATTAAAATTTTATCTGTCTTAAAAAGCTCATTTTTACTATATTGGTCTATTGGACTGGTCTGGGTCGGGCATTAATAGCTTAGTAACAGGCTTCTCACCTGCCATATCGAAGGCCTACGTTCTCTTGTATCTACTTTGTAGCCCCACACCCAGAAAGACTTGCACTGTCCTTGGTACACTGTACGGTCTGTGCACAAATGACAAGAAAACTTTCAGTCTTTAATTGTGAATGTTGAATTTTTACACTTGTTTTTTTAATCTCTTCTTATTTTGTATCTGCCATGTGAACCCTTGTCAAGGAGCTGTTACTACAGAAATAATAACACACTTATCAAAAAGCATGAATATACCGTAAACCTAGCTGCGAATCTGATAAATAGGAATCTGTACAAAGTGTTCTGGTCTGAACAGTGCCAGGGACATGAACTCTGGACCAGTCTTTAGATGTTTCATTATTATTCCAGTCACACCACTTCACTCTGGTGACCCACCTTCTATTCGTGTGTGAACAGATAGCTGTCACATATGAAAAATAGGACGCCTCCTTAACAAATGTCTCATTCTCTGCAGATTATTTACTTTTAATGGGCGTGGGATGAGAAAAGCACTTAATATGTGGTCACAGAGGCTGTGATGTATGGGGTCAGCTGAGCAATGGTGGCAGCCACAGTTTGCTTTTTTCTAATATATCTTTCAGGGTCTGGGGTTTAATAAATTGCATTATAAAATGTCTGTTCAGTCTAAAGAAATAGCCCTGAAACATATATTAATCTGAATGACTAATTTCTATAAGATGTGAACATAGAAATGAACATTTAATTTCTATTTAATGTGTGTATTTATAAAATAAATATATACGAAACCGCTCAAAAGTTTGCGATCAATTTCTAACTTCATGATCGCTTCTGATTTTTATTTCTTTCTACGTTGTAAAACGATGCTGAAGGCGCCCAAGATATGCAATACTCTCCTTTGAAGAGTTAATGTTGAGGTCTATGATGACTCATGATCTGTAAAGCCTTCATATAGGCTCTAATCTGAGGTGCTGTTAATTGGAGATTTTTAAGCCTGGTAACTCTAAATGAACGTCTCTTCTGCAGCAGAAGTAAGTTTTGGTCTTGCTTTCTGGGATGGTCTTTATGAGTGCCAGTTTCATCATGGTGCTTGATGGGTTTGCACTTGACAATACTGTTCTTGCAAGAACTATTTCAGAAAGGCTGACCTCCCTGTCTTAAAATAACAAATGACTGTTGTTGTTATTATATAATGATCTAATACCATATGTGTTATTTCATAGTATTGAAATCCCCAGTATTGTTGGTGAATGAAGAAAATAAATCACTAAACAGAAACAAAGAAATTTGCAAGTGAGCCCAAACTTCTGGGTATAAAAATATACAACTATTGATGTCATGACCACTGGTTGGAGTGAATTTGAGCTTAATATATGATAGTTATTTTAATAAAAAAACACAATTATTATCCAATAAACATAACATTCAGCTTTTGATGATTAACGTGCGGAAAGTTTTCAAAGTATTATGTCTTAAATGCTGATGGTAATATCACTACCAATTCCACAAAGAGGTGATGAGATGGCTTCTATCATTTGTCTTATTTAAATACCAAATGATAACACATTCCTCTTTCAATTCATGAAGAGATTAATATTGCTCAGATTTTAAGTGCTGAGTAATCAGAGCAATTTCACGAAAGCTTAATCAAAATCCTAAAATCTTTTATCAATCTTCCTAAAAGTGCGTGATTTGCAATTTAAATGTCGATCCTGTTTTTATCGTTTTTCTTACTAACCTCTGGCAATGGGTCACATTTTAGCTTGCCATCATTCATCACAGATTTATCACTGTTAATTATGCTAAATGTGATGAAACTATAATGAGTGGCACTTTCACATTCTTTATTTCAGAGGTGTTTTGTTTCATTGGGTTTTGTGACGTTTGTTCTCACCAGGACACTCACTCATCGTCTATACTACTTTATCCTGTATTTAATGGGTAGCGGTAGCGGGGGGCCTGGAGCCTATCACAGGAGACTCAGGGCACGAGGCAGGGTACACCCTAGACAGGGTGCCAATCAATTGCAGGGCGCACACATACACTCACTCACACACTACGGACAATTTGGGAACGCCAGTTAGCCTAATCTGCAGGTTTTTGGACTGTGGGAGGAAACTGGAGTCGGAGGAAACCCATCAAGCATGGGGAGCACATGCAAACTCCATGCACACAGAGACGGGAATCGAGCCAGGCCGGAAATCGAACCTGGACCCTGGAGGTGCAAGGCAACAGTGCTAACTACTACACCACCATGCTGCCCTCACCAGGACAGTGATATTTCAAAGGAAGTAATGACTCCAAAACTGACAGTCACACAACTATTCTGATCAAGCCAAGACAGCAACTACATATGATCAATCAAGACCAGGGCAAGTATTTACTGAGTGTCTCAGAGTAGGAAATCTTTCCTAAGTGGCTAAAAATTCTTAAAGTGATGCAATTTTGATCCTGCTTTTAGAAGTAGGAGTAAGAGCAGTTTATCAACATTCTTAAAATAGGAAATCCCACCTATCTCCACAAAAATTTAGGAGAGCTCTAGAGGTGTCCTAACTGGTAAGGAGTAGCGAGGAAATAGGATTCAGACAGAAACATGTACGGAGGAGAGACGTTATAGTAACACTGAGTGATATAGAGCTCATAAAAGATATGTTTGGACAAAAACACATCATGTGCTGTATGCAATTGGTCCATTAACAAACATTTTGTATGCTATTTCCACAGGTGAATACTACTTTACTTTAAAAAAAAAATTTTTAGTAACAGCAAAGATAAAGTTTTAAAACAGTGGTGATTTGGGTTTGGGCACAGTTGTCAGAAATGATAAATCAAACTTCGGACATGTGACTTTGCAAGTTTAAAAATGTACAACTGTTGTCACTAAGGGTGTTTACATATATATATATATATATATATATATATATACACACTGCTCAAAAAATAAAGGGAACACTTAAACAACACAATGTAACTCCAAGTCAATCACACTTCTGTGAAATCAAACTGCCCAGTTAGGAAGCAACAGTGATCAATCAATTTCACATGCTGTTGTGCAATTGGAATAGACAACAGGTGAAAATGTTAGGCAATTAGCAAGACACCCCCAATAAAGGAGTGGTTCTGCTGGTGGTGACCACAGACCACTTCTCAGTTCCCATGCTTTCTGGCTGATGTTTTGGTCACTTTGGAATGCTGGCGGTGCTTTCATTCAAGTGGTATCATGAGTCTACAACCCACACAAGTGGCTCAGGTAGTGCAGCTCATCCAGGATGGCACGCCAGTGCGAGCTGTGGCAAGAAGGTTTGCTGTGTCTGTCAGCATAGTGTCCAGAGCATGGAGGCGCTACCAGGAGACAGGAAAGTACATCAGGAGACGTGGAGGAGGCCGTAGGACGGCAACAACCCAGCAGCAGGGCCGCTACCTCTGCCTTTGTCCAAGGAGGAACAGGAGGAGCACTGCCAGAGCCCTGGAAAATGACCTCCAGCAGGCCACAAATGTGCATGTGTCTGCTCAAACGGTCAGAAACAGACTCCATTAGGGTGGTATGAGGGCCCGACGTCCACAGGTGGGGGTGCAGGACATTTGGCATTTGCCAGAGAACACCAAGAGTGGCAAATTCACCACTGGCACCCTGTGCTATTCACAGATGAAAGCAGTTTCACACTGAGCACATGTGACAGAGTCTGGAGACGTCCTGGAGACGTTCTCCTGCCTGCAACATCCCTCAGCATGACCGATTTGGCAGTGGGTCATTAATGGTGTGGTGTGGCATTTCTTTGAAGGGCCACACAGCCCTCCATGTGCTCGCCAGAGGTAGCCTGACTGCCATTAGGTACCAATATGAGATACTCAGACCCCTTGTGAGACCATATACTGGAGCGGTTGGCCTTGGGTTCCTCCTAAGGCAAGACAATGCTAGACCTCATGTGGCTGGAGTGTGTCAGCAGTTCATGCAAGACGAAGGCATTGATGCTATGGACTGGCCCGCCCTTTCCCCAGACCTGAATCCAATTGAACACATCTGGGACATCATGCTTCGCTCCATCCACCATCACCACGTTGCACCACAGACTGTCCAGTAGTTGGGTTCATCAGGAGCATGCCCACGTAGTAGGAAGATCATACAGGCACGTGGAGGCCACACACACTGCTGAACCTCATTTTGACTTTTTTTTATGGACATTACATTAAAGCCTGTAGTGTGTCTTTCCACTTCACTTTTGAGTGTGAATGAAATATCTCCAAATCCAGACCTCCATGGGTTAATAAATTTGATTTCCATTGATCATTTTTTGTGTGATTTTGTTGTCAGCACATATATATATATATATATATATATATATATATATATATATATATATATATATATATATATATATATATATATATATTTATTTTATTTTTTTGAATGTACACACCTGTTTTGCTTTTTTTTTAGATTCTCTGATCACTTCATTAACACAGCATACCCCTCTTTTTCACTCTCCTCAGGAGTACATATGGCAAACTGACAGGTGGCATTGATGCTTACACAAACTGCCATCAACTTTTTATCTTTAGAGGTAAGAGTAGGACAGACTTGCCCATTAATTGTTGTTACTACCTTTTTACTACCTTCTCCGCAGGCACAACAGTCTCATTTTCTCTCCAGTTTTGTTTCCTTTTTGAAGTCATTATAATCAAATTATGACAGTCCTACACAGCTCTATTATAGAGAAATTAACCAGTTGTAATTAGAGCAGTCTGATTAGGATAACTTCATGCAGCTGAGCCACGCTATTTGCTTTTTTTTGTCTATATGCATAAAGCTTTCATACAGCTTGTGTTGATTTCACTATTTTGCTTTTCCACAGTTTAAAACTACAAAAACCTGTCAACACACTCCACACTACCACACTCATTATAATTTATAGGCTAATTTGTGGCTCTCAGTGTTGTAAACAATTATGTCACCTGCTTTCCTAGGAGCAGTCCTACTCCTAGCTGAAAGTAAGAGTAGGAGGCTTTATACTGTAAATAACGCTTATGTCCTACTCTGAGCTAGGAATATTTTCAGTTCTAAACTACCATTGAACACAATTCCTAGGAGTGATTCTGAGATGCTTTGTAAATATGAGCCCAGAGCTATGAGGTTAATGTAGCTAATAAACAATGATAGTTAGGAGCAAGTAGCTTGTGTATAACCTTATTTAACAATCTTTAAATCTCCATGTTTTAAGCAAACCATGGCAAACAGGAGCCACATTCATGAGCAAAAGTTGAATCTGACAAGTCAATCACAGTGGCTTTATTCTCTGACTTATTGCTTATAACATTAAGCAATTTCCCTCTGAGATTAATAAAGTTCTTTGATTCTTGAATCTTGAAACTACTAGCTTGGCAGAATATCTGCATTCAGTGGTTTTGTTGGAGAATGTTGAAAAAGAACATTTATACTACTGCCATTGCCCAGAAGAAATCCAAGTGGAAGAGAACAGATGTGGTGCAGAAGCAAAAGAACCCATGGTCCAATGGTCATGTTTAGAGGGTGAAATGAAGAGAAGCTTCTAATGCCACTTGTTGATAATGAAGGTTAAGATGTATCACTAGATTATTCGCAGGTTCACATGCTTGTTAAATGATAAAAGGTGCACTGGCTGACATGCGTGACCGCCTTCTCTTCATCTCTTTTAATAACCTGTAATACTGTAGCAAGACATTTTAGCTATTGTGAGACTGATTGATGGTCTTCAGAATGGCATGGGAGCAAAGTAATTTGACCAAAGTGCTAAACATATCAATTATTAAAAATAAAGGTTGTGTTCGCCTCTAGACCCATTGGGAGGGGTGGCCTTTATTTAATATAATTTCATTACCAAGGGGCAATTTATACTCTATTGACTCGAGACAGTGTCTTTCCATGTGCGGAAATTGTCTCACATTGCAGATGAGATGTTGATTCAGGAGCTGCCACAAGAGCAAACATGACATCACATATCCGGGAAGATCGAGCAGAGGCCAGACATGAGAGATGATATCCAGTGATGGCAGTAGATTTTCCTGGCAGTTTTCTTCCAAGTCAAACAATTCGGATAATTGAACAGAAAGGTGATGTTTTTGTGAAACCTATCATGTTGAGGAGAATTTCTAAGTACCGTTTCATACTATCACACACTCTCTGATGTTTTTACACAAGAAAATTCTTTGCTGCCACTCAAGTCTATCAATGTCAGGGGAAAGGGCTTAGTCACAGACTTATGTATTTGGATTCAAAAGTCAGTCATCACATACAAATGTTATTGACCTTTGAAAAATACAAATATATATATATATATATTCAGTATCTAATTACAATATATATGTGTGTGTATTTTTCTCAAGCTGCTTGACTTATGAAGTCATTGGAGGATTTCCTTGAAACAAAATCTGTCTGCTTAGATTCATCATTGTGCTTTGAGACATTGTGGTACTGAAAACAAATTAAAATGAGAATACAAAGAAAACAGTGAAGGAGATCAGGATTATGAGAAAGGCCACTAATTTTCCGCTTGATAAAACCTGGCTTTTCTGGTACAATTCAGTTTATGATGTACTGACTTGAAAAATCAAATCTAAAGAAAAAAATAATCAGATATTGAAATTGCAGTATGACACATCCAATATAATGCACTAGATTTCTCATGGTGCCATTTCTATTCATTTTCACTCACTCACCCACCCACTAATTCATTGTCTATACTGCTTTATCCGGTATACAGGGTTGTGGGTCACCTGGAGCAGGGTATACCCTGGATGGGGTCCAATCCATGATGGGGTCCAATCCATAGCAGGGCATGCACACATACACACACTTACACGCTCATTTACACACTACAACCAATTTGGGGGTGCAAATTTGCCTAATCTGCATGCCTTTGGACTGTGGGAGGAAAACAAAGTACAAGGAGGAAACACACCAAGCATGAGAAGAACAAGCAAACTCCATGTACACAGACCCCGAGGTGGAAAATTAAACCCGGACCCTGAAGGTGGGAGGTGACAGTGCTAATCATTAAGCCACTGTACCGCCTATTCATCTTCAAAGACTTAATATCTTAAACATAATATTACATATATAATGTTTTTTTTTATAAAATAGAAATTTTGAAAGTTAATTTTGTGTTATCTAATAAGCTAAATATAGATAGCTCCATAAAATAAGATGTTAAATATAATTAGTTGTGCGGATATACAACAAAAGGCTTTTACTGCACCAGGAATAAACTTCAATAGCTAAATTTCTGCATATCTTCGCAGTTAATTATTTGCTATGTGAGCAACAAAACCTGAAAGGACATGCTGTCATGTGGTATGATAGTGATTCCATCCCAAAGTTAAATATTTTCCTACAACATTCCATTCTGAAGTGGCCAATAATTGCAATTTGTCATTAATTCATGAATGACATGGATCAGTTTTAATCATGAAATTATTTGTTGCATAAAATGTTTTCCAGTACCCACAAGAGTTCTTTTCTGTTATATTACTATAAATAAAACATTTAATATAGATATCTGACTAGTTACTTATACGTAGAGGTTAAATGAGGTTAAAAGAGGTTCAAATTCTAATTTTATATGTCACATTCATAACCATACACAGTATGATATGCAATGAATTACACGAGATAGAAAGATTTTTCTGGCATAAGAGAAAAGAAAAATTGCTTCATACTGTAGATGGTAAAATTTTAAATCTACAAATGTACAGATTTACAGCTATAATATAATTAATTAAAATGAAAATATAGAAAATGTAAAAATGTACAATGGTTGTTAGTTATATAATTACATTTATTAAATATATTTAATTAGCTTTTAAAATTGAGAGATTTAGAGATTTCAACTTTTTAAATGGCATTAAATGGATGCTGGTTTGAAGATGCATGTTTATATGTACAAAAAATTTAATCAAAATATAACTTTTTTGACCAGCACTTGCCATGAAGCATTTAAATTTTTTTTTTTACAGGAAATATAACAGAAAAAGAAGTATTTTTCTCCAATGTTGAGGTTTGGTTATTCACCCCACCTTTTCCACTAAATCCTGCCTTCTGTGTTATGATTGGTTACAAGATATTAGTTTCTTCTATGGTTGGTTAAATGCGAAGTGGTGAGCCAGTCAGTCCCTTTTACTCAGCCAAAGACCAAGTGGATGAAAGTCAGAAACAACTAAATGTAAAAGTAAACACAGCTCTTCTAATTTAGTTTTCTTGTTCTTTTATTTCCTTCCATTTCTTTTGGATTGCACCAAAAGTGCAAATTAAATAGGGTGTCCTGCAATCATGTAAATTGGTAAAACTTTGCTCCCATCAATCTGAAATGGATTACAAGTAATAAAACCAGTTTGGTAAATAAATGTAAGAACATAATAAAGTAATTACTGTATGGAAATTGGTTGCTTCAAAAGTAGACACATTTTCAACATTTGGCCGTTTTAAATAAGATATTTAGCCTATAACAGAAACTTTGCATGACGTAGCCTGCATTCATGATTATACAATTTCTTTATATGCAAACATTATGATTTCACTGCCTATTCTATTATCAGATTTTACGAAGAGCGCATTTTAAAACCTTTACAGATTTTTTTTTTTTTTTAATCCAGTCCTTGAATTGCTGTGTTATCCCTAGCAACTTGGTCAACCACACCTCCTCACTAAGATAAAGGTTTTTGTACTTTCCTTACTCAAAATTGCTCTGAGAAGTGTTCCAAATCACTTTTAGTCTAGGACTAAATGCCAAAGTGGTGTTTGGCATGTTAAATATAAGTTTTAAACATGGCTAACAATTTTGTCAAAGTGTCAAATAGTAAATCAGTAGCAAAACTTGTTACTTGGGTAAAATAATAATAAAAAAAAAACATCTCAGAGTTTGTGTTGGTATATCCTCAGTCAGTTTTATTTATTTAACTTCTCCACGCTCAAAATTTGTATGAATCTACACAAGCATCTCAGCATCTCTGGAGGGCGGTGAGCTGTGCGAGAGGCTGAGTGTGATCATCATGGACTTTCTCACACCTGGCTGCTGTCAAAGCCGGTGCACTTATTCACCATCTCATCAGCACTTAGCTTTTTCAATTTCAGGCCCAGGGAAGTTACAGCTCTTTGTACAAGTACCTGCAGTAATTGAATTTGCCGCAGAAATGGCCGGCTGGAAAATTTCATTTTCTTCCCCTATCGGCTGTGTATGAGGGCCAAGCAGACAGGCACCTCCCCTCTCTAAACTTATCTTATCTCTCCCCCATCTTCCCATAATGGTCAATCTCTCTCTTTCTTTCTATGTTGCTCTCTCTATCTCTCTGGTTCTCTCTCTATTTGTGTCTCTTTTTTCCTTTCCTTCTCACCCCCCCCCCCCCCCCTCAATCTCTCTCTCTCTCTCTCTCTCTCTCTCTCTCTGTCTGTCTTTCTGGCTTATTCGGCAGAAGACAGACTTACTCCTGCCTGTCTTGCCTTTCTCAATCCCCCTCTCTGTCTGCACAGCACGTTACTCCTCAGAGGGACAGAGTGCCCCCCCCCCCCCTCTGCCTTATGATTCTCGCCCTTTTCCTTGTGCCTCATCCAAATCCTCAGCTTCAGATAATCTCCATGAGCACCGGGGGCTTGTCACTGTGGCTGTTTTCCCCCCTAAATGCCTTCCACAAATAATGGTTTTCGGAATGAGCATTAACAGGCTTGATTACACGAAATGGCCCTTTTAATTTACAGCGGGCAGCTATTGATCACAGGAGTGCAGATTAAAGCGTTCAATGAAGCCGGTGATGAGGTATTAAGCAGCCGAAGCACCTCCTCGAGGGAACCAAGGGGGGGTTAGTGGGAGGAGGAGGAAGAGGCATGGCTGGTCTGTTAGTCGGTCGCCTCCCCCCCCAGCCTGTATACAGTTATTCCCCTGTAATGAAGTGCCTCTATGCGGCAGCATGAAGCACAGGCAGGAAAAATAGATTGGAGATGATGAGCTCTTCAAAGTCATTTCTCGCTCTCTCATTCCGTCTCATGCCCTCAGCTCCTCACACCATTTTTCACGACCTCTCCCCAAAAAAATTCCTAGGGATTTACTTAGCTGGACTGATGCAATTTTTATGACCTTATTGCTTTTTTACTGCGGTAATAGTTTTGAATCAATTTATCAATCCCAGGGAACCATCAGGCATGTTGCCCTCAAAGATCAAGTCCAGGTCATTTCATCAATTCACTCAGGTGCACCGAGATGGAAAGTGACGAGAAAGGGAAAAAAAAAAAAACACCCACCTACCTGAAGCCTTCAAACTGGACAACACCGTAGTACAGTTATTTGTTATAGAGTTACTTTCTTTTCATTGTTGCGTTTCTAAAATCACAGAATTTGCAACACTCTAATGAACCCCTAATCTGGTGTCACCCAAACAATGTTTCTTCATTATATTATAGGATTTTTTTTTCCACTGTAGAAAGCTTTAGGTAAATTAAAGAATACAAATACATTATTTAGACTGAACAGGTATTTTTTTATGATACAGACATGAATATGATGTGCAATATTCATGGTTGTCCATCTACAGTATTTTAGACTAAATCCCATCAGCACATGCATCTTGTGGGGCAGAAGAAAAAGTGTTGCACAAGCATAAGATGCGTGAATACTTTCCTATATCTTTCCAATAGTTTACAACAGTGCTAGCATTGCTGACAGTGCCATATGTTTTTATTATTATTATTATTATTATTATTATTATTATCCAATTATTATTATTATTATTATTATTATTATTATTATTAATAATAATAATAATAATAATAATAATAATAATAATAATAATAATAATAATAATAATAATAATAATAATAATTGGACCATGCCCATGTTGTGATTAAAGCCAATTTCAAATGCAGATGTGAAAATTTTGTACTTAAACTGGTAAACACCGGTTATTACTTATTTGCTACATTACCTTCCTAAAGCTATTCCATTTTCAAAAACAATTATGCAGTAAACCAGCTGAAAACCTAGAATTTTATCAGTTTCATTTGCTGTCCTGTACACCTGAGTCAGTAATAGTCAGTTTCAGCTCCATTTATAATTTTTATGCTCTATTCACATTTAGTTCATTTAAAAAACATTTTCTTGTGGACATTGTTTTGGAAGAAAAAAAAAAACCTGTCTCAGTTGCTGAGGATTTATTCTATGCATTTGACAGTCTTTTAATTTGCCCATATTCCCCTGATGTTCTTTCTTTGTTTGGCTTGAACAAATGCCAATTAATGTTCCATTTCCCTGTGCAGGCAAATGGGATCTGAGCTCCCTAATGCAATTGTGATGAATTATCTCAAGCGGCTACTGTACATCGAGTAATCGTAATGCAATAACGTGATAATGACAAAATAGCTTTTAGTGCCTGGCTTTTAAAAGGACCTGCATTTCTTATGTGATTTCATTTCAAGAGCATCTATCAGTATGGGACATTTAAATGCCTCTTTTTTCATATCGTGCTTTCTGTCTAAGAGGTGCAGATCACTTTCAAATTTTTATACTGCTTATTTTGTCACAATGTCAAAGCAAAAACTACACGCTTCCTACATGTTATAAAACATCTGCATCTGTATAAAGCTTAGCATATCGAGTAGTGTAAGGACATGCCCTTTGCTGTGCCCTGGCCTTTCTCCCTTCTTTACATCAGTGCAATAAGTCTCTAAAGACCCTGCTGGATTGTCCCTAATGAGCCTCTTTAAAGCTGTTTGAATTTCTAATGAATAACTCAAGGCACAAAAATAAACACATTCCTATTGATCATGCCATGAGGATTTAGGATAATCTAATAAACCATAGCTGTGTGTTTGGCTCGAGTGCCGGAGCCTTGTGTTCTCACAACAGGGGGCTGCGCTCTCGGCCCTGTTATTACTGTACGCTTCGTCTCTCCAGATCAAACCTCACCTCTGATATCTCACACCTCCTCCTGCTCTCTGAACCATTTTCATCCCTATGGTGTGCTTCGTCAGATTTCAGCTCAAGATCCTGTCACATGGAGTCAAAAGACATTTAATATCAAACAATTATAGCTTTTCTTTAACTTAAACAAATAACTGGGGAGGAATGTTACAGTCACACTGTGTGTAACGTAAATATACATTAAAATATCATGCTTACCCAAAACGGTAAGTGAAATATAAACAAAAGAAAAATACTTTTTGTATGTTAGTATGTAACGCATGAATAGCAGAATAGAGTAGAATAGAATATAAGGAGTAAGATATAAGAATGGACTATTAAACAACCAAATTTGTAATAAAAAAATAGTAACACAAAAATAGAAATATGAATAAAATAAATAGAAATATTTATATTTTTCACAATTTTGTGAAATTGTATTGCTACTAGCTGATAAACAAACAAAAAAAATAAAAAAACATAAAACCATAACTAAATAGATCGATGGATGAACATCGATTCAAACATTCAAACATTCAAAATAAATAAATAAATATTTGTTACTGTTTAAATATTAGTATTTAAATAAAAAATGCATGTTTTTGCAATTGTACAAACAATCTGTATTTCTATATAACAAATTCTGAGACTTAATTTTTTAAAATAAGAACCTTATTAAACCTAATTTATTTAATAAGAACATAACATCACACTCTGTTACACACGAACTCCTAGTACCAAGGTGCATTTTTTTTTTTAAAAATCCAGGTATAATTACTCCAAATTTACTGGTCAAAATATACAGTTATTTAGTTACTTAGTCAGTTAGTTAAACTTGTTCATAAACTATAATGAAAGGGTTTTGTGTTAAGCAAAGCTTGCATCAAACAGGCAACAAAAACAAAACTGGTAAAAACTCCAGATGTATATGTTAATCTGTAGTGCCTTTATAAATTAGTTTTCTTTTCATGATTTGGATGATTTTAACAGCTACATTTTCAGAAGAATTTAATACTAGTTTAGAGAAAATAAATATTTCTTTTTTTGAATCATTGTTTCTAATCGATTTTCTTGCATGAACTCATACAGTTTAACCTCTTTCTCTTTTGTTAAATATTTCAGTTGTGATGACAGTTAAACTGATCTGAGCTTTTAGCTATTTGCACTATAAAACCTCTTTAATTATGTAAAAACATCACTGTGTGTATGATGAATGACTGACCTCCATTATTGCTGCTCAGAATCACATACTTCTTTCAGCAAGAAAAAAAACAACCTTTAGGATGGGTATAATATACTGAACAAAGCTAAATTTCCTTCAGTCAGGGTTTTAACTCCTGGGGTAATGAAGCTCACTGTGGTATGTGTTTGCTGTTAATTTGTACTTAATGTATTGAAATGTTATGCAACACGTTTGAGTAACAGATGAGTGCAGGATTGATTATTCAGTGACACTACCTGCTACTCATCCCTGTAAAATCTTTCTGTCTTTCAGTGTCCTGTGGGGTTTCACGGATCTCAGGACAGTAATAGGTCTTTAGGGTGTGTGGTAATGAATATTTAAAAAGCAGTTTACATGCAGCTGTGTCAAGGGATTCTTTGTTAAACGGTGTATTAGTATCAGTCATGCATGCTGCTTTGTCTTTATATACAAAAAAAAAAAAGTAAAATGTCATTTAGGTGATTATATATTGCCTATAGCCATTTATTAGCTAGCTTTATTATATATACATATATATATAATATACACTTTTCTACTGGATTCAAGCTCCAAAAACTTTGTATTTACTCTGATGCCTTCTAAAATGCCCCAAGAGGAACATTAATCATCTTCAGCATTGGCCGTTTGGTGATGCAACTCTTCAAAGCTCGGGGGGCAACACATGCACCAATAAAGAGGTCACTCTGGTATATAGCTGATTCAGTGGGGTATGTGACCTACAGAAAGAGCTCCATCAGTGAACAGGCTCTATTATTAAACCTCACTCCCTCACTCTTTCTCTCTCTCAGAGGTCAGACGCAGAACGAGCATTAGGCTAAAAACAGCTAATGTAATTTAGGAGCATAACAATACAGAGATATCGTGAGACAATTCTATTAACAAGATATAAATCACGTCAAGGGTGAGGGAAGTGTTTTTTAATTGATTGATGGAAAAGACGATCTATAGGTTTTCGGAAGACTAACAGCCGTTTACCGTCTTCTCCGCAGTAAAAGAAGGAAAAAAGCAAAACAAGGAGAAAGATAGGAAAATTACAGCAGGCAGGCTGGGGGATAAATTATTCAGAGAAGATAATCATTTTGTGCTGACATTACTACTGTGAAGAAGCATTTAATCTCTGAGTGGAGAAGTCCAATCCTTTCACATACATGGCCTCAAGGTTTTACACAGCTCTAAAATATCCCTGAAGTAAAAATTGATGTTTCAGAGTTTGAATATCAATGCAACAGTATATCTAGAATAAGAAGAGCGAAAATAATATTAAACACACAGTACTATTCATTCACCCCTTTTTTCGTCATATTTTCCTCCAAAGAACCAGACATTCTTTTATCCAGTCCTCCTGAAGCACTTTTTTTTTTCGTTTAAGTTTTAATACATTTTTTTAGCTCAGTACTGTACATGTACCTGACCAGTTTCAGAGAATTATTATAAAAATATTCTAAATATTATTATATTATAATAATTTTAACTTTTTATTATAGAAGACTTTTTAAATTATGTTTGTTAAGCCACACAGTGACATTTGAATCCTTTAAGCATGTATTCCATCTAACTGAAGGCATGAACTAGTGAGAAACAGGTGCAGATGACAGATGATTAGGTCTGTGATTAGTATACTTGTGATGCTGAATGCTGCATGGTTAGAACAGATGAGAGGAGACATGAGGTTGCTACTGAGGTTGTTTAAAAAATATTTAAAAAAAAAAAAAAAAAAATATATATATATATATATCTGTATGTCTTATGCCCTTGATAAATAACAGATTTTGGTGATTTTAAAGATTTTAATTGAAAAGATGTTAACACAATTTTTTCAGGAAACATCAAACATTGGTGCATAGTTACTTTTTATATCAT